>OZ038385.1:17532000-18132000 GCA_964036045.1 Eutreptiella sp. 'Long Island Sound 2002'
GGTGCGCACACTCACCCCACAGTCTGGGCGCCCCCCTCCCCCAACGCGTTCGAGCGTGTTTTGTGGAGAGGGGGGGGGGGCACGGAGCCTCTCGCTCCGACAATTCAATGGGCTCTGGGCGGCCGACGCGTGAGGGGGGACAGCGGGTGCCTTTGCCCCCCAGCGCCCCCTGCAGGCTGCCCTGCAAGCGTGTCCATGGGCTGCGGTGCCGGCAGAGCCCCACCCTTCTGGACCCCAGAGAGGGCGCCGGGGGCTGTCGCGCGCACTAACAGTACCCCCTTTGTCGGGCCATGGGCAGGCGGTGCAGGCGGAAGCAGGGGCCGAGCAGGGAGGATCCCAACCCCTCGCCCTCCCGGCGACCCCCCCTCCCCCCAGGCCTTGGGGGAGGACCACGTAGGCGGCGGGGTGACGCCCCATGCTGCGTGTGCAAGGAGCGCGGGGCACCAGCGTACAAGACATGTACGTCGACGCATGTATACGCTGATACGTGCACGCGGCGTATACGCGACACACGCGGTGAGACGTACATATGTTGTAGATGCGAAGCGACCATATTTAGCAAGGGGTACGAAGGCCCCTTTTCCAAACCGCAGGGCAGCAACAGCGTTTACCCGTGCACAGGGAGTCGTGTTGTAGCATTACCATGGCTTCAGTATCCGCAACGTATACACGTATATGCGGACCCCCTAAAAAGACATGGTGTTAGGAGACGCACGGGCATGGCCGAGCCTCGATGGAGGAGACCTGAGGTCGGCGGCCCCGTCCCTCTGATGCGCCGCGCTTCACATGGAGAGGCACGGGGGGTAAGAGTGCAGTCACCCTCTGCCTTCACCCTTCTGTCTCCCACACACACACACGCAGACACATGCACGCCTTTGCCGCAGGGTTCTGGCGTCGGTTCGTTGTCAGAGAGACGCGAGATCGAGACGTGATGCTGCTGGTGCAGTACAAAGCCCCGGTGTGCGCGTGCCCGTGCCGTGTGTGTGCCCCTGCGGTCGTGGGGTGTTGGAATGCGACTGTGATCACCCCCCGACACCCGGGAGCAGGCGTCGTACTGCAGCATGCGGGGAGGGGGTTCGCTGTGTGCGGGGGAAGGGGGGCGGTGTGTCGGGAGGTGTTGCTGCTCCGCAGGGGAGAGCGGCCCAAATGCCATTGACTCTGGGTTGTGTGTATGGCAGTGGTGCATCTGCATCTGCATCTGCATCAGGTCAACCCCCCTCAACCCCCCCCCCCCCCACACAAACATATGAGAGGGGGCTGTGAGGGCTTACTCCAGCAGAGAGAACTACGGTGGCCAATGTGTTCCCATGGCCCCCGCCAAGCACCAACGGTTGAAGCATGCCGCAGCATGCTGCAGCACCTGTTTGGGGGCCTGTTGGTGGGGGTTTTGAAGCATGCCGCAGCACACTGAAAATTGGGTTGTGACTTTTTGGGAAAAAAATATCGGACCAAAATATCAATCCCATCCCTGAGCAGTCATCTGTCCGACATTGGCAGTACCCTAGTGGTCAAATGCTGCAGCTGCAATCGAGAAGTTACCTATGCCCGCAGCCTAGAACACATGCCCGCAAGTTCTAACTGGACATCACCCGGACGTTTCAGCCACGAATGTTCCTCTGGAGAAGTTGGGAGACCCGGAGATGAAGGACTTTTTGCCAAGTGTCTGGCACAATATCCCTTGGTGCATCCCATCAAAAAGTGGAAATACAAGGAGGAGGAATAGCAACATGACCATTTGTATTTGGTTCCCGGGCTTGCCACTTTTGCAGCTTTTGGAAAATTTGATTACCCCCCACCAACGGCTTGAAGCACGCCGCAACATGCCGCAGCACAGCAAATTTTTCTTGGGGACCGTTGGTGCTTGGCCCCCGCACCGAAGCCCCCACCGTAGCTGCTTCCTCAGAGGGCCATTGCCGCCCCCAGACAGAACATGACCTGCTGCACTGTGACTGGGGGTTGTGGTGTAGGGACACAGTGGATTGTACGGAGCTCGACTGGAGGTGGCTGTTGAGCGATTGGTGGGTGATATTGAAGGGGGGGGGGGGTCACGGCGAAGCGGAGGGGCTTGTGGGTTTGGGAGAGGGGCGCAGGTGGTGCACAGGGTGTGGGGCTGGCGAGAGTCGGGACGTGATGCCCTGGTCTTCGGGTCTGTTCGGCTGACGTCTGTGCATGTGGGTGGGGGACTGCTGCGGTTTCGGCCACCTGGTGTGAGGCGTGTAATGCAGTGGTTTGCGGGCCCCCGTACAAGACAGCACCACAGCGCCGTGACTCTGGGTGGACTAGAGTGGGGGGGGGGGATTGGCTGGGGATCCGGGGCGTCATTGATGTGAAGGGGTGAGGCAGAGCTTTTGGCTGGGTTCCACAGAGACTGAGGAAGTGTGTCGGTTGCTTTTTCCGGGCTTGTGCCCTGGTTTGGATTTGGGGATTTTGTTTGTCCCAAGGCACTGGGCAACACTGTTTTTGGGAGGCGAGGATGGGACGATTGCACCTGTTTTTTCCACCAGGTCTCTGCCAGGGCCTAGATAGGGTGTGTGCTGTTTGAAGGAGGGGCGTTTAGGGGTTACCTGAAGGTTGTAACTGGTATGTGCATGGCAGCTGTGCCCACTATCCAAAGGGTGGAAGAGTAGTATGAGTAGTTAGCTAGGGCCTAGGTAATCCCATGAATTGACGCTCCCCCATACCGTTTGTGCTTTCTGGAAACGTGAGAACGCCGGCCATGCTTCAGGGATGAAGGTGCTGTTGGTGCCCCCCTATACGTACGCCGTTGTCCTCTACTCAAGGCACGCTGCTCATTCCCTGGGGCACTGTCTGTGGCACTTGTGGTGATATCCCTTTGGCTTTGGGCCACGGTGCAGTCATATGGAGGGATCACCATGCCATGGCACCTTCAGAAGGATAGTCCTTGTGGTCATTCCCCAGCGGGGTGCATGTGATTCGGGGGGGGGGGGGGCGTAAGCTCTGCATCTGTGGGGAAGGGGGGCCTCAGCGCCATGTCCCCATCCTGAGGCCATGGTGTATGTCCATGGCTGAGTTACATAGGGGTTCGGTCCGAGTAAACCAGCCCCCTTCTCCTTCCAACCCCTTTCGACGGTACGTGCCAGGGCACTCCAGTAGCTCTGGGGGGGGCGGGGGTGGGGGTGTAAAGCCTCATTAAATAATTCAGGGGAGCCGAGCGGAGGTGCAGGTAAAACCTTTGGTAGACTGGCATTTGGGGCACCTTCGCTGAGACCAGTTGTGCCCGAGTCACAGGTATTTGGATGCTGTTATGATTTTTGGGGAGATCAGGTAGTGGCCTGGCCTTGCAAGCGCAGGGGGAGGGTTTGCGTTGTACACGGCCAGACCACCCCCTTCCCTGTGTCAGTGGCGGCTCGGGTGGAGGGGTTTGTTTTCTACTCCGTCACTTGAGGGGAGGGGGGGGAGGGGGGTAAGCAGGAGATAAGACATTTTGGGGAGGGGGTGTACAGGAGGAGGGGAGGGGGGCCGAAGGGATGCAATGCCGATGCGTCTGTGTTTCTGAACAGGCGGACAGCACCAAAGACTCTTTGAAGGCGTTGAATGACGAAATAGTCCAGTTCTTTGTCAATGCCCCAGCGACTCCTTTTTCAAGCGAAGGTGTTCTTGTGCCTTTTGGCTTTGGCAACCTCCCACCTCCGACTCTTGAGACGGGCCTCGTGAGGACCATTTATCGTTTACACACCAGCCGCCTATCTCCCCTGTCCTCTGTGATGCGGTGATGCAACATCTGAGTTAGTGTGTGCGTGGGACGTGGGGTCTGTGCATGCAGAGCAATGGAATTGGATGTTCTCTTTGTTTGATGCTTCAGTTGATGAGATTTGAACCCTCAGACAGATCTTTGACCAGTGCGCATGAGCGCGCACGTAGCAGGTGACCAACAGGCACCGAAGACGCACATACACTGCGGGACACACACCAGCAACTGATGATCACTGAGTCTCTGCGCACGCACACACACACACGCCATGTTCTGCATTCTGAATTGGCACAGTGGCTGCAGATGCCAGCCCTTTCGCTTTCGCACAAAACCGTGCATCTCTACATGCAGGGCATTCAGCGGTGGCTGGCTGACAAGGACATTCCGGTGCTCCCGGGGTCTGCTGTGGCCTCCGCAAAGCGACCGGGTATTCAGCAAAATACAATGCAAAGTTACTTCGCCCAACTTATCGACAAAGACCCAACCGTAGGGGCAGCACTGGCCCTGACGATGGCAAGTCCAAATACCGAACCATCAGAACAAGAGGAAGAGGAATGGGAGCCTGCTGATGCTCAGACAATACAAGAGTTCCTGGACCACGTTTGAAACCATGTGGAGGACAAACAGTATAACGACACACAGTGCCCTCCGCAACAATCACTCACCCCTCACCTTTCTCCATGCTACATATACCATGAATGTACATATCCGTGCAAGCAATTCAAGCTGATGCTTCCGCTGGGGAGCATCATCGAGCAACAGCCCTACAACGAATGACAGACAACAGGATGAAACTGTACCGCCATGTGAAAAATTTTTGCATGACCACACCTAAACCCTGGTCCCATTTCATTTCACATGTGTGACTTTATTTTTGTACGTGATTTTATTTGGTGCATGATTTAATTTAACCCTTGCGTGATTTCTGCCGACCTTAGACACCATGGATTTTGCTATTCATTCTTTACTTGCTGATGCACGTGACAATGATGAACTAGACGTTGAAGATTGTTGGGCCGTTGAAACAGATTTTGATTGTGTTACTACAAGCTCAACCCCGGCAGGCTCACCATGTATATCCAAGCAATTGATGCGGCACTGGTGGCCCTATATAGGGAAGAACATCATGCCGTGTACATGCAAATGGTTGACGGTGGCGGAAAGGTCAGGGCATCTGCATGCAGAAATGCAAACATTGATTTGTCATACAGGGGGTACATGGCAGCGTTGAAGCGCCTGAATGTTCCTCAAACCTTTCAAAACCTTGGGTGCATTGATCCAACTAAGGTCATACTGCGTATACCATGTCATTTTGTTCCACCGGCAGCCCCACTGCCAGCACCGAGACCCAAACCCAAAGCCATCGCAAAGCCCATTCCCAAGCAAATGTCCATTGCAAGTTTCTTTGCCAGGAGGCAAAGATTTGGGGAACACACAATGCAGTGTCTCTTTGTGTTTCTTTGCTTTTGTCCTTGGGGATTGGTTGCGGTTCGTAGCATTTGACCCGCACAAACTGGTGCGTGATTTTATTTCTACCGTTTTCAATCAAATCCAGCATGCTTGATTTTATTTTTTCTGTGTGATTTAATTCATGGGGGGTGTTTTACTTTGTGCTTGCATATCAGGAATGAACGCCGCACCCACACCTAAAGGAATAGCAAAAGCAAGCAAGCATGCATGCAAGCATGTCACCCCCACCCAGAGTCGACGAGACAAGATAGGTGGCACAAACCGGCTAAGACCTAAAAACAACAACCCCATTGACAAGGCCTACCGTCCCCTTTTCCTGTTTCCATGCCCAAAAAGCCAAACAAATTAGAGACAAGAGATGAAAGATGAAAGATACTGCAAACCACCTTCCTCCCATTGCCTCTGCCCCTCATTCTTCCTTCCATAAAGTGAGAAGGCCAATGATAGAACCCAATACCGCTCAGCCTCTAGGCCTCAACGCCACGGTGCCATTCCTCACCCCATGGAGCCGGCACCCCAACATATAAACAAACCACTGAAGCAAGGGCAAGCAGACTACAAACCCAAAACCAAGCTACCGCTGCTAACTAGCCATCTCATTCTCAGATGCCTTGTATGTGTCTTTGGGCTTCGCGGGCTAGGATCTCATGGAGAGTCATCGGCCGGAATGGCCAGGTGGCTTGCGTCCCGGGGATTAGCCTCCCCAGCAACAAGGGATCCATACCATACCATGCTACACACACACACACACACACAAACACACACACACACACACACACACACACACACACGCATGCACGCACGCACGCATGCCTGCACACACCTACACGCACACACACACACGTACTTACACACACACACACACACACACATACATACACACACCTACATGGTCAACTACAAACAGCTTCCGTGGCCTCAGGAAACCCCCACAGTCTCAAGTCCATTCATATTCAAGAATACGGAGGCATCAGCAACGCTGCGCCGCCCAATCTGGGCTTCGAGCATGTCTACGGGGACTCGTACATCGTAGAGACTCTATTCACGACCAAATTCAGGGTGTGTCCAGTGTTGATGCCCATGTGGGCGCAGGATGAGGACCAGTACCTGGACTGTGACAGGTCCCGGGGGCAGGGCAGTGGCCTTCCTCATTTGGCCACAGGGCACGATGGTGAAGGACGGGCTTTCGGCATCGCGGCTCCACTACAGGGTTCAACCCCCCGAAAGGACGTGAGGACAGACTGTCTGGAGGGTTGTGGAGGGTTTGCAAGGGGGGAAGGGACCCATTGGCCGGGGGCCCAGGCTGAAGAGCTGAGGGGCTGTCGTTGTGTGGTGTCGCAGATCCGACCGACTTCGTTCTTCCAAGTGAACACGCCGGCCAATGAGCTGCTGATTCAGATGATACGAGACATGGGGGCTATCACGCCGTCGACGCTCGTCCTGGACTTGTGCTGTGGAACTGGTGTGTGTGTGTGTGTGTGTGTGTGTGTGTGCGTGCGTGCGTGCGTGCGTGGGTGGGTGCGCGCGCGCGCGCGTGTGTGTGCCATGGGGCCATCGTGGGGGGCTACGCCCCCCACCCCCTAAACGGGTAACACTTGGTGATCCGGCACACCCTGCCCCTGTGGTGTACCTCCCACATTAGTAGTGGTGGTGAGCTCCCTCCGAACTCTGCGGACTTAGCAAAGACTTCGTGTGAAGCATAGCTGGCGCCGGCGAGGGAGGGACACCAAGGGGCGAAAGCAGCACCTGCGGCCAGAGGGACGACCCGCTCTCGCATTGTAAAAATAAACAACCCGCAAACAAAGTGACCCCCCCCTCTGGACCCCCTGCCCATGTGGTGGGGGCTGAGGTCCGGCACTGAAGTGGACACTCCACTGTGCTCTGCTCCCCTTTTGCCCCTCCACCGGCAGTCCCCCCCCCCCCCCCGCAAACCCCCCCAAAAGGCCCCCTGCAAACACAAGGCAGTCCCCCAATGGTACGGGTCTGAGCACTGAAAAGGCCCCGGAGATGTGGAGAGGGTCTCTCATGACTGCAATTGCGGTGCCCCCTGCACACTGCCAACGCAGTCCGGGAGGGCGGGGAGGGTGGGTGGTCCATGGGGGCCTCCTCTGCTGCCTGGACCCCACCAGTAGTTGGACCGTAGGCCCTGAGGTGCAGTGCACATGGCATCGGCCCCCTGCCTCCTGCTGTGCTACAGTCAAAGGCCCTCATGACATATCCCTGAGGACCTCCTCCTCCTTGGCACTTGTAGCGTGCCCTCAATGCCCCGGTACACCGGCGCGCGGGCGCGTGCACAAACACACCCATTTCCCACGGCGGGGGATACACCAAGTGCTCGGCTCTGGTCCACAACAGAGGCTCGTACATGAGGAGGTGCCGGTATATGTCGCCCCCCCTCCCCCCCCAGGGGGGGGGGGGGCATTAGGAATGGGCGAAATTGGGAATGGTAATTGAAGGACCGAAGCCATTTTTTTTAGGTGTCACTTGTTGCGCTCTTGGCGTGCACAGCCTTCAGGACATATCAGCAAGCATCCAGAAACCAACAGACGCGGTTCATGCTTTTGTGCCACAGTCTGGGACTTTTGTACCAAAATTTGTAGTGGTATTTACGAATTGGTCCGAAATTTCTCCGCACCAAATATCGCCATTCCAAATGTCGCACCCCCCAACGCCCCAACTCCGGTATGGCTTCGGCGGGTACCAGCCCATGGCCTAACCAAACAATGTCAGTAGGGGGGCCAGTGCGGCACCTCAGGTCCAGCCTCCAGAGGCCATGGCCATTTTGTGTTGCAAAGCCCGGGCCCTCACCCCGAGACATGTCAAGTGGACGCAGATGGCCATCACCCATCCCCATCGCCCATCCCACGGTCAGTCCTTGGGCCAGTGCCACGCAGACCCCCGTTTGGGTTTGGGGTGAGGCGTGCGATGCAGCAGATGCACCCGCAGTGTGAAGGGGTGGAGGGGGTGGCATGAGAAGCGGCTGAAGCAACGACCGTGGCCCAAGGCATCACCAACTGTGCTCTGCCAGGCCGTGTGAGCATGCACCCGTGCCCCGCCCTCCTGCCACAGGCACCATCGGCATCAGTTTGGCCCCCTTCTGCCACTCGGTCTTGGGGGTGGACATGGTCAGTGAGGCCATCGATGATGCCAAGGACAACGCCGCACTGAACCAGCTCAGCAACACGTCGTATATCTGTTCTAAGGTCCGTGCGAATGTTGTCACCATCCCGCGTCTCGTAACTGCTAACTACTGCCAGTCTGAGGCACACTGCTGCCGGGTAGGTAGCACCTCCCATCGATGAGCGGCGTCGGTCACCGGCCCGCTGACTGTCGTTGTGTGCGTCACTCGCTGACGAGTTGTCAACGGGGCATTCTTTTGGGTAATGAGCCCCTGCTTCGCCCCCGTTGTAGTTGTAGAGGGTCACGAGTTGTATGTGTGGGCCCTCAGGGCCCGTGTCAAAACCGCTGGGGGCTCAGGAGGATAGACCGGGGGCTACGTGGTCTGGCAGCGTTGTGCATTGTGACGGGGAGTCCGGTGGCTCTGTGTGGACAAAACAGCCGTTGTCAGGCTGGTGTCTGGGGGGGGGGGCGGGGATGTCCGCACTACTGCCCGCTCCATCCCTGTGCTCGTGTCTGCAGGTGGAGGCTGCCTCTGTGACGTCAGCATTGGACTCGGCAATGAATGAATATGAAGCAGGTGCGTCTACACGTCACTTGGAGACACTGTGCCGACTTGGTGAGTGGCAGGCCCAGGCCCAGGATCTGTTTTCGTGGTCGTGCACCGGCGCCCTTGTCCTTAGCGTTGTGGACGTGCGTGTTTCAGGTCAAGTGCTTGCAATCTGTGATCCCCCGCGTGGAGGCCTGCACAACAACTTTTTGGCATGGCTGAGGAGGGCGACGCAGATTAAGAGGCTTGTGTATGTGTCTTGCGACCAAAGCAGCCTGATCCGAGACACTATGCCCCTCACGAAGCCCTGTTCCTCAAAGTATTCAGGTGCGTGTGTGTATGTGTGTGTGTGTGTTTCTTTCTTGCCGCAGTTGTCAGGTTTTCCATTTCCCTCCTCAGGCACCACTACCATCCCCTGTACTACATACGCACGCAGCCACTAACATGCGGAACCGACACCGTGTCTTCAACCTCTTGAAAAATCAAGCTGATGAGCATGTCCTATATATACAATTATCGCAAGGGAAATTCGGACCGGTGGGGGGGGCGTCATGGTACTCTTTCAAAACATTCAACAACCAAGGGGGAGGGTAACGAGATCAAAACACCGAACATCCTGCCCCCTTCGCGTTGCCCACACCAGTTGAATACATAATCCCCAGGAGGGATTCCACAGCCTTCCCCCTCCAGAATCAACTTTCACCCTAGAATCCCAAGAATTAGCCTTTGCAAGCCCTGCCACAACATGGCACTCGAGGCCTTACCACAATACATCCACATCTTCTCGTGGAGCGCATGTCAATGTGGACCAGCGGCTTCTGGATGACGCCCTATGGTGCCCGCCCCAATCACCTCCTGCAAAAGGCACTAGTGTACCACCTCGATTGCGAATACTTTGCTTGTGATTGGCAGACCTTAGGGAGGTAGTTGTGAGGTGGACACCACTAATTGCGCCCCCACTTTCCACTAGCTCGCTCAGACTAGGAGACAACCCGGCGGCCTCCTCTTTTCTTTCCCTTCTCTCCCGTGGCTGAGGGTATGGCCTTAGCTCCACCCTGTGAACCCCAAAGTTGGTCCAAGCCCCCCGACCGCTGTCATGCTATCATGTGGTCATGTTGTGTGCACGTTTGTGCCTATACATGTGCCATCCTCTTAGCTCAACTCATGCAACCAACTTAGTATAAGAAGGGGGGTTCTCAGACTCTGGATGCCATGTCCGGGTTTGTGAAACCCCCTGCCCGTGGTTCAAAATGCTCGTTTGGGGGGGGGTGGGTTTGAAGGGGTTTGGGATGCAGGATCCCCTTTTCCGACCAAATCTGGTGGGGCCGCACAGTGGCGCGTGTGATGTGGCATCACCCGTCATGTATGGGTGAGGCTTTTACCCCCCCCCCCCTCCCCCATGAACCTTCCCCGTTTCCTTGAATATCCCCAAGAAGGGGGTTTCATGCATTGCATCGGATTTTTCAGACCCCCCCCCATTCCCCCTTGGAGAAAGGTGCCGGGTGACGTCAGATGTGCCTTTTGTTTCGATGTTCCAATGCTGGGCACCCAAACACTGAGGTTGCGGTAGACCAATGCCTGTTCGTCACGTTGGCCGTGTGGTCGTGCAGGTGCCTTCCAACCTCCCCCCCCTCTGAGTACTCCCCCACCAGGGCAGGTAAATCGAGGAGGGTTGCCCTGGTTGGGTGCTGGGTGCGAAGCTCCGCGACAGGGCTCGGGCACCGCCTTTGGCGGTGTACTAACGGTGTCATGTGTAAGCACGTTTTGGGGGGGGGGGGGTCAAACTTTTCACAAGGTCACCGGCACTTGTGGGTGCCCCAGCACCCTTCTCTCCCTCTTAGCTCAAGTTGAGTCACCCATAGTGTGTTGCCCTTTGGGGAGTAGCCTATGGGGGGTAGCCTAGAGCTTAGGAGAGGGTTCAGGGTGCTTTCCCCCTGAGCCCCTTTAGGTGACGGTGCAGGTGTAAGCGCCTTCGGCACGAAACACCAAGGGGGACGCAGCAATTTTTTCAACTAGGTCACGGGCAGTTTTCGGGATACCGGCGGGCGCCCCAGCACCCTCCTCTCCCTCTTAGCTCAGGTTGAGTCACCCATAGTGTGTTGCCCTTTGGGGAGTAGCCTGTGGGGGTAGCCTAGAGCTTAGGAGGGGGTTCAGGGTGCTTTCCCCCCAGCCTGTTTAGGTGCAGGTGTGGGGTGGCCCCCTCTCTAGACTGGGGGGGGGGTAGATGTGGAGCGGCCCCCTCCCTGGACTGGGGGCAGCTGCAGGTGTGGTGCATGCCTCCCCTCTCCCTTACTCATGCAGGGCACCAGCTTTGAGCCCTCGTGGCTTGGGTACACCCGCTTTGGGGTCCTGTGTGTGCGTATTTCTGTGTGGGGCCACCTTGATCATGGAGCACTGGCTTTGGGCTCCCGTGGAAGCGTGACGTGGACTCATGGCTGTGAGCACTGGCTTTGGACTCTCGTGTGACAGGGGACACTGGCTTTGGGCCCCTGGGTGTAAGAGGCCATTCGCATGTCAGAGTCACAGACCGAGTTGGCTGCATGGCCTGTGACCCTTGGGATGGCCCTCCCAGAAAGCACAAAGAAAGCGCCCAATCCCAATCCCAATCCCAATCCCAGCCCCCCTCCGCTGCGTATTCCCCACGGATACTCCCGCACCTCTGCATGTTGTCAGGACCAGCGACATCCGTTCTGGACCAAACACATGCAATGTGGGCAACACGTGTTCATAGCACAGCCCAGCGATCATCCAACGCAACACAAGTCAACAAACCCTGCATCACAACACTGCGCCCATACGCCCCCACAAAGAACCCCCCACCCCCCCCCTGCGCCCACGTCCGCTGCCCCCCCCCCCCCCCCTTCTGCTCAGGTGCCCCATTCAGGCCTGTGTCCGCGCGATGTTTGGATCTATTTCCACAAACGGACCTCTGCGAAGTGGTGGTGCTGTGGGAGCGGTGCGACACACCGTCCCCAGCCCCACTCGCACCCGCAGCCGCCGCCGTCTCCGAGGCTGAGGGCCAGGCCGCGTCTGCAGCGGCGGACGGTTCTGCCATGGACACGGACGGAGGGGCCAGGCCAGACTTGGGGTCGGGCCCTGGGCCCCTGCCGGAGGCGGACAACGCAGTGACCAGTGATCGCGCACCGCCCCCAGCCCCACTCGCACCCGCAGCCGCCGCCGTCTCCGAGGCTGAGGGCCAGGCCGCGTCTGCAGCGGCGGACGGTTCTGCCATGGACACGGACGGAGGGGCCAGGCCAGACTTGGGGTCGGGCCCTGGGCCCCTGCCGGAGGCGGACAACGCAGTGGCCAGCGATCGCGAAGTCTGTGGCACAGCAAAGCCAGCATCGGCGGCTGAGCTGAGCTGAGCTGAGCTGAGCTGAGCTGAGCTGAGCTTAGCTGAGCTTAGCTGGCCTGGGCTGTGCTGGGCTGCGCTGTGCTGGGCTGCGCTGTGCTGTGCTGCGCTGCGCTGAGCTGAGCTGAGCTTAGGTGGCTGTGGCGGTGGCGGTGGAGGTGGCAGTGGGGTTGGAAGCGGAGGTTGAGGTGCTGGTGAGGTGCGTTTTTCGCACATATCGTGGAGTCAAAGGGCAACAAAGGGCTCTTTGTCACGGGGCAATCAAGGCGCACGTGGAGTGTAGCCACCGTTTCCCTTCGTTTGTCCATTTTGACTGGGTATGAGGGCCGTTTTTGGGCCAAAAAAGGCTGTTTTCAGACACAAAATGCGCAGTTTTGGGAGGGCACCCCCCGCCCCGGGGTGCCACCGGTGAGTTTTGGGCTCAAAACTTGGATTTGGCAAGGCCACCACCTTGGGTCTAGGATGGCTAGAGTAGAGTAGAGCCCGAAGCGGTGGAACGGAGTAATGGCCAAACCGGAAAGGAGAAGTGTTGCTTGCTTGCTTGCTTGTTGCTTGCTTGCTTGTTAGCTAGATTTAAGGGGAGAGAGGTGTAGTGATATATTTTGGGGGGGATGAGGGCCTGGTTGCTGCATACGACCGGGGCAGTGGGGGAGGTGGGGGATGGCCTTGGGGTGCGTGTGGAGGGCGGTTGGGTTGTGTTGGGCGAAGGCCTCTTCTGTTTGCCCTTGTCCCACAGCCCATGCTGCCTTCCCTGCAGGACTGGACCGGGCGCGGCAGCCCCGGGCGTCCAGTCGCAAGGCCTGCTGTACTGCTGACAACCCCCAGACCCCGCGGTGGCACTTGCGGGCAGGAGACAGATCAGTGCCTGTGTGTGTTCTGCGAAGAGAGAGCCATCCTCTTGCAGGGTACCTACGGGTCCTGCTCCCCCAGTTCTCACCTGTGCAAGAGGGCGGTGGCAAGGCAGTGGCCCCTTGGAGGGGGGGGCAGGGCAGGAGGGGAGGGGACTGCGGCGTGCTGACTGGCCAGCCATCAACTGTCCACTGCCGACCGCATGCGCTGCCGTCCGTCCACTGCTCTTACCCGCAACCGCCAATGGACCACTCAACCGCCGTCAGTGACGAGCCAACTACTCATCCGTCCACCTCCGCTGATTATGGCATCTTCCCTGTGGGACATCCTCAGCCGACCGCAGTTGCTGGTCCACCAACGCATTAAACAACAACAACAACAACAACAACAACAACAACAACAACAATAACCACCACCACCACACCAGCAACAACGACAAGAAGAACAACAACAGCCTTTAAGGACCATGTGACTCCCTAAAGGACACAGTCAGAATAAACGTGTGCATGTCGGCCCTGATTGGATACAACATCACAGCACGCAGCACCATTCCTGCCCGACCCTGCCCCTGAAATCCAAGTTATAAGGCAGTGAACAAGAATTGAACCCACACACCGTCAGTGCAATAGGTATTCTACTTTCCCTTCAAGGCTTTGGGCTGAACAGCAGCACCAACGGCAACAGTGTCAGCACCAGCAGCAGCACATGCACCATCTTCAGCAGCCGAAGCATCATTGTCCTCACCCTCATCTGACTGCCCCGTGACCAATTTCCACCGCCCCAGCGTGATCCACTGCACATTCATCGTATTCTTGAGCCTCGGCAGGAGTAGCCACAGAAGCATTGCATGCTGAGTATCACTAGACAAGAGCCAAGGCACCCGCCTTTTGAAAGGGTTGAAGCGGGTATTATTTCTCCTGAGTGGATTTTGTCAGGTGTGTTATGTTGTAAACTTGTGGTAAGATATGTATTCTGACCTCTAGCGGCAGCCCTGGGCAAAGTGCTGCTGACCCATGGCCTACCACTGAATCTCTGTGGGTGCTCTCATCTTTGGAAGGGGTGGTCTGGTTGTCTCACGAGGGACGTGGAAGCATCCCCCAACCCTTTGGGAAGAGAAGGCGAGGCACAGCAATCCGTCAATGGTCCCTCCTATACTCAGCCATGGTGCTGCTACTGATGATGATGAGATGGGGATGATGGTGGTGATGATGACGACTATGATGATATTGGTCAGGGTGAGGGTAGTGATAACGGTACATAGGGCCAGGGCAACAGTGTGCTGTTTGCGGTGTGTGTGTGGAGGGGGGGGGGGGGCGTCCCAAAAAGGAGTTTGAAGATGAACTGCAGTAAGTGGCTCTGGAAGTGGGGACCTGCTGAATTTGGCGAAAGGTGTTCAGAGGAGCTCCATCAGAACAATGTCCTGGCCCATTGGGAGTCGAAAGATGACGTGGCCAATGTAGCACATGGTACTTTGGGTACCAACCCTGAACCGGGGCTCCAACTTGATGCCAATCGCTTTCCCGCTTTCGACTTGGGGCGTGCAGCAGCCTCTGATGCACTGCCACACGGAGGGTCCTCTGGCACCGGATTTGTGGCGGATGGTTGCGGAGGGTGTTGTGTACTGGTACTCTGGAGTTGAGACTGCATGGTGGGGGGATGGCATGCCATGTGCATGCGCTGTGCACGCACCATTGCAGAGTGAGTGTGTCGCAGAACGACCCGGCACGGTTGTGAAACGGCATTACGAACGCACGGAGCTGCTCTGTACAAGAAAGTGTTCGTCGAAGCACATGTCCCTATCCTGTCGTCTCAACAGCCCCAGAGACTTTATATGTCCCCTTAGTAGAATAATGGTGTGAGATAAGGCCGACATTCCCAAGTATGTTGTGGTACAATGAATGTACCTTCACCCCCTGTCTCCTTCTGGACTACCGCATCAACTTCTTCGACTCTAGTCTGGGAGCAATGCCCCGTGAGGCTTCAGTCAGAAAAATCAACACTTGTATACCATCCTCTCTTGTGCTCCTCAAGGGGGAAGGACGTTGCATTACAATCTGTTGCGCTTTGTGGCATCGTTGACCAGGGAGGTGCTGTATTTCATTTGCTACAGGATGTTGGACTCTGGTGCTCTACCACTCTGAACAGGGGAATGTGTGCTCAGATGCTCTGATTTTCCACAGGTTGAATAAAAAACCGTCATCGTCATCACTTAGGTAGTACTGCTGGTCTGCATGAGCAACCAATTCCGTAGTCTTTGATAATGCCATTGGTTGGCGTAGGAGGTTATGAGCTGCTGTGACTGAGTACAGCCTCAGTGATGACATCAAACCAGTTTGTTTGTACATGGCTATTTTGTGGTTAGCCAATTTGTCTTAAGGGTCAGTCCACGCCCCATGCTCATTTCAATCCCTCAGATGATGACCAAACGACCAAAATCACATTTGGGAACTCATTTCGGCAATGCCCCCCCAATCTTACCTTCCCAATTGGTGCAAATATGGCATATGGCACTTGGCTGGCTCGCACTGATTTGCGCTTCTGCATGCGCTTCGCAATGCGCAAAATGTTTCCTTTCGGGGCGGGAACAACTTTGTATGAAATCAGCTTGGTGGAAAGCGTCCAAACGAGTGGGTTTGAAGATATCGAGCAAACTGGGTTGTCCCCCACGATATACTGTGCAAATATGGCCTTTGGCTTGCCAGTGGCCAGAATGGATTCCAACAACACGTGTGTGCGCCGGGACACACAAAAATGTTTCCGTTTTCGCCTGCAACAAATTTGGGCAGCATTTCTTTGGTTACAAACGAGGGAAAAAGTGGGTCTGAAATTATGGGTCCAATTGGATCGCCCCCCACAATAACAACAATACGCAAATGGTGCAAATGTGGGTCTTGGCTAGCCACGTAGCTGGATCTGATTTCGGCCACCTGCAGGCGTGCTGCGACTTGCAAAAATGTTTCCACTTTCACCGGGAACAAATTTGGGTGCAATAGGCTTTGTTGAAAACGTGGAAAATGGTGGGTTTGAAATTACGGGTCAACCTGTCTTCCCCCGTGCGATCTCCCCTTGTGGTACCAATATGGCTTTTTGGCTAGCCCAGCTTGTGATTATTAACTTGTGAGACAAAAGTGTCCCGGCTGGGGCCTCCTATGCTGAAAACCCATTTGTTTGTGTGTGTGTGTGTGTGTGTGTGTGTGTGCCACCAACGCCACCACAACACTGCTACGCCTGCTAGGTACCAAGGAATCTTATCACCCATTCAGTCAACAACCCTATGGAATTCGGGGTATTTGACCCATTGTGGCAGCGCTACAAGGGGTTGTGGTATGGGGAAATGACAACCAAGGTGCTTGTCTATGTGTTTTGTAGCTGTTTTCCTGGCGAGGGACCCCTGTGTACGCCTAGTTGGTCCAAGATGCTGGCTGGACCTACGAGATGGTGTAGAGGGTAATAAAAGATGTTGAGGGCGCAAGGGTATCCGATGAAGTCCTGGAGCAGAACTCTGGGTGGCCAGAGACATGCCACCCAGGTCCCAAGTCTCTGCCTGGGTACTTCCTATTCATGCTCCACTGGACCATAAACTCTCAACGCGTCAGCAAGCACCAGACCATCACGCCTTCGAGGGCGAACCAGCTTTGGAGACAGGCCCTCGAGCACCATGGGGGATTCTCTAAGGAACTACAATAGATCAAAAACTTGGAGGTAGTTTGTGTGTTGGGGTGGGGGGGGGCATCTGGGAAGTGGCACATTCACATATGCTCTATGAGCTCATCTGGCGCGAAGAGCTGGCCAGCCAGTAGAAGCTAAATGCATCCTTGGACACCAGCACCACATCATGCCCCCTCGCCTTCCAAAGAAATTGCTACAAATGCGGTGAATCAGGCCATGCCGCGTGCTTATTGGACTCTCCTTTCATTGTATTTGCCCCCAAGGGTGATTTGCGGTTTCGTCCAAATGAGCCTAAGAAGGTCCCAGCACAGCACCAATACCTCAATATCCTCCCTCCCTGGCCTCCAACTCCAAAGACCCACCCCAAGATGGGCGGTTGGTGAAGGGCAATGTTGACGCCCCCCCCACCAACCTTGCACTCCTCTACCTTACTGATGGCACCCATCAGTACGTGTTTGTGGGCAGGGATTGCAGTCCATAGTACAGACAAGCATCAACAAGCATGATTCAGTTCTACAAGTTTTTCAACAAACCAGTTCCAAACTCGTCCATAATAGTGCCCATGGCACATGAAATGCTGCCTTGTCATTTTGTCTCGATAATAGTGCATAAAATGCTGAAAAAATGCCCCAGAAAACTCTGCGGGATCAGACAATACCACAGCACTGTACATGGCTGTGAAAGAGAAATACCATGAACACACAAAGGCTCACCTATGCAATTCGCAATTTGGCCCTAGGCGCATTGCCATCCTGTTGGAACTGGCAGTGGGACACATACAGCATCCCTCCCGCGAATCAGGCATTCTTGCAAAAAAGGGGGCAGGGGGATTTCAAGTAAGTGACGTCAGATTTCCAAAATGCAAAATGCAAAACGACCGATCACTGGGACTGAGCACCTCGTGAATTGGTGGTCCGACACACAAAAAAATGAAGAAACAAGCTCCACAGGCGTGTGCACCCGTGGGACACCTTCTTTAGTGTGATAGGCAGTGCTGAAGAGGTCTACCCATGTTCACAATGGCCCTCCCCTAGCAGAGGGTGTGGGAGGCTGCAACCACCATGACATTGGTTAGGAGGTAGAATGTGGATGCCTCCATAGTTGTATGCTAACTCCTTAGCACCGCATCCCGACCAACCTAAGGCATAATAAGACTTACGCTTTGCATGTGGATTAGTGTTCCGCGCACAAGCCTAATAGAGATTCTGTTTGAGGTCCTTGGTCACATCATCAATTTTCGTTTGGTCGCGCTCCAACCGACCATGTGCGTCCTTTGGATACCCCATGGGGACTTGGAGTGCAACTGATCCACATTTGTATGCCTTTGTAGGAATGGACTGCAATCCCAGAGTCCAAGGTACGCACGGTCTCTTGCAGTAGCAACAAAATGAATCAACCCCAATCCCCAAAACGCAAAAAAAAACACAATTATTTTTTGGTGCAACACCCTACGCAAAAATGGGTTCGGCAAAAAAAATCGCAAAAATAAAATATTTAGATTAGAATTCATGGTTAGTGCATGCCTGTTGATGGATGACAATATGACAGCATATGGCGAGGGTCATTCACTAGATCAGGTTCTGGGTTGTCTGGTGCTGTACATACTTGTCCCATCAATAGCTCCGGTGTTCTCCTGAGCACTCAATGACATCTTGAGCATCTGGAACTCAAAAGCACAAAAGGTAGGTGACAGTGCATGCGTGTGGGGCAGGGACCTTTAGGCATCTCACATGTTCTGCAGGGGAAGGTTTCAAGTTTTGTATCTGAGACTTTCACCCTCATTGCTGCAAGATTGGGGATCTGAAGTGAAGACTGTGAGGAGCAACACAACACAATGCCTTCGTCCTTGCTGCTAGCTGCTGATGAATTCCGTGGGCCCAACCAAAGAAACACACTGGGGACAGTAGGGATCATGGCCATGCTATGCATTTGCATCTTTACCCTGAGTTTTTCAATTGGGTCGTACACTGGCCCCAGCTTGATGCACATCATCCGATCGCTTCCAGTACATTCCAACCCTGCAGTCTGGATGCCAAGGCCTTCTTGGGCGCAGCCATCCGTTGAGTCTTCACATCTACAGCCTGCAATTCCATTGTATTCACAGACCCCTGGCGCTGCTGGGGCAGTGGGTGCTTTACCAGAGCAAGTGGCAACCATTGTCGACACCTTCGCCATGGTCCCCGACCCCAAGCTCAAGTATCAGCAACTTCTTTTTTTGGCCAAGGCTTTGGAGAAGTTGCCAGATGAGGATCACATCCAAGACAATAAAGTGTTGGGTTGCACTTCGCAGGTGTGCTTGAGGGGGTTGATGTTTGATTTTTTAGGACACAACCCCCCCCCCCCCCACATCAGAGCGAGGCCGCCAGCCCAACCCAACCCAACCCCCCACATCAGAGCGACAGTGACGGTGACAAAGACGGTGACAGCACGGACGGCACTAAATGGGCCTAAGTGAACCAGCCCTGGAAACATTCAATATCGGTGTATGATGGTTGTTGAGAGTTTAGGTCAACGCAATGGACACGCAGCTGATGCAGCCACGGTAGCGTGAACACAAATATACTGTCTCCAACACGGTACTTGAATGTACCGATGAAAGAATGAAGTTACACATCCAAAGTACTGGTGCTCTTGGCCAACTTGAGCACTTCTTCCAACTGATTCTCTTTGCAGCAGGGAGGGAAAAATGACGTCACAATTTTTCGCAATTGCTTCTGCTTTGGTGCTTTCCTTGGCTTCACAGCCAACTGCTGGTGGTGACGTTGAACGATGTTTCTCACACTGTGGCACCGGTTTCAAGCGTCAGCACAAATTAAGCCAACAATGTAGTGAAATGAGCGGCCATCAGGGGTGAGTGGCATTGCTCTTGCTTCAAACTCTAAATATCTAATCTGGGGGCACATGGTAGGTGGAACAAATGGCAAAAAAAAAGGGTTGGTTCATCAAGATTGCTTATACTGCTGTTGTAGGAGCAATTGATTATGATCTTCGAAATGCCAGCCTTGGATGTGAAATTGATGCACCTGCCAGGCCGTACACAGCTAGAGGGCAAAGAACATGCAAATGAATTCGTGGTAGACTGTACGTGTCCCAACAACACAACCCATCAGCCCATCATAGTTGTCTCATCTAAATCAAGTGGTGTTAGTCAAGGTACCCCACCCTGGCCAGATCAAGCCCCTGATTCTATATTTTATGGATATGGCTTTGTGGAAGCATCTATGCATGGCGTTTAATCCGACAGCAATCCCATTATGGACGGCAGGGGACGAGGTGACAAGGGAGGTGGAGGCTGCGTAAAATGCTCTGGAGTTGGAGTCATGCAGTGCAGGCGTAGTGGCTTGGGTGGATGGGCAACAGAGAGTAGGTGAATGGAAAGAAATGTGAGGGGCCAGTTGGCTTGGCAGGGGCATTGGGATTCGGCTTAGAAAGTTTGGAAGTTGTCAGTGGGAGTTTGAGCTGCCCAGAGACCATGTAGCAGGATGGAAATGAGTTGATGACAGGGGGCAGAATTAATAAAGCTTACACGACAGTGAGCATGATAACAGAGTGTGAGGTATGACGCAATAATGTGTGCCATGGTGTTTTTGCAGTGTCGTACACGCTTGGTGGATTTTTGATGCCCTTTGGAGCAAGCTCCTTGGATCAGCCACCAGTTTCAACCCTGCCACAGTCAACAGGCCTCTGACGCTGGCACCTTGCAGGCCCTGTGATGCCTGAGGGCTCCCTGGCTTCTGCCGTGCCAGCTCAACAGGGTTGGTTCTTGCAGCTCAATGTACTTCACCGAATTCAGGCTGGCTGCCGATGGCCTACTTATGTTCAATGTCCAATCTGTGACCTTGCAGCTGCAAGCCCAATGCCTCACGCTTGCAAGCACCTGTGTTCGAAACAGTGCAAGTGCCAGTGCCAGTGTCAGGACTAGTGCAACTTCTACTTGCAACACTTCGCCAATTCTCTTACCCCCTCACAGCCCCTGTAAGGACTGCTCTAGGCTCGTGCGAACTCTGTTGTAACAAAGATCTTGCTGAAATGTAATTCCCCTGGTGTCTGCACACATTACTCTTTGGCTGATGAATTTGTTGCGCACAGCTGTTTACACTTCTCAGGTGTGGGTTACAGCATCCTATGAAGATGGGAAGATGCATTTCCGTGCTGACTCCGACTCAGAGCTGACCAAGGGCTTAGCCGCCCTTCTCATCAAGTGTCTGAATGGGTTGACGCCTCAAGAGGTGTTACTCTTGGACCCGTCATTCTTGTCGGGGTTTGGAATGCAGGGTAGCGTCACACCTTCTCGCGTAAATGGTTTTCTGAATATGTTTAAGACGATGCAGCGCAAGACGTTGGATGCAGTGAAGAATGCATGACGTCCCGAGCCCTGCGCCATATTGTCTCATCCATCCCGTTTGTCGTCTCTTTGGGGGGTGAACTGAAAGGATTGTCCTCACAGTGGCTTGCCATGCATGGCTTGGATTGCTCACAGTGGGTCTGGTCTGCCTCTACAAGGGTAGTAGCTTGTGTGTCGGCAGGGATGGTACACGCTCAACAGGTTCCTCTGTGTGTTAATGCTGAGATTGCCTCATAATTGTGCACATGACAGCTTCCACTGCCACCTATTCCAGAACATCAGTGCACACGTCGTGCTGCGCTGACAGAAAGGCACTTTGCTTTTCTTTGTAGCCGTCGTGCCCGGGTCTGCCGAGAATTTGACACTGTGTTTTTGCCATGTTTCGTGTGTGTGTGTGTGTGTGCGTGTGTGTGTGTGTGTGTTTCCCTATGGTACAAGGCTGCTGCTGTCTGTCATTTCGTCCTAGTTATTTTTTCAACGAGGTTGGGTGGTGGCCAGAGAGGGTCTTACCAGCCGTCCTAAAATTTGTGTTTTGTGCCGTACCGATGCAGTCCTGCATTCGGACTGCACTCCGGACCTGCTCAACCTCGCTCTGTTTGTTTCCTTTGCTGCACAAGGCACCTAGGGCGTTGTCCGAACATGCTTGTGTTTCGAATCTGTTTTGACAGCCCACAAGGAAGTTGTGTGTGCGAGGAGTTCTCCGCATGCGAGCGCATGTGGCTTTATGATTCATCGCTCCATGTTCTGATTGACCTGATCAGGGGTTCAATTCCACTGCCTGGCTCATCTGCCCCTTCCGGGTTTTGTGGTGACAGTAGTGGTGTTTCAGTTGCTTTTATATATCATGTGTGTTGGGGGGCTACATGGAGCCTGTTGGTTACTGTGCAGGTGGTTTGTGTCACCTGAGAGGGAAAGCACAGTCTGGTCCGTGACAATTTTTGTCACACTGTTCAGGACACTGCCCCCAAGGCATCCTCTCAGCTCAGTGCATCGGCAGGCCATGCCACAGGGCCCAAGTCCACGCAGTGTGTTTACTGTCATGCTCTGTTCCTCCTCACGCACTTTTTTACATTTTCATTTGTGTGGTTAAATACAGGAAACCTGCCACACATCGGCAGATATTGGTATGTTCTGTTATTGGTCCCGCCTGTCCTGAGGACCCTACAGAGTATAGGCACAGAGCTGGCTGCCTCATAATTCAGTAATCCTGTGGCATTCAATGTCATATACCTGCCCACTCTGCATGACCAAAAACTGGTTGTTACCGTACTTGCCTTCTGGTGTTCAGGGTGATTCGCGTTGTTTTGCTCTAGAGGTTCCATGTTTGTGTAAAATCACATTTCAGTGCCTCCCTTTTTTTCGCACTGGGCACAAGGCCTTGTCCTTAGTGGTTCATGTGGTGTGCACATTTGATCCAACAAAAAAAAAGTGCACGCAGCCTACAGCAAAAACCAAAAATCAACGCTGCCGACCTTTCTCTGTTTTGAGAGGGCTTTGCGGCCACTTTGAATCCTCCCTGCTCTGGGGATGCCGAGACGCAACAAGTTTCGCGGCCACTCGGATTTCCTCCCTTTTTTGGGGGGTCCCACTTCACCCACTTCGCCCACATTCGGGTCCCAAGACGACAGGGATTATGTAGCCATTTTGCCCACATGTGGGCCCCCGGATTCCTCCTCCTCGCTGTCCCACCCCTCGATCAGGAGCGCCGGGTGCGGGGGGGGGGGGTAACGGGGGGGGTGCTGGGGGGAGGGGTTAGGGGGGGGCGACTTCGTGCCAACTATCCTGCTGTGACCCTGCCCCCCCTTTGTGTCGGCAACTCCAACTTCCACACCCTTTCTTGCTGGCAGGTACATTGAATGGACACGACCAAATGCACCCTGACTAATTCCTTCAACAAGGGAATCGTGTGAGGGTTCTCTAAATAGGGTTTCATAGGGGCTCTGAGCAGAAAAGCAAATGAAAAACATCACACGGGGTTGGGTCCGATGCCCGATGGATCGGGATATATCAAAGGACCGACATTGGCAATGGACCAAGGGGATCATTGGTTGAAGGTAAGAGTACAGACATATCAATCTCACAAATTGTCACAACCGACATATGGTGCATGATATAGTGCAACAACATCACCCTCTATGAGGGCACCTGACGCACGTGCACATGGTGCAGCTACCCAATATCGCAGTGTTTGTGTACCCAATTGCTCAGGACCTAGTACAAGAAGGTTTAGGCAGGGATTATTAGGGGATTGGTACGACATGGGTGCAAGGATACAAGGGAGTACAAGGGAGTACACGGACTTGGATAGAGGACGTGATTCTTGCAGGGTACTTGATGATGGATTGGGGTATGCACGACCCTATGGCAAAAGCAAAGGTCCACATGTACAGATGCGGCAATATCGATGGTACGGGACTCAAATAATGACTGAGATTATTTGAACGATGAGCAAATATCATTTCGCACATTTCCCCTTTCGTTGCTTCAACTCACTCATTAAATGTGCAATGCATGTACAGAAATAGCACATTGTCTTCTCCAAGTCATAGGGTTTTGAGGTAGATGCCTATTTCCCACGTTTTGTCTGTTGGGGAGGATTCAGACAACCGATTGGCATTTGAACATCACCAAAGCATGTGAACCGATTGGCATTTGCACATCACCAAAGCATGCGGTCCCATGTTTCTATTCTATTTATGCTATTGAATACTTGTCAGCTACCCCGTCTGAAAGAAAACAGTTCCTGATGAGCCCAGGAAACTGCTCAACCGTACCACTGAATCAGGGAGGTTGCTGGGTAGAGAGCAGTAGCACTAATGGATAGTGCAGCGCATGTGATTGGACCAGTTGTTGGCCAGAATGGCACATAGATAGGACTCCCCTGGGTAAGTAAAGTGCCCGAGGCATCGGGGTTATGAGGGGTTTAGATTAGCCACGCCACACGAAAAAGCGGCAGAAGAACATTTGCTGAGGTCCAGACATGTTTGGATTTTTCCTTGTTGCTTGTTGGTTTTTTCTGTTTGGCTTCCAGCTTCTCTAGCTGACGTCAACTCTCGCCGGGGCCCTATGCAATTGCTTGTCTACGAAAGGGTCACCACGTCTCCCACAGCAGGTTTTGACATGTAGGCATTTCAGTATGGAATGGGTGGCTATATTTACGCCTTTTTTGTCGGACATGCAATATGGTGTGGGCCCACGCCTTACGCTTTGCATGCAACATGGACATAAGAATCGCATGTAGTCCCTCCCCCTTGTGCAGAAGCACTCTAGTGATCCAGTGAATGGTTCATGGCCCTTGTGCAAGAAAGGGGCTGTCTCAGTATGGTGACCGTCATACCGTTGTTTTTTTACCACAGTCTTTGCAGTCAAGAATGCAACGTGACGTGGTGGCTGATTGTAGGGGCAATAGGGGCTTGGTCATGCCTATGATTTGTTAAAGAATGAAGTCACATGAAGTCAACAAGAAGATGAATATTGACATAGAAGAGCTCGTTGCTCCTTGGTCTATCAAAGTGAAACTTTTCTTCAGGGTAGGGACTGGGCAGGGTTTTTGGTGTGTCCCCTCTTTGTCGCCAGAACATGAACACTGCAGGCCTGCCCGAGCAACTGATTTTGCTGCGCCTCCACAGGCATGATCCTGAAGAGCGCAATGCTGCTTTGCTTTGCTCTCACTGCTTGTATCTTCTTGTGGCCCGTGCGAGCTACGCCCTTGTCATAGCAACAGTAGGTGCTGTTTCCGTCAAATTCGGAATTTTAGTGTTGCTCTCGCAAGGGCGCGGGGGGGGGGGCGGTCGCGCATAAGATCAGCCTCTCTCCACGTCCGGCGACCCCGTTATACTGCTGTTTTCTGACTTCGCCCATACTTCCGCAAGGGAAGGGATGGTATGTGCACAGGACATGCATCTTGGGCGCACGGCATGCAGCATGGTAAGGCACAGGGCATGCAGCGCAGAGCATGCAGCATGGTGTGGGCATGGGCATGCACGATGTGGCACCACGGTGTCCTCTCAACATCATGCCCCTCAGTTCTGCCGCGCTGAATGTGAAGCGTGGCGCCCTCTGCGAGGCCAAACGTGGCTCAAATACGGGACTGCAGCGCTGCTGCTGTGGACTGGGTAATTTTTGTTGATTTCCCTCCCGTCCCCCCACCCTTGCTCCTCTGGCACCTCCCTCGCAGTGAAACACTTGCAGGGTCTGCATGAGAGGGTGGTGGTTGGGGAGTAGGCATAGGGGGTGTAGGAGGCATAGGGGGTGTAGGGGGCATGGGGGCGTGCAGATCCTTTTGGGATGGTGCAGGAATCGGTCTTTGTTTTTGATGGCATGGACGTGATCACGCACCAAGAACATGGCAACTACTTCCAGTACCACCCGACGGAGGAGAGCAAGACGCTCCTGCAACGGTTGCTGGGCCTCGAGGCGTACCAGAGGCCCAAATGGTACTGCCCCAACATCATGAGTCTGTGCAACTTGGGGCACTATCAACTGTACCCAAACCCCTTCACGTGGAAGCAGGTCTTCGAGGACGAGGAGGGGGGCACGTTTGCCGTGGATTGGGCGTACCCCGAGACCATCAAGGCGACGAACCCGGTGTTGGTCATCATCCCGGGCATCGGAGGTGGTGAGGACGACCCGAAGATCGATAATATGGGTCTGTGGCCGGTGCCCCACTGATGCGGCTGTTGGGCCTATGTCTTGGGAACTGTTTCGTTCGAGCACCCCTCCACCCCCACCCCACCCTGTGAGTCGCCCTATCCTTGGGGGTGCCCTATCCTTGCGCTGCCGTGCCGCATCCCGTGCTCTTGCGTTTGTAGGGGGAATGGCCGCCGCCCAGGGCTGGATCGTGGCGGTGCTGCGGCACAGAGGCTGGGGTGACCTGGTCACGACGCCGAAGGTCTTCGACGGTTGCAGTCTCGACGATCTGACGATGCTGATGAAGGACATCCAGGACAAGTATTGCAGCTCCCTCGACCTCTGCTGGGCCTGACTACCCCCCAAATGCACTTGTAGACTGCCCTGAATAGAGGACTTGTAGACTGCCCTGAATAGAGGAGCGTGGGAGTGTAGGGCACAGGCGTACCGTGTCACAGACCTCCTGCCCGCACACGCGTGTGTCACTCCCAACACGCACTGCCCTGCATGGACCACCGAACTGAATCAACACCTCTGGTCCTGCAGCTCCCGCTGCATCCTCTGGCTTCAGATTTAGCTCCCCCTACCCACGTGTCATGTCTGCTACCACACTGAATTGTGGGACAATCGTAGCACTGGACAGCTCTGATTCCTGGTTCCGAGAAGTCTCTCGAACACCGTGTGGTCAGAGGGCTTTGACAGCTTGCCAAGGTCGGAACCAAAAAACAAATACTGCATCCCCCGGTCCTGCCTCTCCGGCAGAGGCGTGGCTGAGCACCAGGCGGTGTCCTCTGTGGTATCAGCCAAAGAAGACAGTGCACCTCTCTCTCTGTGAGGGGCCGGCCTGCCTTAGGGATACGATATGATGCGGATCTTGTGCCATCATGTGTCCGACACCACAGCAGACCTGTGGTCTTAGCTGTGCGTACTAACAAGGTGCAAGCGTGAGCAACCGTGCACAGGTTAGGATTGCAACTGTGCGTAGCCGTGCAGCCACGATGTGTGCAACCGTGCGTAACTGCGCGTAACCTTGTAACAGCACTTTTTTGACCGGAGAGCCCCTTAGGTGCCAGCCACATCCGATGATGGTGTTTATTGGTACAATACTGGAGGGGTGGGTTTTTTTTTTATTGAGGTCCACTTCTTGGCCAACAAAAGCTGCCGTACGAAAACGAACGTAGAAGCAGACCCATAACATGATATCATTCACACCGCGGAGAGGCAAGTATGTAGCACCAAGTGGAATATTCTGACAGCATTTATGGTATGAAAAGATGGGTATTGGGTGCTACCGTGGGTGTGGAAGTCAGAAGTTGCTTGGGCCACAGGGTAGTGTGGTGTGCTTGTCAGAAAGCAGTAGACACTGAGACCTTCAGCCGAGGCATGTCGCCACATGTCGATGAGCAAGTGACGTTTCGCCAGAATTTGTGGTCCCATTTTCTGTTTATGCATTATTTCCTCTTGGATACTTGGACTACCCATTCCAGTGACATTTTGGCGAATTGGATCAAGACACCTGAACAGCGAGCAGCAGCAGCAGCACCAGTGCGCAGGCAGCCAGCCCCAAGAACCCCGCCACCAACCCACGTTCTAGCGATGTTAGCCTGGAATTGACCAGGGGTTCTTGGGAAACAAACAGTACCCTTAAACAGAAGTACCAGCAGCACCAATCAGACAACTTTGCGCAACCGTGCGAAGGAATCAGGCGCAAGCGTGTTGAACCGTGCGCCGACAATTTGCGCAAGTGTGCGTAACCGTGCGCGCACGGCTATAACCACAGGTCTGCTACAGGTGACCACAGCCCTCAGGCTCTCAACTGAGTACTTCGTAAGTTCTGGATGCGAGAGGGAAAAAGCAAGAGAGGGATATGCAGAACAAGTATGCCCTTCCGACGGCCCCTCGGTGGCAGGAGATTCGGGCCCCTTCATGGCACCCCTTCACCGCGCCGCAGGTACGCGGGCAGCCCCGTAGCAGCGGTGGGGATGTCGGCGGGGTCTACGATGCTGACACGGTATCTGGGGCAGGAGCAGCCCCCGGTCATCGCCGGCATGTCCATCTGCAACGGCTTCCGGTCCAAGAATGTGCTGAACCTGGAGCGCGGCACCCTCAAGAACCGCTTCTACTCCTGGGCCATTGCCAAGAAGATGGGGCAGGCATGCGGCGGCCGGGACAGGGATCCGGGAGGGGGGGGGGGGGGGGGGCTCGAGCGGCCAGACGTAGAGGCAGATAATGGAGTGAAGGGGGAGGGGTCCTGAAGATTCATCCCCCCATCCAACGCAAGAACAATTGTTGTCCCAGAACTGCCCATGGCATGTGAGAGCGCAAGTCACACACACACCGTGGCCGGGCGCTGGGCTGCTGGCGCACACACACACGCCGCCTGCGGGGGAGCGCCAGCGCGTCCCATGGGCTTAGGCCTCCGCGCACACCCAATTGTACGGTGGAGCCACATATGGATCTTTCTCGTAAATACTACATCCTCGCCGTCCTCGCCAGAGCGTGCAGCGAGGAGTGCGCCAATAGTGCGCTAGTGCGTGCGCCCACCGCCCGGGGCGTTTTGGCACACCCAACCCCGCGACACACAGTCGGCGGCCCACAGCTTGAGTGGCTCTGGGATGCTGGGAGGGGGCAGGCGGCTGCCCCTGCCGCCCCCCTCCCGGGGGGCCGACTGAGGGGGGAGGGGGATCAAGACCACGAGTTGCAGCCGGCGCCCGCGGGGACGCTCCTGGTGGGTGGGGTGATCCAGCCCCTACCCCAACCCCCTCACTCATGGTCCCTCGCATTTCAGCGGATTTGACGTCCGCGCGGCTGCCCACGCGGCTGCCCGGGCAGTCGCCGGGCGGCTCTTTTACTTCCCTCCGCCCCAGCCCCCAGCCGCAGTGGGGACAAGGGAGGGCACGGCGGGTTCCGGTGTTGTGGAGCCGGCATCGGGCACGCCGCAAGCAGGCGAACCCCCCACCCGCACAGGCGCAGAGGGTTCCAAGAGGGTGCGGCAGCACCACCCCATGCAGCAACTGTGCGACGAGCACAGGGGGGTTGTAGCACTGCTGCTCCCGCCACCATGAGGAGCATTCAGCCCGAGGTGGACTTCCATGGGTCGCAGGTGCGTGCAGCCGGTGCTAGGAGGGGCGCCATGGGGCCACAGGGCACCCTTTTCCGGGGGAGCACCTGATGCGGCACGCAGCGCAGAGATTTGGCCGTCTATCTTGGCCAAGCAACAATAGATTAATTAGTGGCCAAGCCAGAAGAGCTACGATATCCCCTGCGCTATTACGCCAAGATTGGAAAAATCTACAATCCAGCAGGGAAACCCCAAACTAGGGTGGTGGTTGCTGCCAAGGGGCCATCTTATGTATTTTCACCTTGGGAGGCACCAGACAGGGCAAGACCGCCGGCTGTTTACGCAGGTCTTGTACCCAAGGGTTTGCTCTCCTTAGTGGACTTTTTGTGAGGGGGTAAAAACCAACCCATTGCCGGGTAAACCAGCCCAAAAAGTAACGAGCAGCGCAGATACTCCCCCTTGAGGCCACATTGCGGGACGCTTCCCCCTCAGGGGGACAGGAAGGGGGCTCCGAGGGGTCTGGGCCCGTGCCGGTGTCCACACGGGGTCCTAGCAGCCCGAGGCAGGGCCATGAGAGGGCAGAGGGGGAGGATACTCGACCTCAGCGACCCTGTCCTTCCGTCACGCTGGGTCGCCATGGGTGGGAGTCCCAAGGGATAGGGCTGAGGTGACCCCGAACCCTAACCCACAAGCCCTTCCTCGACTCAAGAGTGTCCATTAAAGAGTGGACATTAAAAGCCAACTGGCCTCGTAAATGATACAGGGCAGCTGGCTTTTTAATTATTACGAGGACATAGTCACCAGCCCTTGTAAATAATACAGAGCACACACACACAGACACACACAAGCAAGCAAAGAACTGCTACATGCGAGAGTTGATTTCATGAAGAAACACCCCCATGGTGGGGCAATTGGCAATTGGCACACACACGGCCTCCTTTGGGCGTGTCCCGGGCCATGACCGTGTCCGTAACCCGGGTCCTAGAGACCTTTCCACCTCTCAGGGCAGGCTCGAAGGTGTTGAGCGTGCAACACTGCTGGTCTGGGCTTCCATTAGCGTCTGTGTGTCATAGTCGATTGTGGGTGTTGGGGGGGTGTTATTGGGGGGTGGTTAGCCGCCCGGCTGTGTGGAGGCGTCCGGCCCTTCCGAAGATGACGTTGACAGCCACAACACTAGAGTTTTGCCACCGAGAGTCCATGACGCTACCCCCCAGAGTCCCAATGGGCCCTTGCGCACTCCTTGGGCCCTAGGCAGACCGACTAATCGGTCTTGAAGGAGTGGCCAAAAGGGAATGGACTTCATGAAGGAGAGAGCGACGGAGGGGCCACATACCCAAATCGTCAAGAGCCCCCCCATTGCGTGTGGGTGGGCAACAGAAGGCAAACGCCGCGGCACCTAGGGCATGGAGCAAGGGAGAGCGGCATGCCCACACTGGTCCACGAAGTCGGCTGTGCGCCAACAGGGCAGTCCTGTTGACTGTCCAAGAGCCATTAGTTCAGGGGGTTTGGAGTTAGAAGGGGACCCGGGGGGGGGGGGGGGAATCCCACCAGGCGGCCATTGCTAGCTTGTCTGCCCTTGCCAGTGCTCCGCATGTGCGGCCCCTTCAAGACACTTTCCTCTCCTGGCACTCCTTTATCTCATAGGAAAAGCCAAACCCCGCGCGCAGATCGAAACCTTGTGGCACCCCATTGCTGCTGCCTCTGCCCCTGTCATTGCACGGTCTCGCCTTCGTGTCGCTACACGCGCTTATACTTGCGTTGTTCGTACACTGGTTGCAAAACTCTTGTAGCCTTCCTTGTTTTAAATCTCGCAGACATGGGCACATGGGTGAAACAGTTAGGATCTTGGTCCTGGGATTGCATTGGGGAAGCTGACTACAAGGACCATTTTAACCATGCCCCCCCTTCCCTCGTCATACAACATATGAAAGAACCCGCCACTTGGTTATAGGCGCGTCGTCGGTGGCACTCCACCACACTGGGCTAGAGTGTACACAAAGAAAATCGACAGCTAGACCGTGCTGGTCCCGCCAGAAAGGGGGCTTTCCATTTTGTGTCTATTGGCTAGTGTCCCTGGTGGAGTTTTCATTGACACAGGACAATGTCGTCCTGGCCTCTGGTGAACCCTAGTGCTGTTCTGGCACTCTCCACTGTGTTTGGATCGGTAAAAAAACTGGTCTCCCATGTGCGGAAACTCGGCGAGGTGTCAGTGACGGATGCAGGTATCCTTCAGCGGTGCCTTCCCAGTGGTGATATGGTGGCCCTTCAACAATTTAGGGACAACCTCATGGTAGCCTCCAAGGGCCCAACGCCACATAGCACCATGTATCCTGTTTGCATGACGATGGAGTCCATTTGGAACCTGCGGGTGCTATGCCTGTGTCGAGACAAGGATCCCGAAGTGGTATGTCGTTCAGCCTGCATGACTAACCGAGTTCGTTGTATGGGTGTCTCCATTTATGTCTCCCCAGTCTGCACGCTTGCTCGTGCCCATCCCAATGCCTCGGATGCCGTGTGGCGCTTAAAGTTTGGCACTCCAATGTGGAGCCCCTAGGCTGCCACCACCCGGCGCACCACTAACGTTTTTTTGTCTGCGCTCTCAAACACCTTGCCCTTCATGCATTCCTGGGATCATTCCTACTGTCATGTGCGGCGTGGATGCCGCCCTGTCAGGGTACCCGGCCTTTGCTATGTGCGCGTCTATCACTGCGGCGGTCCACTGTGTGCTTGCCAAGACACAGTGGGACGTCTCTTTGACTATGCGCTGGGTTACATTTCTTTCTGCCCGACTGCTGCAATCCCTTTCGGACACCGTCGGCGATTTACTGACCTGGCTGTCACGGTCGGCAACATGGAGCAGCTACCTCATGAGGGTGCTTGCACAGGGCTTTGTGCTAACTGGTCCATGGATTTTTTGGCGCTTTAGGGCTTGTCCCGTTGACTTTCTACAGACCCACGGGTGGACTGGGGAGTCCACTGGGGGAGGGGGGCTATGGCTGAGACGTTGTGATGCTTTGTCTGGATGTATGGCGCCATTGTGTGCTCCTCTAGTGGACCAGATTGATAGTTCGTAGGACTTTAGGTGCGGTGAGCGGTTGTACTCCATGTGCCATCTTATTTGCTGTAGCGAAAGGTGCCTATGACATGTCACTGAAGAGCTGTTCTCTTTGACTTTTGCTTTGCACTTCTGCTTTGTGCCAGACGGTACCAGTTGTGCACACGCATCTGTATCCCATAGCGGAGGGGGGAAAGGGGGCATGCAATAGCCTCGTCGTTCTTCAGGGTGGTGGGGCTTTGGACAACAGGCTCGAGGGTTGAATCTCTGTCAAATCATGTGCTTAGGCAATGTCGGACGTTGAGCGTTGCTTTTTGGTGGGCCTAGCCCCTGGAGCCTCGTTGGAAGGGCAGGGGAGGGTTCTGGCCACACACCCCTCCGGAGTTGTAGTGGTGTGGGCTGATGAATGGACTTCCCCAGGGCAGGGGCAGGGGCAGGGGCAGGGGCAGGGAGATAGGGCATGCCCCGCAGCCATTGGCAGCAAGTAACTCCCTACGCCCCGACACCGCAGACCATCGCACGGAACCGCAAGGTTCTGAAGAAGAAGGAAGGCTTTGACCTCCAGAAGGCGCTGCGGTCATCGAGCCTCTCGGAGTTCCTTGGGCACGTGGTGCAGTCCGTGTACGGGTACCCGGACATCGAGGCGTACTGGGAGGCCAATGACTGCATCTCGGGGCTGCCGCACATCCGCTGCCCCGTCGTATTTCTGCAGCCACTGGTCGTGCCCTGCCTTTGCATCGCCGTGCGAGGGGGCCAAGGGTGTGGGTGTTGGCTGCACCCCCGTGGCCCCGTGACGACCTTCAGCTCTTGGCAGAGGAGAGGCCTTCGGAGGTCACCATGCGGGGGCATAGGCACTGAGTTGTGGAGCAACCAATTTGGGGAGGGGCGGCATTGGTTGCGGATGTGTGCACGCAACCACCCTCTTTTCAGGCCCTCCCCTTCGGGAGATGGCACAACAATTTGTGAACAAAGAACATCAGATTTGAGTAAGTCTGGCATGATGCTGGTTGGTTCAAAACCTGACATCATGGCCGCGGGAGATGGGGTGGGGGCTGGATGAGGGACACGAGTTATCGGTTGTGTCCGATATTGTATAGGTTACGTTTGTGGCTCTTGAACGGGCCCTTAGGTCCACTGTTTCAGGATATTTCTGTGTCGCACAGGGTGGGGGTGGGGGGGGTTGGGGGCTGAGGACCTCTGAAATGACGAAATGACGATTACGACATTGCAATTTTCCATTGCTTTTTCCTTTGCAGGTATGGAGATGAAAGTTGCACGAATTGCCGCCGCAAACGTCCGATGAATCTGCCAGAATAGGGTTGCAGTGGCTCATCCAGCTCTGAGGATGAGGCTGAAATGGAACGCATTTTGGGAAAGTGCGTCAAAAAGAACGTGCAAAGCGCTGTTCACATTGTTTTTTGGGTTGCAGCAATGACCTATGTCCAGTGTTTTGTTTTCTGTCTCAGAGAGCAGGGACCCAGGGCTGTGACTGGAAGGTGGCGACGAGTGCGGCACCGGGGGGTGGGCAGTGCGCCCCTGTCCGCACGGCCCATACCGTTGCGACCGGGGGATCCAGGGGGCGTTGTGGGGGGGGCATGGGGCCTCATCGCCAGGGCTGCGTCGCGGGGGCCATGCGGTCGTGGCCCTCGGACCATTGGGCAGTGCCGTCCCCTTTGGACAGGGGCCATGATGCCTTTCCCAATCTGTAGGACGACCCGTTGTTTGCCCCGAGTGTCCGAGATCTCATTCCGTACGAAGAGCTGCGGAAGAACAAGCGGTTCATGTACATGGAGGTGCCCTACGGCGCGCACTTGGGGTGGCTGGAGGGCCTGGGCTGGAAGCGGAACCGGGTATGCCCCGGCTCATGCCCCCCCAAGGCCCCCCTCCAATGCCTTGTCCACGCTACACCGCCCTTTCAAAGTTCATCTCCACACCGCAATCCTCCCGCCCTCGGAGGCCATTTTGTTGTGGAAGGGTCCACATTGGCGGCGTGCAGACCGTCGCGTCCAGTTCATTCGTGGGTGACTGGCCACACCCTCACAAAGATCCCGCACACTGCCCCGTGCAGACGTCCCATTCAAGAGATATTGATGTCGCCGCCAGGTGGGCGTAGGCTACGCGTAGGCTGCGCGTAGCCTGCGCCTTCTCTGGGCTACACCCGCCGTAGTACTTGGGGGCCTGGGCGTGGAGGGGGCGGGGGTTGCCATCGTCGGGCAATGCGGGGCCATGTGTGCCCCCCCCGCCGTCCATCGTCTTGCAGTGCACTGGTTTGTGGCGTCCTGAGGCATGCCTCCGCGGGCTGTGCCTGGGCAACGGAGACCGTGGGGGACGCATGCGCTGGTGAGTGGGCCCATCCCATTGGCACGGTGGCAGAGGGGGCGTGAAGCGGGGCGGGGGGGCACCACACGTCTCCATACGGGGGCACGGCACAGCAGTGGCCAACCCCAAGACGTTGACGCACCAGAAAGCGGAGGACGTGCACGGTTTGGAGCGGGGTGCATGTGTTCTGTGGAGCGGAGGGCAGGGGCCGTATCCGCATCAGAGCACACAAAGCTCAGAATGTCAGAGCCGGACACCGCGTCCAGAGGCTTGAGGCCATGGAGTGTCCATTGCACTTTGGGCAGACAGGAAGGAAAAAATGGCTGATGTAGAAATCCTACGCCTTTTTAGTTGTGGAGTTCAGCCCAGAGGCATGGCAACACACTACAGGGCAATTGTTGGGCTCAAATGGTCAATTTTACAATTTCATTCAAATCTACCAGCACTGATATCATACCCTAGTTTTAGCCCTTCCTTCCCCTCGGTAGGGCGCAGTACTCTATCCCAACCATCTAAACCTTCGCTGACATGTTTTTTTTTTCCAGTCCTTGACACCGAAAATGGGGTGGGGTGTCCTTGCATATCTCAAAAACGTCGTTGTGGGGGAGTGGGGGAGGGGGGGGCAGGAGCCCATGATGGTGGATTGGAATTTCTGGGCAGCTTCTTCGACCTTCTGCTTCAGTATTCATGGTAACCTTGTGCATGGAATGGGCGGCAGGCACTTGTGTTTTAAGAATTGAACGAAATTCTCGCCCACAGATCCCCAGGGTCCGGAAGATTTTCAGGGGTATCCAGGAATTCCAGGCCTTCAGCAAGAGGCTATTTCTGCTCTGCCACCACCCATTTCTGCTGCCACTTTAACAGACACCATCCATCCACCGTTTCAGAATTCAGAAAGCAAAATGATGTACGGTGTCCTTCTTCCAGCACCTTGCCTTCGTTTTGCACATTTGCTGGGTTCGATCCAACACATGTGGTGTTGCATTGTACACTCGTTTTCTGTAGGAGTGCTTTCAGACGAGGACAGTCAGGGCTTGGTTGCAATGGGTCAGAGACGTCCTTATTGCTGACAAAAGTGATGACCACGATCCATCCGTGGAGGCAGTCCCTGCGCCCGCTGCACGTAGCACTCCGAATCCCGCCACTGAGGCAATGGCTGATAGTACAGTTGGAGGAGTTGGGACGTTGGAGGGCTTGCAGACCATTGATGTCGCCGTTGAGGACGGCGGTGAAGGTGATGAGGAAGACAGAGGTACAGGAAATCATGTGAGGGCCGAGGCAACAGAGGCCGAGGATCCCGTGGCGCATGGAAAGGTGGCCCCTGAGACGATTGTGGATGCTACGCCGCTGTAACTCCGTAAATGGGACGTGCTTCCAGAATACACAATCTTGATGGCGATACTCCCCGAGATTTGAAAGGACCACCCCTCTCCCACCTGACCTCTGGCTTCAACCTACCAGTACCACTGTACCGCCCTTGAGCAGGTACATGTGCTTTGCAGAATGGCAGTGATGCAGGGTGCAGTAGTACAAGTGTGGTGACCCACTTGCGGATCTGGAACGGGTGTGCGTCCGCACATGCCCGTGCATCAGGTGCACTTGGATTGTTTCTGTTCGTGAGAGTGGACAACGGCCAATCCTGAGCTGCAATGTGTCACTATCAGTCCGGCCCAGAGATTCCGGATAGCCGTCGCCCCTGTATTGCGTAGCCACCTATTTCATGCAATTGTGGTGTCATGATGATTAGTTCTGCTCTGTGGCTGTAGTACTGCCTGTATTGCACAGACAAGTCACCCCACAATACTCGAAGGGCACCCGGTCCAATCTATTTATTTTATTTATCGATCTCTGCACATATACACAATGACCAGTTTTGCGATTTGGAGGGGCAGCCATTTGAACGACCAGCTCCATTCCTGCCAACTGTGCACCCCTGTTATTGCGACCTTCATTGCTCAGCCAGATAGCGGATTGAGAGGGGCCGCAGATTGGACTCAGCGGCTGCACTAACCACTGCCAGGCTGAACGTTTGCCGTGGCATGTTGCGGTATTTCAGCCAAACCCGCGTGCATTCCAGACCCTATTTGGTACTGAACGTTAAGTTAAGTAGGTCAAACTCCCTGAAAGAGAAGCTTCTTTTGACCATTGTCGCCAACACGCAAGCGCCACGATGAAGGTCTCGGCACTACACTGGCACATCATTGCCAATCCTTGACTGGACTGGTCTACTGTGATCCGCTGTGGCAGCGTGCTGCCGCCGTGAATCAGTGCGCCTCTGCTCCACCGGACTGTTAAGCCCCACGTTTACTAGGTTGGGGGCTATGCTGCTCACAGCAGATCAAAAGCCAGGGCCCCTAGCGCCTGCTGATCTCCTGCTGCTCAGTTGCAAAGCCAAATACAACGATCTGCTGGGCCGTGCGGAGTAAGTGTGACCGATCTTTCTAATTATTTTAAAACATCATTTTGATTGCAGCGCTTGTCCTTTTGATTGATGTGCTCCGCATTTCGATCGCTACGGTCCACAGTTGTTGTTATGGGTTGTGCTGTATTGTGTTGCAACTCGGTTTCGCTTTCTGATACATTAGCTGGGGTGTGGCAGTTCCTCTACGAGCTGAAGAAGTGCAAGAGTCATCTTGTGGCATGGGCATGTATGTGTGGCTGTGTTGCAGTGCACATCGGCCAAGCTCAACACAGAGATTCCATGTTGCACTGACCCATAGTAATGAAAACACTGGTTCTCCTTTTTGCCCTCTTTCTGACCAAACCGCCCTTTTGTTACCCGGCAGCGGTGTTGTTATTTGCGATGCTGCACCACAGCTGACGTTTCGTCAATTCCGTGCTTCCCTCCCGCTGTCCAGCCGCATTCATTTATCATGTTTGTATCCGACGGCTACTTCCACTCGCCCAACATTGAGGTATCAAGCCGTGTCACCGCCATCAGCGAGCTCCCATTGTACCCGTAAGAGCAATGGTGATGTTGGGATCGGTGGAGGGGATGTACCCCCATCATAGGCCTCGCCACAGCATCTGAGCTCCTAATCTGCCGCTCAAGCCCCCATTTGCCACCACTCCAAATCATGTTTGAAAACGGGGGCAATCTGGTACAATTGATCGTATGTATTCCACGCCTCTCTGCCAACTCAGAGAAGTGTTGCACACCAGTAGCTGATGTATTTCACGGCCAGCCGGTGCCTTGCCCACAAGCCCTCACATGCATCGAAAACTTCGCTTCGTTTACCGCTACAACGGACAAAAGCCCTGGCCCATCAAAGTGCCCTCACCCTTTGAGTTACCTTGTACACATTCTGACCCCACGTCCTCGAACTGTGCGGACAGCTTGTTCTGTGGATATTGCGTGAGCAAAGGGCAGGTGCTGTCCCAGTTGGAGGCAAATTTCTTGAACGGAATCGGAGACTGGCTCATTTTATGTTGAGTGGACGGCATGGGGCTATTTGGCGTGCTGGGTGCGGGCTGCGTGGAGCGGAGGTCATGGGCGGTGTTGAATGAAGTGTGTGAGCAACGTTGCGTGAAGTGCATGGGCTGTGTGTAGCGGAGGGTCTGGGCGGTGTGATGCGGAGGGTATGGGCGGTGTGGAGTGGAGGGTATGGGCTCTGTGGAGTAGAGGGTATGGTAGTGAGGGTATCCGGCTAATGCCTGATGCGTCCTAAGGCCAAATGAGTGCTGGAGATTTTGTCAGAGCACACGCCACACAGAACACTCCAATTCCGATGAACACAGAATTTTAACAGCTATGTGCCTATGCTGATCTTGAAAATGCGGATTTCATCGCATTCTTGCCAACCTGGAGACCCCAGGAAAGTTCGAATTAGAGCATGCGACAGACAGCATACTGTGTATGCGCAGTGTGATGTGCGGTGCACACGGTGCGCGGAAAGGCTGTGTGCTGCCAAAACAACTGGTTTGAGCCTGGCTTGCTCCTTGCTGGAGCCAAGAGGGCAGTGGTACGGGAGTACCAGTGTGTGCCACCCACCTGTTTTCTGTCCTAAGTGAGGTGCCGTTGGGGACGACTTTTTGTGGGTGCAGGACCAGTACCACGCCTTCACAGAGGTGGACTCAATATGGGCTGTGGGGTCACCGGGTGGCATGAGGATACTACCTCACAATTTCACGAGTCAGAAAAGCATGCGATATTGATGCCATGGTATTCTGAACCTGAGCTCTCTTGTTCGTTCAGCCCATAACCTTCAATAGCTACAAACAGGCCCAAACCAAGGATGGGCCAAATCTGGTTCTACCTGGCACAAAATCTGATTCCGAGGGCACCTAGCCCACTGGCAATCCCCCGCTTTTTGTGGTTTCATCTCCTCCAAATTTCCCAAACGGACGCCTAGATTACTGTACCGCCCGCGCCGTGCGAAAAGTCGGCTGTCTTTCACCGCCGGTAGCCACGGGTCCCAGGGTCCTGAATTCTGCACCCTACACCCTGCTGGTGAACCAGGGATTTTTTGTTGTATTCTGATGCTTGCCACGGGTCCTGGGGTCCTGAATTCTACACCCCAGATGCTGTTTTGAATGGATAATGCATGCTTCTGTAGGTGGGTGTTTTTCAGGGGTGTTCCCGTGATAAGCAACGTAATAATTGGCGCTGTGCGCGCGCTGTGCGAAAACGCCCCCCATGGCGTATATGTGTTGCAACAATGTTTAAGGTGGTGTCAGGCAATCGCGTGACAGCTTGGAACCATGTCCAAGGATCAGATTTGAGTGCGTTAAGGCAACAAATTTGACTGCGTTGAGGAGATGTTTGGCTGCGTTGAGGCGACATATTTGAGTGTCTTGTGGCAACGAATCACCTCGAACGGAGGTTGTTAGATCAAGCCCAAGTGCGGAAGCCCTACAACCCCCTTTTTTGGGGTCGTTCGCATAGCATGCTCCAAAGGCATGATATTTGGATATCTAATCCCTTGTAAAAATCATCATTTTGCACGACAAAACGATCCACCAATGGATTTTTTGATTTTGAGCCCTCTATCCCCCCAAAACTGGATACCATGTTTTAGGGGGGGGGGTGTCCGGGGGGGGGGGGGGGGGGCAGAAGTCTGTGCTTTGAAGGTTTTGAACCAGGGTCGGGTAAAACAGCTGGTGGGCTGACTAGCCGGCACCGACGGTCGCCGTCCAGAATTCAAACTGACGCTCGGCGAGTCGTTGGCCAACTGTTTGTCCACTCGACCACTGATCATTCATGCTAAAGGTTTGTTCCCGACTGCTGGGTTGGCGACAGATTTGACTGGGTTGAGGAGACAGATTTGAGCGGGTTGACAACAGATCCTGGGAATGACAGTGTCAATCAAGTAGTGCTTCAAATAGATTGTTGAGGATGCCATCTCGTGGTGTCTAATTCCTTTTTATGTGACAGGGTGTAGGTTAGGTAGCGGCGTGTCAATTTAGCATCCAAGAAATTGGGCCGGGGCATTCGGGACTTGGGCAATTTGAAATTGGGCTTGGGAGTTGAGTGCATCTTTAAGTTTTGCACTTGTCCATGGCACATGCACATTGAATAATGTCGTGTAATTGCCGGTCAAAGTAATCCGGTATCGAGTGGTGCTCCTACTGCTGTAGCAGTTGCACCCAAAGCACAAGGTGCTGACTGGGGGCCCTGTTTGACAGCTGCACGGTGAGTTGGTTTAGTTGGGTTGCCATGCTGCTGACAACCGACAACACAAAAGTCGGGAGGCCTGTCCCTGCACCGCTTCTCCTTGACGCGTTCAGTGTCCTCCTCTCCGGTAGGGTGGTCTTCGTCTCCTGCGCAAATCTGGGTTAGGATTAGGGTTCTGTTGGCGTATTCTGGGTATCGAATGAAATGAGTGACAAGAGGACTAGGGCTTGTGATGGTCATGGGAACAGATTTACTGATCTTGCCGCCCTTTTAGTGCCAGCACAATGTCCTGCCTCGCAAGGAAAAGTGCTGATCAAAAGCGAGAGCAGCAGGTGTTGAAGCAGCTCAACAAACTCGGAGGGCCTCATGTCGTTGGTGCCCTGTTGGCGGAATACAATCTTATCGCAGGTGCCGTGCTCCTATTGGGGACCCGGTGAGTGCCTTGGGGCTGTGGTTACACAGGAGGTGGACATAAGCCACGTCACCCGCGTGCACAGTGTTTACGGACTGTCCATATGTGTTTTGTCTCTGCACGGATGCGACCCATGTAGCGCACTCAACTCAACCCTGTGGCATCACGGCACTTCTCACACACCCCAGCTTGTTCTTGAGGTCTGGTTTCGCAATAGGGATGACAAACCCCCTCATGCGCCACCGAAAACATTCCCCCACAGCCGAGCCGAGGAGGCAAAGCCTGGAGACATGCACATGATGTTACAGATGAATGCCGCTCAAGTACAGTCTGCCCAGCGTAATCGGGTCCACAGCGTGTGCACAGTGTCGTAAAACCCCCCATCCCCGGAACGCCACAGATACAGCATGTATACGGACAGGACCGGTACTGTGCGCTCCGTGCGCAGACGGTGCCCCATGTGCCTCAGGTCTGCAAACTGTGCACCGCATGTACGTCCTGTGGCCCCTGTCTACAGACCCCTCGTGCAGGTACTAGGGCAGCACCACTGCGGTTCATTTTGTTTCCCGTCAACTCTGGACGGCTGTGTGGCGCGATTTTCCGGTCTGTTCTGACAGAAAACCAGGGGCTTTTCACACTCCCAGTGCCGACCGAGCCAATTGCTCTGTGCCCACTGCATTGCATTTGAAGGACCTGAGGGATGTGCGGTCTGTTGTGCAGTGCAGTCCCTCTCGTCCCGGTCCCCATATCTCACTCCTCACACCTGAGCGCCCCCCCCCCCCACACACGCCCTGAGCGGTGCCTCACACCCGTGCCACCGGTCGCCCGTGTGCGCACAGCCCCTGTGTTCTATGACCGTAGTACGAGCACCAGTCCGGTCTCACACACAGTGTTTCGCTGTCATTGTTGCAAATCAAAGCCATGGCTCTCTGCCCGACGATACCCCCCTTTGCCCCGTGCTGCTGTACCCCCCCTCCCCCTGTGCTCCCACTTTGCTGCCTCTCGTGGCACACCCCGTGATCTCCCGCAACAACGCCGGCCGAGGGGGGTCTGCCCCCGTTCCCCATGCGCCCTGCTCCCATTTCCAGGCACCGACCTCCTGTCCACCAGTTGCCTCTCCGTCGAGGACGGGGCCGCACACCCGTCCACGGGTGCCAAACGGGCCCTCGTGTGCGGCCTGAACTACAGAGGCGGACGTTATCCGCTGCACGGATGCATCGTGGACGCCACCAACATCTCCCATTGGCTCAGGGCCCAAGGCTTCACGGTCACCGTCCTCACGGACGACACGCCGACGCGGCCTACCCGGTCCAACATGTTGGCGGCGATGCGGGCCCTCGTGCAGGGGGCCCGGGAGGGAGATGCCCTGTTCTTCGCGTACTCCGGGCACGGCGCCTCCATCACCGCCAACGCGGAGGACGAGGCGGACGGGAAGACAGAGACGCTGGTGCCGCTCGACGCGGTCCACGCCAGGGACTTCATCCAGGACAACGAGGTCTGGGGCACACTGGTCGCGCCCCTGCCCGCGGGGGTGGCCCTGCACTGCGTCCTGGACTGCTGCCACAGCGGCACGGGGATGGACCTGCCGTTCGAGTACAAGGGCGAGGGGGCGGCGTGCTGGAAGGAGGCGCACGCGCGCAACGCGAGCCACGCGGACGTGGTCGCCTTCAGCGGCTGCGAGGACGACCAGACGTCCGCGGATCTGGGGGCAAAGGGGGGGGCGCTGACGAACGCGTTCTTGGAGGGGGTGCAGAGACCGGGTGCCACATTCAAGAGCGTCTACGACCACATTCACGCGTGGATGAACAAGGGGCGGCTGACGCAGGAGCCAGTCATGTCGTCCACCAACACCTTCGACGTAGACCTGCCGTTCAGCGTCTCGAACGTCTGGTCCAAGGCCTCGAAGGCCCAGGAGCCGCCAGCGGCCCACAGTTTCAGTTCATGTGTGATTCAGTAGGCCCCACGTGTGACTTATTGGGCGCTGCCAGTGTCGCTGCGATGGAGACTGCGTCATGGTGTGTGGCATTCGGAGCTGTGCGTACCTTGCAGGCCCCTTGGCTTACAGCCTGCCATTGGGGGAGCGGGGGTCTTCTTGGTTTGTATACGCGACTCCCCACCCACCCAACCCCTGCCCTGCGGGCCCAGTCAGTGTCAAAGGGTGGCTGGGTTTGGCCCACGGTAATGTTTCAGCGCCAGGCAATTTTCACATTCCTGTTTTGCACCCCCTCCCATCCAGCTCTGGGATCCCCCCTCGGCAGGCCTTACCAATGTATGGTAAAACGAAAAATGTATGGTAAATAGCGCGAGGCACTGATCATTTTCATCCACCTGTATTTTTGTACCCTAACCTGGTCCGACTCCCAACCCCCCCCCCAGCCCCACCCAGCCCCTACCATACTGGTCCATCCTTGTTGGACCAGCTGGCAAGGCTTGGGCGGCAGGAGGCGCACCCTCAGGGGATGGGGCATGATATCGTGGGGCACGCACAGTGCCCGCGCATGTCCCGTGAAATGTGCTCCTGCAGCCATGATGACATGTGCTGCATGCCATGACCTTTGAACAGTGTGCGATGCCCCACACCCACACCTCACTCCTTTGTGTACGGCCCCTGCACTTTATATATCAGTTATGTCCATTTGGGTGCCAGGACCCACACTCCGCTGTTCTTATGCCCATTCAGTGGTATTTACTACTCCCGGTGCGGCAGCATACCCCAGTCCACCGCCTGCTTCTGGCCACATGAAAGACACCGCATAGGATGGAGTGCATGTGATGAGAGATGGGGGGACCATGTGCAGTCCCTGTGCAGCCCTTCGGGTGAGCCCGGGGTTCAGGAGCCCCATACCCTGCCATCTGGTCTGTATGCATATCGCCCGCTGTCATACCCACATACCCATCCCCCTCTCCTCCCGGTGAGTCCATTCCCCCCCCCCCCTACACACACATCCACTGTCCTTCCCCAGTCTCCTATCATCCCACAGGGATGGATACAATAGTGATGCATTTATTTAGTTGGGGTTGGGGCTGGGGGGGGCTCTGAGGGGCCCAAGAAGGAGTCAAGATTACGAAACACCTCTGTCCCTCTTGTGGCAAAGAGTAGATTTCGGTGCGGAAGTCCGAAATCTCAGTAAAAGGACAGCGGCTGTCTGCCTGTGTACCCGACTCGGTGGTGGGCCCGCGCGCAGCAATTGTGCGGCAACTGGCGGGGGCATTGACATTCGGGGGGTGGGGGGCATGCACTTTGCACCAGTGGCGCCGCCTGCGCTGTGCCTTGCTGAGGTGATGCTGGGGGCAGTCCCATTGGTGTTTGCTTCCAGTGCATTGCAACTGTGTATGACTGGTGCACACCCAACGCAGTGGGATGTGAGGTGACGCTGGCAATTTAATTCTGTCCTGGCAGGGTCACATGTTGTACACCATCTGCATAACGCCCCACAGACTGCACGGCACAACATTTGTGCATTGCACAAAGTGCTTACCATGAGCCCTTCAACGCACTGGGAACGGGCATGTACATGGGGCAAAATGATAGCCAGTGGGCTGGTTGGATCCCAAAACATCTTTTGGTTGCCTCTTTTGTTGCTTGCCATGTTACTGTGTGTTGTCAGTGTGGCGTGTTTTGCTGGGGGACTGGGTGATGGGTGGGTCTTTTGCAGTGTGGCTCCCAGCTATCCGGGTGGGGCTTCCCAGATCACATAGGCATTGTCGTGCTCAAATCATTGTTTGAATCATTTTTTGAAGGCGGGCATGAACAGGTGGAAGTGTCGGGAAGGGAACCAGTTGCTGGAAAATAATGAGTTGAAACCTGTTAAGCTCGCACTGAAACATTAAAACAGCCCCTGAGAGAAAGGGTCCTGCAGGGGTTATGGTAACCCAAATTCAGTGAAAACGCTTGGCATGGTGTGCTTGGCTGAGATATGGGACCAAATCTGCTGGTGCTTGCTTTCCAAGTTCAGTTGATCAGGCCCATTGCTGAGTTGGGTATTGGTTGGTTTTGGTTTTTGTGTTAAGGTTTTTTTCCTGCCATGCATAGTGATTTTGCTGCTCTGTGCGTGGGACAGTGGACTGTGGTTTCCATCACCGTCCGGAATATCAACCCAGCAGTGACAGCTACTCATAATTACGGCTGTTTGTTAGTCTGACAGCTGTCTCTCAGCTTAAATTTGTTTATATTTTTGAACACCTCTGTCGATTTACTTCAGTGCACATACCATGAATGGTTTGGCGGTGAGAAGACCCAACGTAAAACTTGGCTTCATGCTTCTTCCGCTGTCCTAACCCTTCCCAGGGAAGCGTTTGACAGCCTAGGAGTCTATAGTATCATTTGCGACTCGTGGCTGCTTCTTGAGGCTGCAATGTTCGAAGCCCAAAAGCTATCTTCACAAAGATAAATGTAGTACAAGATGCAGAGTTGTTCCCTAAAACCTGAAAAATATAGAATACGTATACAAAAATATACTTTGTGCTCACATCTCAATCAAATATGTCCCATCTTTTGTGATCAAACTGAATAAAAAGGGGCAACAAAGACTGGTGGCGAAGGTATTGTTGGAGGTGCTCTTTCCCTGTTGAAGAATTCATTTCTTTTCTGTTCTACCATTGAGGAATTGAGAGTAGCCATCTTTTTTCATGCATCACTTAAAGGCTTATTCATTTGGTAGATTTTTACCACTGAGGTCAACACTCTCTGTGTCGGTGAAGTGTGTCATTGGCCCATTTATTTATACGTCTTGTTGTGGTGCTCCGGTTGCGTGAGACTAGGATTTCTTTCTTTGTCATCTTCAACAAGGACCAAGAGTAGGGCGGAGTATGCATTTGCGAACCCAACAAGAATGTCAGAGGGTTGTTCAGAGTACAATTGAGCCGGAGATTCGTTGAAGTGTGCGTTATCTTGTTGTGAAAGTTGGTTGCACTTGCGATGGGAGCACTTTACTTCTATCTAAAAGGGCTGAGAAGACTATCGTTGGCTTCTTTTGCGACATTGTGACGGTGCGCTTCTTCATTCTAGGTCATCAGCTTGTAAATGATCAAGTGCAGATGTTGAAAGCATTGCTGATCAATTTGGTTGCAACTTGTTGCTTAGTCACTTCGTCAACCTTGTCAAAGAATTTTGATTGGCGGGGGGCGCATTACAATTTCGTCTTTGTTCTCCGTCTTTATGGCTGTGTTTGTAAATGGACTGCTTCATTACAAAAAGGCGGCAAAGCGAAGCTATCAACCTTTGTGTTTGGCTTTTTTGATGAGTTGGAATGGGCAGCAAAAAGGTGACAATTGTGATTCCGGGAACCATCGAATTGTGAAATGCTCTTTCAACCACCGGTCTTCGCTGGCAGTGGTGGCCTTGCGGTTGCTATTTGCTTTGAACCATTTCTATCTTTGCACCAAAATTTTCCACGGAGAATATTTACTGTTGTTTCGTCACACTTGTTGCCGGAGCTGCTTTGCAGAGCCGGTGATTATTCATCCGTTGACAAGTTTGCTTGCTGCTAACTTTTTGATTGAATGATAGACATTGCAAACGGCATTACATGCTGCTCTTTTATTGGCGGCAATTGATGATATACCTTGTCTTTTACTTCGAATACTTGAAATGGGCGTAATGGCTACACTCAAGGGACTCCACATTGAGTGATTCGCTACGTTGCGGCTCCCAAACTGATGGAACACCAGCGACGTCGCGGAGTTTGAAGCCGATGAGTCCTCATGAGAGCTAGTTGCCGCAGCGCAAACGAGTTTGGATTTTGGCAAGTGATGAGAACAACTAAATACTTTTTCATGCTACAAAGATGGTTTTAACTCAACCTAACTTAACTTCGGAGAACCTCACAGTTGGACAATTTCAAATACTCTTGGCTAGGGCAACCCATCATGCCTGAAAAAGAAAACAGGTGCCTTTAACTATTTACAAGCAAGCAAAGACTTCACACAATGGTTTGTAACAATTTGAAATACAGCCAACACTATTTGCAGGTTAGAATAAGTGATGTTGTAGAGAAGTTTCAAGCATCAAAAAAACTTTTTTGATCTAGCACAATCGTAAACGGCGCATTTGAATTTATAGACCTATCGAAATTTATGTTTCGATCACATTGATTCTGCAAAAATGGACGTTAAACAAATGGACCGTTGATGTTGGCCATTTTGGGACCATGGCCGGGGGCAGGGGTAGGACTCTATTTTGCAAGGCCCCAAGATGGTAGGGGAGATTTGAATGCCACATGATCTCGATTCATGGTCTACACTCATGTTGCATGTTGTTGTTAGACGGTGAGTGCGATGTAGCCAAATTCTGTGCCCAATTCTGGATGTGGCCTTGGGATGGCAAAAGACATGCAGCCACAAGCCATACCCAATTCAGGCCTGGCCTAGAATTGGAAGGGGATATGCAGCCAACAATTGCATCCTGGAAATTTATGGATCGGCACTTCTATGTCTAAATATTGGTTTTAGAGAGTAGAAGTGAAATGGATGCATTCAGTATCACCAACCCTTGCGGAAAGACGTTTGAATAGGGTGGGTATAGCTTCTTAAACCTTAAATCATTTAAAGACATTGGTGGCACGAAATGAAAGGGGGCGGAAAGGAGGCTTAGCCAGGGACCAGGGTCAAAGGGCTGCATTGTGTCCCATCACCGGACTTTCACAACCGAACCTAGCTTGCAATGGGACTAGGGCTTGTGTTGAGGCATGTACCCAGGCTATTACCACCTATGTCTAACATGTTGTCTGAAATGGTCCAATTAGTTTTTCGTCGAGGCTGGTGCTAAAATGCGTTAGGCGTCACCAAAGCCGGGGTTTGGGCTTCCAACACCGAGATTTGGCCAGATGTCATCTTCCAAAATGACACCGGATATCTAGTCCCATCCACTATAATTGTACAAAAATGGGCAAAGATTGACGGGGATTGAGGCCCATGTGTGCTTTTGTAGAAACGGACTACAATACGAAAATCTCTACACAACAGATTGTGCACACAGATTTTTCAGTGGCACCAACATGAACAAAAAACAACTACCCAAAATTTGAAACCCAACACAAAAATGCAAAAACAGAAAAATTTGACTCCGCCGATGATAAAAAGCATCCCAAATTTCAATTGGGCAAAGGAAAAAATCACCACAATAAAATGTGCTATCACATAACAGTTCCAACTTTCCAACACCAAGATGAGTTTCCGGTGAATCATTAACATTTGCACGGTACATGGTTTTTGGAATCGGGGTTTTTCTGGTTGAGACTGATTCGTAAAGCAGATTTCGGTGCCTAAATTCAATCGTCCGGAGAATCCACCCTTGGGAGAACAAAGACAGATGCTGAAATGGATTTTTGCTGCCCTTTGTCACAATTGTCAAGAATTTAGAAACAACGGCCGAAGACAGACTCCTCCACTTGGAATAGTACCAAGATGGGTTGAGAGCGGTGAATCGGCAATGCAAGATGGAGTCCATCTCCTTTGCCATCCAAAGTTCAGACTCGCCACCTGACTGCTCTCCATCTTCGCCGCCCAACACACAGTCAAGTTCCCCCTCAAAGGCCCGTGGTCCTTCACCACTGCCACAAGAACCGGGAAGGTCCCCTCAGTCCAGTCGCCTAATTCTAAGGGTGTTTCCAAAGGGCATGCCTCGGAGCTCTTCGGGGGGAACGTAGTCTAAAAGTAGCACGCAGTGCAAAGATTCCTCCTATGTGTGTGTAAATAATACTAGTCATACACGTATAGACATATGGCAACCGTATCTGAAAAAATGTCCGGCAATTATCATATGCCAATCATGCCAATGATTTCTTTCGTGCTTTTGCACCAGTTTGAGACGTCTTTTCAATTTCCCCATAATACAATCTGTGGTTTGTTTAAACATGTTTGAGCTGCCCACTGGCAAAATTGGAATGCAGGCAAAAATGGATGCTCGCTTACCACATTCCATCTGCCACCGAAAGCTATTTGGATGCGCAGTCTTTTTGATTGGCAGTGATTGTGCCATGCCTGTGCAGAACAGTGCCACACAATCCTGAATAGTCCACAATCCTGAATAGTCCGTATCTTCATGCTGAGAATATTGACAATTTGCGGCCCCCCAACCACCGTGGCAGGAGGTCGCAGGCCATTGGAGCAGGTGTAGAACAAGCATCATTGTTGTTTGGTAGTAGGTTTTGATGCATTGGGGATCTTGCACATCCTCATTTCTCAGGCCCGCTTTCTCCATGGATCTCAGTATTGGGGACTGCCCAAAATACCAAAAAGTATGGGTTTCTACTACGGCCAGACGCCCAAATAGTTGCACTGCGCGCGCACTGCGCTTAAGGCGCCCCCATACATACATGCACGCGCGCACACACACACACACACACTCACTCACTCACTCACTCATCCAGCCACATCACCGTATATTACTACACTACACCCTTCTCCCCTTGCATCCCATTGCAAGCAACAAGCAAGCAACAAGCACATCACAGATCTGTTTTGTGAATTCCTCACTTGTGGTGGCGTGGCGCCGGCTGCAAGTATACGGGCGTACATCTTAGTTTGAGCCTCCAACTCTGGCCCGGGGCAAGTGCCAAGTTAGGATGGGTCTGGGTGTCTGGGGACCGGTGATGGGGACAGAGATGGGGATGTGGGGGGCATGGCAGCGACTTCTCTATCGCTGGAAGAGGCGTAACCACTTGGGCTGTAGCAAGCACTCGGTGTCTGGGGCTGTGGCCTGCTTTACTCCCTACTGCCGTCTTCGTAAAGAACCGACCATACTGGGGCTGGGGGGATGCGAGGTGTAGGCCTGCAGCGCCATGTCCCTGTGTGGCACGACCGCTTTTGCCTGAAGTGCTGAATCCCTGTGAAAACCCCTTCAGCAAAGGCTCTTGTTTTTTTAGCTGTTGCCGACGGGATGGTTCATGGGTGCAAGTGTACAGAGACTGTGGGGCTGCTCTTAACCAAAAGGTCGTTGAGTCTGGACATTTATATCAGCCGGATTGTGTACAGAGGCGAGGCTGTGGGATAGCGGTGAGCTGACCGAACAATCGGTGAATCTGGACATTTACATGAGGCGGGTCAAGCAATCAACGTCAAGGAACAAAAGAGTGTTGCAACAAATGGTGCAGCGTTGGTATACAGGTAATGACAACTCAGGCAGCACACTTTTTTTTGCTGGACACAACGTGCTGCTCTACTGCAAGCCAAAAAGTGTACAGGGGCGTGTGGTCAGTCCAGAAAGGGGTGGGATAAAACAGCTGTTGTAGTATGCGCAGTGAAATGCAAGTCGAGAAAGTAAACTGACCGACCCCCCACCTCCCAAGCGTACAGTCCAGAAAGGGGAGGGATAATACAGCTGTTGTAGTATGCGCAGTGAAATGCAAGTCGAGAAAGTAAACTGACCGACCCCCCACCTCCCAAGCGTACAGGACTTGCGTGAGGCAATTTGCCCACTGCACTACGTCACTTTTTTTGTGTGTTTCTTTCATGTCTTGCACTGCGGATAGTGCAGGGCTAAATTGGTCCGGGCATCGCGATGGGGTGATGGATCTGGCCTAAGGCCAGCACACAACAGGGACTAAAACCTAGCTTCAGGGCAGAAAGCACCCACGTAGAGCTGAGGCGCGGTACAAAACTGATTAGTGGCGTTAGAAAAGTGGTTAGGGGGCAGTTACGAACTGCTGTGAACGTGATCAATCTATGCAAAATCCCAAAATGGTTGGATGTTTATGGTTCCCACAGGACATCATTGGAGCCTCTTTGCACACGAGGAACCCAACTGTTGTCCCCATCAGGAGCTTCGCATTGTTTTCAGGTCCGTCATGTGCAATTATTTCTCTGCTCCACACCCCTCATGCTGCCCGCCAGAGTGTCTGCTGAAACACCACTGATTAGGGCGGCTACTAAACTTCAAACCGGCGAGGAACATATCTCCATAGCCCCCAAGCTCATGTTTCAGATGGGTGTTGCTGGTCATTGCACACGGGTCATGCCACAGCAAAGTTCGGCCTTCCAAACAGCCAGAGGGCAAATGGCTGTGTCGAGCGCCGAACTGAACGTGTTGGCCACACAAACCGACAGTCCGGAACGCAACCAGTCGTTTGGTCAGGGCGCACGTTTGTCAGTTCATGAACACGTGCTACCTCCATTCACGGAGCGCCCTACCAGAGCACATTCCGGTGCCGTTCTTTGACACCGTTCTGCAACTGGTTGATGAGCGGCTGGCTTGGGTGGCACACCACAATGCCGGGGCTCATGGAGCGTGATGGAACGCCGCCCACCCACCGCCCGCCCTCAACCCCCCCAATCCTCCCGATCTTCAGTCCATTGTCAACGTGGTGCTTGAGGCAGCTCTTCTCCGAGCCAGAGCGCACCCTTGCGCTTCCCGAACCCCGCGCCGGACCCCTTTCATGCGGCTTTCGCTCGCTTGCCGCCGGGGCCCTTTCAGAGGTGGACCGCATGCGCGCACTCCCAGACCACTGGGCTGCACCAGCGTCTAGCAACCTGCGGTCACGGGCTCGTGAGGGCCTGGCCGTGCGCACGAACGACGTTGGCGCACGCCTGGGACTCTCTGCCTTGTCGTGGGAGCCGCTACCATTCAGGTCCCGAAATGCAACATCCATCTGCAGCACTTCCTCAGCCGCCCGTATCGTCTCCTGGATCTCTCGACCAATGGCACCACGACTGCTGACCTGTCCGTCGTGCCGCGTCAAATGTGTGGTGTGGGGCCCGTCGCCAACCTCTTCACGAACGCACGCTGTAGAAGTCGGTACAGTATCTGCCCTTTGCTCCGGGGCGTGCTTGAGTTGCACGGCAGTAACACTACCAATTCTGCATTGTTCACTGTGGGCTGCACACTGAGTGCTCCCCAAGCCTTCCACAAGCTCTGTATCAACTGGTGCAGTGGATCTCTGTGCTGAAGCTGGGGTAGACTGTAGCTCCAGAGCCTGCAAAAGCTCCCTATCCGCGAATGCAGTGTAAGCCTGGGGTAGATCAGCAGCACTTGGTGGACTCTGGGGGCTGCTGCAGTTTGCATCTTTACCGCTCTGAACCTCCAACGCCTCCAAGCGGTCGCTCAGATGCTGGATCATCGCTGCTGCCGCGTTCCCGTTGGCCTTCATATGCTGGTGCTCCTGTCGGAGCCTCTCGTTCTGCAACTGGAGGGTTCGCACGGCCTCTGCAAATTGTGCATTCCAGTACTGCATGGTTGAAGGCGACTCTGATTGTTTTGCACCTGGAAACGGGCCATCCGGCGATCCAAGATCAATACAACTTCCATCCACTCCAGCACACCGGACAATGCACTGCTCTTGTAAAATGCCCACAATATAAGATACAAAGCGCTGCATCAGCTCCTGCAGCTGCTGCATCGTACTTGACAACCAGTTCTTATCGTTTCGCAGCTGTTCAGCCAACAGCAATACGCTACGGTAGCGGCCCTGCGAAGAAAGCAGTTGGTCCTTTAGATCTGCGATGGAGCTCCGAAGCTCTTGCACTTGGTTCGCAAACAAATTGCATTCGTGCTGCTTCTGCATCAATGCAATCTCCAACTGCAAAATGCCATGCTTCGTTGCTAAGGAAGACTGCAGGCGACGCTCCACAGAAGCGTCCACTCCGTTGCTGATGCTGCTCGCATCGCACATATTCCACGTGCAAGTGTGGGAAAAAATAGACACTCAGAAAGCGTGGCAGTGGGGCAACACACAGCAACTTCAAACTGCAACACACAATTTTTTGGTGGTTGACAAGGTGACGGTTCCCCCCCAACCCCCGGGGATGGACAAGGGGAGGAGTGGCCATAGATCGACGATGGGCGTCACCCTCCAGAATCACTCTGGCACTCTCAACAGTACAACATGTATCATCGCAGCAAAGCGCGGCACGAATTGTTTCATGATTCCAGCAAGGCCTCCCACAGGTCGCAGTGGCCCACCTCCCCTGACGAGCCCCGACACCCATGCCGCCGCCACTTCGGCGACCATTCGACTATGCCTTTATAAACATATTCATTCTGAGTCTAAAACTACTACTAGGCGCTCCCCTGGCAGTCAGTGTACGAATGCATGCAGCACATTCCGCAGTTCTGCCGAACTCACACTCTGGCGCTCCTGTGCCAGCACATGGCGGCAACATTTCTGGGAGGAGGATGATTCATACCACACTCCGTACCCTGCTTGCATCCACCCCCGAACCCGTTTGGTGGACCCATCTGTAAACACCACCACCCAGCCCTGCTGCACCAGCTCCTCTAACTGCTCCCCCCACTTCGCTTCCTTCTTCGCTTGCTTGTCGGCAACAGGGGGTTCATGGGCATTGTGGTGGGAGGTTTAGGTGTCTTTGAAAACATGGCCTTGCTCAGGAACCATCCCTGCAGCCATGTGACCAAATGATGCAACCCCCCCCCCCTGCATGCCATGTTCCGCTCAGACCTCCAGCCTTCCAAAGTCGCCAACCATTGTGCCCAGAGCCCAGATATTTAGCCTCACAGCGCAATCGCCACTGTGCCTTCAAGCCCATCCACAGTACTAGGCGCTGTATGGTGGTCAAATATAGTAGGGGTTCCTGCAGCAGGTGCTGGGCTCAACTTTCCTGTCACTTGCCTCCACCAGCCCAAATGCCTCACGTACGGTATCGTGCATCACCGGAGAAAACCAACAGTGTCGCAGGACATGAATATGATTTTCCACCCTCCCATCCATCGGGCACAACTTCCCTCCAAGCCGCTCCATTTGAACCCCCACAGGGAGCTCCTTCCACAGTGGGCAGAAAAACCATACCGGCAGTGCTGAGTGCCAAGAAAGCACCGACAGTGGTACACATGTACAAACCAAGTGCAGCGATTCCACAGGCGCCAGCACTGAATCAGTGGGGCCAGCAATGGACAAAAACACCACATGCTGCTGTTTTTACAGCGCAGAAGGCGCCCAAAGGCGCAACAGCCACCAGAGGTGTGGCGAGCTTTTAACTCATTGTTTTTGCCAAAATGGGACCTAGATTTTATCAAGCGAGTGCCATCTCAGCACCCCTTGCCAACGCAAGCCTAAAGAAAAGTAGCTGAGGCCATGCTCATCGCGAAACGTGCCAAGCTGACAGGGTGGGCAGCGCGTATAGGGCCATGAAGCACTGGATATAGAGCTCGCATATAACCCCGTGACACAGGTATATGGTCATAGCAGGGGGGGGGGAATTATGCGATGAAACGGAAAATCAAAATATGCGAAATTATGCGAAAAATATGCGAAAATATGCGAAAAATATGCAACAAAATATGCGATCATTTTTTCTTGCCAATAGCTGAACGAAGGCACACCATGGGGGTTCCAAGCCTTTTTCGAAAATCTGTAAAGGCAAAAAGACCGCAGCTTTAGTCATGGCATGCACTGGCATCTCCCCGAAGGGATGTGAATGTGCCGCAGTGCCATGTATGCTGTCAAGGCCAGGGGTTTTGGAAGTGGTCCCATGTGCACTCCTCACACAGTCAATGGCAGGCACCAAAATTCCTAAACCAAACGCTCTTCAATATCACCATTGAACTGCGCCATGAAACACATGCGGCGCAGATTGTCACTCAAGGCATGCTGTGCATCTGTGACTGGTCATAGCCACAAATCTCAGTTCATTGTTTTGACTTGCTGCACTGCAGCGCAAACCAGATCAGTGCCAATGCGCGTACAGGGGGGGGGGGGGGTACTGTCCCCCCCTCAAGGTACCACCGAATATGCCTTCAAACAGCTCTGCAGGAAGGTGGGCTGGGATAGTGAGATAGGGGCCAGTTGCAAATATGGGGGCGACTCCCAGTCCAGCACCACCCCCATCTTATTCGCCCAACGGCGGAATGGTACAGCATGCCGCTCTGCCACCGACCATGGTTGCAGTACCGCGGACACAAATGTGTGGCCATGAAACCACTGTGCATAGACCCCCAGCCCTACCTGCCCGAACCGGCCCTCCAACTCAGGCGGCGCCAAAATGGGCATCGTGAGATGCCAAGTACTTAAGTCTAAGGCAACCCTATGTACCATATCCGATAGGTGGTGGCGCAGGTGTTGATGGTCCGCTTGTGGGCGCGTTCAATCGCTCAACAAAAAAGCAGAGCGCGAGACATCATATTAGCGCCCACCCAAAGGGGGGGAGTGGATAGGGTGGGGTGGGGGTGGGGGGTAGTATGTGGACGGCACATCGCCAACAAGGCGTGCCACATGCATTGACAGGTGGAATGTAGGTGGTCTAGGGTCAGGAACAGGTGTGTGGAAGGGATGCCCGCCCTGGAATGTAGATGAGAATGTCATCTACGTACAGTAGGACGGCCGACAATAAGAGTAAAGTAAAGCAAAGTAAAGCATATGTATGCTGTAAACCGGAATTGGCTACACAACCCCTGCCTTCTCGAGGGTCCCCATTAAGGGGATGAAACCAAAAGTGGGTACATAACCCCTGCCTTCTCGAGGGTCCCCAACAGGGGGATGGAATCAGAAGTGGCTGCACAAATCCTACCTTCTTGGGGGCCCTGAGAAAATGCCCAAAAAAACGGAGCACTTTGAGTATAAACACATGGGAGGACCGGTTTTACCACGTTCCTTCACACCTTCAGATGGAGCACCAAAATTGTCCGACGCCTGCCAATTTCTCAATATTGGCTTGTACTATGATCGGGGCCTTTCAAACATTTTGGCCCCCCAGAGGGGGGGGTGGGGGGGGTGGGGAAGTCGTCTCAGGGGGCGTGCCTAGGGGCTCTTCGGGGGGAACATAGTCTAAAAGTAGCGTGCAGTGCGCGCACAGTGCAAGGATTCCCCCTTGGATACTAATGCAAACACTCAGCATCAACACGCTAGCGGTACAAGCACTGGTGCCCGGATCCCTTGTAGCACTATGAGATGACAGTGCACTTGTGATGAGCATGCCCTAGCTACGCATTGGCTACAGCCGCCATACACCAATCCCTGCCATCACCCCACACCGTGCTTTTTGGCCGCGATTCTTATGTCAAAGTGTCATGATACAGTCCAAGCAATCTCAAACCCACGGTGATGACTCCAAATGCAACACGGCTACGACCGCCGTACACGTACCCTATGGATATCCTGCAACATGCCTTCTAGTTGTCGTCAGTAGCTGCAGAGAGTGTTATGATGCAGTCCATGCGATCTCTAACTATCGCCGAAGATGCTAGACATGAGCAGAATTTGTCGCACGCCCTCCTCACGCCAATATGGAGGCACATTCATCAAGAAGACCGACACACATCCCCACACACTTGGTTTGTACTACCTACCCACCTAGCGAACCTGAAAGCTTCTGGCCGGTTTGCTCATCCTTTAATTCTAGGCCCATGTCTTCTTACCATTCGTCGTTCTCTTCACAAGCATACTCATACCCCCTTTTGGATAAACATGTCCGCATCCTCTACGCATGCATAAGTTGGATGGCAATATCCCCACTCTAGAAGACATCACTCAGCTCCCAGAGCCCTTCCAACACATAGGCGAAGAAAAATTTGAGGTGTTTGTCACGGAACTCCGGCTTCATACTGACTTCCATTTTGTGAGGCTTGGAGTTCCCCACCTAACGTGTGTACCACGTTAGCGGGGGCAGTGCAAATCTTCAGAATTGTTCAACCAGTTTTGGTGGTGTTGGGTGTTCACACTCCACAAAAACGAATTTGCCGAACTGTGCTTCGGAACCGGGAACCATGTAGGTGCCTCTTTAGTGAGTTGCAAAAACCCCAGCAGAGGCTCCTCCCAAGAGAGAGCATATTGCACAACAATGACGTGATACGTGATGTCGGGCCCTGGGAGCATAACTCCATTCACCGACTTCCCCGGCAGCCTCATGTTCACCATCTTGTACACTATTACACATTTACATTGTACGTATAGTGAAGGCGACCCAGTGTAGGACTGGTGAGTGGAATGGACCACCCACACGTCTTGCGTAGATGCCTTCGTAACAGACCCTAGTAGCCGATCTGCCTGCCCAACTCGTTCCAGCTAGTGCGGAAATTTGTCCTTGAGTTGCATGGCACTCATGAGGAAAGAAGTGTTATCCACCAACGTTGCCCTCCCCGGAGCCGTGGCAGATTACAACTCTGCATTACGTGTATAGTAGCAAGGATCTGCTCCCCCCCGACGGCGTCCCCACATGGAGACCTGCCTTGCACGCATGAAGCTGAAGGTTTACCAATTCTTGCTGTACATATGATCTGGGCCTGGCTGCCCACACACACCATTGGCCTAACGGCTTGAACTGCTTCCGGTGCCAGAATAAAAAAAAAGGAAGTTGTATCCACCGACGTTGCCTTTGAGAACAAGGTCAAATCCAAGTGTCCCAATGTGGTGAGCAGCTTCATGATCTTTTGAGGGTGCCGCGGCACCGTGTCTAGCTCATCCATTGGGGCCACAAGTAGCAGAACAGGGTTGGCCCCCCAAAAATACTGCCCGTAGTTGTTGTCAGTGTGGATCTCCGACAAAATTCAGAAAGTTGAGGATACACGAGCGTGGTCAGGCACTCCTACGGCCATGTACAACAGCTTAACCTGCAACACAAAATCCGGGTTCTTCAACATGGCCATAGTCTTTAGTTGAGAGGTGATGATGTCAAAAAGCAGCGGGGACAACGGGTCTCCTTGTCAGATTCCCGACTCCGGTTGCAGCCCCATCCCGAGGCAAAGCCTTTCCCCACACAAAAAAGGACTGGTCCTAACATGACGGACATCAAAACCTCCACATAGCTTAGTGGCAGGCCTATGTAAAGCAAAGACACGCGGAGCATTGCGAATGACACGGAGTCGTGCGCTTTTTGGAAATCCATAGCCACCATTATCTAGTCTGGTAACCGCTCCCACTCCATCCTGGCATAGAGTAGGTGGTCCATCATCTTTGACCTGGGATAAAACCCTTCCAACTTGCTGGGATAATTTGTGGGAAAACGTCCGCCGGTTGCAGCATAATTACCGTGGTAATGTATTTCATGCAAACATTTTGTAATGCACATGATTTATACTCTGCAGGTGTTCAGACACTTTTCTGGCCTACGGGTTGACTTTGACACAACATATGCTATGATCAAATCCCCGGAACCCGGTGAAACCATGGGTCAAATATCTAGGGATTCTGTTGGGTAACAGTGGATAAATCGTATGCACCGATGATAACAAAGATGCTGGCCCGTGCGTGCACAATAGCGCCTCTCTCTCTCTTTGGGAATGCAGGAGAGGGCATATCTGTTTGCTTCATGGGTGGCGCCGGTAGTGTATTTGGCTGCGTGTGTGCACGCGCCGACCGAACATGTGATGTCCCAGCTGAATCGCGTAGGCACACAATTCGCTGTGTCCGCATCGTTGAAATGCCACTGCAGCGCCAAAGACATGCGTCCGTCGCACCAAACGAAGGGAGAGCCTATTTGGACAGCGGCTGACTCCAGAACTAGGTGACCCAAACTGTCCTAGCTCAAGAAAATTGCAAACTACCTTCCCTTCACATAACACACATCATGCACATCTGGAAACGCCATGAACAGCGTATTCGTTGCCACCCTCAAAACCCTCCAATCTAGAGGGGGAGGCGGCGGGGGGGGGTACCTCCTTTCGCATGTGCATCGAATGGGTTTTTTTTTGTGAAGTCCGGGGTGTGGAGCCCTATTGATTCGCCACCCTTATGGGATCCCTCACTCGCACGGCCCTTGGGGGGCGCCTTAAGCGCAGTGCAACTATTTGGGTGTCTGGCCGTACTGGAGACCCATGCTTTGAGATCATAGGGGCATCATTGTTACCCTGTTGCATAGGTTTTGATGCTTTTTCCACATTGGGGATATAGCATTTTTTTTATTTTCACCCAATTTCACCCATTCCCTTTTTCACACTTTATTTGTATTTGCAAGGGCCATTTGGACCATGTTTTTGTGCAGGATACTACCCATCTCTTTGAATTGTGCTATGCCTGTGATTCCAAGCCAAGTCGCATTCGAATTCGCCATCAAATTCTCGTCCGGCCGGTCGCATCAACTTACGAGGGTTGATGTGGCTGGTGAAGCGAAAGACCCGCCAGAGGGTGAGTAGTTCAACTCCGAATAATCTCGTAGCGGAAATTGCCTCCGTGTGGCAGTCGCCACAACGGACGTCGTATTATGTCGACAAAAAAAAACCCCCGGAGTGTGCAAAAACAGAACCCAAGGGGGGGGGCAAACCTGCGCGATGTGACGTGAAAAATGTAAATCGTGTACGAAAAAATCGTCTAGTCGTGTAATTTCTTTTTTGCGGTAAATGCGTGTAATTTTTTTTTGCGGTAGGTCGTGTAAATTATTAAAAAAAATGGAAAATTGAAAGATCTGCAACCTTTGCAATACATGCGCAATATGTACAGCTGCCGGTTCCGTATGGCACCCCATAGCAACCTTAACAATGGGACGCCGGGTCCACAAAGCACATAGTACTCTGCGTGGCCAGAAATTAGTTGGGGCTCGGCCAATATAACATAGTTTCACATGGAGTCATTTGCACTAGACACAAAATCAGGCCCAAGAAAAGAGTCCTGGCAGGGCCATGGCGGGATTGTGTATAAAGTCTGATGTCTGATGTCTAATGTGGCATGTTGTTTTTGAAGTGTATACAACAAGATGTGTGATATGTCTAATGTAGATTTGATGCTCGGAGGAAGGGGGGGGGGTGTCAAAATGGGTGTGCAAAAAGTGGATGCACCCCACCCCATAGGTTCCCATAGGCCCCGATAGGTCCCCATAGGTGCCAATAGGTCGCCAAAGGTCCCCATAGGCCCCCATAGGTCCCCACAGGTCCCCATACGCCCCCATAGGTCCCCATAGGTGCCAATGGGTCCCCAAAGGTCCCCATAGATGCCAATGAGTCCCCATAGGATCCCATAGGTCCCCACAGGCCCCCATAGGCGCCCATAGGTGCCAACAGCTCCCCTTAGGCCCCCATAGGCCCCCACAGGTCCCCATAGGTGCCAATGGGTCCCCAAAGGTCTCCATGGATGCCAATGAGTCCCCATAGGCCCCCATAGGTGCCAACAGGTCCCCATAGGCCCCCATAGGTGCCCACTACCACCATAGGTCCCCATAGGTCCCCACAGGTTGCCATAGGTCCCCGCAAGCCCCCATAGGCCCCCATAGGCCCCCATAGGTCCCCATTGGCCCCCACAGGTCCCCATAGGCCCCCTTGGGTCCCCATAGGTCCCCATAGGTTCCCAGAGGTCCCCAAAGGCCCCCATAGGTCCCCACATGTCCCCATAGGTCCCATAGGCCCCCATAGGTCCATAGGGCGCTTCAACTACCCGCACAGCACGATCAACATTAACAATGCTGAGCACGTAGTCCACAAAACCGGCACCCATTGGGACGAGGGGCACATCGGAAAAAGTACCCCGGTGCTCCACCACCAGCTTCGCGATGTTCAAGCTTTGAAAACCACAACACCAACCATCCGTTTGGAATCCCAAGGCGGTGCTTGGTGGTTGGCGAAAGCTTCCTCATGGCCATCAAGTGCGTCGATTGCGAGTCCCTGTCCCCAACTCAAGGGGCCACGCAACAAAGCGTGGATTGAGAGTCCCTAACCCCAACTCAAGGGGTCACGCAACAAAGCGTGGGTCCCTAACCCCAACTCAAGGGCCCACGCAACAAAGCGTGGATTGAGAGCACCTAGCCCCAACTCAAGGGGCCACGCAACAAAGCGTGGATTGCGAGTCCCTAACCTAACCTTAAGAAAAAAAAATGTGGTTCCTTAAGGACCGCCCTGCAAAGGGGGACACAATCAGAAAGGGCTACCTCACCCCTACCTTCTCGGGGGCCCAGAAGAGAGCCGAAGTGCTACGCCACCCCTGCATTGTCGGGGGTCCCCAATGCCAAGCGCAGGGGAAAAAATCAGAAGTGGCCCACAGGTGGGCACATCGCCTACAACCATGCATTATCAGTAAAATTATATTGCCTTCGGCAAGGCACCTCGAGGAGGGGAGAGGAACAACCATTTTTGAGCTGCCGAGGCTATAAAACTACAAAGCAGGTTGTGCCCTAGCCCCTTTGGGAGCCCCCCCCTCCCCGACACCCAAATAACGTGAAAAACACATAAAGAGGGGCTAAAACATGCTTTACATCGGATATTTGATCATTGTGGATGGTCATAATATCAAAAAAAAAAACAGTTTTGGAAATTTCCATTATTGAGCCGCCGAGGTTATAAAACTACAGAAGCAGGTTGTGCCCCAGCCCCTTTGGGAGCCCCCCCCTCACCCCAAAAAACCCAAATAGGGTGAAAAACACATAAAGAGGGGCTAAAACATGCTTTACATAGGATATTTGATCATTTTGGATGGTAAGAATATAAAAAAATCAGTTTTGGAAATTTCCATTTTTGAGTTGCCGAGGCTGGAAAACTGCAGAAGCAGATTGTGCCCTGGCCCCCTGCCGAGGAGGGGCGGGTGCCCAGCGTTCTGGGAGGGGCCGTGCACCGGCGTGTCTCCGGGGGGCCCGAGTCCGGGAGGGCCTGGGAGGCCGGACGGGCCCGCCCGAGCCAGGAGGAAAGCACGGCCGCTCCCGCGCGCCGGTCCTCAGGGACGAGCACCTGGCGTCCTGGCACGACCCGGCGCGGGGCTCTCGGACAGCGTGGGCCCGCTGAGGGGTCGGTGTGTCCTCCATTTTTGACCTGTAGAGGGTGGAAAACTGCTTAAGCAGTTTGTGCACACACCAAATGCCATTGAACCACCTACAAACAACATTTTTGAAGCTTTTGGGGGGCCCATGGCTCGGGCTAGATGGGCCCGGTGGCCACTACGTGGGTCCCCATGGGCGCTCAAGAAGCCATATTGTCACCAAATGATCACCCAAACCCAACCTAGGGGCAACAGAAGGGTTTCGGGAAAAGTCGAAATGTGAAAATTTTTCAGGTGCCACTAAATAGCCTACACAACAACAAATTTGGGGCTTTCGGAGGGCCCATGGCACGGGCTACATAGGCCTAGCGGCCACTATGTGGCCACAGGTGGGCACATCGCGTACATGCATGCATTTTCAGCAAAATTGGTAATTGCTTCTTTGCGGTAAGGTCGTGTAATTTTTTTATTTTTGCGCTAAACGCGTGTAGGAAAAAACGTCACACTGTGTAATTTTTTTTTGCGGTAAGTCGTGTAATTTCTTTTTGCGGTAAATGTGTGTAACAAAAAAATCGTCACATCGTGTAATTTTTTTTTTTTGCGGTAATGCGTGTGACCGGCTTACACGACTTACCGCAAAAAAAAAAATTACACGACTAGACGACTTTTTTGTTACATGCATTTACCGCAAAAAAAAATTACACGAATTACAACATACACCAATGTGACACCATGAGGTTTGGTGCAGAATTCTGAGAAAGGGGCAGGGGGTATTTATCCATTTGTGGTGGCGTACATATTCTTGGTTGTGAGGGTAATTGTTGGTGACCACAAAGGTGCAAAAATGAGTGTCTCCTCATTTGATGGTCATGCCTGCACAAATTCTTGTCATTCCATCATGGGGCCATCTTGGTAGGAATTTCGGCCATCTCAGTCGGAATTTGAGTCACCATGTACAGCCATGTGGCAAAAACACCATGCTTCAAATGGCGTAAAAACAGAGATGCGGAAACAAGAGGGGGGGGGGGGGGGTATGTGAAAGCCTCATGGCGTGCCTCCCTGTAGATCCCCCCTGCCCCCCGAAAAACCCCAAATGTTACCAGCCCCAACCCAATTTTTTGAAAAAAAAACCCCTTCTTATAACCCCCTCCCAACCACATACCTTGCAAAAAAAACTCCAGACTGCTCCAGGGGTTCTTTTGGTGACAAACAGGAGGGAATTTCGGTGCGCACAAAAAAATGATGCTCCTGATGCCATGAATCCATTCATCAGTCATCTTAGAATCCATACTTGCATCATTTGCGAAAACAGGTCCACACAAGTGTGTTGGTGCATTCATGACCTTTGTAAGGAAGATCAAACTGCACTTGTCACGACCAAAATGCAAGAATACCCCAGGAAGCAGAGAACTTGTATCAAATAAGCTTGGCAAGCAGGGGGGGGGGATTCTTGAGAAGAAAATCAACTCTGATTGCTCCCTCTCCTGCCTCGCAGCAGAGCAATGTCTTGCATGTCAAGATTTGCACAGATTTGCACAGCAGAAATGCACCAGCAGCAGATCACAAAAGAGGATGGAAAGACCCTGGGATGCAATGCAGATGCATTAAAGATGTATTAATGCAGATGCGTGAGCTGCCGTGCAAACACGTGGATTGGAATGGCTTTTATGCGTTGGTATTCTTTGGCGTTGCACAGCACAAAGTCGTTGCAAGCATGCAGCTCTGGGTAGCAATGAGAAAGCACGATGCTTGCCCTTAGAATGCACCGGGTTATTCTGGTTATTTGGAGGCAAGTGTAAAGAAGTGCCGGACATGGGTGTGTTTCCTGCTGGCTATCGACGGTGGATTCCGGTGGGCCATTTTCAGTCATCCTGCAAGACCAAAATGGCTGCTATCAGAGACCATGTGAAATGAAAATCAATTTAATGACATGAGCTGATCCCATTCAGCCATTGCAATATGAGACTTTCCGGTGTTGGATAAAATGCGTTAGGAATCAGGGGGGAAAGGAAGGGGGGGGGGGGGGTTCAGCTTCTTACATCTGATCCCTTCACACAAGGACAAGGCAAGCCACAGTGCTGTTGGTAGCAACTTGCAGGAGGAATGGTGATTCAACCAATACAATCCCCTTTGCATGCTTACCCCCACTGCCACGACCGGTCTTAATACTCTTGCCGGCCGGAAGCACCGAATCAGCGTCGGGTCCAAGGACAGACCAGCTGACCAGTTCCGAGCACCCGCACACCTTTCTACTTGGGAGGGATGAGGATGACCGTCGGGACCGGCGTCGTTTGTTCGTATTTTTGTCGACGAATCTGTGGCGATGGCCTTTTTTCAAGCCCAACGCCTTGCCACGAGGGGCTCATCTAAACGAATCCAATTGGCACAACGATTGCACATCCGTCGGCCATGGGCTTGAAGCACACCCAAGGTGCGAAGCTTAGTGGAGAATTCTTGTCGTTTTCCCGGCCAACGCGGAAGTGGCACTGCAATGGAGTGGTAGGTTTGGTCCCACCATCAACGTGGACGCAGCGAGCACCACCTTTGTGGACTTGGACATCACCGATGAGGGAAGATGGGAAGTAGACCCGAACATCTTGAATACGTTCATAGATGCCGCGGCCCAAGACAGCAAGTACTGCCCCGTGTTCGTAGCAGAGCCATACGATGGAGTGAAGGCTTGCGACTTGCGGCTTGCAGATGATGTACGATGTTGCCTGTTTTGTGATGCGGCGGTGCCCTGGCGCATAATGTTGGACCACGTGGCAGAGCACATTGCTAAAGGTGATGCCATGGCGGATGCACGCCACCATGGAAAAGCGGAGCCATGTGGCTTTTGCGGTCGTTCCACCGGGACTTGCGAAACCACGTTGAATGGGTCGAAGGTGTCCACCAACTGCCCTTACCGGTATAGCTTCAAGTACAAGAAGGCATTGGAAAAGAAGCGCAATGTCCCAAGGAAGTGCCCGGTTCCGATGTGCACCACATCACCATTCACATTGAATATCGAGTACCACATGCGGCTCGTGCATCCCGGCTTGGACCCCGAAACAATTGAAGTAAGTGATTGGGTTGTGGAGAAGCAGATTGCCCGGTGTGCTCGGAAGACAAAGGCGGAGAAAGCAGAAAAGGTGCGGCGGATTACCATTCATGTGGACAAGGAAGCAAAGGAAGGCATGGGACAAGCCACAACCACGGGTGGTGAAGGAGGGGACAAATATGGCACACAACGACCTACAAGTGAGGCCGATGAAGATTGGCGTTCAGAGCGTCGCGCGTCCGATGAGTCAGACGGGTCCGACACGGATAGTTCGTCAACGACCAATTCTAGTAGTGGTGGGACGTCCTCTACATCGTCGGACATCAGCAGTTCGGACAGCAGTGCCAAAGTGGTCGTTGCGACAGGACACAAGAAAGTGTACAAGAAGACCACCAAGCAACCCCGTGGGCAAGGCAAGCAAGTGAAAAGTGGGAAGGCACCCGTGGCAGCTTCAGTGGCACAGAAGCGACAAGCACCACAACGGAAGTCGAGTAGGGACTCCAAAAGGCAGCGGAAGTAGAAGATGACGTGAGGTGCACAAGCAGGTGCATGAGACGTTACGCTATGGCGGGGGGCTTGAGACCAACGCAGTGCAAGCGGTGCCTTGAGGAAATAGAGATTGAAGTGAAAGTGGTAGATGGGTGTTACCGCTAGGGAGTTTTTGTTTTGGGGGGGGTGCGAAGTGCATGCGGTTCCGCGCATTGCCGCGAGACACACAACAACACACAACCACAGCGTGACAGACGATGTACTTGTTGTTGGCACAACCAAAGTTCCGGGATTGGGCACCCCGTGAAACACAAAACGACTCGAAACGACCGCATTGTGGGATTGGGCACCCCATGAAGCGGTGATCCGAAACGCGGAACGATTCGAAACGACCGTATTGTGGGACTGGGCACCCCATGAAGCGGTGACGCGAAACGCGAAACGTGACGAAACGTACGTCTGGCAGGATTGGGCACCCTGTGAGGCACCCTCTTCGGTGCTGGGCCGCGCCAAAGAGAAATCGTCCATGGCCCCCCCCGGCAGGGTGTGTGGGCAGCTACAACCACCATTGCATTGGTGAGGAGGTAGAGTGGAGGCCTCCGTTGTTGTATGCTAACCCCTTAGGCCACCGCATCCCTGCCACACCTGATATGTGAAACAGCAGCATCAAGTAAGCGTGCAAAGATCCGTCACTTTCGAAGCAAGACACCCCCAAATTTCCTTCTGCATGCCCAAAAAATGGGCAAATACGCACTTGTGCACATCCAAGGTTACCCCCCGCGGCACGTTTTGGAAAATTTCAGTTGCGCGCAAAAGGGGTAAAACCCCCCCCCTTTTTTCGAAGTGGCCAATTTTAGGCAAAACGGCATGACTTCACCTTTCGCAGAAACGCCCCCCCCCCCTGGACTGGACCTTTGGGACAATGCAGGCAGGCCGCTGGCCACCAGCCCCGTGCTGAGCACTGAGCACTGAGCACTGATCACACAAGGAAGGCCTCGGGGCAGGCGCGGCCGGAGCGGAAGTGGCGGCCCCACACCTGACCAACACGCGGCCCCCCCAAGTCCTTCAGGGGCTCCGCCGCCAAAGGCAAACCCAACCACACCATTGACCTCATGCCACCACCCCCCCCCCCCTCTTTTTGTACAAAGGCCCTGCCCTCGCTCTCCAGTCCACCGCCATCAGCGACCGTCGAAGTACCATTCGGTGGGCCCCCCCAACTCCGCCCAGAAACCCGTTGGCCCCCCCCCCCCCCGTTACCCTCCAATTGCCTTTCCATGTGCCGCCCCTTTGTTTTGGGTTTTTATAGGGGGGGGCTGGGGCTGCCAAACACCGCCCGTTCCATGTCTGCCCGTGCTCTTGCCCCGGGGGCACGGCGCTTGGCAGCGCCTCTTGCCGCTTCGTTGCTGCTGCTGAGCGTTGGTCGAGTGTTCACGCACGCCCCCTTGTCTCGAGCAACTGCACCGGACCCCAGGCGTCGGGGGAGCCCTCCCCTGTGCCAATGCGGCTGCTTCCCCCTGGGGCCACGGCACAGACCCCCTTTGGGCCCCAAAGACACCAGTAGCCAAGGGGTTTGGGGTGCACATGCCGCATGGCAAGAGGCGTGGGTTTGGTGGGAGCCAAGGGCGATCCCCCGCAGGCGCCCCAGCCCTTGTGGATCCCCCCACCTACCAATCACCCCCTCTCACGAGCCGTCTCCTGTTGTGAGAGGGGCATGCCCTGCCATGGGTGCCCCCCCCCCCCCCCCACGCAACGCTAACAACAGTTTTCCCCGCCAAAAAAACACTTGGGTACCACAAAAGCTTCAGGTGGGCCAACCCCCTGTGAATTGGGGTTGCGTATTGGTAGCGGCCATTTGTCACCCATTTTGAGGGTTCTGCATGGGTTGTGTAGCGATTGGTCATCTCCGCACCGCGCGGACCTGGATACTGCGCAACCCAAAGCTGACTCCTTCCTGGACTCCAACCACTGACTCCGTCCTGGACTCCAGTCTGACAGGGGCACTTTGATCCTACAAGCGGGTCTCTTGCAGTCATGTAGACGACCATGTGGCCGTGTGATTAGGGAAACGGGGGGGAGGGCTTCCCGGTCAATTACAAGGACCCCAAAGGTACGGTTTATGTAGGGCCCCCAGTACCGGCCACCCTGTTTTGGATGTTATGTAGTGGCAATGAGGAATGCAAAACTTAAGGTTTCAGGGCTTGATGGGGCGGTGTGTCGGTTGGGCAGGGGGTTGTGTTTCTCTGACTCGGTATTTCTGGGGTTGGCAGGTTGGCCCGCCTGTGGCTCCCCCCTTCTCCTCGACCCTCACTCAACGGGTGTGGCACTCCACCCCCCAGCGCGCCATAATCCTGCTCGTGCCACCCCCCCCCCCCCCCCCTCGCAACGTTTAGATCCAGCTTTATCCAGCTGCGGCCCGGTGCATGGGGCCGGTGTTGACAGGGTGTGACAGGGCGGGGCCACTCGTCAGATGCTTGTTCAAATTGTACTGTGCCCATGTCATCAGGAGAGCAAGCGTCGAGGGAACCAGCCAAACCCCAGAAACGCTAGTTTGGCTCCACTGCCCTCCTCGTAAAAGTGTGCAGTATATTTTACTACCCACCCACCCACCCCCGAGCCCCACATCATCTCAGACCGATCTATTTACAGTGCGTCTGCACATGGGGGCCGCGCGCTCGCGTCTGTCAGATGGTTCTTCGAATTGTACTGTGCCCGTGTCCCGCAGGAGAGCAGCGTTGGAGGAACCAGCCAAACCCCCTGGGGACCCTTTGAGGGTGCCTTGCCCAACGCAATAGAATTTGTAGGACTCCAAGGGAACCGCCCTGAGAAGATGCCAAGTCGGCAGCTGTGGCATGAGGGTATTGGGAAGTGTGAAGCCCCTCCAACCGGTGATACGTACCTGAGAGCGAGGCACTGTTCATTCCTCATTTGGCGACTGAAAATTGCTCCCGGAGGGGGGGGGCAGGGAAGAGAAATGGGCTTCCGTGGCAGGCCCCTTGTTTTGTGTAAGAACAGATGTTGGAGCCAAAGGTGTCGGAACACAAGTTTTTTGGCGTGGAAAAGTTTTTCCACCAGAAGTTTTTCCCCCACATATTTGTAGTCGAAATGATCAGCGCGACATGGGGATCACGTTGAGCCATAGACCCCCCCCCCCCCCGGCACGCCAGGTAGGGTACCCCCCGCGCCGATTCCCCCCCATTACTGCATGTCATCCCTAGTGCTCCATTGCGCGATGATTCGAACCGGTGCAGTCAAGTGGTCGGTCAACAACGTGAAGACAAAAGAACAAATCCTGACTGTGATTCTTGGAGCACTGCAAGCTACTCACTTCATCAACATCGATTCCTCAATGAGGATGATGGAAATTACCTTGCATTTGAAGGATTGGATGAGTGCACAGAGAAAAACATTTTGAGAGAGTCTTCCACGGCAAGAGCATCTCCCGTCTCTTTGTAGTAGATGCAATTAAGGAACTCAATGTTTGTTTTCAAGAACTTCCTGAATTACCTGATTGACATTGATCGCCTCATTGTAATATTTATTCTTCTTGACATCAAAGTGGAGAATGAGCAAGTCTAGAAACCAGCTCTTGCATGCAGGAACTGTGTTGGTAAGGGCAAGTCAAGTGGATATTTTCTTGTTTTACCTTTCCACACTTTTTGGGCTGTAATGGCCGCTTGTTTTCATATGAAATCGTGCAGAGGGGCCTGATTTTGATTTTGAGCTGGTTGGCTCACAAGCGGGTGAGCGTGAACACTTACCCACCCCACCAAGACCACTGTACACGCATTGGGGCCACCAAGGGTTGAGAACGAGCCACAAGGCACTGGCACAATCCTCCGCATTCGTCATCCTGCTCAGCATTCAGACAAAGGGGGGGGGGGGTCGTGGGCAGTAAACTTCGCATGGCAAATTTGGCGTGTCCAATTGGCCACAAACTCTACCACGCATGGGGTGGCTGCAGTTGTATGTGCTCTGCAGTACCTGAAACACACTGCACTTCTGGATGGGAGTTGCTGGAGACAACCCTGGCACTCCTGAGTTCAGCGTGGCCTTTGTGGGGGTTGAATGGTGGTTCTGGAAGCGTTTGAGACTGGGCGGCGGTTGACTCTCACCAGGGCCATGCGCCAACAGTGTGATCAAGCAATTGGCCAAGGAATAAGGAACAGTTTTGCTGGACCTGCTCGTGCACAAGGGTTCGCAGTGGTTTGGGATGGGTCAGGCTGCAAATGTGGACCCACTTGTAGATATGCAGACCCACAAAGGGAACAGTGAGACGTAGCACACAACATCCGTCGATTGGACCAGAAGTGGGCCATGAGGCACCACATTTGCACAACTACAACCCTAAGAGGACGAACTCGGCTTGGAGAACCTACCAACACCGGCCGTTGTGCAGTCCCTCATGTGTCAACACGCTTAATTGGTGTTGGGGACAACGTCGTCCTGGTGCAGTCTAGGATGGGTGTCTGTGCATATGTGGCTGACACAGTGCAACTAGATCCCCAAGAGAATACGGACTCTACGGTTACCGGGGGGCGAATTATTTAGCACAGTACAAAATCGATATGGACAAATTTCGTACTCCTACCTCGTACCAAATATTTCCTTCAATTTTAAGGATGTGATGTGTCAAACTGTGTGCACCAGCCATTTCCAAAAACCTGTCTTTGACTCTGGGTGTGGGTCATAAACCACACGACAGTGTGGTTTGAACCCAGGACTCCCAATTTTTGGCAATTTATAACCCAGTTCTGTAGCCGCTCGACCAGCCAGCTTTCGTTCCATAGTCCCATTTTTCGTCGCATAGATCTAGCTGGATGAAAATTTTTTCAGCTACCAAGGGTTTCCACATGTCTCTGACAGCACAACCGTCCACTATGATGCAACAACAAGGGGCCTCATACCAAAATTTTCCTTCATTTCTAAGGAGCAGTACCAAAATCCCCTCCCCCCCAATTTTGGCCGGCCAAAAAAAAAACCCCCTGAAATAATTTGCCCCCCGGTAGTACCTCAAAGTACATCAAACTTTGCGTTTGACTGGTCACTTTGCTCAAAAGGGTTGGTTGAGTGCTGCATTCCGAACGAATGCAGGAACACGCCTGTGTGCCACCCCTGTTTGTTCCTTTCAAATCGGGTCATCGGTCGTTCTCTTGATCCTTCATTTCTCGCAGAGTGCCCACAGCCATGGCCAACCCCAACCCCGTGCCTGCCTCTCCCCCCATATCCATGGCATGCCCCGTTGCAGTGCCATCGGTGCCACCGCCTCATCTGCATCATCCTTTGGTGTGTGTGATCATCCACGTCGAAGTGACAACCTTCGCGGCTGTGGACCTGTGCCGCAATGATGTGTCATGGGGCAAAAAGACATGCTTTCTTGGACGTGTCAAAACTGAGCACCCGCGTCGTGCACAGCCACTGCATCCTTCATCCCTCACGGCCCTCACGGCCACTGCGGATGGTCGTGGCATGCAAGACCGAACTCTCATCTTCCTACAGAAGCCCCTCACGCAGAGGAGATTGAGGTGGCGATTCTTCGGAGGTCAGGGGGGCCCTATAACGGACACACAAACACACACACACACACACACACACCCTCCTCAGGAAACCGTAAGACCAGAGTGACATCTGGATGGAGATGTTTGAAAATGTCGCCACCTCTCCTTGCCTCATCCCCTTTTCCTCAGGAACTCCGGGAACGAGATTGAGGATGACCCCCCGCCCCCCATGTCCATCCCCCCCCCCCCCCCCCAAGGAATGACAGTTGCCCCCCCATCCCCGGGGGAACTGCCACCAAATGACGGTTCCCCCCACCCCCGGGGGGGACGGACACCACACAACAGTACCCTGAATTGTAGTACACCCAACTAAAATTTTCTTCGCCGCCTTTGGCACCTGTGATTTCCTATTGTTCATGGGCCAAATGACGCCCCCCCCCCCTGGGGGGGGGGGGGGGAGAACAAACGGGTATGACCCGTAGTGTGCAGTGCGAAGTGCAAAGAGAGAGGTGCGAATGGAAAATGAAATGTGGCCGTGAAACAACAGAAAAATTGGCTGTGAGATATGGGGGGCGTGGGGATCTCGCTGCAGCCTGAATGGGGCCCCCATCCTCCAGGAAAACGCAACAAAAACGAAACGAAAATGTCACAAAAATGTTGTAAATCTAAAAGCAAAGCACACAAAAGTGTGACTCCCTCCCGGACACAGACCCACAGGACCCCCAATGCAATGCAATCGAATGCGAAACAAGGGCCCCGCAGTGTATAGAAAGGTCCCTGCGGATCCATCCCCGTGATGAACAGTGGAGGGAACACCAGGAATGCGTCCATGGCCACCTGCAGTGATGCGGGCTTGTCTGCCGCATGTGACCCACACATGAAAGAGGATGGTCCACCCGTAGAACGGACGCTGTGGCGGAGAGCGTCGATGTGTGTTGCACGTCAGAGTGGTGATGAGCCCAGACAGACCAGGGAGCAGGGAGTGGACTACGTGGCATCATGAAACCCCGAGTCCTACAACAGCCCAAATTTCTCTGACTAGCGGTGACCTCTCAAAACACACACCAACAGATGGGCCCGTTGGATGCAACAGATAAACCATCAGCCAAGCTCCCTCATGGACGGGGATGAGCCTTGAGTGAAAAAGCAGACACCCACCCCTGGGGAATTTCCCCCCTGGACTTTTTGCTGCCATTGAGTAGCAGGCCTTGTTGCAACCATGGAGCCACAAAGTGCAGCAGGCCTCTATTACTGCCACAATGCGGCAGACCTTTCAGCAAGCACCGTGCAGCCAGTCATTGGGCTGTCACAGGGCACCAGGCGTTTTTGCTGCCGCTTCTGCTGCAGTGGTGGATTTTTTCGGGTTCAGATTTGGGTCTGGGCTCCAGTGAGGTGCACGTGTCACGGGGACAAGGAACAGAAAAGGGAAACAAATGAAACAAAGAAATCGAAACGAGGAGAGGCAGCGCGACCTACAACGGTCCGTAGGTCAGAGAGGAAGGCGCCAGCAGTCAGACAGCACCAGGTATACTCCCGGGCATTCCCGGGCAGCTGGACTACCGGGCAAACCGCGAACTTTTGTAGAACTTGAATTTTTGCGTTTGGAAATCGGAATTAATATTTAGCAAAAAAATTGTTTTTGTCCAAAAAAAACTGAAGGGATTTTTTTTGCGATTTTTTCGGTAAATAGGCATTTTGCGGCACCCAATTTAACCCTAGCAAAGGCTATATTTAATTGAATTTCTGCGATTTATTTGGCCAGATTTTTCTTTTTGCGTCTTTTTGCCAGCAGTTTGACAACAGGACTGATGGCCAAAAAAAGCGCCAGCAGTTTGGGTCCAACTGGGATGGAATCCAGGACCCCTATTTCTAAAGGCTGTGCATATACCACTGTACTACTGCACCAATCTGCCATCCCTCACACAAGACACTACACTGCACAGTGCTTTATGTATCCCAGGAATTTCGTTTAAATCTGCGTACATTTCTTCAAGAATGTGCTCCCGAATGCCATAATTATTTGATTTTTTTGCATTAATTTTTTTTTGCGGACACACTGAAATCACCAGAATCCAGGCTGTGAATTAAATATTTTGCCAAAAATTCAAAGTTTGGCCGGTACCGACCGTGACGGGCTCTCGCCAACCCCCCCCCCCCCCCCGCACGCACACACCGCGTCCCCCTCTTTGGCAGTCAGACACGTGGAGTTGCCAACGGGATGTCAGACAGCGGGACGGGGGGCAGAGTCGATTTGAAACCCTGGAATAGGACACCTACAGGGGAGGGGGGGGGTTTGGGTGGGGAAATTTTCGGGTGGGGAAAATTTTGGCACCCCCAAATTTTGGGGGACAGTGCATGCCAAATCAGTAGTCACAAAAGAAAAGGGCAAGTGTCAACAGTATTGTTTCTCTCTCCATTGGCCCACCTTCTTGGCAGATTGCTGAAAAATACGAGTGCAGCATTTTCATCCTCCTGCAACGTGCGTGGATGCCCAAGGGGGTTGATATGGCCCTGCTCAGCAAACTTTGTTGTCCACTCCTCCAAAGTAATCTGAGGGGGACACCCATCACCCCAAAGCAATGGACATGATTTCAGGCCAGCACACACGAACTACAAGGCAGCCTCCTCTTTTTCCAGCCCAGACCAGTTGTGCCAAGCTTTCGCCTTGCATGAACCACGTTTTTTGCCGTTGCCTTTGCCTCTGGGGGCAACAGATTTGAAATAGTCACCAAGAACAGCAGCATTTTGTGTGGGTTTGCTAACACCGTCAAAAACCGATGCATGGGCCTGCAATACAACAACACGCTGTGCACACACCACAATCCTGCTGAGACATCCTGGGATGCAGTACACGGGCATCAGTATGTCGCTTCAGAACCAAAAATGTTAGCCGCCGACCCAGGGAGCGGGAAATGGCCCACATTGCCCAAAAAAAGTTTAGGTGGGAAATTTCGGCACCAAACTGAAAAACGAAAATTTCCCCTGCTGGAACCCCCCCCTCCCTTGTACTGTCGCGGGCATCGATGCCCGGGCTTGCAGGCGTTGCGCAGCCCATCAAGGCTCCTTCAGTGGGGCTGTTGGTACTTCGGCTGTACACACTGGTGCTGGGTTTTTTTTTGGGGGGGGGGGGCTCATGGGTATGGCTGTGCTCTGGAACTGGGGACCTGCATACCGCCTCACCCCAGGTTTGCCATCAAGCGCCTCTCCAAAGTCCAGGAAGTCCCGAGTCCCCGAGTCCAACCACAACGCCGCATCACAGCACTGCCCCGCCCTTTCCTGGTCGGGAAAACAGTCGGACAACGGACAAACCTGCACAACCCCCCCTCCCCGCACCACAAGACCAGCCAACCATTCAATATGTGGGTGTATCCCCCTCCCCCCGCCCTCAACCCCCCGCTTATGACGGCTTGAGCCACTGGGACTGTCCCGTGGATGCGTTGCAATAATACACGTTTTTGGTGGTCGCATCGTAGGCCGCCCTCCACCCCGGGGGCAACCCCTTGTGGGCCTCCTTCAGTAGCCGCCGCACCCTCTTCTCTTCCGTGGACTTCTTTCGTTTAGCATCGCCACCCACGGGCACCCCCGCGCCCGTACCCTCAAGCGCTGTCGGTGACGCCGCTCCGTTCTCTCGGCTCAGCGTCTCAACGGCCTCTGTTTTGCCCGGCACCGCCTCCCCAATGCTTTGGAAGAAGGCATCCAACTCGGTGCTGGTCTTGTCGCAAGTCGTGGCACTGGACTCGTGGGAGTACCGCACCCCTTGTCTGAAGATCACCTGCGTCGTGTCCCCCGCCGTCGAGGACAGCGGCGTCGACGGAAAATCTGACTCGGCGACGGGGTACGACAGCAGGTTGTCGTCCCTCGTCGCCAGCCGCACGAACGTGTCATGGAGCACCACCACCGGCAGCCACGCACGCGCGTCGCTGTCCACCACTCCCGCCAGCCCCGAGTTGCGCATTTGCGAAATGAAAGGGCAGTCCTCAACAGCGACGATTTGAGACACAAAGGCCACCAACATCTGCACCGTGTGCACCAGAAGGCCCGTGTAGCCGCGGCCGAGTTCAAAGAGTGCGCATGACCCCGTGGTCCTGGAAATGGGGGAGAGCAGAAAGGGGGGGGGGGGGGGGGGCACAGGAGCACGTCACAGAGGCGGTGTTCTTCAGTGGGGGCAGCACCAACGGCGTGAAGGACCGGGACTAGTGACGAGGTGCATTCGCGTCCTTACCTCCGCTGGTGCGACTGGGGCCTCTGCCTCCGGTTGTCTGGTCTCACAGCCGCCCAGACTGCTGACGATCCCCGAACCCCCCCAATGAGGCGCCGGTGGGGCGGGGATACTGCCTTGCCTCTGGGGACGTGGGGGGGGGCTGGGCTCATCTCCGAGGTGCCTGGCCCAGGGTCTGTCTTGGCGGGCGCTCTCCTGGGGCATTTTGGGTGCCCCCGGTGCTCCGGGCCCTAGCGACGGGGGGGCCCTACTCCAAGGCCGCTGGGGGAGGGTGACCTGCGGCCTCCTCCGGCCCCCGACCGGTCCCTCGTTGGGTGTGCGGGGAGTAGCCGGGACGGGTGGTCTTGTGGCGCTCCTTAACCGACCCAGAGGGGCACAGAGTGCTGGACCAGGTGGGGGCGTCCGGGGGCGTGACCGAAGTGCCTCTGCTGCATGACGCATCCAATGTTACCAAATTACGATCGAATGAAGATGCCTGATCCGGGCTGACCGAACTTTTGGCAGCCGTAGAAGGTGCAAGCCTCGGGAGAACAGAGCTGCAAAGGGCTGCGAAGATTGGAATCGTGATGAAAACACTCATAAATGAAACCAGGCAGCATCTGAGCCCGCGGCGCCTTGGCCACCTCAGATCAGACGGGACAAGGGACCCTGAGGGCTACACCGCTTGCCGACGCCTCGTGGGTCAGCCTGGGGATGGGGGGAGGGGGGACCTGCAGAGCGTAACCCCATGAGACATGGCGTAAAATCTGACCATTGGAAAAGGTGGTGGTGGGGGGTGGGGCTGCGCGCTTGCGGCGTTACATATTCGTGGGTGAATGGGTCATCGGTGGGCACACCCGGAGCGACAGATGCAGGTCTTTCCTCATTTCATGGCCCTTGCCAACACCCGACACAATCTCGGTAGGAATTTGGGCCACTATGTACAGCCATGACCTCCACGCGAAAAATGGTGTCAGAAACATGGGGCGGGGGGGATGCAAAATCCTCATGTCATGGCATGCCCCCCGCAGGTCCTCCCCGCCCTGACGCGTGCAAACCCCATCGAAACCCCCAATGGGCCTCCGCAGTACCTGCCCTTGATCCATGAAAAAGTCACGCGCCCCTCCGGAGAATAGAAGATCAGCGCGTTGAAGATCAACTCCCCTTGACTCGGGCATAGCGTCGCACAGTACGCCACTTGTCCGGCCATATACTCCTCCTCCCCCATGTCCTCCTCCTCCTCCTCCTCCTCCGGAGCAGACGGCGTGTCTTGGGGGATCACGAACGAGCCCGGCCCCTGTGCCTCCTGCTCCACCTGCGACGCCAGGATCTGGGCCTTGGCGTACAGATTGTCGATGCCGCAGAGGGTGTCCTCCGGGGCCCCCTGCTGCCGGTGCAGCGCCCCCAATTCGTGCAACTCCCCCCCGACCCTCTGCACTTCATCGGCCAAGTCGGCGGGGATGTTGTGGGTCTGCACCGTCAGACTCATCTCATCCACCAGCCACTGCACTTTGCGCACCCACCCACTGAACGAAGTCGGCCGGTCTGCCTCTTCCGGCCCCGTGTCCGCGGAGGCCGCAGCACCGTCCTCCCCATCGCTGTCGAAGGCCTCCAATTCCCGGCAGAAGAACGTGACTTTCTCGTCCACTGGGAGGCCGCGGTACTGCGGCTGCGGCACCAACTTGATCATGCCATCGCTTTGGGGTCGATAAAACAGACTTTGGGGGGTACACAGGAGGCGGAAGAGGGGGTGGACGGGGCCTGTGCTCAACACCAAACACAAGCCTCTACCCGCCTCCCCCCTTCCAGGCAAACGGATTGTGCAGTGCGACACATCGAGTCTGGCTTAGTGCGGGGGGGAGGGGGGGGTCATGGATCACTGACGCGGGTGAGTGCCACCCCCCACCCACCCATGTCAAGCAAACAATAAAATCCTCAAAAAATACGGTACAGCAGTGTTCGTTGGACACGTCGTTCGGTACCTGATTACGTCGGTACCTAAACCTCGTTTCCTCAGTAATTATGTCCCAAAAAACTACAGTCCGAATGGAAATGTTAATTGGACAAGGCATTCGTTGGACGTGGGGGGGTTAGTCTTGGGGCAGGCCCCTTCAGTGATGGTCTCACGGTCGGTTTTTGCCATTGTTGTTTTGGCCAGGCCCATATGCCCCTGGGGGTGCAGTACGTCAGGCACTTGGGACCAGCATTCTGGACTATACATCAGCGGTGTCGCCTGCAACTGCCTGTGATAATGGGTGTCCCATCGCCGCCCACTAATCGCTGGCCGAGAAGGTTCCGGTGGCATTGGATCGATGCCTAACCCATAGAAAGCCCTGCCCCCCCATCCCAGCCCCCGGACTCAGCACCCCCCGCCCACTCCCCCCTGCAGCCGCGGAGGTCCTCAGCCGGCCCCGCATCTCCCCCGGGCTGCGGTCTGGCGCCATAGCGTTCCCGGGGGTTAGGCTTGCGTGCTTCGGGTTCCGTTCAGGCTTGGAGTTCTTGGGGTCATGGTGCCGGTCAGGGGGGGGTATGCAGGCGCCGTCTGCGCGAAGGGGCCCCAAGGGGGGGGGGGGTGCTGGGCTGTCCGGTTTGCCGCTTCTTGTGGGGGGGTCCTTGCGGCACAAGCAGCTGTACATAAAGCGCCGCCCCACAAAAGGACGATGACAACCGCCCGATGACATCAGCACAGTCGTACAAATGGTGACGTGGACCAGTGCCGTGACCAGGGCCAGGGAGGAGGGCACAGCTGGGGGAGGAGGCAGGGGCCAGGAAGCCACCCCCCACCCCCCAAAGGGGCGGCAGAGCAACCAGCAAGGACGTGGAAGGGAAATGCGGAGGGGCACGAACCGCGTGGAACGGCCCTACTGGCGCCACAGACGGGGACCTTGCGCGGTGCGCACAAGGGGCCCACGCGGCCAAGGGGAGAGGGGGGGGCGGGGCACCGCGCAACAGCGCGAGCGCATGACCACACACAGCGCTCGCAGCGCAAACCGAAAGGGCCACCGGACCACGGCCGTAGAACGCACAAACCACGAGGAACGGTGTACCACCAGGCACAGAAAGGGACACTCAGATGGGGCAACCCGCCACACCAGCCGCGAAACACGCACCGGGCAACGGCAGAGGGAGGGGGAACGCACGGAAAGGCACCGGCCCCACCCCACCCAGCCGCAAGCAGGGTACTGTGCCCGCCAACATAGCAGTGTGGGCAACCACACGCACCGCGGAGGACGGCAGCCTCCGCGCCGGCCACGGGGTCCCACTGGCGACAGGCCAGTGACACGGGGCTGGCAGCACCGGACGCCCGGGCGACCTAGCATAAGGGGGGGCGGCGTAGTGGGTAAGAGCCTGCGGCCCACACAGCCGCTAGAGACACACCAACCCAGGGGTGGCAGAAAGAGAAGCCGGGGATGGACAACCCAGTGAACTTGGTGGAACCATCACCAGGCAGGGCGGGTGTTTCGAGGGGCCCCCAACAAGGTCCCGGGCGAGCAGGTAGCTCGCCCGAAGGCTGAACCACGTCGAGTACCCGACCAACTCAGGAAACTCAGGAAACTCAGGTGGCATCTGATGCCTGGGAGTGCAGCCAAGGCTGCCACACCGTAGCGGTACATGCAGTGGGTTGTATCGTACCTCATGAGATCTCAGAACTTGAATGTCGAGAAGAAAAAAGGAGTTAAGCAGTACACATTCTCACTCTGGTGGTTTCACGGTTGTTGTTGCTTTTTCCTTTTTCCCCGGATGTGGCGCCCTCTGTCCTCGAAATTGTCCTGGATCATGGGTGAGTGCAGGCAGTACAGGAGTTCAACTACACACAGTGTAGGTGTGGGGAGCGTTTGCCACTCCCCCCACAATGTGACACCTCTGCCTTTGCACTCTTGAGAGCACCACGCGTGATGACTCTGGTTTGTGGAAGGGTTCCGCTTGATCAACAAAGCGCATCTTCTGCACACACCCCTCCAGGAACACAAATTGGTAAGGGATGGCCGACAATGGTGAGGAATGGATCTTCTGAAAGGCCCCTTCAGTGAGGGTCTCACGGGGATCGTTTGGCATTTGTCAGGGTTGTGCGGGAGTTGTGGAGCGGTTGTGCTGTTGGGCAAGGGTTTGTGTGTGTTTTAGGGTTGGCAGGGGAAAAATGGACAAACTCCATTATGGACTGAATGAGAAAAAACGTGCGAAACTGCAGTTATGAAACAACGGTTATGCCAGTAGGCAGCCATGTGAAGGACGTGGTTCATGCTGTAGGGGAGACAGTGTAGTATGTGCCATGTTTACCCCCCACCCCCCTTGTACAAGAAACACCTCCGCGCGACGGTTCCCTCACACCCCTGAGGGAACGTACCCCAAGTGACGGTTCCCTCGCCCCCCGCTTACTATGCAAGGGACGCGTGGCACACAGCAAGACGGGCAAATAACAGGGCATGTGAACCACTGAACGACGTGAAAAAGGCCTGTTGACATGCATGCTTAGACCGATACTCAGCACCACACGCTGAAGGGCCCAGAATCTTTGCAAGCACGGCGGTGCCTTCAGAACGCTTGAAGTTGACAACCGTACCAGGTGTGTACGTGTCAATATGCTCAACATCCATGGCTAAAGGTGCGAAAAACTGAGAGGTCTGCATGATACAGGGTCCAGTACAGTGCCTTGGATGCAAGAAATATGAAGAACACAGCAATGCACAAATGCTACTACCTTGTCCAACCAACAGACATGCAGGAGAAGCTCAATATGGAACGTTTCTGTAAATTTCGGAAAGTGAAAGTGACGGTTCCCTCGCACCCCCCCCCCCCCGCTTACTATACAAGGGTGTTTCTTGTTCAAGGGGGGTACACCATTCAGGGCCCCGAACCGCATGCACTACCCTCTAAATTGAGTACACCCCCCACCATGCATTGAAATTGCTGGTGCATGACAGCCCACTCACACACCCCAGGGAACACTCACTGCCTTCTTCCACACCACTTGGAAATTTTCGCGACAGCACCCAAAATGGAAACCAAAATTTGGGCGATTTTTCTCTGTGTTCATTCGTTTTTGCTTAGCTGTTTTTGGTTGACTGAGGCGAAAAATGTTCCATTTTTGCTTTTTTTGGGGGCGTTTGGCCTCCCCTCTTTTTGGCTGTGTTTCATTCATTGTTTTGGTGGCTCTGGGGAAGCTTGGGGTCTGGGATTAGTCCTTTGGCTAGCCCATAAATGTGCATCCCAAAACGACAGGGCAAAGGGTTTGGCGAGGGCAACCAGGAACAGGCATGCACCATGCAGACATAATGTGTTCAAGTGTGTTGGGGGGGTGGGGACTTTATTTCATTTTTGTGAATGTTTTTTGCGAATTTCATTTTTGCGAAGAGCACGCAGCAGCATGCAGCTGGAAAAAAAATTTGAGTTTTGTTTTTGGACTGGGAAGTAATTCTTTTTGCAAATGATTTCTCTTTGTACGGTACTCCACTGGAAAGCCATCACCTCATGACATGGGGGCACCGGCAAACAGAAGACATTTCCTCAGGACCCCCATTTGAATGCAGGCAATCACAATGCCAACAGGCAGAAACATCCCGCCCTTGCAATGATGCACATCAGAGAATCCGAAGAACAGCGAAGAGTTGACGGTACTTTTTGTTGTATGGAATAAAATTGGGGAGGATCACTGTGCCCAAATCCCATGTCTGAGATTGTAGCACTGCGGACCCCCAGGGGCAATCAACAACACTGACTCTGTGGCACTTTCACACTTGGGTCAGGACGCACCACTCTAGCACAAGAGGAGACATGCCTTGAATACCGTGCCAACAAAATATTCAACAAGGGCATCCTAATACTTCTGCCGCCGGTGGGGCGGGGATGCCAGCACAAAGCTGTCGGATGGGTGAGCTTGCCCGCCCATAAAGGTGGAGTTTGGTGGCGGGCAATAATCAATATAAGGGTGTTCTAGCCCTGTGTACACCATGAAGATTGGACAATCCTTTAACAACACTAGACCGAATGACATGAGAAATGAAGACTTGCCAATGCCATGGGGACTACTGTGCTATCATGAACGGTATCATTCGGAGCAGCAAAACACATTTCTTGGTTTGCTTAAGACAGGGGCTGTATTGAGAGTGCAAAGGGACCTTCCTCTTCAGCCTTGGCTTCGCCTTAGTGGGGCTGTCATGAAGATGGAGTACCTGCCACGAAACTCATGCGGTCAACGTTTCGACACATTGCAGACCTTTATGTAAGCGGGTAGGATTCCGGATTAAACCAGCCCAAGAAGTGCAAATGCACAACGGAGCTACACATCCTCCTCCCCGGGGGCCATTTCCAGATGCGCAGGTGGCTGTTGCTCTCCAGCTCCTTGCTGCACAGCTCTTACAGAGTCAATCACACCGTGAACCTTGGCCAGAGAGGCCTGGGGCCAAAATGACTTCAGTGCGGGAAGCACTGGAATGTAGACGACAAAGGGGGCGCTAAACGAGAGTCGCCATGATCTGCGGGCGGTCAATACCCCAAAGTGCAAGGCCCGCGGTATTTCATCGCAGGCAGACCCATGTACTGGGCACTGGGGGGTGCTTCGCCCACGACACCCCCCACATGCACATCCATGCGGATGGCATCCTCTGGGCAGCGGAGGGGGACTGGCCCGGGCAGCGGCACTTCACCAGTGGATGAATGGCAGGGGATACAACAAGGCCCCCGGGGGCACGCCCACTGCACCAATACCCCTGGGCGCTCTGCCGTCCGATGCAACCGGCCCCTTCTGGTGCTCCATCCGTTACCACTGCACTACACACCCGAAGACCGTGTCTGCGCGTGTGGCAGGCGGCGCTCCCTCCGGCAGCTCCCCCGCAGACACTTGCTGGACGCGGAACCCCGTCCCTCTTCGGCTGCCCCCCCACCTCCTCCACGTCAGCCCCCCCCCCCCCCCCCCCGCTGCCCTCTCCCCACCTCCTCTCTCTGCCCTCTTCCCCAGGCCTTCCACCCCCCTCCGCTTCCACTGTGCAATGCTCCCACTGCACCGTGGCAGCAGCAGGGGCCCCATGGACGACATGTGCGAGCACCGGGCGGCCAGGGCCATGGCGCCCAAAGGCCACCGCCCCCATGGGCCAGACCCATGGGCCAAGCACAGGCCGCCCCCATATCCGGAAGCGGTGGAGGCGGGCCCCTGGACACATGACGGCGGGGCGCAGGCCACACGATGGACTACACCGGCCCGGGACACCGACGCACGAGGGAGGCAGTGGGACGGACCGTAGGGCACACGACAGGGGCCAGGGCCAGGCCCCCGTGCACTCCACGCCCGCAGGCAGATGCCGCCCGGGGGCAGTGGCTGCAGGCACTGGGGCGTGGCGTGGGCCCCGACATAACAACGCGCGTTGGTGGGGCATCACTGACCAGTGGGTGAAGGCCCACGTGCACAACAGCCATGGCCCCAGGGGCACGGACGCATGGCCCATGGCGTTGTGCAATTTGGGCGGTGCAGGCCCACGCACACGTGGGGGGCCTCTGCAGCGCAAGGGCACCACCGCCCCATCGAAGGCCCGGGGGGAGGAGGGGGGCAACGGCACCATCGGCCCCGGGGGGTCACAGAGGCACAGGTTCGCAGGCCTCATGGTCCCCGGAGCCCTGGCCCCCGCAGGCGGGTCCGCCACATGACGCGGTTGCCTTGTGGTGTTGCGGCCTTGTGGCCGGGAACACACACACACACACACACACACTCCGACGCCCTCCAGACCCATCGATGCAGTGGTGGGCCACCCGGACCCAATGTGGGCGCCTTCGATCTGCATCGCCCGCATACACTTTGGAACCCATTCCGAAGCAAACACTGCGGCTTAGGAGATCGCCGGCACCAGTGGCAGGGGCGTCCCCTGTTTTGTGGTGGTCACCGTGTGTCTTTGTTGCGTCTGGCACGGGACAAGCTACGGCTGGGGTGGAGGGGAGGGGGGGGCTGGTATCGTTCCAGGGCAAAGAGGGGGGGAGGGTCATCTACAGAAGACCGTGACCAGTGTAGGAGCTTGAAGGGCGAGGGGCGTGGGGTGTTGGAGATGGAGCATCAGCTTTTTTATGACTGGAAGCCCTTGCAAACTTGGGAAGGGAGGGGCATCGAAGTGCAGCACCAGCACCCAAAAACCTCGGGCCTTTCCACCAATAATGACAGCCGCTGAAGGCAGTGAAATGTCTTAGAGCCACAGTTGAAGTGTATTCAAATGGCAATGAAATGCCCTGCTGCGGGCGATCAGAATGAAATACTAATATTTGAGTGGCATCAATTACTCTATTCTTGTCTGTGCCTCTCCAATTTATTTGCACGGATTCCCAGCTGCATCGCTGGTGTGCATTCTGCAGACCAAACGAAAAAGTTCTGACTGGTGATGGCCAGCGAAAGATGGGTGGTGGTGGTGGCGGCAGAAGCGGCGGCGGAGGTGTGTCGGTGGTGGCAATTTTGGAATTTCCAAGGCAGTTGTGGTAGGGACAGGTGTGCCGCACCCTGTCCACCCTCCGCTGCACACCTGGCGGTGGTGACCTTCACCAACTGGGTGTCCTAGGGACTTGCTTGGGCCCAACAGATCTGAGAAGCCCAAACCTGGCCATGACCTTGCATGTAGGTCCAGGGAAAGATGTCCTGAAGGGGTGCAGTGAGGCAGCTTGCTATAAGCGGCATACCCTCTCCCAAGGGTGTCAAGGAATCAACAACGTCAAGCCTGCAACCCAAATTGTTACCAAGTACAGTGCACTATTGATGCAACTTCCTCGCAAAATGGGAGCCCGCAAGCAAAGCGCAATGAAATGGTTTCTGAGAAAGCAGCCTGACTGTGAGTACTTCAAAACTCTCAAGCAGAAATACTGTCAGTAGAGGCAGTGAAAGAAGAAGAAAAGACCAAGAAAGAGGGCACAAAATTGCACACAGAAGGCAAGCGGCAAAACGGGGTCAGGTTTGGCACTCTTTGCTTTCCATCATTGTAAAACGCCTTGTCAAAACGTACAGCACAATGCATGTTGGCGATGGGCACCTGTGGTTGTGTTGTGTGGTATACACCAAGGACAACAAGATTAATAGCATACTGCTCGGTGTGCTCACCAATCACCATCCATGACTCTGGGACCCAATTCAGCTATTGGGCACTAGCACTGAAGGTACTTACAAAGTGGGAAGCCTCCACCAGCTAAAGGGCAGGCCCCTCATGCCTCAGTGGGTGTTTCGAACCACTAGTGATCCGCCGCTAGAGCTATGCCAAACTCATGTTGATGCACTCCCGCCCCCCTCCTAGCTGAGACCACAGCATCTCCGGCTACCACACCATGTCCAACAGCACACTGGCAACAAGTGCAGAGCACAATTGACGTTTGACAAAGGCATCAAAAGCCAAGGGCTGGGCCAATACCTATTTCATGCATCCACCAGGGTCTTCCAGAGCGCGGGCGTGCATGAGACAGCGCCGTGGACAGTCGAAAAAACCACAATTGTTTCCGACAGGGGTTGGAGGGGGCCAATGAGGAAGCCGCGTGCCAAACTACGCCCGCAACACAAAACACACAACAGTTAAGCCGCAGGCCCCTTCCCCCATCCCCGAGGCCCAAACTAATACACATCATTTGTCTTCAGATACCTAAATCCCAAATGGGGTCCCACAAAATCCTGTCTTTGCCATACGGCATTGCCCAACGTTGGCTACTTCTTGACAATGACCTCCCAGCAACCATATGTGTGCCAATTGCAGGGCCATGCAGCTACAAGGGGCCTATGAGGCTTCAGCAGCAATTGCTACATGCGCGCACCTGCTTGCTGGGCCAACCCAGCTGCAAATGTAATTACCTGGGTCTGTCACCAGCCCATGACTGTGGTTGCATGCTAGTGCAGTGATGATATGGATCTGAACCACACTTAAGACTGCAGGTTACGCTAGCATGCTGCCCTAGGATGTTGCCTTGTTGTAGAATCTCTCTTATAAAGCAACCGTGGGAACATGTAGGAACTACCTTGGGTGATCCGCAACATGTCACCAAGCAAGATCATGCTACCATACCAATGCCCAAGGCCATCCAAACACAATACACCAACCGGATAGCACAAGGAGAAGAAAAGGCGGAGGCCTGGGGGCAAATCTTGCACCTAGACTCTGTTGGACAAAGTGCGGCAATGCCAGGAGTGTACTGGAAGTGCCGGGAGTTTGATTGAGTGTTTGGTGCACAAGCAGCTCGGGTTTCCTTGCTGGTGTTCCTGATTTCTGACGTGCCTCTTTGATCTGACTCTACCCCTTGTGCATACCGTTTGGTGGCGCCGGCGCCAGTGCGGACGGTGGTGGAAACAGCAATGGCAGCGATGGTCGCGGGCTCTATTTGGCAAGGCAAAGGACTGGGTCAGACACCAATGGATCGAGGAAAAGAGTTGCGGGAGTCGCCTTCTGGCGGGCTGTTTATGACACAGTGTGCCTGGTCTCAACAAAAGGTGACTGCGCACAGCCAAACATAACTGTCACTCCTGCGCGTTCGCAGCACGCGCACGTTCCGATAGGGAATGCAATTTATAGAGGCGTCCGGGCCATGGACGGGGTCCGGGCTGTCCGGGCGGTATGGCCACGAGGGTGAGGCCCATGGACGTCTAAAGCTGGAGTGGGGCGAGGCCGACTGCTCTTCACACGTTGACGCACATGAAAGACAAGAACTTCGCCTTGAGGCCCTTGAAGCCGCCCCTGGGGCTCTGTGGGCTGGTAGGCTCCCCGTTGGCAGGAACTGAATGCAGAAACAGGCGGAGTGTGGCCCTCCCAATCCACTCCTTTTGTCGTTGATGGGGGGGCAAAGGCCCTTGGACACCACGCGAACACCCCCAGGTCTGATCCCTCTGTGCCTCCAATGCATTTTCAGTAAAAGCAAGGCATTGCATTGCAAGGAAGGGTCACACAAGGGTGGGTGGTGACCCTGACCGCACAATGCGGGGCACTGAGCTGAAGAGGGGACGGCAACAGGATTTACATACGGTCTGTGCCATGCAGAACCTTTCATCACTGCGGCCTAACGGGCTCCTGCAGATGATCCTGGTAGCAGTGATGGCATACCCTATTGTTAGCCCTTGTAAACCCTCGGTGGGAACAGATACCCAAGCAAAACCATCCCGTTCCGTTCTGAAAGATGCTTTTTGAGTTCCCCACCCTCAAAGTAGGGTGGTGGGGGAGTTGTCCTTAGTTGCCTCCAAAGCCCACCTGGTGGCAATACAGGCGCTTCGGTGGAGTTATGCCACACGTATGTGCGTACCAAAGCATCAATTTAATGCATGCTCAAATTGTGAGGTTCGACATTCCGACATACCTACTGAGCTGTAGTGATTATGAGTTCATTGTCCATGAGTGGGCCTTGCAGACACCCCGAGCACACTGATTCACAGCTTCTTAAACTCAGGAACACTATATGCATGCATGCGTGTGTGTGTGTGTGTGTGCCCCTGTGCATGCAAAGGGGGTATTACCGTTCTCCCCGGGTATGCATGCACGGACGACACAGATGACGAGTTAGGGGTTGACATCCTTGGCTTTGCCTCTGATTGGTACCAGCCCATCAGGCCACAGTGACTGTCTCGTTGTGATCTTCTGCCAGTGCTCTATATCGAAGTATCGAAGTGTTGAAGGCAGAACCTGGCTCCGGGAAGTGGGGTGGTGGCTCCGTGGCTTCCGCCGATCCAGCCCAGGCATGGATTTAGTGAGCCCGTCATTGCCATGTTGCCATGCGTGTCGTTTGTGTAATGGGGCAACCATAGCCGCCGGGACTTGGGGCAGAAGGCTGCCTCAATGGCCTAATCAATATAGATTTCCCTTGACACACGGCTGCCGCCGCCCGCCCCCAGACACGAGACACGACCTTGCAGTTGCGAGATCTACGCGTAGGTTGCGGTGGATCCTGTATGTATGTATGTATGCAACTTGCAGACATTCTGCACAGAACCACTTACTATGAATAATCTGTAGACACTGTGCCCACCCGGTGTACAATGTGTTGCAGACTCTGGTTGCACAGGTTGCAAACACAAAGTGCAGAAAACAGAGCCTTGTGCAACTACATTTGCCCATGCCCCCCCCCACCCATCCCCAGAGTGCCGTGCAGCAGCGGGTCTGGCGCCGTGCAGGTGGAGCGGGGGCATACAGCGATGGTACGCGTCGTAGCCATTGACTTGCTCGGGCCATTGCACGGGAGTGGGCATAAACGGGTCTTGGAGCTGCAAGTTCTTGCCACCGCTGTCCAGGAGGTTGTTTGCGTAGGCGAATTCGATCAGCTGCACAAACGCCGTGCAGTGATGTGCCAGATAGGCAGAGGCCACGAATGAGACCCGTTCTGGAGCATCAGGCTGCCCAGGGGATGGCAATCCAGATTTGTGGTCAAGGGAGGGGGGGGGGGGCTACCGCTACCTGCGCCTGCGGGGGCGTTTTTGGCCGGGGGATACAGGAGCATGCTGAGCGAGAGGACACTTCACGCAGGCTGTCGCAAAAGGCGTGACAACAGTGCTGCTTTTCTCACTGATATCGCAGAAGGCTGTCCTTCAGGGCAGGAGGGATTGCAGAGAAGGACAGGTCCTGTTCGTCGATGCGGCGGCAGAAGGGGACCGCTTCAGGGTGGGGGTGGTGGGGGATGTCGGATTCTATGGAAGCTACCTGTGCCCGAGATGGGTACAAACATTACAACAAGGGGAGCTGTATGCCATGTACACAGACGCCAAAATAGCCGCATACAAAAACTGGTTAAACGTGATCATGGCGTTAGACAGCAATGTCAGTTGGTGGCAAATGAATAGCCTGCAGGCAAACATACAGGGGGATGCACAACAGCGCATCCGCAGGAGACTTTTGTGGCTGAGGGCCTGTAGCCGTTTGGCAGTCAACAAATTCCGGGTACGCTCCGCAAACAACCCAGCGGACCCGTTAAATAGGATGAAGAGCCTCTCACAGAAACACATGGCAAAAAGCCAAGCGGAGGCAAGACGCAAGCGCCGGGGAAAAGCCGCTGACGAGCCAATGTTCATGGAGTGGACGTCTGTACCGTCAACTCCGTGGGCGTACAAGCGGAGGACACAGAGGACATGGGCGCTAGGTGACGGGGGGGGGGGGTGGCGGGGCCCGAACGCGTAGCCGCGCGCGAAACGAGGCCGTCCATGGAGAATGTAACGTCTGCAGCAGACCAGTGCATGTACCGGGCAAGTCAGGGGTCAACAAAACTGTAGTTAGTGGAGGGGGGGGAAGTAACGGAAGTTTCGAGACATGGGCCCCCTGACCGGCCCGCCATTCCCTGATCCTGCTCCCCCCCCTGAAGCTCTGCCCTGTACATAGTCTCTTTTAAAGTTTTGAGAATGGGGGCTGTAGACGCCCGCCCGCCCACCCGCAGCGTTAGTATCCCGGAAATCACACCAGGGAGGCCCGCTGCACGTGACGTGACCCAACATAAAAGCAGTGTGTGAGAGACGTGTGTGTTTTGGTGTTGCAGCCGCCTTCCAGCGCATCCACCGCCCGCCACGCACCCGTGTGCAGAGGTGAACAACGCCGTTGTTACCCGGATACTATCGCAAACGCTCCGGGATGGGCACCCCGGAGCAGTGGCATCCCGAACCAGATGATTGAGGGGTGTGATGGATCGTTCGTGTGACCGCCCCCAAACCCCAACGGGGCAGAGGGGCGCGGGGGCGTAGTAGCGTAGGGGCGTGGGGGCATAAGATGAGTGGGTGGGTGGCCGGAGCCGGCGTATCCAGCGTCGTGCGACAACGGCCCCTCTGTGCCGGGGAGGGCACCCCCCAGTGCTCTGTCCATTTGGGGGGGTTCTTGTGCCAGTGCACTCGGTACCATGGGGCCCACGCCCTGGGGCCCGGCCGCGTGTGCCCCCGGATTCCAGTGCAAATGGGCCTGCGCAAACAGCCGCATTCGGGGGGCGTGGCCGTGCCGTTGCAGTGCGCAGCGCAGCAGCCCCTCTCGACTATTCGGACCCCTGAACGGACCTGCTGCTGGAAGCCGAGGTTCGGGAGGATGTAGGGCCGGGCCGCATGGCAGATGCTCACGGTCTTGAGGAGGTCCCAGTTGTTCTTGATCATCAAATACGCCACACAAACGGTGGAGGACCGATTCAGCCCTGAGACAAGTCCAAAGGGGGGGATGGGGGGTGCGTGCGACGCTGGACATGGCCTCCCTCCCTCCCCTGAACCCCTTCTGCTTGTCCGGGCCATCTCATGCCCATCCCCCTTTTGGGGTGTGGTAGAGAAGGGGCCCCACCCACGGCGTTCGGAAACCATCAGCACCACTTCCAATGCCGACGCCGCATGAAGAGCGTTGTCCCAGTGGGCGAGTGTTGTAGACAGGGGACGTCCGCAGAGAGAATGGGGGGGACATCCATCACAGTCGCCACACAAATGACGCGCGTTTGCTGGTGTTGTTGTTCACAGTCCGTGTGTCACACGCTCTCTCCACACTTCCAATGCCTTTGTGCCAACCGGCGGTGGTAAGCCACGGCGACACGGTCGAGAAACGGCGACTCCTGCAAAGCCGTTTGCGGCCACTCACTGTCAGGGCCCCCGCCAGCGGTGGTGTCTGGTCCAAGAACCAAACACCACCCCACGCCCATCCCAACCCCTGCTACAATGCTCTGCGCCCCCTCCTGTTGGGTGTGACACAGGCCCTAGGGCGCACCGTGGCCTACGGATACCCCTCCTCCGACCCGAAGCTGAGGGGGCAGCCCTCTGCAAAGGAGGTGCCCCTAAGCACCGTCGTGCATTACTCCCTACGCCAACATGCGGGAGACATTGTGTCCGGGTACAAACCTTCACAGTGCTGTGCAGTCTCTGCTGACGGGATACAGCAGGGGGCATACAGACAACATACGGGGGGGGGGGGGCACGCGGGGGATATGCCATGCAAAGCGGAACTATGTCCCGTGTGTCCACATCAACAAGACCATTGCCCATGACCATCACTCGACTCCGAACAATTCAAAGGTCAAACGGCCTGAGACCCACGTTTTCCTCATCACTGGCTGTGTGGCCCCTGAGGCCTGCGTAGGACTTGGACCTTCCCCCACACATCCCACAGCTGCTTGAGCACCGTTTCTGGGACCCAACGCGCACTGTCCCACGGCGACATGGACCCTACGCTACACCCCCCCTCCCAATATGCCATGCTACACACCCAAGGCCTGACGGTTTGCAAACCAACATACCGCAGCACGTCGCCAAACCCGCCTCGGGAGGCCTCCCTTCAGCCCTGGACGTTGCGCCCCTCACCCTCACTCTCCCCCCACACCCCCCACACTACGGTCTTCACACGCACTCGGAGGGGGGAGGGGGGATCACCCCCGGGCAGGGGTCCGGCAAGACCTTGTAGGCAGTGGATCAGGACTTTGCCGTTCTTCTTGCGGCAATGCTCCAGGAAATCGTAACAAACGTCAAAATTGAGGGCGAGCATCGGGAACTCTCTGCAGAAACATGACCCGTGGAATAGCCTCCAGCGCCGACGCTCACACTTCCGCCGCATGATCTATGCGGCCTGCCCCTTCCTCCATTCGACTGCAGACCGGGCCCTTCGGACCCAACATGCAGCGGGGTGACTTTGGGGCATCCATCGCAGTCACACACACAGCCACGTCATCTGTAGCGGCGGCAAGGGGCCGGGCACTGGGGCAGCGCATGCATTGCCTGCATGGCCCCCCTATGGGCACCGCTTGATCGTTCAACACCCACCGCACACCGCCTTTGCACTCGGATCAGCCAAGTCGTACCCCTTCCACAACGTCACAACGTCACATCACGTTGCCTTGGGACATCACCCAGCGCTGCTGCCCGTGTGTGTGAAGTGCTCGCCGAACAGCAGTGGCATGACAAAGAAGAGGGAAGATGCCGCATCAGCACACACAATGAGGGTGCTGGTGTGTTGGGGGGGGGGGGGGCTTTCAAGGTGCGCTTTGTTTGTAAGCCGTAAGCACTCACAGGGGCAGACAGGGTACCCAACCCGAAGCAGATGACCGTGCAACGTTTGGCGCAACGTGCAGCTGAGAGGGCACACAACTCTATTGTGGGAATCCAGACCCACCCCATCAACCCGCCACATTCATTCTTGGTCGCCATCGTTGAGTTTCTGGCTCAAACTTGTGGAACGTATCTTCATGTCTGGAGTATCATCCGTCGCTTTTGAGCAGAAACCAATCCATCGGGGCCGAGGGTTTGCAATCGTTTGCGTGCTGCTGCTGCTGCTGCTGCTAAGCTTCACCCCAGACCCAGGGGTTTGCCACCTCACTAAAGACACCTCAGCAATGCTCACCCTCCCCCTGACGTATTGCAAGCAAATTCCGTTGAATCTCAGCAAATCCAAGTTGCATCATGAGCACATTGAACACTTTCCATGTCCGGGGACGGCACGCTGACGATGGTGCTTTTGGACGATCAGCCCTGTCCTTTGGTCCGTGCAATAGCGCCAAATGCGACCTCCAGCACTGACCAGTAGACAATTGTGTGCCGTGCGATGTGCTGCACAATGCCCCGTGTGCACAGTCTGCGTCCCATGTGCAGTGTGCGAGATGTGCTAGGTGATGTCTGAACTGCCCTGGGCATCCTGTGGCAAGCCCGGGCAAGGGCGCACAACATGCACTAGCTGTTCATGGGGCATCGCATACGCAGAGTGCACAGCGAAGCGACTCTGCATAGTGCATGCTGGGCAATGGCCAAGTGCGGTGAACAACATCTGAGGCACAGTTTGCACTGTGGTGCAGAGTGCAGAGAGAGTGTGTGTGAGCGTGCGTGAGTGTGCGGGTGTGCGAGTGTGTGAGTGTGTGAAGGCGCTGTTACCAAAGGCAATGGCCAGGATGCCAGGACCACAGGAAAAGCCAGGCAGGTGGGCCCTGATACCGGACCCTACGCTAAGCTGTAATGCCCTGATGGCGGTGCAGGGGCATGCCTGGTAAAGACCTGACGTCAGCCGTCTACCCCCTGCCGCTCCGCCTGCTGGTGGAGCATTAACTCTGCAGGGCCCATGGTGCCCCGTGGTCCTGCCTGGGCTTTGAGCCGCGTGGCCCGCGCTTTTGTGGGGCCAGCCACACCTGCTGTGAGTCGATCAGGATCTGGCGGATGGACTGGTCCCCTTAGCATGGGGCCACCTTGTTTTCATGCGCGCTTCGCACATGGAGGGGGTGGCTATCGCCCGCCGCCGCCCATTGGGCTGACTCTGGGCCAATGCGGGAGTCCAACTCGTCGTGCAAGTGGCGAATCGCCACTCATGGGATTGGGCCATGCATGTCCGAATGTGGGTCGCTGTCTCCAGCACATTTTGGGGCAGCGCGATTTTTGCGTGGGTGCTTGCCCCGAAAAATGATTTGTTTGCGTCTTTTTCCGCTTTCTGGGCAATACCACCTCAATGTTCAGGCAGCAACGGGAATGGCCCCCTGTCACAGTGCACGTTGGTTGTGGCAAAAACATACGGTGAATCGGAGGCATCGACTGCCTGGACCATGATGTTCTGTGGGGCATAGAAGCTGTCATCATGGTTGGAGCAGTGCGGTTTGGCGCAGTTCAGCACATGAGTGACCCCGTTCTCAACCAACTCGTCCCTAAAATGCGCAATGCACTGCCGCAGTGGAATGGGTGCGCCAGTACAACCCAAGCACAAAACTACACCAACGAAGGAGAACCCACACAAAGCGGGGGGGCCGGGCAGGGACAGACTGCGAACGGAATTGTGGGTGCAAAGAGAGGGTTCCGTGTTTCGGAGGGGAGCGGTGTGCACTCCAAAGCACATCTAAAGCACATCTGAATGGATTCCATGGCATAATACGTTGCATCGCAATGACTGGTGACTGCATTGGGTAAGCGTGGAGGTGGGAGGCATGGTCAGGCACAGTATTGATGGCAACCCGCCGGTGTCCCTGCGCCCTGTGTATTTGTGCAAATGTGGCCCGACGATGTACAACGACTGCCTGCTTCAACTCCTGCACATGTGCTGCCGGGTGTGTGGTCATGCCCATGGCTGTGTGCCCCAGCAGAGGGCACTTTGTGGACTTGGGGGAGGGGGGTCAGCCCGACAGCGTGTTGACGGGGAAGGGCCACATGTGCACAAGCGTGTGCGTGTGCGTGTGCGTGTGCGTGTGCGTGCCCCCAATGCGCCAGTCCTATTTCCTGTGCTCGTCAGGGCCCCGGGCATTGCCTCGGCACATGGGTGTGTGTGTCTGTGTGTGTGTGTGTGTGTGACGGTAGGGGTAATACCTTTTTAACCAGGTCTTCCCGGTTGGACCTGTATGGCCGCACTGGCATCCTCAGGTCGGGTCGCTCCCCATTATAGCAGGCCTTTGGTGCAGGCCGGGGGTGCATCCCTGTATTGCCCCTCGACCAGTGCGATATGCACTTAGGCCAGAACCTGGCTCGCTGCCCCAGGACCACCCTGGAAGTGGGGTGGCAGCTCCGTGGCTTCCGCCGGGCCAGCTCCACGGTAATAGTTCAACGAGCCCGTCATCACCATGTCGCCCCACGTGCTGTGTGTGTATTGGGGTTTTCACAGCTGGTGCTGCTCGCGGCCCTTGACGCACGGCTGCCACCGCCCACCTCCAGACATGCCTGATCCGGGGATCGATCCCACGACCTTTCGGTTGCGAGACCTACGCTTAGCCCGGTTGAGTTAGCCGGGGATCCTTGTGTGTGTGTGTGTGTGTGTGTGCCGCCCATTCATTTCAACCAAGGCATTAGTGTTCGCTATGATACACCACCTCTGTACAGCTCTGTGTGTGTGGGTGTGGGTGGGTGTGCCAAGGAATCCACTCATTCATGCTCCAATTGCGAGGTTCAATATTCCTACTTTCCTACCACTACTGCAGACCATGAGTGGAATGTTCGGCCCTGCGAGGGGGCAGCCCTGACAGGCAGAGAATCGCCATATGTACAGATGCAGTTAACACACCACAGCTCCTGACCCTTCATCCTCACCACATTGCACCAAGACGCACGTTGAATGTGTGTGTGCCCTACCTCTCTCCACAAACCAGCCCCATGCATCCCTGTGGACAGCCGGGGGGGGGGGGGTAACAAACAGCCTCCCTAAGGCTCCAGGCCTTGGCCGACCACTTCACCACGCCCCAAGCCGGGGCTCGAACACGCCCCCCTAGGCCTCGCGGCTAGCTGTGTTACCACTGTGCAATGTTGATGACGGTATGAAAAACTGACCGCCAAGCCACAATTCACTAGCGAAAGAAAAAATCGGTAGAGTAGCATCGCATGCCGCGCTGCTAAGCAGTGGCGAGGCCACGAGCGCGTAGTACAGGCGCCCAGGGGACAGCTCACTCAACGCTCTTGCTGACGCTGTGCTGGCCAGCAGTGCGGCCACTGAGTGCCCGCTGCTAGTGCAATTGACAGCAACTCATCTGGGGGTATGGGCCAGTGCTTGTCACTACAGAGGCCGTAGATGCAGAGGAACGGGCGGCAGCGTCGAGCCGTCCCAGTCACATTTCGATCCTGGCACAGCAATCGAGAGGCACCATCTCATGGCCCATCAGGGGCATGGGCTTTGTGGGATATGGGGTCTGGTTTGGCCCTGTCCACCCTCAGAACTTTTGTGCAAAGTTGCTGCGGGGTGCGGGGTTTCTGACCTCCCACTCCAGCAAAGTGCACCCTAAAGCCGACATCGGCAGAACAGACGAACTAGGTGGGGCAGTGAGGCTCCTGATTGCGTAGTGAGTTAGTAAGTAAGGGCACAGCATAGCAGTAACACATTTGGTCGCCAGGTCTTGTGACCCCCAATTGAGCCTGGCAAGCGGCATGTTGCCACGCGGTCCTCGAGGACCCTTCGCCTTTTGGGGTCCAATCACCATACGGACCCACTGCATGATTACCGAGGGTGATTTTGCTGCTCAGCAGATTGGAGTAGCGGAGGGATGGCGGTGCTGGGCTTGTGCGGGGGGTGGCCGTGTGTGCGGCGGAAAGTGTGATCATCATTTGACCGACCAAGCGTGCGGAATGTGTGGGTGCCCCACAGAAAACGCCATTGCAAGCCCCCCTCCCCCCAAGAGGGCCCCTGAGAGGGTGCCTGGACCAGCCTGGCCCTCCCGTGAGACTCCCTGATGTCACTCACATGATACGCCAGAGACGGAGGACGGGTAGCAGTGGAGATGTGGGGCATGTGTGTGGGAACGGGCGTTGCACATGCCGTGCGTGCAATGTGCATCATGGCACCACGAACATGCGCAGCGCTGCACATGAGGACGTGCCACGCTGGCCATGTGCCTTGGGCGCAAGCCCGCCCCCCCCCCCCTCCACACACACAAATGGGAGCGGGCGGCCCAAATGGGCCCGGAAAATGATTCTGTTCACGTCCCAGATGTGTCTTCAGACGGCTCGCGTGTGGAGATAGCGCCCAGACGCCTGGGTCTGGCCCTGAGCCTGGGGAAGGGCCCCGAACCCTGCGTCTCATCTTACTGCTTGCCCTTTGGGACAGGATGTGGAGCGGCCGTGACTGTGGGTTTGAGAAGGAGGATTTGTGGAGGGTCCCGCCGGAGCAAACCATACCTCTTCTCTGCGTGCCTGAATGACCCAAGGAAGACATTTGTGTCCACTCGTGCCATGCTGTCTTTTTGGAAGTCGTAGTATTGAGGGTTGTTGCTCAGCACTTGGTGCAGTCGCTGCATGTACTCCTGCAAACCACACAAGGCCAATGGAAGGCTGTTGCAGTGGCATCGGTACAGGCTCGTCCAGGCGCATGACTGTCTCAGCCAGAGCAAGCACGTTGAGGAGCAGGGCAAGCACCGCAAATGACTGGAGGTGTGGCTCACAGGGCACTGCACATCCTCCGTGCCGAGTGGAGCGACATTGTGTTTCGCTGATTAGCCCCCAATCTCCCCCCCCCCAACCGACACAAACGGAACCGGAATCGCAGCAAAAGAAGCACAAACAATAGTTTTCATACCATCAAAATCACTTGGTTCATACCATTCCCCCCCCCCCTGTCAATGGCCCAGGCCACATTTCTTCTTTCGAAGGGGGGATCCATTGACAAGGGGTGCAGAACCAAGAAACCCAGCAAAGCCAATTTTTGTGTTACTTCGCGAAAAAAAATTGGGGGGTAGATGATTCTTCTTTTGAAAGCGGGAGGGGGGGTCCATTGACTAGGGGGCCATGTTTCTTCTTTCGAAGGGGGGGGGGGTCCATTGCAATGGGGGGTCCATTGACATGGGGTGGGGGGAATGGTACCCAGTTTCACTCGTCGTTTGCCTCCCTGGATACATATCTAGGTACTGCGTGACACTGTGTTCGGGTGCACTGTTTTCAGCAGATGGTCAGCGGAGGAGCAACTGCACCATCAAAATCACTTGGTTCATACCCAGTTTCACTCGTTGCTAGTTTCCCTACAGCTACATCTGCGCTCCAGTGTTACAGCGGCCTACAGTGGTTTTGGCTGCACTGTTTTGCTACAAAAACAATAATTTCACAGAAATCGTTTGAAATTGATGCAGTCCTGTACAATGCGAACTATTGAGCACGATTTGTGATACAATTTGCCAATTTTCACCACAGAAAATCTGATGGTTACTAATTTCCAAGGCTTTCTGTGGATTACCACACATCTACCTGCAGCCCTTGGTCTGTATTTTACAATTTAATTAATTAATACAATTAATTAATTTGACCTTAATTCCCGTTTTTGTGACATTGGCCCCAGGTGCTGGTGGACATGCCCTTCGTGGGACCCCCCCAGACCCCGCCCCCCCTTCCTGCTCAGGGGTTGCGGTGTGGGGTGTCATCAATGCGGCTGTTGGCCCGGCCATTCAGGCCCTCACCCCCCTGTCATGCCCCCCCTTGTCCCCACCACCAAACACACAAGTCATCACATCTTTCGCCCCCCTCCTCCGACTGGCTATAGTGATATCCATCGCTCCGTGTGGGGTCTGCGGCGGCAGTGCACTGCCGCCGATCGTCCTGTCCGGCATCCTCTGTGCCGCAGCACCTGAGGCCCCGTAGGTGGCATAGAAGGGAATCCCCAAGGCTAGGGGAAAATTGCACTGCGAGGGGGGGGGGCGTATGAGCCCCTTTTTCCAACCACCCCCCCCCCCAGAGGGGAGGTGGGCTCTTCTGTCGGGGGGCCAATTTCAGCAAACATGGCAATGGTAGTGGTACTTATGTTTAAGGACACGTTGGTCCCCGGTGAACATCATACACATGGACGTGTTCTTGATTAAAAAAACTCTTCAAAAGGACTCGTGGGAACCTTGTAAACACGCAAGGGTAGGTCAATTACCTGAGAAAGGCTAACGGGCAGAACTCTGGTTGTCTGAAAAAAGATAAATGTTTTTTCCCAATGGTGCGAAAACCACTGGAGGTCACGTTAACCTGAGAAGGGGTCTGAGTGCGTATTTCACTTATCCCCCCGGGGGGGGGGGGGGGGCGACTCCGCGGGTCCTAGGACGCCAACTACCCCCCCCCCCCCCCCCAAGGGGCCTCCGGCCGACAGTTAGTTGTCAAAGGTATGAGCCCAAGGAGCCAACGGGCGCCGAAGGCGCCCAATGGGGTTATGTAGCCACCTTGCCCACTTTTGGGCCTTTTTCTGATTCTGCCCCCCGCTCTGAGGCGGTGGGGATCCCCTAGGCGGCAGGGGTTATGTAGCCACCTTGCCCACAAGTGGGCCATTTCTGATTTTGCCCCCCGCTCTGAGGCGGTGGGGATCCCCGAGACGGCAGGGGTGACGTAGCCACTTTGCCCACAAGTGGGCCATTTCTGATTTTGCCCCCCGCTCTGCAGCGGTGGGGATCCCCGAGACGGCAGGGGTGACGTAGCCACTTTGCCCACAAGTGGGCCATTTCTGATTTTGCCCCCCGCTCTGAGGCGGTGGGGATCCCCGAGACGGCAGGGGTGACGTAGCCACTTTGCCCACAAGTGGGCCATTTCTGATTCTGCCCCCCGCTCTAAGGCGGTGGGGATCCCTGAGACGGCAGGGGTGACGTAGCCACTTTGCCCACAAGTGGGCCACTTCTGATTTTGCCCCCCGCTCTGCAGCGGTGGGGATCCCCGAGACGGCAGGGGTGACGTAGCCACTTTGCCCACAAGTGGGCCATTTCTGATTTTGCCCCCCGCTCTAAGGCGGTGGGGATCCCCGAGACGGCAGGGGTGACGTAGCCACTTTGCCCACAAGTGGGCCATTTCTGATTTTGCCCCCCGCTCTGAGGCGGTGGGGATCCCCGAGACGGCAGGGGTGACGTAGCCACTTTGCCCACAAGTGGGCCATTTCTGATTCTGCCCCCCGCTCTGTGGCGGTGGGGATCCCCGAGACGGCAAGGGTGACGTATCCACTTTGCCCACAAGTGGGCCACTTCTGATTTTGCCCCCCGCTCTGCAGCGGTGGGGATCCCCGAGACGGCAGGGGTGACGTAGCCACTTTGCCCACAAGTGGGCCATTTCTGATTTTGCCCCCCGCTCTAAGGCGGTGGGGATCCCCGAGACGGCAGGGGTGACGTAGCCACCTTGCCCACAAGTGGGCCATTTCTGATTCTGCCCCCCGCTCTGAGGCGGTGGGGATCCCCGAGACGGCAGGGGTGACGTAGCCACTTTGCCCACAAGTGGGCCACTTCTGATTTTGCCCCCCGCTCTGCAGCGGTGGGGATCCCCGAGACGGCAGGGGTGACGTAGCCACTTTGCCCACAAGTGGGCCATTTCTGATTCTGCCCCCCGCTCTGAGGCGGTGGGGATCCCCGAGACGGCAGGGGTGACGTAGCCACTTTGCCCACAAGTGGGCCATTTCTGATTTTGCCCCCCGCTCTAAGGCGGTGGGGATCCCTGAGACGGCAAGGGTGACGTAGCCACTTTGCCCACAAGTGGGCCACTTCTGATTTTGCCCCCCGCTCTGCAGCGGTGGGGATCCCCGAGACGGCAGGGGTGACGTAGCCACTTTGCCCACAAGTGGGCCACTTCTGATTTTGCCCCCCGCTCTGCAGCGGTGGGGATCCCCTAGGCGGCAGGGGTGACGTAGCCACTTTGCCCACAAGTGGGCCATTTCTGATTTTGCCCCCCGCTCTGAGGCGGTGGGGATCTCCGAGACGGCAGGGGTGACGTAGCCACTTTGCCCACAAGTGGGCCATTTCTGATTCTGCCCCCCGCTCTGAGGCGGTGGGGATCCCCGAGACGGCAGGGGTGACGTAGCCACTTTGCCCACAAGTGGGCCACTTCTGATTTTGCCCCCCGCTCTGCAGCGGTGGGGATCCCCGAGACGGCAGGGGTGACGTAGCCACTTTGCCCACAAGTGGGCCATTTCTGATTTTGCCCCCCGCTCTGCAGCGGTGGGGATCCCCGAGACGGCAGGGCATTGTAGAGGACGAGGTTCAAACCACATTGGAGATCGAAAAGTTGTGGCAGCCTGTTGCGGATAGCATCGGGCCCATTGTTCAATACGCCACCGACGGTGACAAACGGAGGGGTGCGGCGTACCGTTCCTTGACGGACCGTGTGGTGAATGTCCCGGGGTTCCGCTTTCTACAAATCCGTGTCCTCCATGGTGAAGCAACGGTTACGAAAGACCTGCGCCACATTTTAAAGCGCTTCGTGCGGCGACTCTTCAGTGCCAATCCCATTAGCATTTATGGCATTGCAATCGACACGAATGTCTTGCTCTTGCTTGCCAATGCCTTGCGCACTGCCTCAAGGCTAAACGCCGCCTTCAAGGAGGAATATTTCATGTCGGTCCCCAATGCTCTCACTATATATGACGGAAATAGCACGCGCTGATTTCGCAGATTTAGATCCGTCAAGACGCGCCCAAGCCGTAGCAATTCGACGCTTGCATTGGCCATTATACTATGCCCGGGAGTACTACTTTCGGAATAGGAAACCGCTGGCTGACCGTTTGAAACATACTGCGGCTGGGGCGAAACATGCCTTAGCCTTGCAGCACGAGTGTAGTCCCTTTGATACCCACTGGTATTGTGACTTTGCGGAAGAGCTCGGTGGGGTGTTTTGGGATGTCCTACAGCAAGGGATCAATTTTCCCGGAAGTGAATACTTCATCTGTCACCGAGGGAACGACCGGCAAGAGGGCTCCATTAGTGTTGTGCGTACCGCACGAGGGCAAGGTGGGGTTTTGGATATTGAACAATGCCGTCGCCGTTTCTCTGTGGCAACACAAATTGACTCCATTTTCGCGGAAGCACCAAGGTACAAACCCCGGCGCAAGCGAAGTAATATCGAGGACAACATGACCCCCGCGGACGCTGGCACATGCCGGCTGCCGATCGATCTCTGGCCCATTTGGGATGCTGGGTTGAAGCTTGCACAGGATGACCTTGGTTCTGACTTGAATGCACTTTTTATAGAAGGCGTTGCCCTTTTGTCCCCAAGGGGTGTCTTGCTGAAGCCTGTGTTGCCACCGGTGGACGGTGAGGACAGTGATGATCTGCATGATGCATTCTTCGTTGATGAAGACATCGACGATTATGTACTGCAGGCAACAGATGAGGTCGAAGAGCAATTCGCTTCTCCTCCCATTTTATTGGACTTTGAAGGGCAAGGGAGGTCTAAGCAAAACGTGCTCAACTCCTCCTCCTCCGAGGCATCTTCCGGGGCGGAGCGTTCTCGCCCATTGCAGAGTGTAGGGAGGAGGAACCAGGTGTTTAGTTGGCAGCCAAAGAAGAGGTCGGCCGCCGCAGCATATGATTCTGATAGCTCATCAAGTGAAGGTGAGTTATTTAAGTAAGGGCTTTTTCCTGTGCCCTTATTAGGTCGATACGTAGAAAATCTTCCAAGGAGCCACTCTTGGTCTTAGGCCCCTCCCTCCTTAGGTCGATCCGTAGAAAGTGTTCCAAGGAGTCAATCTTGGTCTCAGGCCCTTCTTTTTCATTGCTCCAAACGTTTGGGGAGACGGCTGCTGCAAGTGTGGTGTAAGCGGGGAGGGGTGATGTACCATCATGGCGGTGTGGTCCGAGGCCACCGCCCCGAGTTGCTATGACCACACGTTTGCAGTTGCATTCCAACCCCTATATATATATATAAAGATATAAATATATATATATATATATATATATATCTATGGCATAACTACTGCAGTGTATCTACCAGGGTATAGGGGCAAGAGGTGGGCTTGGGGTGGGGTGTAGGGACCCCCCCCCCCTATTTTGAGGTCGGGAAACACAAAAAAACATGTTTTAGAAGTGAATTGGATGGTTATTAGTGGGTATTAGCCCCCTATAAAGGTCTAAAATGGCTAAAATTAGGGTATGACATCACTGTTGGTAGGATCCTAACCAGAGTACTAAAAATAACCACTAAATCCTAAAAATAACCCACACCACCCCTATATACACCCAATGACATAGTAATTCGGCATTTGTAACATACCCTTGTCCATTTTCATGTCCTTCAAACTATTATTGGGGTTTGGACCACAATTGTACCTATGTTTAGTACTCTGGTTAGGATCCTACCAACAGTGATGTCATACCCTAATTTTAGCCATTTTAGACCTTTATAGGGGGCTAATACCCACTAATAACCATCCAATTCACTTCTAAAACATGTTTTTTTGTGTTTCCCGACCTCAAAATAGGGGGGGGGGTCCCTACACCCCACCCCAAGCCCACCTCTTGCCCCTATACCCTGGTAGATACACTGCAGTAGTTATGCCATATCTATATATATATATCCTCCAATCTACACCCCTCTCCCAACTCTAGGTGGCTCCGCCACACGGCTATAAGGTACGTGCGAAGGGCACAAAGTGGTGCATACATGTGTTGGAAGGGGCAAAACTCGATCAAAACGGACTCAAAATGGGCTCAAAACACTTGTTTGAGCATCCCAAATGGTCCGGGATCACTTTTGGAAAAACACATTTTTGACCCATTTTTGACCCGTTTTTGGTCCCAAAATGGCCCATTCTCAAGGCATTTTGGTATTTTCCATGAGCCAAAACCCGTCGCCACGGGCTCAAAATGGGCTAAAACCACTTGTCTGAGCATCATAAACGGTCAAGGATCATTTTTGAAAAAACGCGTTTTTGACCCATTTTTGACCCATTGTTGGTCCCAAAACGGCCATTTTCAAGGCATTTTGGGATTTTCCATGGCCCAAAACGCGCCACCACAGGCTCCAAACGGCCTAAAAACACTTGTTTGAGCATCCCAAGTGGTCTAAGAACAACTTTGGAAAAAATCTTTTTTTCGCCCTGAGGACCCTGGTGGACCCACCGTTGGCCCCCAGTGTGCGTGGGCTAGCCGGCCCTCCGGCTGCACCAAGTGACCACTGGTACGGGCGTCTATGTACCCTTCGTGAACGGCCGTTAAGTGGCCGTTTGAATAATTGCGTGAATTTCACGTGAATTTACCCAAATTTTGAGGTTTTTGGGGGGAAATGCCATATTCTTGGTTCATTCCAAGGGCTTTGAGGGGCCAAAATTCCTCCCCTAGCTTTGTTACGCATCATCCAATGAAAGTCCCGCCCCAAAAGCATCCATCATGTCCGAACCGTGCCCAAAACGAGAGGTGCCGGAACCCGGCAAGCCTGTAGGCGATTCACAGCCGTGAATTCACGTGAATTCACGTGAAATTCGCACGAATTTCGTACGAATTTCGTACGAATTTCACGTGAATTCACGTGAATTTACACAAATGTTACCGGTGTGCACCCCCTGATTTGTCCTCAGACCCCTAGTAAGCCCCCCAGCATGCACCCCGGTCACAGGCAACAATGGTCTGGGTTCGTAAGGTGATCTCATGTCCGTCTCTTGCGGCACCGGAACCGCCGCTGTAGAGTCTGCAGGTGCTGCATGTCGGTTAGAAGCCGTCTTCTTGTGCGGCTTGCATACGTTTGTACACTTATGGGCCCTTGCCCATGTTGAGCCCTTTTGGTCGCATCCCACCCATGCAACCAAAGGCTACCGTCAATGGTGTGGTTGTCCACAACCACTTGCACCCCTAGTCTCCCCCGGAGGAGGCTTAGGCCCCCGCTGTTGCGCAACATGCGCTTCAGCCTCCGGTGACTTCCCTCCATGGCAAAGCAGGAGAACTTTGACAAGATTCTCCACTTCTTTGCAAAATAATACATGTGGTCGATCCAAAGATGCGTCCACAGAAGTTTGCCCCACTGGAGCTCATTGTGGGCAGCGCCCATGGCTATGCTATGGTTCCGGAGCCGCCCCAAGTCGGCCCCGGAGAACCATGCGGAACGCCACGCGTATACACACATGCTTGCAAAATTCTCCCACCACGTTTTGCACACCGACTCCCAACTTTTTCCCCCTACTTGATGCTGCCTCACACTAGGCTGCTCTAGGCAAGCATCTATTATCTTCTCCCAACCCCTATTCCGCATGAAATGGATGGCAGCAGCACACTCCATCCTCACCTTCCCCTTGCTGTTTGCCTTGTCATTATTTAATGAGGCACGGGTGCAAGTTCGTGCAGCAAGCCGTGCCTCATCTAGAACCGGTTGCAGCATGGTGCGTGCCACAGTGGCCGGTGCCTTCCCTGTCAATTGTACAGCTAGGTCCCGTGTCCCGTTGACTGCACACAACAGGACACGAAGGACCCCATGGAGGCCATAATCAGGCACTCGCCTATCACTCGTAATGGTCCTATATATAGCATTTATGGCAACGGCTGGTTCCCAGTTGCCGTCTATCGCACTTGCTGTGCCAAAGGTAGCAAGGCACAGAGCACGGTTACGCATGCAGACCCAACACACAGTGGCACCAGGGGATTCTGCCTTCCAGTTTTGGCAGCCCGCCATGAGCACCTGTGCTTTACCATCTGCACACAGAAAAAAAAGGGACTGCCTATCGTTCCCTGCCGTATCCTTAAAACTTACGGTTGCGGCCTTGCGCAACTCATCATCAAAATCAATTTCTTGGGAGGCCGCGTAGAGGGTCTCCCACTTTTCACTGCCCCCTAGTAGCCACCAACTAGATAGTTGGTTGGGGCTGGCGGTGCCACCAAGCGTGCAATGGACGTACGAGGCCTCATGCCTCGATGTACCGTCCACCGCAATAGGCAACCAATGCAGCCGCCTCCCACAACCCCACCCTCCCAACCGCCCCCTTCCCCACCCACAACACCTGGTCCACGCTGGGGAGGTCCCAGCTGGACAAATCCCCAGCAACGTCCAGGGCCTCCTTGGGGGGGGTGGCGTCCAAGTGTGTGGTGTTGGGCTGGTGGTGTTTGTGTCGGGGGTCGGGGGTCCACAAGTTAAAAAGAGCCCCCTGCAGCCCATCCTTGGAGTCGGGGAGGGCAGGCAATCCATGATGGCGGCTGGTGGCCACCATTAGCAGCATGTCCCCCCGATGCAGCTCAACGGTGTCCCAGCGCACCTCCCCCGCCTCCCCCAGGGCCGTCCCTGCCTGCACCGCCACCTGGTAGTCCTCTGACAAGCAGAGGAAGCTACTCAGGTGGCAGTCCCCCACCTCCCTGTCGTGGGGGGGGAGGACCTCGGGGTGGGTGGCCACGTCGGTGTGGGGGAGCTGCGGCCCACTCCCCACACTGGCCACAATGACGCTGCCCGGCGTCATTGGGTGGAGGTCCCCAACCCCAGGGACACTTTCGGTGAGGTGGGGGTGGAACTTCTTGAAGAGAGGCCCCCCCACCCCCGACCCCAAGGCGCTCTTGCTTTGCCAACGGCGGGGGAGCGCAGGATCCTTGGCCTGCTCCTCACTCCGCGCGGCGTTGAAAAGGAGCTCAAAATTCTTTGCGACGACTTTTTCGTCGCCGCTGCCCCACGCCTTCATCACCTTGTTCCACCCCACCTCACAATCCCGTGCCTCCACAAGCCCCCGAAGCACAATGTAGCCGTTCCCATCAACAAAGTTGAGGGGCGGCTGAGAGGGGCCAACCCTGTCGGGGGCGGGGTCAGGGCTGCCCATCACCTCATGAGGGGGGTCGGGAAGGGGTTCGGTGCGGACGGGGGGCTCACTTGAAATGAAGGGGGGGGGCGCATGAGGCACCACGGTACCATGCAAAGAAGTTGTGCTATAGAAGGTGGGGTGGGTGACGTCGGGGACGTGCACCTGGGGGGGGGTGGTGGGATGGAAAGGGGCGATGCCCAAATCATCCCACCACCGGGGGTTGGCAAGGTGCCAAGAAAAGGGGAAAAAAGAGTGGTCTGCTGGTGCACCTGCAGCAAGATCCTGCAGGCACACCATATCGCAGTGGGGGGGGGTGTGGACGAGGTTAGTGGTGGGGTACACCGGGACGTGGGCGTCCTTAGGCTTCCCCACAGGGTTAGTCCTCATCGAGTTGAGGAGCTGGTCAACACTGGAGGGGAGAGGGGTTAGATGGAGAAATTTGAGGGAGGGGAGTTGGCGGCGCAGTTCCCTCCACAGGGTTGTGGCCCATCCCCTCCCCCCGAGGTAGCTGTTGCGGGTGGGGCTGCGCATGTCGATGTGGATGACATCGGGGGAGGGGTCGAGGGAGGCTGCCCAGCCCACGATGTCATCCACCCCCAGTGCCCCCGACTCGTACGTTGCCTCCTCCAATTGATGGTGGGCAACGGGGAGGGCTTGGTAGTGGGCGAGGGTGTCGGCTGCGGGGTCGGGGCGCGAGGCCAGGCTTGCGAGTTGAGACATAGTCTGCTGGGACATTGTTAAAAGAGAAGAACGCGAGGGCTTTGAGAGCTGTAACAAAGCGAAAGAGTGGAAAGGAGGGTAAATTCGTGCGAAATTCGTACGAAATTCGTGCGAATTTCACATTCTCGTGAATCTGTGAATCTACCGTGAATTTCTGCGTGAATTTAGGTGCGTGAATTTCACATTCACGCGAATCTCACCAAATGTGTTAAACCATGCGGGGACTTTAAACCTCTAAATTGCACCTATTTGTTGCATCTTACTTTGGGCGAAGGTAGCACGACAAAAGCACACGATAGCACCAAGTTACGAGCAAAACACAGCAAAATTGGGTGAAATTCACGGTACCGTGAATCTCGGATTCAAACGGCCGGTTCACGAAGGGTACATACATGTCTCGTTGGGCGATTTTGAGGCTTGGAAACCATAAAAAGTGGGGGATCGCGGGTGGACCAGGTAGCCTCGGAATTCGTTTTTGAGCCACGTAGCCCAAGATACGGCCCGTTCTTGGTTTCGGGGTGCTGGTGCACATTGCGCAGTTTTTGGGGCTTTTTGGCGCCTTTTGGGGCGATTTCTCGGACATATCGTGGAGTTGGAGGGCACCAAAAGTCCCTTGGTCACGAGAAAGTCAAGCCGCACGTGGAGTGTAGCAGCCGTTTGCCTTCGTTTGGCTGTTTTGAACCCTTACTAGGGCTGTTTTGGGCGAAAAATGGCTGTTTTTGGCCCAAAACTGCGCAGATTTGGGAGGGCACCTCCATACTTGGCGCCCCCGCCCCGGGCCGCCACCGGTGAGTTTCTGGCTCAAAACTTGGATTTGGCAAGGCCACCACCTAGGCTCTAGGATGGCTAAAGTTGAGTCAAGCCCGAGGCGTTGGGAAGGTGCCTAGGGGCCTTCGGCCAACAGTTAGTTGGGGGGGTAGTTGGCGTCCAGGACCGAGGGGTCGCCCCCCCCCGTGCTTATCCCACTAGCTAGCACCATCGCGACTCCTGATGAGGAGCCCCAGGCGTCCCTGGTCATCAGTTTTTTCTTTTCCCCCGTCTCCATTTTTGGATCATCCAAAAAAAAAGGAGGTTGAAGCCAATCGGAAAAGCACATCAAGTGTAGTTGGACTACCGGTCCCCGGCATGTTGCACACCCCGTGCCACATGCCTACTATCTGCTCAACCAATGGCGGGGGTATCACGCCAGTCCACGACACTCTTTGTGGCCAGCACATTTGGCAAAAAACAGCAACCCCACCCTCCCCAGAAGGTGTCACAAAGTCACCGGACAGAAGAGCCCCTTTTTCGCCCCTTTTTCGCCCCCCCCCCCCCCCCCCCCCGCGGGTTCGGAGGGCTCATACGCCCCCCCCCCCCCTTCGCGGTGCAATTTTCCACTCGCCCAAGACACCGCACGGTCGGACGCCAGCATTCAGCTCGTGGTAAGTACCTCCACAGAAACTATCTACACAAGGCGAAGCCCCTCCGCCGCCATCGAAACGCACGTGACATCGCTTGCGCTGCCTCGCCGTACAAACTGCGGTGCACCCCAAGGCCCCTCAGAGAAAGGCCGTTCCTACGTCAGGAGGGCCACTGCACGGATCTGGCTTCACGATTCAGAGGGAGTGCGGACCTGACTGACATTCGGAGGGACGCCCCCGGCAGTGGACAGCTTGTAAGGGCGTCGGCCTTTCTTGGCGGGCACTCGGCGGACCGGGGGCTGAGAGGGCAACCACCCGGTGGTCGGCACTTGCCCCTGAGGGACCTGCAGCGAGGCACGTGAAGGGGGCGGCAGACAGGGACAGGGCTACCGACTCGCAGGCCCTTGAAAGGGCTGGGGGGTTGCCATAAAGCCCCACCACCACCGCCACCGCCACAGTCTGCAGGGGATGCAGTGGTATGAGGTGTGGGATGGGCCCCAGTCAGCACTCCCTTCCTTTGCAGGCGTCCGTGTGCGTAAGTGTGCACACGTGTGCATATGCGCGGACGTAGTGTATGCGAGTGCCATAGAAATGGAAGTGGCCGAGAAGTGGACACACGTACGTCACACTACACTGTGAACCGTGTCAGCTGATATGGCACAGCACCACAAGCGTGGGCAGCAGCCCCCGGGGGGGCGGTTGGCAGGGTCCTCTAATAAGGCAGTCTCACCGGTCTATCGCGAGGGCGGTAGTGGCTCCACCCCTCAGGCCTCGCAGACCCGACGAGGCAACTGAGAACATGGTGGCCGGGCGGCCAACGTGACAGTACCGGACACACGGGTGCAACCCATAGCCATGCCCATACCCCAAACCAACACAACCAAAATCAAATTCTCGGTGAGCAGCAATCCCAGGGTTTGTTTTTTTTTGCAAAGGGGGAGGAGGGGGTCAGCCACATGAGCCTAGCAGCCACTCCTTTGGCCCCCATGGGTGCTAGAGTACCTGCACTGTCACCAAATGAGGACCCAAACCCATCCCAGAGCCACAAACGGCTTTTGAAAAAGTCAGGTATCCAAAAACTTTTCAAGTGCCACTAAACAACCTAAAACAGCAATATGAGGAGTTTCGGATGGGCTATGGTGCTGCCCACATGGTCCGAGCAGGCACTCCGGGTGCCCCATGGGTGGGAGAGTACATATTCTTGTCAGCAAATGATGAACCCAAATCCAACCGGGAGCCCACATAGGGGCTTTGAAAAAAGTCCAATTGCCGAAAAAGTGCCACTGAACAGCCCAAGGGGCACCGCGCACTACATATGCAGCGAGTACACCCAGAACGCCCAAATTTGCAGCCCCCCCAAAATGGCCCCAAAGGAGAGCAAACCCATTGGCCACAGCACTTGTGTGAACACCCCGCCCACAATCAAGAGAAAAATATTATCAACTGGATGTGCGTACGCCAACACAGCGCATGTGTGTATGTACACGAGATTGCCACACACACGGACATGTGTGCGTATGCGCACATGTACAACAAACAAGTGGGCGTTGAGATGGCCAATGTCAGGGAAGGGGGATCTGTACAGTCCCTCACACACACGTACGTAGCGTGTGTACGCGCATACCACACACTGTTGCGCACGTGCGTGTACACGATACCCGTGCCACCGGTGCATCACGCGCGGACGCCCACCACGTGTACGGACACGCACATGCAGGTGTGTCCGTATCTCATGTACGCGTGTTGTGTCCCACATGTATACCTCTGCCCCACGGACAGGTACTGCACCGTGGAGTTGCATGTACACGTACACACGGTACACACGGTATATGTGGGGGGCAATCCATACGCACATACACCGTGTCCACACGCGCACACGTACCCCGAGGGGGGTATGCAGCGCGTGTGTGCGCACACGTGCGTCCCCTGATGGCTGTGGGACATGGGTGGGGGTCTGCAAGCCCACGTGGGCTGTCAGTGCTCCGTAGAGAGGGTCCGCATGGGACACACGCAGGGACTTCCTGGGGGACACCTCGTCAGAGCGGAGGGCCCATGACAGCAACAACACCGCAGGACCGGGATGGCACAGGGGCAGGTGCGGCAGAGAGAACACACGTACGAACACACCATGCCATTGGCCACCGGTTGCTCTGGGACCGGCATTCCATAGTCCGCCGCATACATGCTCATGGATCTACACGCGAAGGGCACATGGGGGGAGCATTGGCAACCGGTGCTCCTGCCCACAACGCCCTTCAACAACTCTGGCGGCACAAGCCAATGACGCCTCACGTCTGCAACTTGGGAAGGCGGAACTTAAATGCAAGAGGGGGGGTTGATAGAGCCCCTTGCCCCCCCTCCCGCATAAAAAAAGGCTCAATTCGAAGGAACCCCCCCACACCAATCCAGGAACTTCCGGGTCTATGGAAGGGGGGGGGGGGGGTCAGGAGGTTGGGGGGGAGGGGGCACTGACTTGGGGTAGGGTAGGGTTAGGCCTGTTCCGAATTCCAACCCGACCCCTGAGGGTAACAAGGGGAACAGGGATCGGTGGCAGGCCTCTATGCCCACTCCCTGAGGTGGACCATACGCTGTATCGGTGTGCTGGGGGGTCTGGAGAGCACAGACCGGGGCGGGGCTCCCGCCGCTTCAGGGCCAACAGTCCGCACTGATGCATGGCATACCCTCCGGCCCTTCCGCCCCTGAATTTGTCTCACATCTCATCCCCCCCCCCCCCCGTGCCCATGCCATCCCACGTCAGAGTGTTGCACTCCATCCTCGCATCGCCCGGATCATACCCCTGGGGACAGGCGGTCTGGGACACCTGGTGGTGCCCTGCTCAGGGGGCAAAATGCCACTGCGGTATCACATTCAGAGGCAGCCATCAACAAGAGCCGTGGCCAGGGCCCCACAAAACAGCAACCACCACCCCTTCAGTCCCTCTCTCATGGCACCAAGTGCCCCCAAGCGACCCCGTCTTTTCTGTGACAACACAGCCCCTCAAACACTTGTCATCCGCGATGGTCACACTTCTTCTTCATCATTTCTAAGCATCCGGTTGCTGTACTGACGCCCCTCTGTGCGCCATGTCTGCAGGCCTAAACCGCTCGAAGACTGGTGCACCCCAACAGAGTACCAACGGAGTACCGGCGTGGGCTCACCCCATGATGCGGCCACGCACATGCACCTCAGACCACGCGCGCCAAAACAACTGTGTCTCTGTCGCATGGCGGAGGAGGAAAGGGCATGTCCGCCACAGGTGGGCACAACCACATGTCGGGCCCTTGGGCGCCCAACCGGCTCTTTCAGCACGTGTTCTACGCTTGTCGTCACTGCACAGAACACTGAAGTTGCGCTTTGGCCTCAAAAGGTCAGGTGTGGACCCGCCACTGCACTCCAGCCCCGCACCTGCCTCCACACAGCCTTCACATCGCCTTCTCAGTTCATTGTGTGTTCGACTGGCCAGCAAATGTTCCATCGACCCATTGTTCTTCTCCCGTTCCTCTGTGGCTTGGGCAAGAGACAAGGGCTTCTTGGTTCAGGGCTTCAACGCCGGGTCCCGCTTTCTCTAGCCTGAGCTTGGTCGTGGCGCTTTGGGGCGGGGAGGGGGGCGAACAGAAGGGACCGACAGCGTTCCCACACTGTGGCACCTGAGATGAGGACGATCCACGCTGTGCTCACTCATATCCCCTTTGGCCATCCATCCCACAACAGCGGCGCACTTGCAAATCAGACCTCCGATCAATGAATGGTTCATGCACCAGAGTATCCGAGGGGGATCTGTGCTGGGACCCGATGGGAACTTTATCTGCCAGAGGAAGGGGTTTCTGCAGTTGCTATCTGCCAAGCTCTATTTAACACCCGAGCATCATCCCAACAGGACGGTCTCCAGCTCGTCTTGGCGTCATCGCCCCCCCTCCCCCACATGGTGGGTGCATCAGTTGATCCCAGACCCATTAGACTGTGCGTGCCCCTCGTGCCCTGCAGGATGACTGCATGAATCCAAACCCATTTCGAACCGCTGTCAACTACTGCCACACATCCGCAAGGTGCTTGCACACAAAGCGCTACCACCACGACAATTGTACGTTCAAATGTGGGCTCATCTTGAACTTTATGTTCTTTCTGGGATTTGATCGGGGGGGGGGGCAGTACTTCAAGGCATGAGAGTAAGCGTTTGCTGCCTGTTGAGTGTTTGTAGAAGGGGCAGGACCACTTGCCTGCCATGAAGATGGTTGGCAACGTGACATCAAACCCTGTGTGATCATCAGCGGCGCTGCAATCCATTCCCTGGTGCGACACATCGCACACACCACGCGTCTCCTCTTCACAAAGGCCCACTGCCACTGCCCTGCGGAGGGCACCGCAACGGACTGCAATGTGGTCGTCAAACGGGTTGTGCACTTGCAACGAACTCGGAAGACTACAGGCCCTCAGGCCCCCAGGCCGAGGTGGTGCACATCCGCTGGACCATTGCGCACTGCACATTGCACAACCCCCCCACGCTCACGCACGCTGTCCTCAATGGCCCGTGCCCGTGCGCTCCTGTGGTGCTCCCCTGTGACGCTGCCGATACACCACATCACATCCAGACCGCACCAACAGCCACTGCCGCATTGCACAAGCATCGCCAAAGACGCCACAGACATCAAATGCAGTGGACATGAAACACAATGTCATCGTCCGTCATACTGAAGTCGCCAATGTGCAACCGTGTCCCCTTGCGCACTTCGCAAGGGGGTGACTCACGGGTGAGTGTGCCATGAACTTTTCGGTCCCCCCTCCCAATGGCCCTGCAACGCTCATGCGTGAAGACTGGCAGTCCGCCTGGCAAAGCCCCAGCTCTGCACGGGCCACTTAATGCAGAGTGCACTCCAGAGGCCCGTGTGCAAACACATGCCATGCCCTTGGATATTGTGCACAAATGCAAAAGCATGGGGTGGTGAGGGGCGACCCCTTCGGATGCGACACCAAATGGCATACGGTGCGCATTGAGAGCACTGTGTGTGTGTGTGTGTGTGTCTGTGTGCTCTGTGCTATTAACGAGGGTTGATGGCTATTAATGTCCTGGCCGCTCTTGCGACGGGAGTGCGCTATTAACGAGGGTTGGCGACTTTTAATGTCCTGGCCGCTCTTGCGACGGGAGGGTTCGGGGTTAGCGGGTTAGAGCCTGCATGTGGCCTGCCCTATCTCCACCCTGGCCCCCCGGTGTGTCGCGGCGCGGCGGAAGGACCTGTACTATTAACGAGGGTTTGGCGACTTTTAATGTCCTCGCCGCTCTTGTGACGGGAGGGTCTGTACTATTAACGAGGGTAAAGGCCGATTATAGTCCTGGACGCTGTGCAACTATCAACGAGGGAGACCTACATGTGGCTGTGGGTGTAGAGGGCACATTTAACCCGTGTGTGTGTGTGTTTGTGTGTGTGTGTGTGTGTGTGTGTGTGCGTGCGTGTGTGCGCGCGCGCGCGCGTGTGTGTGTGTGCTTGTGTGACAACAACAAAACCATATTATAGAGCAAGGCCTGCATGGGTCTCTGGGTCAGCTGTCGTAGCTAGGGTGCATCCTACGTTGCTCTCCCCTGCAAAGGGCGAGCTACCGGCGCCCTCCCGCAGTTGGACCCTCGCCTAGGCCAGATTCTCTGTGAAGGAGCCGGTTATGAGCATTCGGTTCCCGTGTGTGTGTGTGTGTGTGTGTGTGTGTGTGTGTGTGTGTGTGACATGATCATGTGTTCGTTGTTGATTGAGGGCAGACAGGGAGTACACTGTGTACCTCGAAGCCTTAGGACAATCCCGGCCTCCCCCTCTGCCCATCCACACGATCAGTTCCCTGTCCTTAATGTGCTCTTTGTGGCCTCAGATGAGTGCAGCGTAAGAACGGGCACTGCGGAACGGAGTGACAGTGAGAAATGATGTCTGTGGTGGAAGGGGGGGGGGGGAGCGTGATTTGGGGGGGCACTTCCCCAGACCTCCATCGCAGATATGCGCAACCCGCCCCCAAACCCCCCCCCCAGCTCCAGTCCCAGGGCATCGCAGCCCTGTTGTGTTGTTGTTGCGACCCACAGCGCCTGTGCAGAGGACATGGGGTCTGCCATTGCCAACAACCCGGGGGGGGGGGGGGGGTAGGGGGCCCTGGACAACCCCTGGCTGACCCCCCACCCTCCACATGAGAAAGCTTTTCCTCAGAAAAAAATGAAATTGATTGAAGAGGCCGGAAATCTGAGGCCGACGTCAGGCACACACAGTCTTTTTTGGATTCTGACCCCCACACCCCCACAGGGGAGGGGGGTGCCCCCTAAGCAATGGCCTGATCCCACTGACCCGCCTCACACTTCACTCCCTCTCACCATCCTCTAGTCGCTGCATAGTCCAGTCACTGCATCGGGTGGGGCGGAGTGCTCGTACGCTTGTGGGTGGTGCCCTATGCCACACCAAGCACTCCGAGGCCTCACAGTGGCCTGGCACCCTGAGGCGACAGTGCCGTTCCCCTGTCTCCCCCCTATACCCAGTGCCTGCATATAGGGAGAGGTGATGACAACAACGAGCATGGGGAACTGCCCCCCCTTGAGGTGGTTTGCTCAGGTGGTCCTCCCTTCCCAAGGAAGTACACTTCCAAGTGGCCAGGAGCCCAAAAGAAGGCAATAGGCCCTCCCTATCATGGTCTCTGGTGGAGCCTGGTGCCAGAGCCAAAAGTGCCGATGCCTAGTGTACCAACCCCGGCTGCCAGCAGTGGACCCCCCATCCCCGTTGACAACCACTGTGAAATGACACAGTAGTGTCTTCCCCCTCATGCCAATTCAACCGCCGCTGTGCTGGCAGCCCTGGGGGTCGCAATGGCCTCATGAGTTCGGAGCGGCATCAGGCTCCAGTGGATTGTGCGGCACAGCAAAGGGAGAGATGGGCACCCCTTAACACCCGGTGGAACACACCAAAGCGGTATGCAAAGCCGTCCCCCAGCTGCACGCCTTTCGGGATGTGCCGGTGAAAGTCACATGGACTGTCCGGGTCATAGTGTAGGCACTGACCACAACAATTGACGTCTGGTTTCCTTTTGCATTGGCCTCTCCATGGCTTGCCCAATGGTGTCAGCCTTCCGCTCTTGATAGGGTGCACCTCCCCCTCCCAACAAAGCCCCGCCCCCTCCCTCCCTCCCTCCCTCCCTCCCTCCCTCCCTCCCTCCCTCCCTCCGTCCTGCTCTCTGTCATACACCCATACCACTCACGTGACACTTCACTCCACTATATTGCCCTGAAATGGAAGCCCAATGCCCTCCCAAAAGACTTCAGCCCTTCGAGCCCTCTCCCCGAACCAGCCTTTTTTCTTCGGGGCTTGCAGGGGCGCCCCTACCCCCGTGCGCCGAGCTCATCTGCGGTGGAGCACGAAGGGGGTGCGCCCGATGTTGCGAGTGCCCAGGGCTCGCTCGCCCTCACTTCATCCGAAGCGCTCGCATTGTGGCCACGAAGATCTCAAAGTTGTCGCTGAAGGCACTCTTATGTTGCCGGGTGTTGCCGCTGAAGTCCACCCCGTTGGCGGTGACCAGCTGCTGGAACGCCGCCAGCATCTGCGGGGCCTGCGGGTGCTCCGCGATGCAGGTCTGCATCAGCGCCTGCGCCTGATCCTGCAGCACGCAGAACAGGGCCCAGCACGCAGCCCCGACGCTCGTGAGCAGCGAACTGTCGAAGTAGCAGTCCACGCACAGCCGCAGCACTTTGGAGCACATCTGGTGCAGGAAGTCGGCGGGCAGCGGCGACGTGCAGCGTGTCCCGTGGTGGTACCGCGCGATGGCCGCCACCGCCTTGAAGCCGCACTTGCTGACCTCGACGCAGGTGCTGTCCAGGGCGTAGGAGATCGCCTGCGGGAGACGATGCACAGGGGTGCGGCGTGGCATTGGGCCCACGGGAGTGCGGACCGCGAGTGCTCAGGGGGCCGGCGGGGCCGTGCCCAGTTTGTCGCCACGCCCCATGCCACGAAACGTGTGGATTGGGGCCACAGGTACACCCTTTCCCACACCCCCTTGAAGACCCCAGGGGCGTCCCCGACACCCGAGTTTGTGTGCCATTCCTCCCTCAGAGGCAGTGGTAGATTCCGAGTGCAGCACAAGACCCACGTCGGCACAGCAGGTCCATACCCGGCGGGTCTGCACCATCCTGGAGCCTGGAGGGCCTGCCGTGGGGATGGAGGGAGGGGGGGGGGGCGGGGCAGGCGGTCACCCGGTGGCCCCAACGAGGGAGAGAGAGGCGATCTAGGGGGGGTTCCACATCCACCGGTACCGTCGATACAGGCGGGGGCTGCCAGGCTGTGGCAGGACATCCCCCGCCTGTGGTGTGCAGGATGGACGTACGGATGCACCAGCACCCCCACCAGCGCCCCTGTCTTGATAGCTGAGCTGTATATGTGGTACACATTGTCTAGGCTGTGATGCCTATGCACACCAATGGACTTGTTCCGCACTGAACCGGTGTCAAAACCAAAAAAAAAATCTTTGACAATCATGCATTGTATGCATTGGGTGCATGGCGTACAGTGCCTATGACTGTAGTGTTGGGTGACAAGGGCTACCTAGCAAAAGACGAATTCTTTCACTCTCTTCTTTTCTTGTAAAGTAGATTTCAGAGCATGGAATAAATGTGACAAAATGCGCTTCACAACACATGGAAGGCGAGTGTTTGCCCAGCACGCTATTGTGCCAAGTATCCCAGCTTCAGCCCCAATCTCCCCCATGTCCCTCTTTATGCAGTTATCAAAGCTGCCGTGCCCACCAGCAATGCCAGACCCAAATTGCCCCGTGAAGTGCTACAAAGCCCCCCCAAAAAACAACGTTTGGTGCCTGGCACATGGGGCGGGGACGCCGTCTTGGGTCATGCGGGCCCGGCCAAAAGCAACAGACTCCGGAAACCCCGCTTGGGAGCACCACCACCAAATCCACTGGCCCCCGCACCACATGTTGCAACGCAACGGCACCTGCTTCATGGCCCTCTGAGGGATCTACCTCACCATCAGATCGCCAGCCCCACTGCTACACTTACCCTGCAAGACTTGTTTGGGAAGGCCTGAGCCATGTGGTGTGCATCGGGTGTTGGCACGGCTTTGCTGGCACTGGGATAGCGCAGTAAGATTCCGCGGTGTTGCAAGGGACTGGGGGGCGATGGCGATGCAAATACCGTTCAGCCTAAGCTCTGCTGCTGCTGCTGCCCCATTGCCAGTCCTGTTGTGCATTCATTTTATGTGGATGCTTTGTTTGAGACAGGGACGAAGTCCAAAGAAATGTGATGCTGATGGAGGCTGCCTGGTCTCGTCCATGCACCCCCCTTGCACCCGGTGCCCTAGTCGGCAGCGGGGCCATGGGGTCCGGTTCCCCCGACTGCCCTCTGAATGGGGTCTGCAGTCCTCTGAGTAAACATGGAAGTGCCAGGGCAGGCATCCGCACCGACCCCCATCGACCTCACCAAAACTCCCCAAACCGGCATTTTGGAGTGCGGAAACAATGGGGAACTGGGGGGAACTGGGGGGGAAGTGGGGGGAATGGGGGAAATTGGGGGGAATGGGGGGAAATAGGGGGGGGGGGGGGTGATAGGGAATCATCAACAGATCAGGATGGAAAGTGTAGGAACAACTTGCAGAGTGGGAGAAAAATGGGGGCAGAGGGAAATGGGAGAAAATTGGGACACAATACCCATTTTTCACAGGTCCGTTTCCCCCATTTTGCAAATGTCAAAGACCTTCTCCACGGGTCCCTTTGTGCAAATCACGTCACCGCACTCACCGACGGAAAAGTGGGAAATATTTTTCCACTCACCGACGCTCACCGCCATCGCGGCTCATGCAGATCGCTGATGGAGGGACTGGTGCACACACAATGACAAGGGGGCGCCTGCCAAGACGGGCTGGGCCTCCCCCAGACAAGGACAGTGGGCAGCACAAGGGCAGGCGGGCTTTCAGGGGAAGTTCTTGCACTGCGTGCGCACTGCGTGTGCACTACGTGCACACTGCGTGCATACTGCGCACGCAGAGGCTAGGATACTCACCCAAGAATACCTGTCACCTGTCTAGTAGCACGGTGAAGCAGCAAAGGCCACATGAGAACAACGAAACTGCCTTCAACTTGCCCACTCTGAACATGTCCTTCTTCCATAAAGTCCAATTGGGACAAACCCAAAATCCATGCTTCTTGACCCCACTTCAATGCTTTGTTCAGTGGCAAGGGAAAGCCCACATGCCCACTGTGAACATGCCCTTCTTCCACAAAGTCCAACTTGTACAAACCACGGATCCATGATTCTTGGCCCCACTTCAATGCTTTGTTCAGCAGCAAGGGAAAGCCCACTTGGCCACGCAACAAAGCGTGGATTGGATAATTGGCCCGGTTTCCTCAATACAGGGCCAGGCCCGTATTCCGGAACGCCGTTTTCAGAATATTACGGAATATTCCGGCAATATTACGGAACATTCCGGAATATTCCGGCAAATATTACGGAAAATATTCCGGAACAATGTACACACAATTCAGGCTGCAAATTGCATTCATGTACTCAGGTTGACAGTAACGAGTGTCATCATGTGGGGACATACCAACATACGCTTAGGCCACACGTTGGCCCGTAGATCTCTGGCATTTCTGGAAGAAGACACACACAGAGACACGCACAGCCATGCAACAGAAAAAAAACAGGGGTCCACCAACAAATCAGAATGCAAAGCGTCCTTCGACATCTCCATTATTGTATAGCATTATACTGCAGCTACGCAACAGAGGACGTGTGCTGTTTCTTTGTGTGGTGTCCAAGCACCCAGCCAAAGAAAAAGATCACTCAACTTTGGACGAAGCAGTGGGTGCTTGAACCAGCTGCACTGCATATTTGCTGAGGCGGGAATGGCTGGCACCCCAAAAACCCTCAGTCCCCTCAACCATTGCTGGTGCGAAAAGGCAATTGCAGGGGGCAACAGGGTGGAGTACAGCGTGCTGCTGCCAATTGATGTCCTTCTTGAATACCTACAGAGAACACGGTGTCCGTTGACACCGCGTCTCATCTCTATGTTGTGCATGCAGCAAGTACAAAGTGCACAGGGCAGGCAAAGATTGCAGGTGCAGGTGCAGGTGCAGGCAAACTGTCCTGGGGGGGGCATGCACATGCAAACATGCAAACATGAAGACATGAAAAAGACCAAAAAAAAAAGCGAAGGTAGAAAGATTACCGGTAACTGGGTTTGAACCCAGGACCTTTGACATTGGAACCTAGTACCACTACCAACTATGCTACTTCAGGATCTGCCCAACCCCCAACCGTGATCGGTATTACGGAATATTCCGGGTATTACGGATATTCCGGAATCTGAATATTCCGGAACATTCCGGTTATTACGGGACCGGAATACGGGCCTGGCCCTGCTCAATAGCACCAGAAGGTTGAAGGCCCAAAATAACGCTCCCTCAAAGATGCCGGGCACGCACCGTGCGCTAACGCCCATGCGGGGGAGGAAATAGGGGGAAATGGTTGAAAATGGGCAAAAATGGTTGACAATTCAAATATGCCACATCCTAAATGCTTAGGAAGCTAAAAAAAAACCCTGGTACAGAACCAAAGACTTGTGAAAAAGGGGCCGAAACTAGGGTTCGAGTATTTGCTGACATCCAAAACTTTGCACTGCGTGCACGGCATTCCCTCAATTGGAGGGGGTGGGGGTCGATAGAGCCCCTTGGCTACGTAGACCCCCCCCCCCCCCCCCAAAAGGGGCTCAATTGACGGGACCCCCAAAATCCTACCGAGACTGACCCTGGGCCTCGGAGGTGACCCAGACCCAAAAATCGGCAAAAAATGAAAATGGGATTTTTGGAATCGGCGCGTCAAGGGGGTTCAGAAAAGTCATCATTTGCCATATATTTGGTGGCAAAAAAAATTTGACCATTTTTAATGCACAGCAAAATATTTGGCGCCTTCGGCACAAGAGTTCATAATAACTGATTAATGGTCCTGTCAATTGAGCCCTTTTCCCAGACCCCCCCACCCAGTTTTGGGGGGCTCTATTGACCCCGCCCCCCCAGTTGAAAGCCCTACTGCCCCAAAGCTGCCGCAAGCGAAGCTTCAGGACTGCCCCACAGAGCCCGTCACGCACCAACGCCCCCCGTCAGACCTGCAGGATCATGCCAAAGAGTTGGGGGTCGAGGCGCGACAGGTGGTCCGGGTACGCCTGCACCAAATGCAGCAGCAAACTGAAGAGCTTCTGGCTCAGCTCCGGCACCTCCAGCACCGCCGGCGTGACCATCCGGAGGACGGCGCTCAGCCCCATGAACGAGACCCCGCCGATGTCGAACTTCCGGCGCCCGATCTCCCCCGAGAAATCCAACATGTCCCACTCCGTCATGTGCACCAGCAGGTCCAGCAGCGCCTGCCAGGGAACGGAGGGGTCCGCAGGGGCCTTCTTGTCAGGTTCTGAAATAGCCTGCCTGGGCTCAGGTGTGACTCTGTGCACCCCCGCGTCCATGACACACGCCCCAGCCCCGTCTGTTTATACCCTCATTTCGGGCATTGCGGCCTCATCTCATGCCCCGATCTATCGGAGGAGGATTCAGCGCTTGGATAAGTCCCCGTGTTTGGGGGTCCCCAAACGGCTGTTCCATTCCGCATGAGGTCACTTCGGTGCTGCAGGGGCCCTTGCTGGGGCCCAGGGCTGTGGCACGCCCATGTCCATACAGGTCCCCCCTGGGCCCTTTGTGCGACGGAGGCTGCGCGGCAACACAACTCAGAACAGAGTGCTCTACGCTGACATTGTCATGGGCGCCCTTCACTTTGAGGTCAAGGTGCCCGACAGGACACGCGGGGCAGTGGGGGGTCTGTTTCCAGGGCCACAACCAGAGCCTAACACACAGGACGCGCAGGACACAATGTGGCTCCAGAGTCACAATGAAGCCCCGCATGCGGTACACCCATGACATCCCAGAAGGTCTCTTTGCTTTGCGCAGAACACGTGTCCTGCCGCTGACTCCAGCAAAAAAGTGTGGTTCTGAAGGCAAAAAAACATTATTGTTTACCGCCCTCGGCGGTGTTCGGCCCTTCCCTTGTGCTGCCCCTCGGGACTCACGCCCCCGCAGGACCTGCAGGATATCCAGCTCCTCGTCATCCTCCGCCGACGCCAGGGAGCCCGGCTTCGAGGGGCTGGAGATGAGGCCGGCGTCGCTCATCATCGGGTTCTTCATCTTGGAACTGGCGTTGCGGGAGGCGTAGGCCTGCACGAGCTCCAGGCACTTCTCGCACAGGACGCACGTCTCCTCGTCGGAGCTGAACATGTTCTGCGACACCACCAAATCGTCGAAGCACCTGCACAAACCAAGAGCGATGGGTGAGGCCCGTGGAGGGGGAGCGCCAGGGGGTTGGAGGGCGGTGGTGCAGCGGGGCGTTCACAGTGCCATCTGGCGAGCCCAGGGACACAGGGGAGAAGCCCCGCCCTCCACTTCGCCGAAGCGGCCTCGGCCGCCGGCGAAGTTCGGTTGGGGGGGCGGGGGCGGTGGCCCATTCCAAGAGCGCCCCTTGAGCCTCTCGAGACCCTGTGCCTTCCCGGACCCCATCGTGAACGCATTGCCTAGCACGCCCGTGCACACGCCTCTGCCTGGCGTGTGCGTGTGTGTGTGTGTGTTGGGGGAGGAGGGGGGGGGATGCCATATTATAGAGGAAGGCCTGCATGGGTCCAGGGGTGGGCGCTCAGTGGAGGGGGGCCTGTGCCAGAAGGATGTCTGATGGATGTCATCATGACTGCACTGGCCCCCCTTGAGAGTCGTCACCCTCGCCTAGGCCAGAGCCTCTGGTGGCTGTGGGTTATGAGACCTCGGTGCCTGCACGCCCATGCCGCTCCGGCTGGCGTGCTCGTTTGCCCGGCAGGCCATCCTGGGGAGGTGTCTCTCCCCTCCGTCGCTTCGTCCCCCCCGCGCGCGTGTTTTGGGGGAGGAGGGGGCTAAGCCCTGAAATGTTGGTGCTCTCCGAGCAGTTTGTGGGGCAGGACGCCCCCGAACGGTCCCTGTTACACTGTGCTGTGTCTGGTGCACACGGAGGAGGGCACAGGCCCTCGCCAATGGCCAAGTGCATCCCAGCGGACACCCCAAGTGCAGGTGGTGGGGGAGCCCTCCCCAGCCGTGCGGGCGAGGGGATGGTGCACTGCCACACAGCACAGCACCCTCTGCAGCCGAGGGGAGGGCGCACCGGATGATCAGGATGAGGACGTCGTGCCGCGTGTAGTACAAGTCCATGAGCCGCACCACCGTCGGCAGGATCTGCGTCTGCGTCACGAACTGGAACACCCGCTGGGCCTGCGCCCGCCCGGACAGGCCGGCCCGAGAGACGCCCCGGAGCTTCTCCAAGCAGCACTCCACCCCCTGCCGCACCGCCTCCGTCTGGCACTTCTCCACAAACCCGGGCTGCTGCATCAGCCCCTCGAACTGCTGCTGCAGCGGCCGGCAGAGCACGTGCAGATGGTCGGCCCCGAACCCGATGCACAGGACCTCGAAGAGCTCCCGCCGGCAGTCGCTGGGGAGGCGGCCGAAGTCGTTGTGGTCCACCGCCTCCACGAACACCCGCCACTTGGGGGACGCCGCCAGCACCGTCTGGATGCGCCGCTTGACGACGATGGCGCGGAGCAGCGCGATGGCCTGCGTCAGCACCGAGGCCTCGCTGGCCATGAAGCGGAGGCAGTGCAGGACCTTCCCGAGGCACAGCTCCACCAGCTCGTGGCCCTCCTGGAAGCTCGTGGCGTACGTCGTGCAGAAGTCCCCGTACTCGTCCACGTCCGGCATCAGGTACGACCGCACGTACCGCGTCAGAAACGTCAGCTGCTGCGCGCACACCAGCGGGCTCACGAGGTGGGGGGCGTGCTCCAGGTACTTGTCCTCGCACTCCGCGTAGGAGAGCGTGCTCCGCACCAACTGACAGCACTCGTTGCTGTGTTCGGCGTCCGACCGCCGCTCGTGCCGCTTGCCCATCGTGATGATGGGGTCGGGGATGAGCGCCGCTTCGGAGTCGTCCGGGTCCGTTAACACTTCGATGCTGAACTGCAGCACGAACAAGACCGCGTCCTGCACCTGCTCCAGGGCCTGCACGACCGGGCGGGGCGGGCGCTGGATGCGCTTGCGTGTGCGTCAGTGGGGGGGGGGGGCATCGAAAGCAGCGGTGGGTTTGGCAGTTGGTATTTCCGGTTGCACACACTTTGAGTGCGTTTTGTGGAGGCGTCCCTCTGGAGCGGGGGGCGTGTGGGGGGGGGGGGGGGGCGCAGAACAATGGAGTGGGGAGTGCCGTTGGTTGTGTGGGGGGAGTGGGATGTGTGTTCCGATGCTGTGCAATGCATGCGTTCCACTGCTGTGGGGCACTGGCATGCGGCCGCACTCCCCGGCCAGCGCCGAGGGGCTGCCCATGCAGCCACGCCTGGACCGTGAAATTCGCAGAGAAGGGGGGGCGGGGGGGCAGGGGGGATGGAGGAGGCCACAAAGGCGATGTGCATATGACGGTTGGTGCTTCAGGCGGTGCGCACTGGTTTGGGGGTTCAGGAGGGAAGTGGTACACCGTGTGTCCCACGGCAGGTGGTGGTCCTTCTACCCCTGGGCGCCCTGGCCCTTGCGGGGGCGCTTGGGCATTTGGTCATGCCCAAGACCGTGAAAATCGGAGGGTGCTCACCACCACGTCCGATGTGGGCGGTGTACCACAGCGCCGGGGGGGTGCCGGATCACCGGATCACCAGATCACCGCCCCGTCGGTGGGGCGCCTTTTGAGGGACACAAGAGGCGGCGGTGCAGTCGGTGAGGGAGGGGGCCCGCCACCGCTCTGGCAGTGACTCACACGGATGCCGCACGGATATGTGTGCGTGAGCACAGCAAACGTGGAAGATGGAGGACAACCGGAGGAAAGGCCACTGATAATCTCAAATGATTGTGCTGCGGTGATGGGGGGGGAGGGGGGCGCTGCAAACCCCCGAGCGCTGCTGTGGCCGGCCTTAGTGCTACGCTCAGTCCCCTACCCCAAGAACGGGTGGTGCAAAGGCTTGTGAGACTGCCAGGCCCCACGCAGGCAGTGACCCTCGTGATGCCGATGCCGCTGCTGCGCGGTCAGGGGGGTGGAGCAGGGCCCTGCACTGGGGCGTCGTGTTCATCGGGTGTTTGGTCCCCAGGGCCCGAGGCAGTCCGTGCGCTTCGGGAGGGGCCAGGCTGACATGCACATGGGCACACCGCACCATCGCATGGGGTCACGGGATCTTGTCCATTGCCGCGGCCCCCGCCGGGGGAGGGGGGGGGGGGTCGGGGAGACGACAGTCTGTGCGGCGGTGGCATGAGGACGCACAAGTCGACGATGGAGCGGAGGTGACAGAAGGGGCTGCGGTGGGAATGCCATCCGTCGAGGGGGTCGACCAAGCGGTCTGCACTGTGGCGTGGGGTGCAGGACCATCACCTTCGTACGTGTCTCCTGCGGCGGGGGAGAATCCTCCCTTCAACCCCCGGGCCCAGAGGGAGTATGCCGCTGGGGGGCCGAATGCACCTCCGAGACTGCACACCTGAGTATTCTTTGAAGGTGCACCCCGCGACACACAAGGGGTGGGGGGGGGGGGACCCATTGTGGAACGCGGTTACGGACCATACCCCACCTTCGCAAGGGCATTCATCTGAGGTTCGGTCGCCACGTTGGTGGCCAACTTGGCCGGTGTACCTCCCCAGCGCCAGGACAGTACTCCAGAGGGCCACCACCCGCAATTGGGGGGCAGGAGGGGGGGGGGGGGGGGCTGGACCTCCATGACTGCGCCGAAGTGGGGCCCACGCCTGGGCGCCTGCTTTGTGCTGCAGCACCACACAGCCCTTCCCTGGCCCCTACAACGCCCCGGCACCTGCGGGTTCGCCGGGGGGCAGACTTCGAAGCTCGCGTACTGCGTCACGGCGTCCATCAGCTTCTGCGTCAGGAGGTGGAGGTTCGGCGACGGGTTCTGTTTGCCGAGCTGGGCGACGTTCCGGAGCTGCGAGACGTGGTACTCCTTTTCATGGTCTGGATCGAGCTCGTCGTCCCTGGTGACAGAGAGCGGGGGGAATGGGGGGAGGGGGGTCGTCTGGTGCAGTGCAATGGTGAGGGAGGGTGTGTGCAGCCTTTTGGTGCTGATGGGACAAGGAGAGGGGTGGCCATTGCTGAAGGAACCCCTGGGGGGAGGGGGGGTGGGCACAGAGGCTGGGTGAGTATGCCGGTTGGTACTTCCGGGGGTCGTGTTTCGAAATCGCCCACGTGCCCGTGGATCGGTGGGAGTTCTTTACAAAAGTACATGGAGGTTGACAGACGTCACCTTTGGGGGAGGGAACCCTCCAGGCATGGATAGATAGGAGGTGGACAGGGGACAGGGGGCGGCGGGACAGCAGTAGATTGGCCATCTACCCAACCCACACAACCCCCCCGCCCCCGCCCACAAACCCAAGCTTGGGGGGAGGGGGGGCTAAATCGAAGAAGAGCAGTCCGAAACACCCCTTTCCTCAGGAGCACACGCGTTCATGCTGCCGACACGGGGGCGGGGGGATTGGTTGGTCTGCAGTGCTCAGGTTGGCTCCTCTGCACTCACTCACTCGGCCCCAAAAGATCCGTGTGGTATCGTTCCGACCGTTCGGCCCCCCGGACCTCCCTCACAGGGGTAAGGGAAGGGCAACGAATCATTGACCTGCGCCGAAGTACCAGCGACCACCGGCAATGCTCTCGGTGCAGTGAACGGGCCTTTCGGCTTTCGGCAGTTCGAGCGGACGTGCCCCTTCCCTCTCGCTGCGCTACGTGAGCTCAGGTTCAAGTTGGGGTCGCAGGCAATGGGGGTGCCCGAGGAGCTGAGGGGGGGGGGGGGGGGCGGGTTAGGGAATGGATGCGGACGGTCCGTGTAGCAGTTGGGGGGAGGACCTGACAGACGGAGCCACGTACAGTGCTACGGGCGGTGGCAGTGGCGGGTGCCGGTTCAAACGAAGGCGCCGCTGGGGGTGCGGCGATCAATACATGTCCCCCAGGCATTGTGGGTGTGTATAGCACCGGAGGGCGCACGGTGCACGATGACTTAGACACGCAGTGCGTCGGTTTTGTGTTTGTTATTGCAGTCAGTCATCTGGTTTGGGACTGGGGTCAGGGAAGGGGGGGGGGGGGTCCGGCGGTGCTGACCCACGCAGCTCAGCGGAGGCACCCACCCAGACCCCCGATGAGAATGCTGGGCTATGGCCGTGCGCAGGCACACGGCAGCAGCACATAATACAGAACAGACGCTCTTCACTGGCCATTCAACGCCCAGAGGTACCTTTGTGTCACAGCATAGGACGAGACGGTGATGGTCCCCGATGACTGCTGCACTCTGTGGGTCGCGCGTGCGCATGGCGTGCTCCTTGATGGTCGCGGGTGGCGTGCGCTTCGTGGGTGGCGTGCGCTCCGTTATAGTTGACGCGGGGGGCATGTGCGCCTGCGTGGTGTCCCGGGTGAGTTACGCTGCACAGTGGCCGCGCCGTCGTCCGTGGTTTTGCCCACCCCGCTTTTGTCGGAGGTCCCTTTCCTGGCCCACCACTCCTTTACACAGGGCGCCCCAGGGGCCCCAGTGGTGGCCCACTGGGTGCCCGATCACCTGCGCGCACTGACAGACCCGCCCCTTCCTCCGCCCCAACTTAATGCCTTGTAAACGGGGGCCTGAGGCCGAGGCATGGCAGAAAGGGGGGGGGGGGTCCCACAGGAAAGGGCAGTCTCCCAAGCGGCAGGACAGCGCAGGGGCCCCTGAAGAAGGCGATACCCGAGGCTGTGGCACGTGAGTTTGAACTGCACGAACTGCTGCACGAGGTCGGCGCTGGACTTGAGGAGGCACTGCACCCGCCGCTCGTCCACGCAGGCGTTGGTGGCGCGGTGGAACTGGTGGGCGTAGACCTGACAGACTTTGTCAGTGATGAGGGTGACCCAGACCTCGAGCATCGCGTCCAGGGCCTCGACAAGGCAGTGGTTGGCGGGGTCCTGCGCCAGCTGCTGCATCACGTGCAGCGTCAGCCGGTGCGTCTCCGCGCACGAGGCCTCGTAGTGCTCCGCCGCAAAGAACCCGACGGCCGGGTCGATGGTGCTCACCAGCCGCGCGTAGGCCTGGCACCCCCCGATCAGGCCCGGCCCGGCCTCGGGGCCGTCGCTGGGCACCGCCGCGGCCCTGCGCAGGACCGCGAAGATGAGCTTCATCATCCGTTCGAAGTGTTGGTGCTTCTGCTGCTTGACCACGTCCCTGAGGGAGCGGGGGGTGCGGGTGGGAGGCGGCAGAGGTGCCTCCGGCCCCGTGACGAGGGCATCCGGCGGGGGCGCCGTCCTGCCAGTGGGCCAGGGCCTGTGCACGCCACGGCCCTCAGTCCTGAGGTCCCACACATAACACATGATACACGCGACACATGGGCACTGCATCGACTTGGCCTCGTCAGGTCCGTGTCAAACGCAACGGGCAGAAGAGCAGTCCATGACACGCATGCGGCGATGGAGAAAAACAGGCGCAGCAGCTCCAGCGTGCACTTCTCGGGTGAACCCCTCGGGGCAGCCCTTGCGGAGCGCACACGCACGCGCGCACGCGCGCACACGCACACGCACGCGCGCACGCACACGCACACGCACACGCACACGCACACGCACACGATTGCAAACCAACGAGCACAACGCGGGCTCCGAATGCCAAACTCCTAGTCGGTTGGACAGTCAAACAAGACAAAGCATGTTCAACGCCAATGGGCGCCTTTCTGTACGGGACAGGTGTGCAGCAGTTCCAGTGCAAGCCCACCGGCCTGTGAAGGACACGCCGCCTCTCTGGCCGTGCAGGCGCACATCACATCCCCATACATCACACACGCGCACACGCACACACCGATCGGACCCGAAGATCTTGCCGGTGAGGGAGGCCAACTGAATGTAGACCGGGTAGAACGTCGCCGACGCTTCCGGGCTGATAGCGGCCACGTCCGTCTGGAGCGCCACGAGGAACGAGACAAAGTCGTCGGACAACAACGCACCGGCCCACCCGCCCGGGGGTGTGAGGAGGGTCGAGTCCTCCTGCAGATAATTCATGGCCCGGTCGGCGCTCATGGGGTCGAAGTTCCACGCCAGCGCATACGACATCAGCGTGAGCCCCGACCCGATCAAACGAGCCCCGGCCTGAGGGTCACACTGGAGGACCCGCTGCTGGTGACACGTGCTCAACAGCGTGACGGTCTGGTGCAGGATGCTGAACAAGAGCTGCTCCTGGAAGCCCAGGCGGCACTGCTCGTGGGCCTCCCACGTGAGGCCCAGGTCCGTGCCTTTGGTGGCCGTGTGGGAGAACTCCAGAACGAGGTTGGCGGCCAGCTCCACCCCCACCCTCTTGGTCTCGGCCTGCGCCCCGCCGTAGAACTGCCCCACCGTCTGTTGGATGGCCTCCACGTTGCTCTTGACCCCCTCGGGGTCTTGGGAGCTGTTGCTCTGCCACCACAACTTGTGCAGGACGCACAGGCACTGGACCCCCTGCCCCCACGCGGCCTTCTCGATGCTCAGGTGGCGGTCCGTTAGGAACTGCAGGACGAAGCGGTGCAGCTGCAGCCGCGCGGGCCCCTCTAACGCCCGCCAGTCCCGGACGATGCCCTTCTTCAGCAGATGACCCGCGTGGAACAGGACGAGGGTGTCGTTGCTCTGCTCCCACGCGAGCTGAACCAGCTGAGGGAGGTAGGGGTAGGGGGTCTGGCCCAGGTCATGCAGCCCCTGCTCCGCCTGCCGGGGGTTGGGGCCCTGCAGGGCCGCACATGTGGTCTGCAGGGCCCCATACAAGCCCTGGACGTCCACCATTGCTGGCACGGGTCACTGGACGGTCCTCCGCAGAAAGCGTGCAACAACTGACATGTGCGGCGTCACATTATCACGGACACTCGGAACAGTGGCATCTGAGGGAAAAAGGATGGCATTCACCTTCCATGCTCTCACGCCTCTATCAGTGTGTGTAATGCAGCAGCAGGCTTTGCGCTGTCACTAAGTTATGACACAACACGGATGCCACTCTTGGCTCACGAAAACACATACGATCCTGGACTTTATCCGGGAGCATTTATTGCTAGAATCTGCACTGTGTGCGCACCGTGTGGGCAATACCTCCAGCTGTGTCACTGCATAAGAACAAGGAGATGCACACTGCAGTGTCCACCTTGCATACTCGGTCTCCGGTGCCTTCGCAGCACTGGAAAGCCCTGGCGGTTGCTTACCACCCAACAGCAGCTGACGGATAACAGTGAAAAACGGCATCCGTGACCCAGGCAGATATCAGCATGGCGCCACATGGGTGGCCGAAAATTTGGCTTGCACATACCGGGGGTCACGGACATCCATTTCCCAACCCCCCCCCTTTCTGGCCAGCCTTGTTGGGGCTATGGGGGAATGTTTGCCTGGCGCACTACCTTTGTATTAAGAGTATCCTATCTCTGGGGGAATGTTTGCCCGGCGCGCTACCTTTCTATTAACTATCCCGACTTCAGCCCGAGATTTGCCCTCTGATGGAGAAGGGCCCCCAAATAGACCATGATGGACTGCGCACCTTCCCTACAAAGCACGTTGCATAATTAGACAATAGCTGTGAATTCAACAACTCCAAATGTCTTTTGTATTGTACTTAACAAACGGTACTTTGCCTTTGCCTTTCCCATAGATTTCGCTATGGTACCCCCCCCCCTTGTCGTTCCCCACCCCAGGGAAGACGGTCCCCCACCACCCCCTGGGGGACGGTCACCAAGTGACGGTCCCCCACCCCCCAATGGGGGACCGCACTACCACCGTAAAGAATTCAGCATAAGATACGTTCAAAGGGCTGCCAATGTACGGAGACCTACTCCTTGACCGGCTCGGCGTAAAATTTCTTGGTTCTGCTCCACTTCACCTTGGACTCTGGCACATGCTCTCCACTTTCCACTGGAATTTGGGCAGCACTCTTGGGTGGTGGTTTTGCCTTCTTGGTAGGAGGCTTGGCAAGCGCAAGCAGATTTTTGGGAACCCATTTCCCTTCGGGAATGTCCCTTGTGAAATACAACTTGTTCCCAAAACTGTGTCCCATACCCCATACACCACGGGCACTCTTCACCCACACAACCTCCGTGTCAGAATTCAGGTCACTATCATCATCCGTTACATTTGTCCCAGGGGGAAACATGGTTGTGCTGTCAAGTTCCATTTCAGCGAAATAAAGCAAAATGTCCCGCCATGAGTGCAAGGGATACAAGTGGCAGTGCCCCACAACACAGTCACCTACACAACAACACAATGAGCCGCAACGAAAAATTTTGGGTTGACCAAGTGACGGTCCCCCACCCCACCCCTGGGGAACGACAAGGGGTGGGGAACGACAAGGGGGGGGGGGGGGGTAATGAATCCCCAAGCCGCAAGCGGTTTGGATGGAGTTTCTGCCTCACGTCACAAGAACGAAGCACTAACTGTATTCTTTTTTTTTTTTGGCTGACTCCAGAAGTTCAAAGAGTACTCAAGACTGTGCTTGGCAAAGTGGGCGTCTCCAGCATATGATACAGTGGATCCCCGCAACGCGGGGCACATGGCAAAGACCCAGGGTTCACATGCGTATACCAGAGGGCTCTCTGATGCGGTAGGCGAACCGCCACGCCATATGGCAAGCCTATAATGCGTAAGTTTTAAGGAGGTTAAGACATGCTGGATCACGTGTGTGCCATTCCCCACAGGTCCTCAAGAGAGACAAGCTTTCGTCGCTTTGCAGGGGCCATGACCGGTGGCGGGCGTTGGCCCAGGATGCCGGGCCTTTTGCGGCACTGACGTTTAGGCAGAGGCGACTCCACCCGGTGGGCGGCGCACTCAGATGCCCACAATTGGTTCATCACCGAAAAGAGCTGAATCCTTCGGTTATGCCGCTGGTAGTGCTGGTCTGCGGAGGTGGTCCACACTCTAGCACGTCGCAGAAGGGTGTGCCAGTGCCGTGATTGCCGCACCAGATCATCTAGCACGTCGCGGTATGAATCCATCAGTGAGGCCCCGAGAACGGCACGCTGATGCAGAAACCAAGGTTGGGCCAGATACTGCATTGCCGAAGCTACCTGTTGTGCCCCTGGGTCTGCGGCAATGGGACAGAGGCACTGGTCGAGATATTTCACCGCCCATGACCTGGTATGGTACGACTGCGGCCGGTCCCATGTGCGCACCGCTCTACGGTGGGACGTCTCTTGAGAGACGCGGCCATCCCGCCGCGACGTTCTCTCACGGGGCCCTGTGTACCCTACTTGATTGCGGAGGACAGAGTCCGTGGGGTTCGGTCGTACAGCTCTTGGGCGCATCTTTGTGTACCATGCCGGCACCGCTGTGGATAGCGTGGGCGACACCTGTGGGTCGCGGGGGGGCATGGTGAGTTGGCCGCGCAGTTGGCACACGCCATGTAGGGCGTGGTACTGGTGCCAGGCCACACGCTCCCTGGGGTCTACCCGCATTGTTCGGGGGATGTGGTCCCATAGGCGAAGCGCTAACTGTATTCGCTACATCACCCCTGCCTTCTCGGGGTCCCCATGGTGGGGAGAAATCAACCTAGTAAGGAGTGGATGTGGTGGAAACGAGCAAAAAATGGAAGAAATTTGGTGAAACTGGGTGAGAATCCAAATATACCACATCCCGAATGTGAAAGAAGCATCAAAATACCCGTTTTCAAACAACAATAATGCCCATAGTATCACAAAGTATGGGGTTCTAGGACAGCTAGACGTCAAATAGTTGCACTGCGCTTAGTGCACCCCTAAAAGGTCACCGGTGCAGCACGGGTCAAAAAAGATGCCCGGCGCGCGCCCGGCGCGCCAACGCTCCCCCTCTAGCCCCAAGTTTATCCCCACCCAGGGAGGTCCCCCAAGTAGACCGCACCAGTCCACCTTTCGTGCAAAGCACAGTGCATAAGCCAAAATATGAGAATTCAACACAAAATGACACTCCCACCACTTCCAACCACTACCCATGCCATCATTATAAAATGGGTGCAAAGGATGGGCCAAAGTCTTAGACACTGCGAGAAGGTACTCCAGATTGTTTGGTGAGGTGGGGGCAAAAACACTCACCGGGTGAGGAATGGTCAAAAAAAGATGCCCGGCGCACGCCCGGCGCGCTAATACTTCCCTCTATGACCACAGGGAGACACCACCCTTGCGTAGCCCCCCCATTTCCCCCTCGCCAACCCCAACAGTGGTGGTATTTGTGTCCGGTCCCCGGGGGGCGGGGGGGGCGACTACAACTGGTCCTATGCGATCCACCCCCGAGCTATCTGTCAAAACCTTGGGGGGGGGGGGGAGGGGCAGTGGGCGGGTGGGTGGGGGGGGGGTCGGCTAGAGGGTGTGGGGGGTATTGGCGGTTCGGCCAAGGGGGGGGGGTCCCAAGGTGGGGGGGCCTGCGCGCAATGCCCGTTTCTGATTCTTATTCATCTACAACCCACATACAAGGTCTTTTATCCGGCTTTCTTGTGGAAGTTACAAAGGAAGGGGATGGCACTCGGAGCAAAAAACTTGGCCTTCTTGGCTAGAGTAATGTGCTGTCAACCGTCCTCCTATTGGATCCCATAGAGCCAAAAAGGTGCTAATCTGCCGCCCAAAGCATGGATGGTTTGATGAACGGGAAGCATGTACAAAAAAAATTGGGTGCCGTTGGCACCATGCCCCCCAACGCACTATCTCTCAAACCCCGGGGAAGGGGGGGGGGCTGGGGGTACAAGGACCGGGCCCAACTTTGCCCAAAACATTCTACTATCACTGTCCATTTCACTGTTCTTATCAGTGGTAGGACAATCTCCCTCCTCAACCACCTCTCCCTCACTGTGGATCACCTGACCTTCTGAAACATTGTGTACACTGTCAATGCCACTAGAATGCACAGACTCAGGCCCATCTGAGCGCCTTGAGGAAACATTTTCAGAGGTCTGAGGAGTGCCATGGGTTAGAACAAAGGAGGTGCACATGAGCTCTGACAACCAGGTCTCACAGTTGCAAAGTCCTGTGCAATATGACACTGACGTTTTTCGGGAACTAGGAAGTGGACAATGGACAGGGGGGGGGGGGCATGGGTGGGGCAAGGGTATGAAGGGGTGGTGCCAAGTGGCAGGTGCATGACAATGCCAAAAGCAGTCCAACCCCGCCTGTGCAGTCTTGGATGCCATGCGCTGCAGTGTGGCTGTGACAGCAGTGGCGCATGGGTCTGGGGGGCATTGGGATGCACATGCGTCATTGGAAAGCGGCATGCAAGAGACCGTCACCGACGTGGGGGGAGGCAGCACACACACACACACACACACACACACACACACACACACACACACACACACACAAACGCACGCACACACACACACACACACACACGTGTCCATTCACAAAAAGAACCACGGACCCGCACAAGAACAATCAACAGGGCCCACTGGACATCCCCCTCCCCCACAACAGGGAACAGGGAGCAGGGCATCGGCCTGGACATCTCAGATCTCATGGGGCCGATCAAACTCTCAGCAAACAGGAGCATGTGATGATAAGACGCCTGGGGGCATTCTGTAGGGAGAAAGGGGTCCATCTCCACTGGGCTGCTCTGCAAGGCACAGCCCTTTGGGATGGCGTCGAAGAGGCAGGCCCAGTACCTGCTGCCCTGATGAGGGGTACAAGCGTAACGTGAATGGTTGGGTCAGGCTACCAGCACCAGCACCGCACGCCAGGTGCCTCGGTCCCCAGCCGCCAGCAGAGTAGCCCCTGAATCGTGCTTAAGCCTGACTCTCATGGCGGGGACTGCAGAAGGAAAAGGAAGAGCAGCGGCGTCAGAGGAGGCCATTTAGCCCCACAGCGCCCTCCAGTTCACTGCCTTCGGGTCTTGGGGCACACGCTTGGGGAAATCATGTCTTCAGGGTCACATTTGGATCTATGGGAATGACTTTGGACTGTGGGCGCACTGCATGCAGGTTTGTTGCTAGAACCCACAGTGTACACCGATGAAAACCATGGCCTCCTCCGAGCACTGAATGCACCAGAACAAATTTCATCTGAAGAACCAAATCCGTGCACCCTCCCCCCCCCTTGTCGTTCCCCACCCTAGGGAAGACGGTCCCCCACCACCCCCTGGGGGATGGTCACCAAGTGACGGTCCCCCACCCCCCCCCTGGGGGACCACACCCCCAGGGCAGGGCGGGTCGGAGAGGGAGCACGTGGCAGTGAGAGGCGCCGAACAGACGCACGGTCGTGCAAGACGGTCTTGCCATCACGGTCATAAGTGATGCGGCGATATGCATCACCGTGCTCTGAATGTCCAACGACCTGCGCCAAAACAGGTTCCCCCGTGGAGCGGATGAACATCACACTTGTCCCAGGGGGAAACATGGTTGTGCTATCAAGTTCCATTTCAGCGAAAGTGAGCAAAATGTCCTGCCATGAGTGCAAGGGATGCAAGTGGTAGTGCCCCACAACACAGTCACCTACACAACAACACAAAGAGCCGCAATGAAAAATTTTGGGTTGACCAAGTGACGCCCCCCCCCCCCCCCGGGGAAAGACAAGGGGTGGGGAACGACAAAGGGGGGGGGAGAATGCTACTTCAACATCACAACTGTGTGTGTACAACTCTGCAATGGTGAATGGGCATGCATGCCTGGCACACACTTTAACAGCATGTGCACATTCAGACGTATCATCGGGATGGTTGCACAGAATTGGCAAAAAAAAACCATCATCATTGTCATTGTCTTCATACAGACTCTTCCAATCTTCCAATCTTCCAATTTTCATCTTTCATCTTCATTTTCATTTCCATCTTCCAAAGACATGCAAAAAGGTGTTCCACCCTTGTAGGATAAAAAGCATGCAACAACCAAATTATTTTTCGGTGTCAGTCAAAGTTGTCTGCCCAATATAAGGGGAAATGGTATGAAGCGACCCTCACCAACACAATCATGGGTTCCAACCTCAAAATACCAAAATTTCCCACGTGAAGTGTCCTCATCGGAAGAAATATGCAACACTATTGAAACCTCCATTTGCTCAAATTGTTTCGTAAATGCTGGAAAAATCTGGGAAATCAGGGTCCGGTATTTCCACCCGAACAAAAACTTTGCACTGCGGTGGCACTGTGGGCAAACACATCCCCTGTGCAACATTGGTGGACTTGATGAGCTGCTCATGGCGCCAAATTGTGCTCTTTTCGCCCAGCTCTCTATAGCTGTCATGGCACCATGGGGATGTCTTCCATGATGTGCACTTCATATCCACGGAGCTGGCGACCCGAAGAGCAGGTGGTTGATAATTTGTTGTGGTGCATGACTTTTCCTGCGCTGGTCTGTGACCGGGACAAAGCATTGCCGTCAAAACAAGTCCTCATCTCCGATGAATTCAGAGCCACACAATTCCTGCCCCCTTTGGTGTGCTATGTGTAGTGGCTCAACGCAGTTAGGTGCTGTGTACGGCCCATCTCTTTGTTGTAACACCACGACCCCCCATAGATCCAGGGGACAGGGCATAGTGCGGTCTTCCTGTACAACGTGCTGTGTGGCAGCGCCACTCTCTTGTCTTGCAGGTGTTTTCCACCATCAACTGCACGTTGGGCACTTTGGAGATAGCCCCATTTCCTTTGGCAAATCACAAGTAGTCACCTTGTGGTCAGCAAATATGCTGTTGTGTTGCAGTGGTGCACTGAGTTAAGGGGCTGGCAATGAGGGCTTATGGAAACGGAAAAAGCAGCCTGTAAGCCCAGTCCAAGTGGCAACGGGTGCACGGTGCGCGCACAGTGCGCAACGTTTGGGGCAATTAAACAGCTTTCACCCCCCAATTGGACCCTCACAGAAAGGTACTACACAGCAATATTGGCACCCAAAAAACAACCAGGAAATGGGTGTCAAGTGAGTTTCTTGCCGTCTGAATTGAATCTGGATTATACACAGCAAATTGATTGATGTACAACATATAGATATGCAGGGGGGGGGGTGTCCTCACCATCCATGGAAGCATGCGGTTCATCAAGTTCCCGGGTGGTGCCCTGACCATCAGGTTCAGGTTTGGAAGACGTTCAGAGTGATGGGGATGGGCTCTGAATGTGGAACTCGAGGCGGTGCAGTGCAGCACCATCATGAATCACTGCCTTCCCATTCACCTCATATTGCATGCGTAGATAATCAATAGAGCGTTGCGAGGGACCCAGAATAGGAGCAGGAACCCGCTCATTTGCACTACTGCAGTTGTAGAAGACAGGGGTACCCAAGACAAAGACAAAGACATTGTGTTGCTCAGCTATTGACCAAGGGATAGCATGTACAGTGCAGTCCTCAAGGCATGCAGGGTGAAATGGGGCACCAGCTCCACAACACGGCACCTCACAGGGCAACAGCAAAGCAAAACAATGGCGTCAAGTAAATTATCTAAACAAAAATGATGCACAGTGCGTGCACGGCGCGTGCCGCTGGCCCCAAATCCCAACGACCTGGTGTCTGTTGGATGTTTATGGCAGACATCACTGCTGACGGTACATAGCACTCTGTGCAGCAGTGGCACATTGACAAATACAAGTCTCCAGTGGGATATTCCAGAAGTCAGCAACAGCTTGAAGTGTTGCACGTGTCTTGTGCAGTTTGTCACGCTGGCTCAGGACCCCCAGAGCCTTGCTTCTCTTGGTACATTGAGGGGGGGCACTCAGTATTGGGGTCACCATACCAATGGACGCTTTGAGCACACTGTGTGTGAGGGAGTTTGAGAGTGTGTGGGGGGGGGGGGGGGGGTTACACCATTTGTCCAGGTGAGCTTCCGGGCTCACCCGTATGGCCAGCGCCAGTGTCCCCGCGGTGCGGAGTTGCAGCCCATTGGTGCTGGCCCCTTGACCAGTGCTGTGATGCACTTGGGCCCGAACCTGGCCTGAAAGTGTGTGTGTGTGTGTGTGTGCTGTATTATTTACGAGGGTAGGGGTTAGCAGGTTACAGCCTGCCTGTGGCCTGCCCTATCCCACCCCTGGCCCCGCGGTGTGTCACAGCGCGGCGGAAGGATGTCCGCCATGGGCTATGTGCCCTCGTGGCCGTGCTGCAGCCCCTGCTAGCCTCCGTGGGGCAACACTGCCGCTCCCAGCCCTGCTGGACCTCCACCCCGTACCCCAGATGAGGGGCCGGCGCGCGCACCAACCCTCCGAAGGGCATAGCGCCCAGTTGCAGCTGCAGCCCCCCCCCCCCCCCCCCTGACCCGGCAGACACCGTTGACCCCCTCCCATCACCCTGGGATGCCCCTCATGATGGCGGCTGCAGCAGTGAGGCAGCAGCCACATTTGCGCTGATGTGAGAGTCAGCGCGCTATGTGTCTGCAACCCGCCGCTTCTGCTGAATCAGAACCTCAGCGCGCCATAAGGCTTAAGTTTCAGTGCTGGTGTGTGTAGGTGTGTGTGTGGCTTGTTGTTGAACGCAAAGTAAAAGTAAAGAAAAGAGGTCATTGATACTTAGTGATGATGCTCCACCAAAGATTTGGGGGCAATTGTACATCAGTGTGCATGGGGAGGCTGTGCATTGCTGCAAGGCCCAGAACGATAAAGCAATGAGGAAGGAAGGCCATGAAGACTGTCACGCCAGCAGCCTTCAATGCGCACAACGCTTCGACATTGTACCGCACATCATACAAAGCTCCATGTCAACGACTGAACAGAGTGGCCGGGCACAGCGACGGCCTGAGAGCACACAGCGCCATCTGGGGAATGCCGCTAGTGATCCAAAGGGCGATCCCCCCCATTTGTAGCAGCACATTGTTCATGAAGGTCAGCACGGAGGATCCGCAAGTCAAAAGGGAAATGAAGCAGCTATGGATGCCGCAAACAGCAGCTACCATTGCCCCCCCACCCCTTCCCCATCGTTTTCCTCATATTTGTCTGCTTCTGTCCCTTCAAAAAGGGGGAGGAATGTGGACAAAAGTGGCGGCTGCCCCCCAGATCTCGAATGCTTTGGGCCAAATGGGTCGCTCCATGATCACAAGACAACGCCGTGCCCCCCCCCCCCCCCCCCGTCAAGTGCATGTGGTGTGTGCCCATGCCCCACCGTCCACACGGTCCACATCATCACCCCCTTTGACATGCAGCCCCCGTTCACACACCTGAAGGCAGTTCCAACTGTACACAAGAGGGGCATTTGGCCTGGCTGCCTTTCTGAGACAGTGACGGGTATTCTGTGTAGGATGCGCGGGAACATGGCAGGCGGACTGGACCGTTCCAAAGGTCCACCGGCAGTCCAGCACAAGCCAGGACCCAGAACACATCTCTGCCTCCAGATGGCGTAGGTCAGCAGTGGTGCGCACATGTGCCGCCACCATCGCTGGTACCATGTGCTCGGGGCAGGCCGCTGCACCAAAAGTCCAGTCGCGCGTGCCGTGTGCAGCAGGCATTCATTTTCGACCCCCCCCCAACCCCCACACAGACCCCACACCCCCACGCAACCCCAGAATTGATGTTCATTTCCGGAGGCTCTGGGGCTTTGTGACCCACAACTCATTGTGTTGGACGGGTCAATGCACTAAACAAGGGGTTTGGGGGGGGGGGGGGACACCCGACCTCAGGGGTCACGTGATGCAGCCCGTGAATGCGGGCCCTGCAGCCTCTGTGGAGGTGATGCCATTGCCTTTGGCAGGTCCACGGGCAGAGCATGGCCCACGCCCTGACCTGCATCTATACAAATGGGGGCTGATCCACGACCAACCCCCCCCCCCAAATGGGCCCGTACTGGGCAACCCCCCCCCCCCCCTTTGGGGTGGTATGCGCTGGTGCTGTCCCCCTACCGATGCCCCAAGGCCTGTGGGAGTCGTCAAGCGTCGCCCAACAATCGCGATGTTTCAGCCGCCCCCATAACCCCGGAAGTGCCGGATGGGGGTCCGAATGGGGGGGGGGGGGGGCATAGGCTAAGGGATTATGCCGGTGGGTACTCTTGGGTGTACGCACGTGCTCACCTTTTGAGGAGGGAGTCCTACACGCGTGGACAGAGGGGGCTGGTCGCCCACCCGTTGGGCTGGGGGGTGAAGAGGGGGGGAGGGGTCCGTATGCAGCAGAACAATGGTACCGGCGGAGGGTAAAGAGGCCTCCGTGTGGGCGAGGGGCAGACCACCCCCCCCAAAAGCCCTCTGGTGTGACGCATGTACCGCGGTGCAGCGCCCCTGAGGCACGCCCCGTCCCCCCAGTCCTGTGGGTCCCCCAGAGCACTAATCCCCCCCCCGACAATGCGCTGTCAGATGACGGTGGTGCAGTGCCATTGGACCAGCCCATTGCTGTGCTCAAGGGCGATTCGGATAGTGAGGGCGCTTGAAGGAGAGGGAGGCCACAGGGAAGGAGAGGGAGGCCACAGGGGAGTGCGGCAAACGCCTGCAAAACCGGTTGCAGACGGTTTGGGAAAGCGGTTACAAAACGGGTGCAGCCGCCGTTGGAGTCGCAACGATGCGGTTGGTGCATGACTGGCAGTTACTGTGGAGAGGGTGAACCCCCGTATGGAGACGTGTCAGTTACGTGCTATGGCAGGCAAGCGCACAAGCTCAGCAAAACAAAATCCTCATCAGTGGTACCAGAGGCGCCTTTCGGTCGGAAAAAAAAATAGACACTCGGAAAGGTTACCCCCCTCCCCCCCCCCTGGCCTTCAAGTGCAGGCCTGGGGAGGGGGAGGGGGGCGCACACTGGGGCCCCAGGTCAGACTCCCGGGGCTCTTGCGGTGATCGGCGCCCCGTGCGCTGCAGCCACAGCCCCGGCCTCATCACTTGGGGGTGCCGCGTTGCGTGTTGCGGGCCGCGGCCGCCTCCCGCGCCGCCCGCTCCGCCTGCCGGGCCACGCTCAGCCCCGACGCCCCTGACCCCGCGTCCAACTTCCGCGTCGTCCCGCTGACGTCCGGCCGCTTCGTGGTGCCGCCGACGGCGGGGGCAGCCCGCCCGCCATCCCCGGCCGTGTACCCGCCGCGGCTTGAGGAGTGCGCCGGGACCGTAGGCCGGACCAGCTCCGAGCGCTTGGTCGTGCCCGGGGGGGACCCCGCTGGCGACCCGGACGGGGACTTGCGCGTGGCGCTGGCCGCCCCCGGCGCCGGGGACGGAGACTTGCGGGTGGTACCCCCCGGCGGTGGCGACAGCGACCCATCGGATTTGCGGGTCGTGGCCCCCGGGGGCGGGGATGCGGAGCCGGGCCGGCGCGTCGCGCCGGCGTCCGCAGGGGCGAGGGCCCCGTCGGCGCGGGTGCCGTAGTCGTCCTCCTTCTTCTGCCGCCCCCCCGAGAGGCCGAAGAAGGTGCACAGGGCGTTGCACTCGTGCGTGGCGAAGAACTTGCGGATGCCCTCCTGCCCGCAGTTCCCAATGCCGAAGCCCTTTCCGTCGTTGGAGTGGACCTGCGGGTCGGTGTACATGTCGCCGACCCCCTGGATGTCGACGACGAGGTACCGCCCGCGCGTGTGCACGTGCGTGAAGTGCGAGAAGGCCTGGGGAGTGTTGCGGTCGTTGTCGTTGACGTAGCCCCAGTTGTTGTTGTGCTTCTTGTAGTCGCCGGCCAGGTACGGCTCGACGTGCATGAGGCAGGGCTTGCCCGTGACCTTGTTCTTGGGGCGATTGTCCATCCGGAGCAGGAAGGCGTCCAGGAACTTGATGGGCTTGGGGGGCTTGAGGAGGTTGTAGGCGTCCGCCAGCATGCTCGCCAGCATCTGTGTCTCCACGTCCCGGTAGTACGTGTCGTCCGGCTCGTGGTCGTCCTTGGAGGACTTGGCCACGAACCGCTTCTTCGTGCCGTCCTTCAGGAAGGCGACCATCATGAAGCACATCCGCAGGTTCCCCTCGTCGAAGGCCTTGTCCCAGATGTAGACCTGCAGCAGCGGGGGAGACCCAATATTAGTTGAGCGGCGCTGGACGGAGGTGGGGGGGGGGGGGGGGCGCCCGAATCCTGTGCACGGGGGTCTCGACGCAATGCTTCGGAAGGAGGGGGCAGTCCGGGTACTTTTTGCACGCTTCAAACCCGGCCGCTGGAAACAATGGACAATTTTCCCCCTTGACCAAAAAGCGGGGCAAATGAGTCTAACAAGAGGGGCCGGAGGAGTCCACCACCTTCACCATCATCGGACAATGGTCGTCACCCTCCGGCATCACACCGGCATCACACTCTGGGAAAATCACGCCGCCCCCACGAATAGTCAACCACACAGTTCAGATAGTCCGGAAGGTAGCCCCAAAGGTGCCGGTAGGTGCCCCCCCCCCCACCCCCATCGTCGTGTATCGGCCACCTTCGACATATGAATCCCTGAGGATGGCACTCTGCAGCTAATGCCCAGACCGCCCGGCCCTTTGCCCCGAGCTGTGGCGGTGGGGGTTGGGAAGATACAGACATGCAGTGGCCCTCCTCCAACACAAGGCCTGGAGCAAATTGAAAAGGACTGGGGGGGGGGGGGGGGCTTGGAGCCCCTTTTCAAGAACCCCCCTCTTGGACAGGGGCTTCAAGGGCAAGCAGCCCATAAAGCCCCTTTTTTGGCACTCCCCCCTACTGATGGGGGTGCCAAGGGTTGGGCGTGTTTGGATGGATGTTGTTACTCCCTAGACATCGATGGATAGACAGTGTACCTTCCCAAGGGCCTCCACATGAATGCTGATGCTTTTTGGACGGCTTCAGATGGGTGTTGTTCATTCTTGATTGTGTCTCGTCTCAATGGATACAGATATGCCTTGGACATCTCTACGTGGACTCACTTTTTGGCTGAAGGCTTTGGATGGATGCTGATACTTTTTGGGGCTTTGGATAGTTGTTCTTAGCCCCCGGATGTGTTCGGGTAGATACTGCTATTTACTGGACTGCTCTGGATGAATGCACTGCTTTCCCAAAGGCCTCTGGATGGATGTTGTCACTTGTTGGAGGGCTTTGGACCTGCAACCTACGGTACAGCGTCCGCCTCATGAGTGCATACGGGTGGTTGGTCCTTGGGTTCTCGCAAACGCTGCACTTTTGGAGCAGGTCACCAAAAATCACGCAACCTGCGCTTGACTGGGCATGCCTGTGGAATTGGAACGATCACCTGGATTCTGGGTTTTGCGGCAGCTGAAGCATCTTGTCAAGTGCCTGCTGCCACTGCAGAACAACCTCGTGGTGGGCCTTTTGTTTTGGCAGTAAATTGGTAGTTTTTTTGGCCCCTCGCGTTAATGTAACACCACCCAACTATGCGGCATGGCTGTGCAGCTGCTTGCTGCGTCTCTTGGACTCTGGGAATGATGGCCTGCATTTTGCTTCCAACGCCTTGGTGGTCATCAGTAGGGTTGTACGGTAGCATACACCACCCGACTGCGCTCGGCACACATTGCTGAAGAGCGCACAGCCTAGACACAGGGGCCCTCTGCATTCCAGAATTCTTGGTACTGCCCAATTGGGGGCTCATGGAGGTGCTGTGGCCGCTTCAAGAAAAAGGACATGGCAACCACACATCCCGAAAGGCAAGCAGTACTGCAGGTAGCGACAGGGTCTCCCCTGTCTATGGTGGCCTTGGAGCAAGAAGTTGACAGTGGTGCTACTGCAAGGACGCAGCAGTGGGTTCTACAAGAAGGAACAGTGTCATCTTTGACACTGCTCATCTCCTCTTAGAGCACAACACCATCTTGTACACTCAGGTAACAACTATTGAATTAAGTTGCAAGCACATGACAAAGGGAGACATTCAATGTGGCCCAAGCCTTCCTTGACAAACGGCTATGAACTGTGTCCTGATTTGCACACAGAATAAATGGTACTGTACAGCATTGTACCTCACTCTAGCTGCTACACATGACATATGACTGCGGCCCTTGGAGCCCTTCTGGGGCACGCATAGTGAGGAATTAGCCTTGCGGACCTTGGAGCCCCTTTTCCCAACCCCCCCCCTCAAACCCCCCCGGGGGTCCCTTTCAACTTTCCACCAGCCCCAACACTCCCATCCCCTCCGCATTGTGCCAGGTACACGGACCTGCAGGGGCTCCTCGTTCCACTTGCGCGCCTTCATGTCGTACGTGAGCTTCGTCACGTTCTCGCACATGTCCCGCGTGATCTCATCGATCATGGCCTGGGCCGCGTCCGACTTGAGCTCCTCATGCGCCTTCTTGTAGTTGGCCGTCGCCGCCTCCTCGGGCTGCACCTCCGCCGTCCGGTGCAGCTGCCGCAGCCGCCGCGCGTACTCCTCGTCCGAGACCTTCTTGTCGGCGTAGTCCCGCTTCAGCCGCTCCATCTCGTTCGCGGTGTCCCGCATGTTCATCGTCTTGTCCTGCGGCGTGGGCCGGAACACCGCTGTCTTGTCGTCCGCGCCCCCGCGCCCGGGCACGACCGTCGACTCCCGGGCCCAGTCCCCCGTGTCCTTCAGCAGCAGCCGGATCTGCTCCTCCAGCGACCCGATCTCGTCCGCCATCGCCCGCGCGGTGTTCAGCATCTTCTCGTACGACGCAACCGCAACGCCCAGCCGCTTGGCCTCCTCCGTCTTCCCGTCCGAGTCTGCGAGGGAGCCCATGCGGCTCAGCAGGTCGTTGACCTTGGCCTTGGTCTGGCTCGTGGTCTTCTGGAGGGTGGCCTCGTAGCTCTGCACCGACACCCCCGGGCCCTCGCCCTTCAGTCGGGCTCCCACGTCGTCCAGCGCAGCGAACGCCCGCCGCAGCTCCCCCTCGACCTCCTGCGACAGCCCCCGGATCTGCTCCTTCTGCTGCACCGTCTGCGTCTCGGTGTTGGACAGCCGCTCCAGCTTCTCCTCCGGCATGTCGAGCTTCTCGAGACTGTCGAACTTCGCCTGCGCATCCTTCGCCACCGCGTCCGCCTTCCGCTGGATCTCGTCCAGCTGCTTCCGGATCAACTCCGCCGTCTTGGCGTAGTCCCGGCCGGCGTCGGCCCCGCGGCGGGCCTTCAGGTGCCGGTCGATCTGCTGCAGCTTGTCCCGGCACGGGTGCAGCGCCGCCTGCGGCCACGACAACAGCACAGGGCGCGTCAGGAAATGGACCGGTTCTGGGGTGGGCATTGAATGCGGCGAGGGCGGGGACCCACGCATGTCTGGCAAAGGCATGCGGGTGTGGGCCGGCCGCCGGTGTGCTGGCCATGCTTTTTGGTGTAGCCGAGGGTTCGTACTGGGGTGATGAGGGGGGGGGGGGGGTTAGGAGTACTGGGGACCGGGGGGGATTAGGAACGGGCGCAATTGGTAATGGCGAAATTTGGCGCGGAGCAATTTGGTACCAGGTCTTGAATACCGCTGGAAAAATCAGCACGACATTCCTAAGATTGTGGCACAACAAGCGTAGAATGTGAAGGGCGGTGCGATGGGCCTTTGGCGGATAGCTGTTCTTTCCGGGGGGCTTCTGGATGCGCTAACAATGACACCTGGAAAAATGGCTTCGGACCAGACCACCTCGTGGCATAATTTGGCACACTTTTGTTGTGCCAAACTGTGCCATACCAAATTTCGCCTGCTCCTAACCCCCCCCGCCCCCCGGGTATCGGCAGATCACTGACTCCTCTGACACCCATGGGCAAGCCTTCGGGGCATGCAAGGCATGGTACGGCCCACGGTAGACTGGGGTTTGAGCACACACGGTGTTGTAGGGGGTTGAGGATGTTGGGAAGAAGGGGCCTTCAGGGGAAGGAATGGGCACACCACAAGCACACCACAGTACACACGTCAAGAAAGGCATTGCTCTCAGACACACAGGCGCCCCAAGACAGACCTGCGTCGAGCTGAGCTGGTTCAGGAGGTACGCGAGGCAGCTCTTCTCGCCGGCGGTGCGGGCCTCCTGCTGAAAAAACTGGATGCGCCCGTACACCGGGTCCGACAGCCCCTGCACGTGCCGCAGCTGCTTCAGCGTCGCGGCCTCGTACTGCTTCAGCGAGTCCCGCTGCTTCGCGAGGAGCAGCGCGACCTGCCGGCGGGCGTCGCCGGCGTCGCCGGGGCCGAGCGGGGACCCCGGGGGTCGGGAGCCCGGGGGGCTGCCCACGGGCTTCGGCTGCGCGATCTTGGGGAGGCCGGCGAAGGGGTCGTTCGGGCACGTGGTCATGAACTGGTCGTTGGAGGGGATGAGCCGGACGGGGGTCTTGCCCGAGCGGGCCAGGGCCGGCAGGTCCGCGGGGTTGAGGGGCACGTGCTGCTTGTAGGTCTTGTTCAGCTTGTTGACGGTCTTCAGGGAGGCGTCGATGCGGTCCTCGGTCTTGCTGAGGAATTGGTTGAACTTGCGGGGTAGGTGCTTCGCGGGGCGGGTCGCGTGCTGCACCAGGTCCTTGGCCCGGTGCAGCCGCGCGATCTCCTCCCCGTACTTCTGGTGGTTGTGCAGCCCGGTCGCGAGGTGGATGTGCGCGCGCGCCTCCATCAGCATGCCGTACAGCTCCGCCTGGTGCACGAGCTGCGAGGGGGCGCAATCCTTGAGGGAGGGGTGGCACAGGAGGGTGGCGACGGCGGAGTACTCCTGGGAGACGTCGAAGGCCTCCTTGGCGAGCCAGTCCCCAGGGGCGTGGTTGAGGAGGTCGTAAATGTAGTGCATGTGGAGGGCGTGGCACATGGCCTGCCGCGTCAGGGTCTGGAGGGTGTGGGGCATCAGGTCCGTCGTGACGGCGATGTCGGGCTCGCTGGCGAGGCGCTGCCGGACGTTGTCGAAGAGCCCCGCGGCCGCCTGGTAGTACTGCATGGCCTTGTGGGCCCCATCCTTGTGGCGCTCCGACTCCTCGGCGACCACGCAGTGGACGACCGCCGCATTGAAGAGCACGGCGGCGACCTCCAGGCCGGAGTTCGGGGAAGTGGTGCGCGTGCGGCCGTCAGTGTCCATCCACGTCCACGTGATCCCCAGGCTGCCGTCGTTCAGGGGGAAGTGCTGCGCCGCGTGCACCAGATGCGCGCAGTAGATGTACTGCGCCTTCAGGTGGGCCTCATCCGGCAGCCGGAGGGCGTCGATCATCATGGACCGCATGTCGTCCAGCCGGAGGAGCGGCGCCCCGAACTCCTTGGCCTTGGCCTTGCCGTACTTGTCGTTCAAGAAGGTCGTCAACACCTTCGTGTTCAGCTTGTCCCCTGGCCTCTTCTGTTGCCACGATACCAAAGGGTCTCCGATGTGCATGTTCTCCATCGCGACTATGAAGAACCACAAAACACTCTGCGAGCCATGCGAACGGAAGCGTCAGCGCTCTCGCACATGCACAGGCGTCCGCAGTAAAGAGGGCATCCCCGTGGATGGTATTGCTGGAACTGGTGGCACTGGACATACGTTCAAAGGGCCTACTTGTTCCGGGCATTTGCATGTGACATACGTCCTCTTGATGTACATACACGCGTGTGTGTAAAATATGTACAAGTCATGTGATTAGTGGGATGATGAGCGGGTGTGAGAGGGTGAGCCTCTGCATCCAACCCAGCGTCATTCCGCTTGACCATGGACAACGTCTGCCAAGGTCAACAAAACTTCTGGTGGGGTACACAAAGCTATCACCGCCCAGTCTACACAGTGCCCCCTCCACAATAGCGCTCACCACACGGTGACACACTACCAGAGAGTCAGACTAGCCAACTGGCAGTCGCGTCCAGGAATACATGGTGTCTCCTACAATAACTTTAAACCGACTCCTCCACTTTGCTGGGAGAAGGGTACCCCAAACACAACTGCTCAAGTCAATTTTGGCCTTCCCGGATGGTTGCAGTAACTTTCCGCTTTACAACTAACAACAGTCATCTAGAACCCCCCAAGACGTCACGTCAGAAGCTACAAACAAAAATTGATGAACCTGACTAAATCAGGCCAACTTTGGAACAGGCCTAGGTTTATGGTGGGTATTGTGCCTTCATGGCCTCTATTTGGCGTACATCCCTTTTCCCACAAGAACATGCCAGAGAGTTGGGCTCTTTGGAGTGGCATTGTGGCCCAATGCAGGTTTGGGGCCTTTAATGTCCAGTGCTTATGTATGGAAGGATCAGGGTTAGTATCCGTTTGGTACGTGCCCCATGAGGTCTCTCCTTGCTGTGGTGCGTGGTAAACCAAAGTAAACCCCCCCCCCCAGGTGGAACAGACAATCACCCACCATTGTTGTGGACACGGACCCAAAACTAGCAGTGACTGATGCGTTTGGTAAGGACCTCGGTCACCACATACTTAGGAGCGGTGCTAAGGTTTCCGTAGATGAAGTCGCCTGGGATAAGATTGTGAGCATGGCCAAGTACGGGTGTTGGACGACGTGTTGGTTGAACGGTACGTTGACAGTCTGGCCCACGGCGACCCACTACATCCAGTGCAAGTCCTACTCAAGGACATGGTAGGTATGACACTGTAGGATACACAGATACGTACATGTTCGTTTACGGCGCCAGCGCCGCAAAAAATTTACAGCGCCAGCGCCGTAAACCATATGTTTTTTACCTCGGTGAGCCTCCCATGATCATCGCATCCCAGCACACTACCAAGGCGCCGCGGATTAGAAAAAACTATTTGCTGGATACTAGGCACCAGCTTCATCACATATGCCCTCAGTGTGCAAGGGGGCAAGAGTGTCGGAGATAACAAGGGCACAGGAGTTGGCACTAGAGGGGTTGTGTACACATCCAACCCGCCCACCGGCCAGAACAGAGATTCATGCCCACCCCATAGCACGTTTAGCACCAAGTGGAATTTTGAGTCAAAAATTTCCCAATAAAATCCATTTGCTGGCTAGTCTAACACACTCTTAGGGCTGATCAAAAACCCAGCCTGTTGCAATCTGTGGACCACCAACCGGACACAACCAGGGCTGGAAGCATGAGGAGGCACTGGAGTTTGAGACCCCCCCCCCCTCCCGCTATTCTTGTCGATGGCAAAGGCCTGCAGAATTGTGTAGCCCACTCTGAGGACCAATTGAAAAAGTATCCGGTATGCTCAAGGGCGCTGCATCACCAAACATCATACGTTTATATGGTCTCAAAACATCCTTTGGGGGCTGCCAGAGTTAGACTTAGTGACTGCAGTATACATGCATATAGGGGGATTGGGGTTGGAGTGGTACCTTGACCCCTCCAAATAGCCTAATAGCTTCCAACATCTCATCAACCTTGGTACCTACCGTGTGTCCTGGGCCTTCACCATCGTTTTCCCAATCTTTATCGCAATCAGCCAAGTCTTCAGGAACACACTTATTCCACAGGTTGTTTGATACTAGCACCCTACCAAACTCTCCCAAGCAGTCGCGATACGGGGGAGTGCAGTCGCCCACACTTGTGGTCGCCACTAGAACCAGCAGTGACCAGGATGCACATTTGGTTCACTATGCGGTGGTGACAGACTCCAACATGGCCATGGAGCGTCTGATGAAAGTTTCAGGGGCGAGGCTTGGGGGTGGTGAGGATGCGCACGTGGTGATTACCTGGTTATATGGCAAAAGTGGGGGTTAACGGAGATCCAGGCCCCAGGATGGCAACTCGGCGTGGACAAGACCTTGCAATCGGGGAGTGGCGGGGACCGTATAGGACCGTATGGGAGTTGTATGGTGAGGTGCCGTCGGGTTATGAGTCAAATAAGACCCGAGCACTCATGTCAGTGATTGGGAGGGTGCAGGTCTGGCTTGCCGCACTGATTTGGGGCATGCACTATTCCTTGGGGGGGTGCAAGACAAGGTTGCACAATATTGTTGACATTCCCTAGTGGCATGGTGACTGAACAAGAGAACGTCAGTTTGCTACATTCTGTTGTGAACCTCGCAATCTGAGCACAATTTGAAATGGGAGCCCCCAAGCACACCCATTCCAAACGCCCTTATATCACCCCTGCCTCAGGAGCAGGTCCCATTGTACACCCTGGGAGACCTCCTTCAGTGGGGGCCGGAGGTGGTCCATCTTCCACGAATGGGGGTGGGACGATGGAACCAGGGGTGCTGGGTATGGCCGTCTAGCATAGCCCTGCTGCCAAGCGTCTCAGGATGATGGCATGGTGCGTCTTGGCTAGCACGAAGGATCCTTGGCGTTGATCAAGCCCATGAGGTCACCTTCGATTGTAGTACTTGGACGTGATACAGCACTTGAAGAGGATGCTGGATTGTCCCTTGACCATGATCCCGAGGTTCGACATCAGCCATGCCTGCTCGGGGTCCCCATGATGGGGAGAAAACAACATGGACACATCATCACCTCTGCCTTGGCGAGGTCCCATGGTGGGGAGAAATCAACCTAGGAAACAGTGGATGTGGTGGAAATGAGAAAAAAAAATGTGGAAAAAGGTGGAAATGGGTTAAACTAGGTGAAAATCCAAAAATGCCATATCCCCAATGTGTAAGAAGCATCAAAACCAACTCTCAAACAACAATGAGGCCCCTAGTATCACAAAGTATGGGTCTCTAGTACGGCCACACGCCCAAATAGTTGCATTGCACTTGCACTGTGTGCGCACTGCGCTAAGTGTGCCCCCTGTGTATGTGGGGCCATGAGGCAACGGAAACTGGGCTCGCATACGCCCCCGTGTCACAGGCGCATGGTCATAACCACATTGTTCAGTGTTTTGCTTGCTGCACTGCAGCGTAGACCAGTTCTGTACCACACCAGGTGGTTGCTGACTGCGCATAGGCACTGGTCCTCTGGACATTTAGGTCAGCTCGCACCCACCACCCACCCACAGTGCCGGTTAGTCTCTAACCCTTGCCCTGCAGGTCGTGACCCTGTCATGCACTTGCTCTCTGGCTCGTGAGGACGTGTCATACTCGATCCTCAGGGGCGCAATGGCGCCTTGGATGGCGCAAAGGCGTCTCAGCATTTCAGTATGTGCTCCGTTTGTCAGGCAATTCAACAAATCATTGCTGTTTGGCGTGTGGCGCATACCATTTCAGCTCTCCACCATGCATGCGCATGCCGCCCACACATTCATGCCTACTTGCTTCCGTCATCCTCACTTGGGCCGCACTCTCGCCGCCCGAGTCTTGCTTCGGCTGTTCAACACGTGACAACGTGTCGAGCCTGTGGCTCAGGGGCGCTACGGCGCCCTGCTTTTTCATGTCTTGACATTTCTCGGCTGTTCCGTGCCGCCGTGGCGTCCCTTTTACCTTGGTCAGCTCGAACCCACCCTGATCAGCTCGAACCCTGGTCAGCTCAAACCCACCACCTCCCTTTGCGCCGGTTAGCCCCAGTCTCTCGCTCTGTGGGTCTCTCTCCTACTCTCTCCCTTCCATTCTCTCTTGCTCTCCCCTTCTCTTTCTCTCCTGTTGCACCTCTCTGTTCCTTTCCCACTGTGCTCTACCCTCTCTCTCTCTCTCTCTCTCTCTCTCTCTGTTTCTCTCTCCCTCTCTCTCGCGCCCTCTCCCTCGCGCCCAAAAAGGGGGGTTCGGGTTGTTCGGTGCATCTCTATCCCCCCCGGGGTTCGAACCATCCTCCACGGGACAGAAGAGGTGTGGTGTATCCACTGGGCCACGACGATGGGTTATCTGCACCATGGCACCATGCGCTCCACTCTTCTTCTTCTTTTTGTCACCCCCTGTCATGCGTATCTTCGTTCGCATGGGGGTGTGTTCAGCAGTGTGTAGAGGAACCGCACAGCGTCCCCGGGTACCGGGTCCGCCTGCCTGAAGAGCGTTCTTTGGAACAATCGCAAGAGGTCCGCTCGGCCTGCCAGCCACACATGCATGCAATCGCCAGTTCTGCTTACCGAGGAGGGCACTGCTCTGTGTCCTTCTGCCGTCGGACAGTGGAGGATCGCCTCCCACTGGAACGGGTGCCACTTGTCTGCACTTTTGGGTCGCCACTGGACCTGCATGTTCGCCAGAGCCTGGGTCTTCAGGGTCCAGTTGATCTGGACCATCACCGAGTAGAGCTCCTGATTGCTCATCTGCAGTGGTTCCCCATGGTTGTCCACAATCTCACAGTGCATCCTGGTGCCATGTGGTTGGTCCAGTCGGAGCCAGATCTGCTGATTGCGGGCCCAGGCCATTGTGGTCAGTTCTGCTTCAACTGCTTGCAGCCCTTCGTTCGCAATGGCGTCCAGCTGACTCAGTGCTTGCACCTTGAAACGCTGGCGTTCTTGCTGAGGCTTGACCTTCTTTGGGGTGGGCTGGATGTGTGTGTATGGGCCATACCGCTGCTGGTGAGATCCCTTCTCCTGCTGTGTCCTCCCAGACGGCATAACGCCTGGGTGCCTTTCCGCGACAGGACGCGGCGTTCAGCTGCTTGGTGTTCTCCTTTGCGTGCTGCTGCTCACTGCGGCAGAACGCAGCCCATGTGTTGCAAGCTCTACTGCGACAAAACGCAGCTCATGTGATGCAGACTCTGCGTCAGAACACAGGTGTTTGAGACATGCATTGCTGTGCTTGGTGCCTGTGGGATGTCTGTTCCAGTGTGCAAGGGCTTCTGGCTCTGTCATTATCGACCCTGTCCTGGGTTCCTGCGTTTCCTGAGCCTTCGCTTCTTGCGCTGTCGCCTGGTGTCACTCACATCAGTGCTGAAGGACAGTGTGTCTGCTGCTGACAGTGCACTCGACAGCACTCCCTGGTGTGCGTGTCCTGGTCTCATTTCCTCACTTTCTGTATTGCTTGAGGAGTACGGTCCCATCCCACGTGGCGCTGGCTCCCCGGATGCTTCCCCTGTCAGTTCATCACTGTCCATGGGTACCATACCCAGGGATGACCAGAGTGCCCTTGTGCCCTCTGACTCTGATCCCGACCCTCCCCTCAAACCTACCGTGGACTCTGACCCAGATGATGATTTTGGTGCAACATGCTGTGACCACAGTGGGCTTGAACACATGCCTTCCATCGCCAATCCATTCGCCATCTCATTTCCCTGCACGTTGACATGTGCTAGGACATGTTCCCACCTGACTTCTGTTCCCGGCGTCGCCATTTCCTGGAGCAGCATTTCCCAGACTGGGACGTGGACTTGCAGTTTTCCAGATGTGGTTGTCCATCCCTTTGACTTCCAGTGTTGGGCCCTGCCAGTCGCTCCCAGCTGCAGGTATTGTGAGTCGGTGAGGATTGCCAGTTTTGGCACCCAGAAACCCTGTAAGGCTTCCACGGCTGCCCAAAGCTCTGCTCCGTTGTTTGTTTGCCTGTAATGTGTTGGTACATAGCCACAGAAGCGCACCTCTGGTCCTTGATCATCTTCCGCCGCGAACACGCCAAATCCCCCGGCCCTGCGCATGTCCTTGCGGCCCAGTCGGTTCGACGATCCATCAGTGTACACTATCCTGTAGCCCTTCTCCACCAGTTCTGCAATCAGTTCTTGCACTCCTTGTAGCACTCCCGGGCCTGCCTGCCTCGGGCGCTTCGGGCGTGACTCCGTTGCCCTTTGCCAACTTTGATTGTCGGCTGATTTTTCTTGAGTGAAGCATTCCGTGTGTGTTTGCCACCACGCATTCAGTCCCCCATGTACTTGCACTTCCCCTTGTCGTGGCTGCACTCCGGTGTCTCGAAGTTGTTCCAGTGATTTTTGAAATCCTTTCCATTGTTCCCTGTGCTCCCCTGTGTAAAATCCCACCCACTCACATAGCTCCCCTAGCCATGTTGTAAGGTATGACGCGAACACCGGTGACGCTCCTGCCTTGACTTCGCATCGATATCGCCAGTGGGCACTTCTTGCTGACCACATCGCCCAGCCTTGGTTCGTTTTCAGCAACCATTCTTGGTCGTCAGACTCCATCATATCTCGAACTGTGGATGTCCCGTTATCAGTTGTCACCTGGCCATAGTAGTGCTGTATAACCGCCGCTGCTGCTTTGAACATGGGGCATTCGACCATCCCGTGTTTGATCGTCTCCTTTTGTGAGCAAACCGGGCACTTGTCAGTGCCTGACCTCTTGTAGACTCTTGCATGTACGGTCAGTTTGTGCCACAGCGCCTTTCGCGCAAAGTCTTGAGCCCTCGGTGGTAGCTGTGCCTGTGCCAGCTGTTCCCATACCTCCGGTGTTTGCGGGTCGCGGACCCCTGGCTGAGAGGCGTAGAACTGGAGCAGCCATGCCCTGGTCCAGTTTTGGGTATGGACTGCGGGGGTATCAAACCCCCCTTGTGACATGACTTTGTTGAGGAGTCGTCCGCCATGATTGTAGACCCCTTTCCATGTCCGAGGCAGTGCATTGAACAATCTTGCGTCCTCCAAGCTTTGGAATTGACCCCACGTCAGCACCCCCTGCCTGATCAATTTCGTGTTGTAGTAGGAGCAGCGGAACTCATTTCGGAAATACACAGAGTGCCACAACGGCAGGCGGTCCCGGTTTGCCGGGGGGGCCACCTGCGGGGCCACTCGCTGAATGTTGGAGTGTGCCTTCGCCGACCATCCCAGAAATGTGAGATCTGCCGTTCGGACCATGCCCAGTTGAATATATGGAAGGTTGTCCTTGGATGGTGTGAACCCTATGGCTGTTGCCCATGCATAGAAGGTCTCAACTGCCTTGTCAGGGAATTTGTGAGGGTCTCCCAACAGGCTGACGAACGGAGCCGCCGCCTGGTGCATAAGAAACAGTTCTGGTTCTGGTAGTGCCAGTCCCCCTTGCGTTCTTGGTCGTGAGAGGATTGGTAAGGTGATTCCGAAGCTGTTGGTACCCATAGTCACGTGATACACCAACTTCAGTTGTCTGATCACCGAGACTAGGGCGTAATATGCCTTGGATACCCACGCCACGACCGGCAGAATCCATGATGTCAGCATGAATGCTCGTTCGTTCATGGACAATTGCAACGTGGATACCACCCTTGCGCGACGGAAGGCTTCTTGCAGTGCTGGTGCAAAGGCCTGCTCCATCGTCAGCCCCCATCCTTGGTCGTCTTGTTGGTGCCGAATATTCCCCAAGCGTACACCCAGATACTTGACGAAGTTTTTGACATCCACTCCAATGTCCCGAAAGCACCTCGCCCACTCCATTCCCCCACAGTTGCGAACTATCGCTGCCGCTTTGTTCAGGTTGACCTTCAACCCCGAAAACTGTCCAAAACGTGAAACCACTTCCCATACCCTTTTCAACAGGTGTGGGTTGGCTCTTCCATCAAAGAAAATGATGAGGTCATCTGCATACATCATGACAGTCAGTACTGGACCAGGTCTTGTAGTGGGAAAATCACGAAGGATGCCACCAGGGAGAACAGCGCCGGGGAGAGTGGATCCCCCTAGCGTGTGCCCGCCCTCGGGTGGTGGTATACGCCTGGGACGTATCCTTTTCCAACGGAGTACAGATACGGAGCTCGCAAAAGGTGTAGAATGGGACGGATATACAAGAATGGTATGCACATTAGACCCAGAGCTGCCGACACCATCTCGTGAGACATAGTGGGGAAGGCATTTCTGAAGTCCATTGATAACGCCGCCCCTTCACTTAGGCCATCCCAGAGTGCCCGTGACCCATAGACATGCTGAAGTATGCTTCTGTGTCGAAGGAAACCTGTTTGCTGTGACGGGATACAGTGGAGAAGTACATCCTCTAACTGGATCAGGAGGATGTTGGTGAGCCACTTCTGCCTTGTAGTTTGCAGTGCAATTGGTCGGAGCGAATCTGGTGTTTGCATCGCCTTCGTCTTGGGGGTCATTGTCACCACTCCCGAGGTCCATGTCTCCGGCATTTTGCCCACTTCGAGGAAACGTTTCATTGAGTCATACATTTGCGGTTCGAAGATGTCCGAGAACCTCTTGAAGAACTTTGCCGAGAAACCATCCAATCCAGGGGAGCTGTTGCTGTTCAGCCTCTTAAGGCCTTCATGAACAATGTCCAGGGATAGTTGCTTGAAAAGAAGTCGACCTGCCTTGCGCAGCCGCTGTTCCACTCCTAACGACTTCAGATAGGCCACACAATCTTCTTCGGTGGATCCCGTCGGTGTGGACACTTTGTCCCAATGGTCCACCAACTCTTTTGCCACCGCCTTTGCCCCCCGTATCGCCGAGCCCGTCCTGGATACCAGCTGTTGAAGTTTCTTTCGCTCCTGCAACCCCCGCATTAACCGATACAATTCGTTCCTTTGCGTTCTCGGATCTCCTGAGGTTTCCCCGGTCGTGATCACCCCCTTGAGCTTGGACAGTGTTTCCATGCACGTTCTATCACGCTGAGCCTTTTCATACACCCCCACCAGGAGGGTGTAGGCTGTTGCTGCATCTGTTGCTGCGATCCCCAGTGATGATAGAAATTGGTAGACCGCTGGTGCAACAGAGTCTCTCGTGGATCCACGCAGGAACCGCAGGGCCTGTAGTTCTACCGACTGCTTTTTGTTTTTATGCTCCCTTTGATGGTTGATCGCCTTCTTTTGGATGCAGCTCGGCGCCTCTTCCCACCATTGATCCCCTGTTGACTTGATAGACTTGAGAGATGTCTCCAGATCTTCCATTGCCTCCGGGTCGTGAAGGATGGTCTCTGGGCAGTAGAATCTGGGGACCGTGTCCTCTGTGTCGAAAGACGGGGGTGTGAATTCAGCCAGGATCGCCTTGTGGTCTGAGTTGGCAGCAAACATGGGGTACACACTGGTCGCCAGGCTCAGCAATTCAGATGTTGTGTGGATGCGGTCAATACGGCGTAGCCTCTGCGGGTCGAGTCGCTCTCCTTCTCGGGGGTAGCCGTATGTGAAGCCCGTCGGACACGATGCTTCCTTGTCCTTGATGTTTGTCAGGGTTGGACAGTGAATATCCACCCAAACATCCTGCAGACCCGCTTTCGCCAAGGTCGTTGCCTCCTGGTCTCTGGCACGTAAAGACGTGTCATGCTCAAACTCTGGGGGCGCAAAGGCGTCCCTGTGTTTTACAACTAAACTATTGTGATCAGCACATAAAATCAGGTTTGGTCCATGTAACTCCTTGGCGATGTCTTTCCATTGCGACTGTCGACGCGTGTGCTTGTGGTGGAAGTGGACCACAACTATGGTGATCTCCAGCGGACCACTCGACAGCGAGGCTTTCAACGCCCTGGGAGACAAGAACTTCATTGATTGCAGTGTCCACTTGGATGTTTTCCACGCCAGTGCCACTCCTCCCCTTCCTTCTTCATGAAGTGGTCCGTCCAGGCCATACCCGTACTTTGACAAGCACTGCACGCCCGCTTGACGATCCTCCACCGTGACGAAGTGAGGTTCTTGGATGGCGAAGAAGTCCACCTCCAGGGACCGCAGCAGTGACCCTAGGGCCACTATGCGCTTTTGCTTACGCTTTCTCATGGTTATTTTTGTTTGAAACCCATTGATATTTTGGGACAATACTCTGAGCGTGCTGCTCAGAGGGATGCTTGATGCTGACGTCATCGTGGTGCTCCATTGGACGACGAAGCCTCATCTTCCTTCAAGTCCCGCTTGCGTTTGAGGGAGCTGATGACCTTGTCGGCTTGGTCATCCAACTCCATAGCCTTGGCCATTTCTCCCGCCGTGATTAGGCCTTGCCTGCGTGTCTTCGAGTCATCTGTGTTTCTGGGCCGGTCTGTGATTCGCCTTTTCCGCGCCTCGTAATCCGCCTCGGAGATCACAAACATCGGAGGCATCCCAGAATCTGACAGGTAGACCTTTCCAATCAGCTGTGTCACACTTTCCCCGGTCAATCGCCAGGTGGCAGTGCGCATCTCCCCAACACTCCATCTGACGCGGTCCGCGATGTACCGGCAGTGCACTGAGGCCGCAAGGGCCTCAGTCAGGTCTAAGAGGTACCACCACGGTGCCACATCCAGAAGGTACACTGTGCCCACAAGGTCCTTCTTCCATGTCGAGGGGATTGTGGGCTTGGAGATGATATCCCTATCGAGGAACTGTCCTGTCCTCAAATCCTTGAAGACAGCCCCGATAGCAGCCACCAGTTCACGATACCTTGTCTTCAGCAGTGAGTGCCCAGTTTCCGTGAGACCCAGCAGCAGTTTGCTGGGCCCCAGCACGTGGATTTTCACTGGCGATTGTGCTTGCAGCACGCCCGGGATTGTCCAAAACATCGCGAGAACTGAGGCATACAGCATGGGAGACCATGTTTCCTTGTGCGTCTTCTTGATCCACACCTCATAGACAGCAGTCATGTTGGTCACGTTGGCACCACGATACCATTCCACTGGCTGGATCTGGAACCTTGGCTTGGATCCGAACTGTGATACCACAGTATTCACCTGTTCCTCATTCAACTCCGTGAAGAACAGTTTTGAGTTCCGTGGGTCTGTCCCCGGGAGGAGATGGACTTCATCAGAGTTCATGCCAATGGACCCCAACAGCCCGTTGACTAGGTCATTGTGGACCTGCACAGCGTATTGGTTATCCCGCACGTCTGGCTCGTGGAACACCACCTTGTCAACTTCTGCCCCAGGCGTCATAAGCCGCAGAAGCTTATACGTTGGGGGCGGAGATAGGCTTCTGGAGTCCCTTGTGCTGCTTGCAATCCAGACATCAAATCGATCATGTGTGCGCATGTGCATGAGGGACCTGTCCGCCATTTGTAACTTTTCGCAGCCGAAAGGCAAGTTCGAGTTAAGGGCGAGTGCCCGATTGAGAAATGACGGCCTGTCATCATCATCGCTGACAGGTTCAAGCAGGATAGCAACAAAGCGGCCCAGCATGGGCAAATCAGCAAGTAGTCTCTTAATCGCATGTTGGATTTTATCATATTCAGTCATTTCCCCAACGAGCACAACATTGGGGCGACTGCCGTAAAGGACGGCAGCAAGTTTTTCAGACGAGTCGCAGTCCTTGAAGAGGTCGTACGACAGGGAGGCAGCCTCTGGAACTCCACTCTTCAGCACCACTTCGTCCTGAATGATATAGTCGGCGTCATCGATGGCTGCCAAACACGCCAGTTGACCGGCGTCGGCAGGAACGATGACCTCGTCGCCTGGCGTGGCCAGACGGGCCTGGGTGTCCCGGACACTCATGCGGTCAGGGGACAAGGAGGTGGCGTCGGCGACAGTTTGTCAAGGCCCAGCGGCCCGGGCAAGCATGGACAAAAAGACACCGAAAAAAAATAGACACTCAGAAAGTATGTGGGGGGGGGGGGGGGCATGAAGCACTGTTTGCATAATACCACGGGAGACAACATGCACCGTGTGCACAACACCAAGAATATACTCGGGGTAGCATCCACCATTTGTTAGCACGCACTGTTTGCAGGCATCGTTTGTACAACACCAAGAAAAAATTCAAGCTCACACACACTGTTCGCATGAAACTTCACTTGCTGCTTAATGCTCAGGCGCAATCATCATTCACACTGCATCAGTTCTGGTGTCCGAAAGGATATGCCATGAACATTCTAGATGAAGTACCACGTATCCATCACATCCATGCCTACAATCCAACATCAAAATCGCAATCGAAAGATGTTCACCGAGCTGGTGGAACCAGTCTTGGTTTTATAACCCTTTTTAGTGTCTAGGGTGGACCTACCACGTTTAACAGCAAGCAAGCATCAAGCAGCAAGCAAGCAGCAGAAAGCGCGAAATGGGTAAAAATCAGATTTCCGTCATGGTGCTTCGGATTTGGTTTAAATTTTGGTGGATGATACCTATGGGTGTGAGGGACAACCACACAAAGTTTGAGCAAGAAACTCAACGGTGGCGGCCGGGAACGGGATTCGCAAGTGGCGGACCTCAGTTTCAAAAACTGCAGTTTAGGGCCAAAAACAGCCATTTTTAGGCCAAAACAGCCCTAGAGCCCATTCAAAACGGCCAAACGAAGGGAAACGGTGGGTACACTCCACGTGCCGCTTGACTTTCCTGTGTCAACGAGCCCTTTGCGGCCCTCTAACTCCACCATATGTCCTGGAAACGGCCCAAAAAGGCCCCCAGAAGCCCCAAATTTTGTGTAGACTGGCTGCCGACAGCCACAAACCAAGAATAGGCCATATCTTTGGCTACATGGCTCAAAACGCGAGTCCGAGGGCACCTACTCCACCTGCAACCCCCCACTTTTTGTGGTTTCCACCCCTCAGAATTGCCTAAACGGACGCCTAGACCCCCGTACCTAGGCCCGGTAGGCTACGGCAAGCTGCAAGCTCAAACCGAAACAGGTGGGTGCCCAAATGGGTCATCAGGGTGCAATAGGGGCGGAAAACTAACTTTTCTCAAAAATGATCCTAGACCATGTGTGATGCTAAAACAAGTGTTTTTGGACCGTTTTGAGCTTGTGGTGGCCCATTTTGGTCCTCCGAAATCCCAAAATGCCTTGAAAATGGGCTGTTTTGGGACCAAAAATGGGTCAAAAATGGGTCAAAAACACATTTTTCCAAAAATCATCCTACACCACTTGGGGTGCACCAACGGGTGAAATGAGCCCATTTTGGGGGCATTTTGGCCCCTCAGAAGTCCGAAAAAGCCTTGAAAGTGGGCCTTGTGGTGAAGGGGATTACTTGCAAGCTGATTCCACTCTGTCAACGGCCTTCAATGTGGGACTCATTGGTGTCCCTCACCAATCATAGCTGATGTTCCCTCCCCCACCAGCTCGGTCCCAATATTCAGTCTTGATATAGGGTGTCGGCACCACAGGTGCCTGCATATAACTTATTGTCTGTCCACGGGGTGGGGGCGCCTCCTCGCTTTTGTACGCGACCCCCCCCCCCAGTAGAAGTGGGCCGAAGGCCCCGAGGGGGGGGGGGTGGCATTGGAGGGGGGGGGGGGCATTGGAGGGGGGGGGGGGGTTTAGGGAGGGGCGATGGGGGGGGGGGGCGGTTGGGAGGGTCGGTGGGGGGGGGGGTCCAGGTGGGGCGATTTGGGGTGGTGAGGGGGGGGGCGGGGGGGGGGGGGGCACAGGCTCCCCTTACCTCCCCTTGCCCTCAATCTAACCATACCATCACCATCAACCTAACCCTAACCTTTGCAGCCAGTTGGTTTGGCCATGCTAGCCATATTAATCGGGCTGCACAAGATCCCCCACATTTCGTTCATGGCTGCTTTTGCCACATCATGGCTCTCCACTGTGGACCCCAACACTCATTCTAACCCGAGCCTAGGGTGAGAGCTAGGGCTGGGGCAGGGCTAGGGGTAGGGTTAGGGCTAGGGTCACCGAGCTGGTGGAACCAGTCTTGGTTTTATAACCCTTTTTAGTGTCTAGGGTGGACCTACCAGGTTTAGCAGCAGCAGCAGCAGCAGCAGCAAGCAGCAAGCAGCAGCAGCAAGCAGCAAGCAGCAGCACGCGCGAAATGGGTAAAAATCAGATTTCCGTCGTGGTGCTTCAGATTCGGGTGAAATTTTGGTGGATGATACCTATGGGTATGAAGTACAATCACACAAAGTTTGAGCCAAAAACTCAACGGTGGCGGCCGGGAACGGGATTCGCAAGTGGCGGACCTCAGTTTCAAAATCTGCAGTTTAGGGCCAAAAACAGCCATTTTTGGGCCAAAAATGCCCTGGAACACATTCAAAACGGCCAAACGAAGGGAAACGGTGGGTACACTCCACGTGCCGCTTGACTTCCCCGTGTCAACGAGCTCTTTGCGGCCCTCTAACTCCATGATATGCCGCGGAAGCGGCCCAAAAAGGCCCCCAGAAGCTCCAACTGCCGACGACCACAAACCAAGAATAGGCCATATCTTTGGCTACATGGCTCAAAATGCGATTCCGAGGGCACCTACTCCACCCGCAACCCCCCACGTTTTGTGGTTCCCACCCCTCAGAATTGCCTAAACGGACGCCTAGACCCCAATAACTAGGCCCACTAGGCTGTGGCAAGCTGCAAGCTCAAGCCCAAACAGGTGGGTACCCAAATGGGTCAACAGGGTCCGAAAGGGGTAAAAATATGACTTTCCGCAAAAATGATCCTAGACCATGTGCGACGCTAAAACAAGTGTTTTTGGACTGTTTTGAGCTTGTGGTGGCCTATTTGGGTCCTCCAAAAATCCCAAAATGCCTTGAAAATGGGCTGTTTTGGGACCAAAAATGGGTCAAAAATGGGTCAAAAACACATTTTTCCAAAACTCATCGTAGACCGATTGGGGTGCACAAAAGGGTGAAATGAGCCCATTTTGAGCCCATTTTGGGGCATTTTGGCCCCTGAGAAGTCCAAAAAGCCTTGAAAGTGGGCCTCGTGGTGATGGGGTTCAGGTGCATTTCACTTTGTCAAGAGCCATCAATGTGTGAATCATTCTTGATGTCCCTCACCATTCATATCTAATGTTCCCTCCCCCACCAGCTCGGTCCCAATATTCAGTCTTGATTAGGGTCACCGAGCTGGTGGAACCAGTCTTGGTTTTATAACCCTTTTTAGTGTCTAGGGTTGACCTACCAGGTTTAGCAGCAGCAAGCAAGCAAGCAAGCAAGCAAGCAAGCAGCAAGCAAGCAGCAGCACGCGCGAAATGGGTAAAAATCGGAACTCCGTCATGGTGCTTCAGATTCGGGTGAAATTTTGGTGGATGATACCTATGGGTGTGAAGTACAATCACACAAAGTTTGAGTAGGAAACTCAACGGTGGCGGCCGGGAACGGGATTCGCAAGTGGCGGACCTCAGTTTCAAAAACTGCAGTTTAGGGCCAAAAACAGCCATTTTTGGGCCAAAAAAGCCCTGGAACACATTCAAAAGGAAGGGAAACGGTGAGTACACTCCACGTGCCGCTTGACTTCCCTGTGTCAACGAGCCCTTTGCGGCCCTCTAACTCCATGATATGTCCCGGAAACGGGCCAAAAAGGCCCCCAAAAGCTCCAAATGCCGACAGCCACACACCAAGAATAGGCCATATCTTTGGCTACATGGCTCAAAATGCGATTCCGAGGGCACCTACTCCACCCGCAACCCCCCACGCTTTGTGGTTTCCACCCCTCATAATTGCCCAAACGGACGCCTAGACCCCAATACCTAGGCCCACTAGGCTGCGGCAAGCTGCAAGCTCAAACCCCAAATAGATCGGTGCCCAAATGGGTCAACAGGGTCCACTAGGGGCAAAAAGATGACTTTTCTCAAAAATGATCCGAGACCATGTGCGACGCTAAAACAAGTGTTTTTGGACCGTTTTGAGCTTGTGGTGGCCCATTTTGGTCCTCCGAAGATCCCAAAATGCCTTGAAAATGGGCTGCTTTGGGACCAAAAATGGGTCAAAAATGGGTGAAAAACGCATTTTTCCAAAACTCATCGTAGACCGATTGGGGTGCACAAATGGGTGAAATGAGCCCATTTTGAGCCCATTTTGGGGCATTTTGGCCCCTCAGAAGTCCAAAAAGCCTTGAAAGTGGGCCTCGTGGTGATGGGGTTCACTTGCAAGCTGATTTCACTTTGTCATGGGCCATCAATGTGTGAATCATTCTTGATGTCCCTCACGAGTCATAGCTGATGTTCCCTCCCCCACCAGCTCGGTCCCAATATTCAATCTTGATTAGGGTTAGGGTCAAGGGTAAGGTTTGGGGGTAGGGTTATGAGTAGGCTGAGGGTTGAGGTGGGCATTAGAGTCAAGGTTGGGTTCAAGGATAGTGTTGGGGTGCAAAGTGGACAAAATGGGCAAGGGGAATGAAAAAAAAAAATTCGGGCGCCTTCGGCGCCACCATATATATGGCCAATAGCTGTTGACCCTTGGCAACTAAGTGGACCCGGAGGGCAGGGAAGGGGGGGGGGGGGGTCGCGTACCAGAACCGAAGAGACGCCCCCCCCCCCCCGTGTGTCTGTCCTGCCAGCCACGGTAACTGCAAACAAGCACTCCTTTGGCTCTCAATACCCGTGAGTGTCCTAGCTAAAAACTAAGTGTGTCATCTTTTGCCCCAAAGGGTGCAATTATGATTGAAACCGGCCACGTTACCTAGGGACTGAAACTTCAGTACTGGCATCAGACTCAAAAACTTGCCGCTTACTGCTCAGCTCCGGGGGGTTCCATGACCGACTCCATCACCCATTGCTTGTACTTTGCAGAGGGCCACCCACCATAGGGTAGCACCCACAAGCTCTCTATTTGCGGTACCATTTACAAGATTATTTACTTGTGTACACCATTTGCAACCACATGGGTAGGAAAACAGTGTAGCACTGTAAAATGCAGCAATCCTACGATACAATACAGCAGTACAGCGGTACGATAGTGCAGCCCGGTAGCAGTACTTTCGTGTAGTAGTGCAACAGTGCCACAGTTCAGCAATACAAAACTAAATTAGTCTCTAGGCCAAGGAGAGGGGTTTTGCATGGCTAACACATCGCATAGCTTCGTTTGACCATGGGGTTTGGGTATGCGTGAGGTAAGACACAGAAACCTTGGGTGGAGGAAAACATCTCATACACGGATACATGTTCTGAATTCCAAATTTCTTCATAGGGGGTGCGTGGCACAGGAAAAGGTTTAAAAGGCAATGCAATGATGTCCGACATTTTTCCTGGTAAAATGCAAAAAACCCGGAAATGGTGCTGAAAAAAGATACTTGTTTATTCCTCCTTTCTAACCAAGTGGGAGGTTCGAAGGAGAGGTTGCGGCCACCTTTAGAGCCCCCGAGGGATGGGGGGGGGGGGTCTGAATGCGTATTTCGCTTAGCCCGCTTTATAAGGGGGTTGGGCATCGCGACTCCTGAGGAGGAGCCCTGGGCGACCGATTTTTGTTTCATGACGCACCTGACCTTCGAGCCCCTTTCCCGGACTCCCCCCCCTCCTTCGGAGGGCTCAAAGCCCCCCCCCCCCCCTTGTGCAAACCTTTTTTCCCCGTCCCCCGGAGGGTAGCCAAAAGTAAGGAAAAGTATTTCGCTTAGCCCACTTTATAAGGGGGTTGGGCATCGCGACTCCTGAGGAGGAGCCCTGGGCGCCCCCGGTCCTCGGCTTTTTCTTTTGCCCCCTCCCCTAATTGGATGCGCCAAAAAAGGGTGTTACACCTATCGGACATCAGCCATCACGGTTGAGCACACTAGGAGAGCAGCCCCCCTAGGCCCTGCCCGTGCCCTTTTTATACCCCGTAGGGCCCGGCGGGAGTTAAGCCCGGAATTTTTTGAGGTCGCTGGGTAAAAAATACCCAAATTTTTGTTTCATGACGCACTTGACCTTCGAGCCCCTTTCCTGGACCCCCCCCCCGTCGTGCAAACCTTTTTTCCCCGTCCCCTAGAGGGTAGCCAAAAGTAAGGACCTTACCGAGGCCTAAGTGCCAACAGCATCAATGTACAAAATTGCAGAATATCCCCGGCTTCCTTTCCGGACCAAGGATCATGCCTGCCAATGCAGGGTTCGTAACCGGTACCCTAGGTACCGGAACACGAGTGCGTAGTCGCGAAACAATGAAAGCATGCCTTGAAGCTGCTGCAATTTTACGGCGCCAGCACCGTAAACATCTCGCAAACGCCGGAGTTGGGCAATAGCAGACCGGATTAGAGGTACCACTCAATTGGTACACAAGAACACAGACAGAACCATGTTCTCCATCATGGAGAGATTAAAGTTTGTTAGAACTTCCACTTAGTTAGGGTCAGTTAGAAACTGTTTATACTCAAGGGCTGCCCATAAGGGTAAGAATCGGCGGTGGCACCCCGTCACATAATACTTGCGTGCATGCCACATACCAAAGAGTAGTGGCATTTTGGAAAAGAATGATGTTGGGGCATAAGTTACACTATAGTGTAGTTTGTGCAGACGGAAGTATAGATCCACATCACTTAGCAGAAGACATAGGTCAGAGGGCATGGTACTGGTCCTTGTTCTCCACTCCTCCAAATCGGAGCAAACCTCTAGTAGGCCTGGACGGGAACTAATGTTTAGTGGTAGGACACTGCCGCATTCCTTTCCTTGCCAGGTATTTATGCGGGTAAGAGGGATAATTGCGGCCATGGAAACGGGACACTACGGTTTATGCCACTACGCCCAAGTGCCGCTAGCACCAAGGGTGTACGTGCAGCTGAGTGGCCATAGGATTTTACATTCCCGGTACACCTGTGGGACATGCCTTCTACTACTACTATACAGGTTATGGATGTGAAAATGGTCGGGAACCTGCTATCCCAAATTGTAGTCAGGGATGGTGCCCCATTTGGGGGGGGGGGGGGCAAATGAGAGCCAAACGGTGTTTGGCCAATTACCGGCAGACGAAGCTAACCGTGCTACCCATTCTGTGACCCAACTCTTAACGCGCCTGGATGCAAAAATTGCACAGGTTCGGAGGCCTCAGGTAGATGGGGCTGTGAGGCCATGTCCTAAACCCAAACCCAGGGGGAATCCTTGCACTGCGCGCGCACTGCACGCGCACTGCATGCGCATTGCGCGCTACTTTTAGACTATGTTCCCCCCGAAGAGCCCCTAGGTACGCCCCTTGGAAACGCCCTTCGAACTAGGTGACCCAAACTGCCCCAGCTCAAGAAAGTTGCAAACTACCTTCCCTTCACATAACACACATCATGCACATCTGGCAACGCCATGAACAGCGTATTGGTTGCCACCCTCAACACCCTCTAATGTAGAGGGGGTGGGGGCCGGGGGTACCCCCTTTCGTATGTGCATCGAAACCTTTGTCGACATAATACGACGACCGTTGTGGCGACTGCCACGCGGAGGCAATTTCCGCTACGAGATTATTTTGAGTTGAACTACTCACTCTCTGACGGCTCTTTCGCTTCACCAGCCACATCAACCCTCGTAAGTTGATGATGATGCGACCGGCCGGACGAGAATTTGATGGCGATTTCGAATGCGACTTGGCTTGGAATCATAGGCATAGCACAATTCAAAGAGATGGGTAATATCCTGCACAAAGACATGGTCCAAATAGCCCTTGCAAATACAAATAAAGTGTGAAAAGGGGTGGAAATGGGTGAAATTGGGTGAAAATCAAAAAATGCTATATCCCCAATATCCCCAATGTGGAAAAGGCATCAAAACCTACGCGACAGGGTAACAATGATGCCCCTATGATCTCAAAGCATGGGTCTCCAGTACGGCCAGACGCCCAAATAGTTGCACTGCGCGCACACTGCTCTTAAGGCGCCCCCCCCAAACCCAAGCCTAAACCATAAGCCGCTGCTTGTGTACCGTTGCCTACGTATCCTCCAGCAGCTATGCCTTCAGATCCCAGGCCTGCAGCAAATCCTTCTTTAGTAGTACCCATTGTGCCTGCCTCCGCAGTACTAGCAAAGAAACTTGCCTCCGACATCGCAGATTTTCTGGAGATGAGGAGGAAAAGAATGCGTAGATAATGTACGGTTGTGGCGCCGTAAACGGTAGTAGAACAAAACAGAGCCGCCGAGCTTCGTTGACCCTCAGGGTTTCCATCCTAGAGCCAACCCTCGTTTGTTCTTGTGGCAAGACTGTCAATGTCACTTACGGTGCTGGCGCTGCAAAAACTCAAGCAATGAGTAAAAGAGCCCTTACATGAGGAGGGTTCGTTTCTTGAGTGGACGGAGATACCACTCGGTCAACGAATTGTCGTGGATTTCCAATGTAGCTCTATGACCAGAACGAGTTTTGTGAAAACAAAACAAAGCTGCAAGGCGTTGTTGACCCTTAGGGTTTCCATCCAAGCGCCAACCCTGGTTTGTTTTCTGGGGGTACCAATAACTCAATCACCAGACACCGGACAAGACAAGACAAGTCAGACCTGCAGTCTCACATCTCTGCAATGCAAAGCGCTAAGAGGTAGTCTTAGATTCACGGCGCCGGCGCCATAAAAAAAAGACCGCATTTCACTGAAACAAAACAGAGCCGCTGAGATTTGTTGACCCTCAGGGTTTCCATCCCATCGCCAACCCTGGCTTGTTTCAGAAAGCTAAAAACTGCCAAAAGAAAAGGATACCACTAAAACCAGCTATACCTCATAGTACCAATAAACCTATAGACGCCTTCGAAGTAATATACCATGTTTCCCAAGTCTCCCGGCTCCTATGTCAGTGCACCTGATGGGTGGTGCAATGAGTTTTGGGTTGTTGTGTCCTATGAGTGGCCGCACAACACCAGGACACCCCACTCCCCCAACTGCCCCGAGAAACAGAGTAAGGGGGGCCATCCTTCGCCTGGCCAAAGACCCTCGGCTGGTTGCTGGGGGAGTCCTTTCAGGACCCAGGTGCCAAAGCCCACCGACCGCAGCAAGCGCCCTGGCGGGACCATGATTGCGAAGCAACACGGGGACCACAAGGCCCACGGGGGATGTTGCCTAAGTGGGTGGGTGGGGGGGGGGGGGGTGGAGCCGCCCATCCTTGGTTTGGGTAGTGTGGCTATTTTGCCCTCCCGGCAGAAACCATCGCGCGGCAGGTTTCTACTTTTTACCATACCCGCAACTCGCTAGCACCACATGGTACCAGCGAGTTGCATTCCATCCATCCATCAATCCGGTCCCGCCTAATTAATCACAAAGGTCCCAGAGGTATCAAAGAACTATCTAAATCACAATGGTCTCAATGGTCACGTGACCATTTCAATACATTCAAAAGCCCGGCGCAAAGGCGTTTTTCGTTGATCCACTGAACGTTATGCAAACAACTATCAATATTCGCAGGGCACCCCCTGATCCACAGGGAACCCCCCTCTGCCCACCTCCGTCCTACCCCCCAATCCCCGCGCTGACCCTTACCCATTGGACTATCATCCTCACAACAGAAGCACCTTGGGAAATGACAATGGGAGAATGAGGAGCAGTGTCTTCACCATACTTTGAATCTTCCATCTCCGACAAAGAGGGTCAAATTTTTGCTTATGGTAGGGGCACCTGCTATTAAGGAAATCCTCAAAGGACCAGTTGAACTAATTTTCTAGGTGTCCATCTAATGACTTCAAAGAGTGGAAGAAAACAGGTTTGCGCGCGCGGGAGGTCGTTGGAGCCCCTTTGTGAGCCCCCCCCCCCCCCTTCAAGGCTCCCGTGACGGAGACCATACCTACGCCCCCCAACCCCCTGCCAACGATGGTGGTACTTATGTCCAGTCATTTCCGGCCACGTCCCATGGCACAAAGAAAAATGGAGGATGTAGTGCCCCACCTGGGCCTCCCGTTGGCACAAACTACTCGGATGCAGATGTCAAATCTGACACATCAGAGAAATTGGAATCGGAAGCAGACTCGGCATCAGAGGTGCAGCCAGAGCTGGAATTGGTGCCAGAGTCCGAGCTGAGCTTGAGCTGGACCTTGAGTTGGAGCTGGTGGAAGAAGATTGGGCAGTGGGGGCATAATCTGCATCCTGCATGCGAGAATGAGCATCAAAGGATTGTGTTGCACAATTAGGGCAAAACCACGAATGATCTGGAATGCGAAGAACAGTGGGGACACAACACTTTTGGTGATACCCAACAGTGGTAGTGTGCTCACCATCACAAATCAAAATGTCATTATCCTCTGTGGTTTCACCACTCAAACATTTAGCACAAACAATATCACACTCATCACAATCCGCATCGTGTTGCAAAACTTCCTCCACATATGTAACGGCAACATCATCTACAGGCAAACCTTTCGCCTCACGAATTATGCCGATGTAGTTGTAAATTCTCTGCACCAACTCCGCCTTTGGCCCACTGCCGCACAACCCTTGGTCCATAAGGACCCGCTTCAGGTTGGTGACAGTGCATTGGCCATTAATGCCGAGTGCCGCACGGAGTTGGCGCAAGAGGCATTCAACATCGGCCAAAACACCAGGGGTGACCTGCCCACAACGTCACTTCAATCGTGCGAAACTCCAGGCCTCTCTGATGTGTGAACCATTGCTCAATCTCTCCCACCTTACCCTCACTTCCTAGAGCCTCTTTTGCCACTTGCTGCGTCTGGTCACATGAAGGATGTTGGTGTGAAAAAACGGGCCATAGTAGGTCGTTTTGGTGTGGCGGGGCTGTGGGGCTGGGAAGATGATAATGATGCTGGTGAAAACTGAGATTTTGGCGCAAAAAAATCGGTAATCGTGGACTTTTTTGGTGTGGCAGCTGGACGGCAAAGGGGTTCAACACCCGAAGAAGCTTGCTTGCTTGCAATATCCTGCAGCAAAAAATTGCACACTTCAGCCCAATGTGCATTGCAGGTGGGGGCTGGGAGGGGGGTAACCCGCAACCGCTTTGACTGCAGTAGGGGGCAGTCACACGGCAAACTGTCTACTGGTGTGGCTTGCTTTCCTGCCCGCAAGCATGCAGCCCCATTTTTGATGTGTTCACCTCATCCTCCAGTTTTTTCAAAGACGAAAGATTGCACCTTTTGTCGGCAAGTCCCTTGACAACCTTTTGCTTCAAGTTCCACCTCTGCTAAACTATTTGGGCCCTGTCCTTTAGGGGGGCAGTGCAAAACATTTGAAACACATGCAGATGCTCTGAATTCCAAAACTCTTCATAAGGAGTGCGTGCTGGAGAGAAGACCTTAAAAGGTAAAGAAACAATATTTGGCATTATTCTGGTGTCTGAAAAAAGACACTTTTTTCCCCCTCCTTTCCTTGTGGGTGGGAGTGAGGGGGGCTGAGTGCGTATTTCGCTTAGCCCACTTTATAAGGGGGTTGGGCATTGCGACTCCTCACCAGGAGCGATGGGCACCCCCAGTCATCAGCTTTGTCTTTTCCCGCCTCCCCTCTTTGGATCCTCCAAAAAAAAAAAAGGGTGTAACACCTGCTGAACATGTGTTTCAATAACATCACGGTTGAGCGCACTAGGGAACCACCCCCTGGGCCATGCCCGTGCGCCTAACTTTCCCCATAGGGACCGGCGGGAGTTAGTTCCGGTTGAGGCTACATAACCCCCGCACTCTGGGGGGCCCACATGTGGGCAAAATGGCTACATAACCCCTGCCGTCTCGGGGCCCCAAATTGGGGTAGAAAGGAACCCCAAATGAGGGTTCAGCAATAGGTCTGTCACCGGAGCCCCTTTGCCAACCCCCCCCCCCCTCCTTCAGGGGGTTCGCCCCGCCCCCGCCCCCCCCCCCCCCCCCCCGAGCAGACCATTTTCCCCCCTCCCAAATGGCACAAATAACCCGCAACATGATCCTCCAATGGCTTCTCTCTGACCCTGTTTGCTGGGTACCCTGCCACTGCGACAGCCCCATGACTTTGGCATGAGGAGCCACAACATCCTTCTTAACGGAAGCAATAAGGGCATCTGCATTCTCCAGGGACACAACTTGGCTTTTCAAGGGGGGGCAATGTCATCGGAATGGGGCGCAACTGTAGATATCTGCTCATTAAACTCTGGTTTCAGCTCTGTAGGACGTTTCTGGTCTTGAGCTCTCGATGCAGATGTTGTTTGAGACCCCAAACACTCTATGGTACCAGGCTGTAAAGCAACAAAAGTCAGAACAAAAGCTCCGCGGTGACATTGTCAGAGGCGCCATTTGTATGACAAAAAAGGTTCATTCTAGTGTCTCAAACCCACGAACCTACACAATGTCAGATACACCACCCAAAACATTGTTCTCAACTCACCGTAGTTCCCCTCCCAATCAGTGCCCCGCCCAGGCCCACACACTCAACAAGACTCTATGTCCGTGCAGGAACTTGTCCTGGCACCATTAACCCCTCCGGCCGGTTTGGTATGCAGATAATGGACAGCCCTGCTGTTAAAAAAAAGTAAATGGGTGCGTAAACACGGTGCCAATATGTGCCCTGGTTCAATGACCAGTGGCGTGCAACAAGCATATGGAGCCAATAAATTGTTTCCTGCAAATTCAAATGACTTGAGCCGCTTGAAATACACAATAACATCAGCTGACACACCATGGGCCCCAGTGGGTTGTTGGAAAATGGGCTGTTTCATGTGAAAACCTAAAAAGCAAAAGCCACGCCCTCTGGCAACGGAAGCAGGCAAAGAAGCACATTGTATTGAATGCATTGAATGTATTGAATGTATTGAATTGCCTGTGTTGAATGTACTCGATGCTCCGCGAAGTAAGCCAAGGCCCCTGCAGCAGCTCCATCCAATGACTTTGCAATCTTTTACTTTGTATCTTTTTTTTTTCCAGTGACAGTGCTTGTTGGCAAACTGTATGCTGCGACAGCGGCACCGTTTGTGGAACATACTTGCTCAGTGTTGGCACTGCCGTCAATAATTTTGAGTCTTCCGTTGAAAAATATGAATGATTGGCGTCTCTCTAGTGCAAGTCCATCACCTTTAATGTCCGTATCGCTTGACATGATTTCTTTGCCAAGGCTTTAAATGCTCTTTTCCTGCCACACAGGGGATGTGGATCTGGTGACGCCTCATCTTTTGCTCTTGTTTCTGAACGTTTTCCAATGAAGGCATGCACCCCTTCCATTTGGCCTCTGTCGTGAAGCAAACGCAGTGTTCAGCTGCCTTGTTTCTTTCCTTCATTAGAATTTTGTGGCCTTGGCCAGGGCCTGTGACGTAAAACATAGGCCTCTGAAATGTAAAAAGCACGAACTGAAACGTCGATGGCAAGCTGAAAGGGGGGCGAGTTGAAATTGAGGTTAACGATGGCAGATTAAGGGGTCACCAAACCGGCGTAGAACCCACCTCCGAACTTCACGAGCTTCCCCGCCTTCTTGGCGGCTGCCCAGCATGTGTCCATCTGTCCACCATCAATCCCAAGCTTGGCACACCCATCAACAGCATTGTACACCACACCCTGCGCCAGTGCATCCGCCCATGTGAGGCCGAACATCTTGGCAAACTCCTCCTGCTTGGCGGCAGGCGGGTTCAAATCCTTAGGCTTCGAGAGGGACGCCTTGTTGGCAATGGCATAGTAGTGGTTGTCGATCAGCAGCTTCTCCTCGATGATCTTGTTGTCCAGAATGCCATCATCGGTAATGCTGATGCCACTGTCTCCGAACTTGTTCTTTACAAGTAACACCACTGCAGCTGTCACGGCATGGGGCTTCACGAACACGAACGCCTGGTTCTTGGTGGCACTGACAGGACCTGTCACACCTGCAATGGCCTGAGCCTTCTGCAGACAGTCCTTGACGTCCAGATCCTCCAGGAGGTCGAAAAGCGATGCCTTCGAGCCTTCGAACTCGACCTGGGGGTCCTTGGTCCACTGCATGATCGTGTCCTTGGGAATGCCTGCTTCCAGCATTGCTTTACCAAACTCGTCAGTTTCGACCTCAGCACCCAGCCAGTTGAGTCGTTCAGCCAGAGCTTCGAACGGGGAAGCACTTGCATGCACCCCGTTATCTCCCACGTTGGGCTCGCTCTGCAGCCCAAGATCCTTCCATTGCTCAAGAACCATACGTCGGCATGAACCAGCTTCGGCAGTACCGGGGTCAGTAGCACCAAGTACCTTGCCACGGAAATCGGCCCACGACAGACTTGCTGAGTCCCACTCCACCGTCATGTATGAGATGGATGCACCAGCTTTGGTGTATTTCTCTCGCATCGCCATATAGAATCCGTTGATCACAAAGGTACCGGAGGAGGCAGGAGCACTGGCGGCAGGAGGGGTCACCAAACCGGCGTAGAACCCACCTCCGAACTTCACGAGCTTCCCCGCCTTCTTGGCGGCTGCCCAGCATGTGTCCATCTGTCCACCATCAATCCCAAGCTTGGCACACCCATCAACAGCATTGTACACCACACCCTGCGCCAGTGCATCCGCCCATGTGAGGCCGAACATCTTGGCAAACTCCTCCTGTTTGGCGGCAGGCGGGTTCAAATCCTTAGGCTTCGAGAGGGACGCCTTGTTGGCAATGGCATAGTAGTGGTTGTCGATCAGCAGCTTCTCCTCGATGGTCTTATTGTCCAATGATCCTTCAGAAACAATACTGATTCCTGCTGCAGCAAAGCCCTTCTTCACCAGCTCCACAGTAGCCGGAGTCACCGCATGAGGCTTCACGAACACGAACGCCTGGTTCTTGGTCGATGTGACTTGGGGAACCTTGGCCCCCGCAATCGCACACGCCTTTTCGATGCAAGGTTTGCAGTCGATGTCTTCCAACAGATCGAAGAGCGACTGCTTCTTGCCCTCGAACTCCACCTGCGGGTCCTTGGTCCAGTCCATAATGGTCTTGCTGGGGATGCCTGCGGCGTGCAGAGCCTTGCCAAACTCATCACTCGGAAGCTTGGCCCCAACCCAATTCATTCGCTCGGCAAGCGCTTCAAATGGAGAGGCACTGGCGTGTACTCCGTTGTCCCCAACATTGGGCTCACTCTTCAGCCCAAGGGCTTGCCACTGCTCGAAGATTTGGCGCCTTAGGGAGCCAGCCTCTGCAGCTGTGGGATCAGTGGCACCCAACACCTGCACAGCATGTGGATGGCGCTGGATTACTGCATCAGAACATGCACACTGGCGGCCGCATCGTCTCCCCAATGCCCACACACAGACTTGGAATGATGGGGTGTTCAAGTGGGCACTCTAATGGAATGCCAAGCATAGATTGTAGCTCATGGACATGTAGTTTGTCAGCACATTTGTGTCATGACTGCCAGGGCCAATACACATATATTCCCAGTCTGCCGTCAGAGCAACAGCCTCCGGCTTATCCTGGGGGGTGTCGTGTCGATCACTGTGCATGAACAATCCTGCAGCAGCTATTGTGGCGTGACAAATTCCGGACCAGTTCTTAGAAAGGGTGAACAAAAGATGTAGGGCAACCGAAATGTCCCCGATGACAAACAACGAGGTGCTGGAATTCTTGCCGGGCCCCTACCATTGCTACGCTGCTGTGATGAACCGTGCGACTGAATTGTTATATACATGTCCAATTACCCCCCCCCCCCCCTTGTATAAGCTACGCCAAAGTACCAAATTACTGCGGTCCCTACACCTACTGTAGCTTGGACATGGGCGTAGCTTGCGCGCGACACATACAACCACCAACACACACGTACGTGAGCGCATAGTATGAGTGCACCTCAATCTCCACCCATGTTCCCAGAGGCATGCAAACGCAAGAAAGTGTTTGAAACATGGAAATTCAGGTTCACACCCATGTTTTCACAAGCAATGAAGCATGATAAGCCTACAAATGTTCGGCTTGGAAACCCTTCTTGCGATCATACACCATGCGGAACAACTGCACATGCTCACCATTTGAAGATGCCTTTGAAGATGTCTTTGCCTGAGGTTTAGGGGCTGGTTTGGGCTCAGGCAACTTCAAGTTCTTGGGAATGAAATTGCCTTGCATGTGGTCTCTTGTAAAATACAACTTCCCATCAAAGACACGGGCCATTCCCCACACACCTCGTGGCTGCACTACATTTGGTACCGAATTAAAATTAGGTACCAAATTAATACGGTCCCTACGCCTACTGTAGCTTGGACAAGGGCGTAGCTTATAAAGGGGGGGGGGGGTACATGTGTTGGTGAATCAGAGACGTCCACAAAACATGCCAATAAGATTTGTTCAACAGAGCCTCCCCCTCATGAAATTACCCCTCTGGTGACACCTATTTGTGTCACCTCGTGCACACCTATAAAAGGTCTCCTCAAGGGCACTCTGCTGTGGGCGTCTTTTGCGAACAGCAATCCCCCCCCCCTCGAGAGAAGACTGGTTTATGGCAGTGTGCAGGCACACATCAGCAGCACCAATGATTTTGGGCGCCCTGATAGCAGAGCGGCCAGGGACCATGTACAAAGGCTCAACAATATACCTGACCAAGTGTGCAGGCATGGCTGGGTGTTTGGGCATGCCCCAATTGGGATGTTCCACCCATGTGTGCGATTGCTGGGTTAGAGGCTTTGCATTGTGACGGCATAGCGCAGCGACCAGTCTGTCCATGGGCCACTGGGTTGTGCAAAAAGCAGTGTGTAATTGAGGTGGATGTGAATGCTGAGACCCATAGCAGTGAGGGATTTGGTCATGCAGGGATGTGGTCATGCAGGCTATGATGGATTGGGGTACTTCATCAGCTATGCACAGACACAGGATAGGATAGGCAGCGACCAGATAGTGGACAGTGCTACAGAGACATGATGCATTTTGTGCTCCGCCATCGGGCAGGTGGCCCTCACAAGCCCATGGATAAAGTGGTAGGCAGACAGAATGGAGGTGGAAGTCCACAGATCATTAAAGTAGTTGGTAGGCCGCACACAGGTCAACAAGCGCTCCACACATGCACGTCTTGGTATGCATATGCAGCAATGTTCGGCAGTTCGATCACTCAGTGAGTGTTCCATCCGGCTCTGCTTCATATGTACAGTGTGATAGGGTGCCTCGAATCACCGTGTTGGGCCGTATTCTGTCGGCCAAGACCTCTAGCCTGCATTCTACTTTACTTTGCAATTAACCTTGGTGTACCCTTCAGGCTTGCTTGTAGCTGGCACTTCATCGGCCAACCCGTCAGTCACCCAAGGTCAAGGGTTTGAGGAGGAGAGGGCATCACTGGGTGGAGGGGGGAAGAAAAGCTCGACGTTAGCGTCAGGATAACTGTTTTTTCATTTCTGGTTCACATACCCGCTACTACTTTGCCCTGTCTGGCCTCGTGGGCGCCTTTTCTGGGTGGAGCTGACATCAGTACTAAATCCATCCGAGTGCTGGCCATCATGTGAGTTGCCACTGTCTGTCATATAGTCCACACGGGACCCTGCCCTCGGAGAGTTTGCCCGGGAGCTCAGAGACTCGGTGCCCGGCAGTGCTTTGGGGTCAGAAAATTCAGCTGGCATAAATGGTTGTCTGGCTACATCCGTGTCTTCATTTGCCACCTGTGGGCCATGTGTTCGCAGCAATATTGGTGTGATGTCATTAGAGGGAAGCAGTGATGTGGGCTCCACCCTGGTCTTCGATGTGGCACTGCCCTCAGGTGACTGTGGGGGTAACTCCGGGGAGCTGAGCGGCGTCCGTGGGTGTGGCACCGGCCGCCTGACTGTAGCATACAAGGGGGAGGATTTTCTGCCCTCTTCGGCAAGCCAGTCTGCTCTGTCATTGCCCTCAATGTCCACATGACTGGGTACCTTGACCCAGACAACTGTTGTTGTCGTGGCTGACACAGTAGCAGTTGGTAGGAGGGTTGTGCCACTTGCTCTGCCTGTGAGTCAGGTGCTGGGGGATCATTGTGTGGAGAGCAAACAGGGGGGATGTCATGGGAGGATTCTTCCCTCTAATAATTTGCATGCACCATTCGGCAGTGGCTCGCTGGGTATTGGCCACCGCTCTCTCGTCCCAGGGCTTGAGAGGCCAAATATCTGTCAGTTCGCAGGGGCTTGTGTGTTATTGAGATGGCCTTGTTTGGTACCACTGGCACCTCTTCAAGACATACACATGCATGTTTGCAGCCACACACACGGCTAGTCACCTTTGTTGTTGGGGTCCATATAGAGGGGCCCACCCCAATCAACCACTACAATGCAATTTGTCAATATGCTCGTAACCCCCCCCCCCCCCCTGCTAACTTAGACTATTGGCAAACCCCGCTTGCGACATGCAATAGTCCCAAATAGATTTACAAGATATCTGCAGCGTGCAGCCCCTCATTGGGGCATAGTACATGGCCTGCACAAGTCAATAGAATCTTCCGAGAGTAACAGCAACAGGGCAGGTGGGCGACAAAACTCTGTTGGTACAAGCCATGCACACACAACGAGTAAAACCTGCCACCCCTCTTGCCCCAAAGTAAGATTTTACGAGACACCGCGAGACACATAACAAGCACACAAGTCATCTGGAAAATGGGTTCACAAGCTATCCTCAGCATGTGGCCCCTCATCCGGAGTTTATTACGCAACATCCGTGCGACAGCTCGTACACACTGTGGACGAAGGGGACACAACATCACCGTGCCAAAGATGCACATCCGTAGGGAGAGGAGGCATGGATGCTCACCATGCCATGGTGAGCATCCATGCCTGCCCCAACCAACAACACTCAAGCATGAGCATGGCTGCTCGCTATGCCCCATCCCACACCTTGTTGCATTGATGTCACCATGTATCAACACCATCGATACCCTAGACCCCACCCCAGCCACCAACCAGTGCCAACACACCACTGCAGGGGTATGAAGGCTGGCACACGCCAGGCCACAACAGGGTTACGGGATACGGATCTAAGCCAAATACTCCTTACTGCTTTTTTTCCGAATTCTGTGAGTACTCTGATTGTGATAGTGGTAGCCTTTGGTGTTGGAGTGTTTGCTTGGCCATGTTGGCGGTAACAACTCTTTGGCGATGCCCCAGCCGCCGAATGGGCCGTCCCAGGAGTTGATTCAGTTGAGATGGGTGATGGAGATAGAAAGCGCTTCCCATGGAAGACACCTAGAAGGAGCTGCAAAAGCTCTCCACCATCACCTTGGTAAAGGCAACTAGGAATGTGACGCAGCGCAGGCTGCCACCTCTACATCCAGCTCTGTATCAGCAAACAGCATGAATGCTGTGATTGCCCTAGTGAGGCCCATGGAACTCTCCATGGGGAGGAGCACAAGGGTCATCCAGCGTACGGCGAGCCGTGTCCTGGCTGTGACCACAGCGCAGTGGATCAAGACTAACACAAAACACAACTGTCATGGCAGTGGCCATGTACACACGGAGTAAATCCTGAGTTCGGCCCATCCCCATTGGACCCAACTAAGATTCTTTGGGTTGGCTATTTGCAAATGTGCTCTCAACCAGACTCAATGAGGAGGCCTTGGGGCTTTGGCGGACCCAGTGGGGAAGGACTGGCACACCCCATTTGGTGGTGGTGAACTGCACTTTATAGTTTGAAAAATTCATCATCCCCAATTGAGTGGCTGGACTCGACGAGCGTGTGAACAGCGCTGTAGTGCCATGCATTGAGCCTCAGGGGCACATGAGGACAACCAAAGCACCAACAAAGGGTCACATGGCAGCAGACCCACCAACAGAAACACGTGCACAGCCCCAAAGTTCCATCAGATGCAGCCAGAACTATTGGTTGGGCGGCTGTTGAGACCTTTGTTCCACCCCCAATTTGATGTGCTTGCTGGTGTCACATCGGTTCTCTGATGGCCTGGCCAAAGCGCAGGAGACTTGAGAGAACCGGGCTCCCACGCATGTCAGCGCTGGAGCACCATACCCAAACAGTGTTCATCCAATGGTCATACCCAGCACTTTTCTGCAGCCCAGTTTCAGCACATGGGGCACAAAAGCTTTACAGCATAGGAATACAGAGGTCTCCCAGCCTAACACATAGGATTCTATAAGATCAAATTCTCTGCACCCAAGATGACGTGTGTCTCAACACATGACTGTGCGGGTCCCTGTGCACAGCACATCTAGCCTCGATCAAACTGCAGAGCATTGGGCTGCGCAGTGTGGCAGCTTAGGCACAGTAGGTGACCTAGTCAAAGTGGATTTGGTAGATCGTGCGAGGCGCCGCGATACAACTGCAGGCTCATGGGCGCGAAGTGGCGACCAGACCGGCCAACAGAAGGTAAGGTGTCGCCAAGGCCTCAGTAGTCCCCCGTCAGACACAGGCACGACCTCTGTGTGCGACCTGCGTCCGAAGGAAGCATGCTGGGGTAGAGTGGGGCCAAGGTGTGTGCTTGCCATATGGGGACTAGGAGGGGCTTGCAGTTGCGCCAATGAGTCCTTCTGCAAACACCTGGGGAGTCCTGAAACAAACACAAACGTACCTTGCCACGGAAATCGGCCCACGACAGACTTGCTGAGTCCCACTCCACCGTCATGTATGAGATGGATGCACCAGCTTTGGTGTATTTCTCTCGCATCGCCATATAGAATCCGTTGATCACAAAGGTACCGGAGGAGGCAGGAGCACTGGCGGCAGGAGGGGTCACCAAACCGGCGTAGAACCCACCTCCGAACTTCACGAGCTTCCCCGCCTTCTTGGCGGCTGCCCAGCACGTGTCCATCTGTCCACCATCAATCCCAAGCTTGGCACACCCATCAACAGCATTGTACACCACACCCTGCGCCAGTGCATCCGCCCATGTGAGGCCGAACATCTTGGCAAACTCCTCCTGTTTGGCGGCAGGCGGGTTCAAATCCTTAGGCTTCGAGAGGGACGCCTTGTTGGCAATGGCATAGTAGTGGTTGTCGATCAGCAGCTTCTCCTCGATGATCTTGTTGTCCAGAATGCCATCATCGGTAATGCTGATGCCACTGTCTCCGAACTTGTTCTTTACAAGTAACACCACTGCAGCTGTCACGGCATGGGGCTTCACGAACACGAACGCCTGGTTCTTGGTGGCACTGACAGGACCTGTCACACCTGCAATGGCCTGAGCCTTCTGCAGACAGTCCTTGACGTCCAGATCCTCCAGGAGGTCGAAAAGCGATGCCTTCGAGCCTTCGAACTCGACCTGGGGGTCCTTGGTCCACTGCATGATCGTGTCCTTGGGAATGCCTGCTTCCAGCATTGCTTTACCAAACTCGTCAGTTTCGACCTCAGCACCCAGCCAGTTGAGTCGTTCAGCCAGAGCTTCGAACGGGGAAGCACTTGCATGCACCCCGTTATCTCCCACGTTGGGCTCGCTCTGCAGCCCAAGATCCTTCCATTGCTCAAGAACCATACGTCGGCATGAACCAGCTTCGGCAGTACCGGGGTCAGTAGCACCAAGTACCTTGCCACGGAAATCGGCCCACGACAGACTTGCTGAGTCCCACTCCACCGTCATGTATGAGATGGATGCACCAGCTTTGGTGTATTTCTCTCGCATCGCCATATAGAATCCGTTGATCACAAAGGTACCGGAGGAGGCAGGAGCACTGGCGGCAGGAGGGGTCACCAAACCGGCGTAGAACCCACCTCCGAACTTCACGAGCTTCCCCGCCTTCTTGGCGGCTGCCCAGCATGTGTCCATCTGTCCACCATCAATCCCAAGCTTGGCACACCCATCAACAGCATTGTACACCACACCCTGCGCCAGTGCATCCGCCCATGTGAGGCCGAACATCTTGGCAAACTCCTCCTGTTTGGCGGCAGGCGGGTTCAAATCCTTAGGCTTCGAGAGGGACGCCTTGTTGGCAATGGCATAGTAGTGGTTGTCGATCAGCAGCTTCTCCTCGATGGTCTTATTGTCCAATGATCCTTCAGAAACAATACTGATTCCTGCTGCAGCAAAGCCCTTCTTCACCAGCTCCACAGTAGCCGGAGTCACCGCATGAGGCTTCACGAACACGAACGCCTGGTTCTTGGTCGATGTGACTTGGGGAACCTTGGCCCCCGCAATCGCACACGCCTTTTCGATGCAAGGTTTGCAGTCGATGTCTTCCAACAGATCGAAGAGCGACTGCTTCTTGCCCTCGAACTCCACCTGCGGGTCCTTGGTCCAGTCCATAATGGTCTTGCTGGGGATGCCTGCGGCGTGCAGAGCCTTGCCAAACTCATCACTCGGAAGCTTGGCCCCAACCCAATTCATTCGCTCGGCAAGCGCTTCAAATGGAGAGGCACTGGCGTGTACTCCGTTGTCCCCAACATTGGGCTCACTCTTCAGCCCAAGGGCTTGCCACTGCTCGAAGATTTGGCGCCTTAGGGAGCCAGCCTCTGCAGCTGTGGGATCAGTGGCACCCAACACCTGCACAGCATGTGGATGGCGCTGCCCGCTTGCCGCGTTCAACTCCCGCGCACATTGCACTGCTCGTTCCCGCCCCGGGCCGAACAATGCCTGACCACTGTGAGGCCTCCGGGTTGACCGGTTTCCCCCTTGCCTTTGGCACATGCATCAAAGTGCCAATTACGGCCCTAAACAGCCGCGACCCTTTCCCACGCATCGAGGGACGGAAGCATCGACCCCCCTTTGTCTACGTACCGATGCCACCGTTCTTATTTCCCTGTTAGGTGCGACACCACTACCTTCCGCCCAAAGGCTCGCTGGCACAGGCGCCTTCTGCACGCACCCAAACACCGTTGATGCCAGGCACACCTTGCCGCGAAAGTCCTCCCAAGACAGTGTCGCAGAGTCCCATTCCACCAACATGTACGAGATCGAGGCCCCCTGCCCGGTGTACTTCTCACGCATCGCCATGTAGAAGCCATTGATCACGTAAATGGGTTCTGCCATGATCGTCACTGCTGACAAGCGCAGCACGCTGTTGTGGCCTCCTCGGTCTCTGCCATATGGGATGGTAAAACTTAATAAAAATTTTCTATTTTTACTTAGTAAATTTAAAAAAAAATACCTCAAAAAATTTTCAAGTCTTTTCTTTACTAAGTATTACCTCGTTTCTGCTAAGTTTTACCACATTTTGCTAAATTCTACCTCGTTTGGTACAAAGTCTGACCAAATACCCTAGTGAGTTGTGGGGATTGAGGGTATTGTGGAAATTGGGTACGAAACAACCAGTCTGGCAGGTGGGTGGATGAGTGGGAGATCAAAAGAATGAAAAATTGACTACATGGTGGAGGGTGGGTCAGTCAAGGGCACAGGTGGTAGCCAGTGTCCAGTTGCCAATGGAAGAGCGGGTTGAATTCTGTACACCTGGATCTATCGTATGGGGTCAATCTAATGGTACGCTGACACATTACTCACACCTGGTATCTTGTTCCCCATGCTACCACAACTTGCACCATACATACCATGCGACCTTTGGGTTTGGGTTGGAACTCATTGGGGACGCATCTACGCCCAGCCACTGCAGACACACAACGTGCGCACGTGCGCGCCCTGTGGGTAACTCCACAACACAATTCGGGGGGCAGTGGTCAGTGCGGCAACACTGGGAACAAAGCCGCACGTAATAGAAAAAGAGACCATGTGTAATAAAAGAAGAGAACCTAGCAAGGCCACAACCGACACTAATGCCAACTACTTACAAATAGTTACAAAAGACACACTTGAAGATAAAGTCGGCCTTAGTATCTGTATGGCTCGGTTTGCCTGCCTCTGTGGTATTCATTGTGCACATCCCAAGTATTTTTTTTTCCATTCACCTTGCACCTTGGTGCAAAACTCTTGGTCATTTCTCAATTGACCATTAGCATTTTGGGGGCATTGAGGAGGCACCGCATACCACTTGCGACAGATCAACACACCGTGATGGGTGTTATCAATGGCATCATCAGTAGCAACAATAGCAACAAAAGCAGCAGCAGCAGCAGCAGCAGCAGTAGCAGCAAGGTAGGCTGCCCATAATTGGCGCAAATCTACACATATGTTTGATTGACACAAGATAGAGGCATGGAAGGTATAATGAAGAACCTTACATTCGCATCACAAAAAAGCATGTGTCAGTGGGGTCCGCAGATTTGGGTTCAGTGTACATCCGAGCCACCTCACAATGTAGGTGTGCAAGCCGACTTGAAACGATGGAGGTGCAAAATAGCTGGTGCCATTTCACGCAGCAACCACTTGTCTCCCACAGCCTTTCAAATGCTCCCTCAAGTTCTTTTGTGCATGCTAGTAGCAAACCAACCATTTAATAGCAAACCACCCCAGCATGTGTGTGTGTGACTCTTTACCCATGAATGATGAGTAAGCTCCATCATCAGCTCAAGGGTAGAGATTCACCAACATCCAAGCAATAGTACACTGCATATGTATTCCAAGGGTATCATCTGTTCCCACGGGACTCATTGTAGCTGATTTCTTGGTGCATGCCTTGGTGCCATCCGCAGAGCCTTGCTAGCGCCTCAAAGTGCGGGACAAAATCAAAAGTAGCCCACAAGTGGGCAGATTGGCTACGCAACCCCTGCTATTTGGGGAGTCCCCAACACTTCAGCACAGGACAAAGCGGGTGACAAAATCCGAAGTGGCCCACAATTGGGCGCATTGGCTACATAACCTGTGCCATGTGGGGGTCCCCAACGCTTCAAGAGCGGGGGACGAAATCAAAAATGGCCCACAGTTGGGCAAATTGGCTACATAACCCCTACCGCTTGTGGGGTCCCCAACGGTTCAGAGCGGGGGAGAACATCAGCACAGGCCCACAATTGGGCGGAATGACAACATAATCCCTGCCCTTTGGTGGTGTCCCCAACGCTTCAAAGTGGGGGACAAGGTCAGAAGTGGCCCACAAGTTAATAGATTGGCTACATAACCCCGTCCGGGGGGTCCCCAATGCTTCAGAACAGGGGACAAAATCGTTATAGTAGAGAAAAAATCTTTTACTATAGTTTTTTATGAGGCGCACAATACACTGCACACACACACACACACACACACACACACACATGCACATGCACAATCATTCATCAACATTCAAGTGCAATGACCGTCTGCTTGTGTTACAGGGGCATTCAGTGGCTGAGCAGAAGTTGCGCAGGCCTTCCAGCAATGGAACTACATACGCCCATTCCACTGTGAGTCCCCATTTGCCCTCATCTTGTGCTCATCTGCCTGGATGCCAATAAAGTTTGTAGCTTCAATCCCCAAAGGACTTACCTGTCTAAGCATCGCGATGACCCTTATCCTTTAGAGTGGGGCTGCTAAACTGTGGTTTCTCCTTCATGGTTGGTTCATGGGGTCACTGTCGCTGTCAGTGTACCCACGCATATTCCCTTCAGAGCAGTCATCCAACATTTCCGCAAGTCCTTGTGTTCCCTGATCCCCCCTCAGCCATGCCCTGGCCCTTCACCGCCCTTGCGTCCGCATGCTCATTTCCATCGCACACATGGGAGGGGGTCCACTCTCCCCTAGTAGCTGCAAACCAGCCGATACCAGTTCCCACAAATCAACATGGGTCTGAGGCCCGAGTGATCCCAGCCAACCGTGTCGGTCCCGTTTGGCATGGGCATCTGGTAAACCTAGTATGCGCTGTAGAAAAACCTAGTAAAATGTAGTAAAACCTGGTAAAATGTAGTAAAACCCCGTTAAAAATTTTTCTTAAAAACAAAATTTAAAAAGTTTTTTTTTTACGAGGGAAAAAAAAATTAAAAAAGTTTCTACTAGGTTACTAGTAGACACAATTTTGGACTTTAATTTGAACACAAAATACAAAGTTTATGGGGGGGGGGGGGTCAACGGTAGGTGGTATTTTTGTGTAAGGGCATGGTGCCGGCTGGTCGATTCCAGGCCACTTGTGTAAGTGGCGCCCCGGCCGGGCCAAACTGTGTAGTGCAAGGTCAGCAAAAACAAAATCAGGCTCAAGAAAAGAGTGCTAACAGGGCCATGGCCCAACACCAGCGCGATGGCATTGGGAACAAAACCCGGAGCAATAAAACAAGACATCCCAAGGGGTGGAGCCAACGTTGGTGCTTTTATATCATATATATATATATATATATATATATATATATATATATATATATATATATATATATACCTCCAATCTACACCCCTCTCCCAACTCTAGGTGGCTCCACCACACGGCTCTAAGGTACGTGCGAAGGGCACAAAGTGGTGCATACATGTGGTGGAAGGGGCTAAACTCGGTCAAAACGGGCTCAAAATGGGCTCAAAAGCACTTGTTTGAGCAACCCGAAATGCTCCGGGATCACTTTTGGAAAAACGCGTTTTGGACCCATTTTTGACCCATTTTTGGTCCCAAAATGGCCCATTTTCAAGGCATTTTGGTATTTTCCATGAGCCAAAAAGCGGCACCACGGGCTCAAAATGGCCTAAAACCACTTGTTTGAGCATCATAAATGGTCCAGGATCGTTTTTGAAAAAACGCGTTTTTGACCCATTTTTGACCCATTGTTGGTCCCAAAACGGCCCATTTTCAAGGCATTTTGGGATTTTCCATGGCCCAAAACGCGCCACCACGGGCTCAAATTGGCCTAAAAACACTTGTTTGAGCATCCCAAGTGGTCTACGAACAACTTTGGAAAAAATCTTTTTTTTCGCCCTGGGGACCCTGGTGGACCCACCGTTGGCCCCCACTGTGCGTGGGCTGGCCGGCCCTCCGGCTGCACCAAGTGACCACTAATACGGGGGTCTACGTGTCTCGTTGGGCGATTCTGAGGCTTGGAAACCATAAAAAGTGGGGGGTTGCGGGTGGACTAGGTGCCCTCGGAATTCGTTTTTGAGCCACGTAGCCCAAGATACGGCCCGTTCTTGGTTTCGGGGTGCTGGTGCACATTGCGCAGTTTTTGGGGCTTTTTGGCGCCTTTTTGGGCCGTTTCTCGGACATATCGTGGAGTTAGAGGGCACCAAAGGTCCCTTGGTCACGAGAAAGTCAAGCCGCACGTGGATTGTAACCACCGTTTCCCTTCGTTTGGCTGTTTTGAACCCTTACTAGGGCTGTTTTTGGCCCAAAGCTGCGCAGATTTGGGAGGGCACCTCCCGACTTGGCGCCCCCGCCCCGGGCCGCCACCGGTGAGTTTCTAGCTCAAAAATTGGATTTGGCAAGGGCACCACCTAGGCTCTAGGATGGCTAAAGTAGAGTCACACCCGAGGCGTTGGGAAGGTGCAATGGCCAAAACGAAATGGTGACGTGCTTGCTTGTTGCTTGTTGCTAGCTAAATTTAAGGGGAGAGGGGTGTAGTAATAGTAATATATACATATATATGGGGTACACACACATGTGCTTCATGTGAAATCGCAAACCGCTTGCTTGTAGATGAGGTCCGCCTTTTTATCTTTGTAGGTGGGTTGTGTTGAGGGCGGATTGTGCTTGCACATGTTGCAAAGCACGTCCGTGGTCTTCATATCCTACTCTTCAATCAATTTTTTGTCACATTGCAATCTACTAGAGGCATCTTTGGGCTAATGCTCTCTGAGACAAACAATTCCTTACCACGGATCACCAACTTTGGACGGACCTCATTTACTAAAGGCGGCTTGTCAACCGCACACCGGTCACCCAAACGTGAATGCCAATACAATGCATGCCAGTGTGGCAGCAAATTGCACTCTCCATTTGCGCAATGCCACACATATCTCCGATGGACACAAAACGGAAGCATGCAGGGCACATTGGTAAACTCCACATTCAGGGCACGTGGTGTGGACTGTGTCGTCGCAAAAAAAGCACGACGAACGGCTGGTTGAACAATAGGGCCTAGCATACATCCGTGCCAACGCCCATCTCGGTGTGGTCTAGATATGGAGGGCATGCGTAGAATTGCAATACCGCAAAGCTACTTGTACAATCTCACCAACAACCACAATCTATCTTGCGGAAGTTGCATGCTGCCGTTGACAACACGGCTAGACAAAAGGCAATGCAACATCACAAGGCAGGCAGGATGGCAGCTCACACCGTCCTTTTGATGTAGGAAGGTGGAGTAGAGGGGGGCTATAGCAAAATCTACACTGTCAAACTCACCCAAAAACCTGTCGGGCGGTACAAGTGCGTGGAATGCCACCCCTTGCTTGCACAGTCCAATTCCCGCTTCACAAGGGGTGCAAGGGCAAGCGGCTCACCGTCACAACTACCATCCGGTGAGGAATCAGATGCAGATTCAGAATTGGAGTCTGACAGTTCTTGGCTCCTCTTGGTGGCTTTCTTTTTGGAGGGGGGCTCCTTGTGACTTCACAGCACGCACATGAGGCGCTTCAACACGGGTTACAACGGGGCGTCTCACACGACCAAACTTAAAGGGCCGGGAACCAACAAACTTCCAAGAGTAGCGCAAAGGCACCTTGAAGCCGGGTTCCTTCACAAGAAGCCACAACAAACAGCCCTCACAAACACCTAATTTACAATAGGTGCCACATGTGCAAGCCTCAGCTGGGACACGGTGAACCCTCAAGAAGTCTACAAACTGGGGCCATGTGACACGACCTCCGTTAGGGATGGTGGCCAAGGTTTTCTTCCATTTGGCCACTTGCATGCCATCCATGGGGGTGTACTCCCGGACACGCTTGCCGTTGGCACCCCGCTTTTGTGATGTGACACCTTGATGGAAGAAGATTGCATCTCCATCATCCAAAAAAAATTGCATCATGAAGTATGCATTGGGCCTCTTGCCACATCTAGGGTGCAAGCTACATAGCTCTACCCCCTAGCTGTTCGCGGCCTTTGGTCTATTGTTCACCCATGCACAACCTCTTGCAGAAACTCACGCAGCCCGTGCAACTTGTGCCGAATAAGAAGTTTCATACAAAAGGCTCTTGACTCTGCCGGTGTGCTACAGGAGACACCGGGGTCAGAGTAGCCCACATGCCACCCTTGGCGTTTGTCAATATATTCCTTTTGGGCATGAGCCAAATAGTGGGGCGTTGCCGCATAATGGTCACTTCAGGCGACCCAACCGACTTTGAAAATGGGTGTGCTGCAACTGAGATGCACGCCCAACCAACACCATGGCACCTGGCTTGATCGCTGGCATTCTTCAAAGATTAGCCTGGCGGTTTCCAAGAAACGATTCGTACAAAAAACAATGGCCATGAAAGGGTTAAGCTTGTAATCAAGCAAGATGATCTCACCTGGCAGTTGACTGCTCGTGGGCCATGCGTCCAATATGGCGCATAACTGATATGTCATATTCATGCCATGACTGTACCTTTTGCGACGACATCCCTGTAGGAATGTTCCGTATCTTCTCCTGCGGGCGGGTGTTGCTCATTTGGCTGCATACTTTTTTCTCATTTAGCAATTTATATGCAATCTCACTAGGTGACTGCCCATATTCAAAATATTGCTGCTCGATAAAGTCGCGGCCAGCCTCTTCTAACTGGGCGCCTCGCCTTGTGCCCATTGTGCGATGGGCACAGTCATCGCGATGAGGTGTAGAAACTTCCACGTACCACCTCCTAGGTAAGGCAGCATCTCTCCGCACTTTCGCGACAGCAGCACAACCCTCCGAAGATCCCTTACCGTTAGGACGGCTGAGACAACACAACACATCACAATTGTTGCTCTGTGTGTACATGTGTGCCTCAACATCAGGGTCCTCAACTTGTGGAGGTGAGAACACTGTAAATTGTTCTGTGGCGCTCTTTGGGCGTCCGCCAGTGAAAACCCTCTTTTGGGCCATCTTCCCACCACTGATTCCTTCAAGCTGCAACCCCTTGCTTTGCAAAAACTTGATGACAGTCGCCTCACTAACGTCGAGCACCACTGCCATTGCGTTGTTTAAAGCAAACATCCGTCCTACACAGTCGTCCGGGTTGTTGGTAACTTCAATAGTTGTGGCAAACCATTCAACAAGGGTCGGTGGAGGGGCAACTACATAAGTACAATGATCGTGCGTTAATTGAGAAGCGTCAGAGTCTCCGCACTCCCCAAAAAGCAGTCTCACATTTCCTTGAGGCAGAAGAGTGCTTTGGTTTTAGGTAGGCACCTTGGGCCTTAATGAAATCATTGACCTTGTAGCGGGTGGCATGAGGCACCTCGCTGACAATGCGTTGGAGCAATGGTTTTGCTAAAAAGTATCTCTTTTATGCAGTGCGAACTCCAAATTGGTGGCAACCCACTCTTGAATGGTTAACACAGTTGCCATGGAGCACACACGACAATCTTAGGGTTGAGAAAAGATACGCTTATGGGACACCCACAGTCTCTATTGGGTTTTGCACTTGTCACATGCTGAAGGGCACGTTTCCTTGGTGTACATATAGACTTTCTGAATGGTATTTCGCTTCCCCGGCTTTACAGGGGGGTTGGGCATCGCAACTCCATACCGATGAGGAGCCCCGGGCGCCCCCCGTCATCAATTTTTCTTTTCCCCCCTCTCCGGCTGGAAAAAATGAAGTTCACTTGAGATGGATTTGCCAGAGCTCGGCCAAAGAAAATTATTGTGCTGGGTTACTGGGTGACGGGTGGTGCGGCCTCACACTCGGACCCAAAATTTGTCTCGCCGGAAACGTTGCCACCCATACCCCACACCAGGGGGTATGTCGCGGGGGGTGGCCAAAACAAGGTTAGGGCCACCCCCCACTAGCATTCATGCACATGGGGGTGCTTAGCTGTGCTTTTGAATGTACATACATACAACACCTACATGCTCGGAACCAAAATAGCAGTCTTGGGTCAAACCTCAATCCACAATATGTGCACCAAAACTGCATGTAGTGCCCCCTTCGATTTCCATATCCGAATCCCCTCCGTATACGTTGATGTCCATGGGCACGCCTTGGAGCCTGGAGTCTTGGGGGCAAACACGGCTGAAAATAATAGAAACAATCGAAAGGTGCAAATACCTGGGAGCACCGAGAATGCGGGGGGTTCGTAGCAATTCCGCCCTCTTTTGGGCCCCCGAGAAGGCAGGGGTGAGGTAGGCACTTCTGATTTTGCCCCCCCCCCCTTTTCCTTTTACCCTTCGTGTTTGCAACACAGTCCTGGAAGCAAAGCTTTGTGGAAGGCACTGAGGCATGCATGCAGTGTACTGTTGCTTGGTTGTTTGTGACACTCTACCCTTGATCTGATGAAGGAGCTTACTGATCATTTATGGGTAAAGAGTCACAGACATAAGCTAAGTTGCATGGGGGGCTGACAATCAAAACGTGTGCCCTCCTATTGTGGGCTACACTCATTGGACTAGGGGGTTATTTGGGGCCTCCAGCTCAGCTCTCGGCCATGCATTGTATGTTGTATGTCACGTTTTGCTTCTGCTTCTGCATATGGGGTGCCTCGCTATGTTTCTGTCATGACTGGGTCCCCACCGCCAAGCACGGGGAGAAAATCAGAAATGGCTTCCTCACCCCTGCCTTCTCCAGGTCCCAAAAGAGGGCAGAATTGCTACGTAACCCCTGCATTCTCGGGGGTCCCCAACGCCATGCACGCGGAGAAAATCAGAAATGGCTGCCTCATCCCTGCCTTCTCCGGGGCCCAAAAGAGGGCGGAATTGCTACGCATCCCCTACATTCTCGGGGGTCCACAACGCCAAGCGCGGGGAGAAAATCAGAAGTGGCTGCCTCACCCCTGCCTTCTTGGGGTCCCAAAAGAGGGCGGAATCCCTACGCAACCCCTACATTCTCCGCGGTCCCCAACACCAAGGGTAGGGAGGAAATTAGAACCGGCTGCCTCATCCGTGCCTTCTCGGGGGCCCAAAAGAGGGCGGAATTGCTACGTAACACCTGCATTCTCGGGGGTCCCCAACGCCAAGCACGGGGAAAAAATCAGAAATGGCCGTGTCACCCCTGCCTTCTCGGGGTCCCAAATGAGGGCGGAATTGCTACGCATTCCCTGCATTCTCGGGGGTCCCCAACGCCAAGCACAGGGAGAAAATCAGAACCGGCTGCCTCATCCTTGCCTTCTCGGGGGCCCAAAAGAGGGCGGAATCACTACGTAACACCTGCATTCTCGGGGGTCCACAACGCCAAGCACGGGGAAAAAATCAGAAATGGCCGTGTCACCCCTGCCTTCTTGGGGTCCCAAAAGAGGGCGGAATCACTACGCAACCCCTGCATTCTCGGGGGTCCCCAACGCCAAGCACGGGGAGGAAATCAGAACCAGCTGCCTCACCCCTGCCTTTTCGGGGGCCCAAAAGTGGGCGGAATTCTACATAACCCCTGCATTCTTGGGGGTCCCCAACGCCAAGCGCGGGGAACAAAATCAGAAGGGGGTGCCTCACCCCTGCCAGCTCGGGGTCCCTAAAGAGGGCGGAATCACTACGCAACCCCTGCATTCTCGGGGGTCCCCAACGCCAAGCACGGGGAAAAAATCAGAAATGGCCGTGTCACCCCACTTCTCGGGCTCCCAAAAGAAGGCGGAATTACGCAACCCCTGCATTCTCGGGGGTCCCCACCGCCAATGGTAGATAGGAAATCAGAACCGGCTGCCTCATCCCTGCCTTCTCGAGGGCCCAAAAGAGCGCGGAATTGCTACGCATCCCCTACATTCTCGGCGGTCCCCAACACCAAGGGTAGGGAGGAAATCAGAACCAGCTGCCTCATCCTTGCCTTCTCGGGGGCCCAAAAGCGGGCGGAATTGCTACGTAACCCCTGCATTCTCGGTGGTCCCCAACGCCAAACATGGGGAAAAAATCAGAAATGGCCGTGTCACCCCTGCCTTCTCGGGGTCCCAAAAGAGGGCGGAATCACTACGTAACACCTGCATTCTCGGGGGTTACTAAAGCCAAGCACGGGGAGGAAATCAGAACCGGCTGCCTCATCCTTGCCTTCTCGGGGGCCCAAAAGAGGGCGGAATTGCTACGTAACACCTACATTCTCGGGGGTCCCCAACGCCAAGCACGGGGAAAAAATCAGAAATGGCCGTGTCACCCCTGCCTTCTCGGGGTCCCAAATGAGGGCGGAATTGCTACGCAACCCCTGCATTCTCGGGGGTCCCCAACGCCAAGCACAAGGAGAAAATCAGAACCGGCTGCCTCATCCTTGCCTTCTCGGGGGCCCAAAAGAGGGCGGAATCACTACGTAACACCTGCATTCTCGGGGTCCCCAACGCCAAGCACGGGGAAAAAAATCAGAAATGGCCGTGTCACCCTTGCCTTCTTGGGGTCCCAAAAGAGGGCGGAATCACTACGCAACCCCTGCATTCTCGGGGGTCCCCAACGCCAAGCACTGGGAGGAAATCAGAACCAGCTGCCTCACCCCTGCCTTTTCGGGGGCCCAAAAGTGGGCGGAATTCTACATAACCCCTGCATTCTTGGGGGTCCCCAACGCCAAGCGCGGGGAACAAAATCAGAAGTGGGTGCCTCACCCCTGCCAGCTCGGGGTCCCTAAAGAGGGCGGAATCACTACGCAACCCCTGCATTCTCGGGGGTCCCCAACGCCAAGCACGGGGAAAAAATCAGAAATGGCCGTGTCACCCCACTTCTCGGGCTCCCAAAAGAAGGCGGAATTACGCAACCCCTGCATTCTCGGGGGTCCCCACCGCCAACGGTAGATAGGAAATCAGAACCGGCTGCCTCATCCCTGCCTTCTCGAGGGCCCAAAAGAGCGCGGAATTGGTACGCATCCCCTACATTCTCGGCGGTCCCCAACACCAAGGGTAGGGAGGAAATCAGAACCAGCTGCCTCATCCTTGCCTTCTCGGGGGCCCAAAAGCGGGCGGAATTGCTACGTAACCCCTACAATCTCGGGGGTCCACAACGCCAAGCGCGGGGAAAAAATCAGAAGTGGCTGCCTCACCCCTGCATTCTCGGGGGAACCCAACGCCAAGCACGGGGAGGAAATCAAAACCGGCTGCCTCATCCTTGCCTTCTCGGGGGCCCAAAAGAGGGCGGAATCACTACGTAACACCTGCATTCTCGGGGGTCCCCAACGCCAAGCACGGGGGGAAAATCAGAAATGGCCGTGTCACCCCTGCCTTCTTGGGGTCCCAAAAGAGGGCGGAATTGCTACGTAACCCCTGCATTGTCGGGGGCCCAAAAGTGGGCGGAATTCTACGTAACCCCTGCATTCTTGGGGGTCCCCAACGCCAAGCACGGGGAACAAAATCAGAAGTGGGTGCCTCACCCCTGCCTTCTCGGGGTCCCAAAAGAGGGCGGAATCACTACGCAACCGCTGCATTCTCGGGGGTCCCCAACGCCAAGGGTAGGGAGGAAATCAGAAATGGCTGCCTCATCCGTGCCTTCTCGGAGGCCCAAAAGTGGGCGGAATTGCTATGCACCCCCTACATTCTCGGCGGTCCCCAACGCCAAGGGTAGGGAGGAAATCAGAACCGGATGCCTCACCCCCGCCTTCTCCGGGGCCCAAAAGTGGGCAGAATTGCTACGTAACCCCTACATTCTCGGGGGTCCCCAACGCTAAGCACGGGGAGAAAATCAGAACCGGTTGCCTCATCCCTGCCTTCTCCGGGGTCCCAAAAAAGGGCGGAATTGCTACGCAACCCCTGCATTCTCGGGGGTCCCCAACGCCAAGCACGGGGAGGAAATCAGAACCGGCTGCCTCATCCCTCCCTTCTCGGGGGTCTAAAAGAGGGCGGAATTGCGGCGCAACCCCTGCGTTCTCGGGGGTCCCCAAAAAGGGGGTTCAAAAAAGGCCCTCACCGGGCCGGTCGAAAATACCCCCACCCCCCCCTTGCGCAAGTACCCTGAAAGTCATCAAAACGACGGTAACACGGGCTCCCGTGCTTAGACAAGACTTTACGCGCGGTACCAAAAGAACGTATGTCACCGGAAACCTGCCCATACCTCACCCTAAGCACAATTGTCGCAACAGGGCACTACAACACACTGTGCAGGCAAATTTCAGCGAAATCTGGACGTCCTCACTGCCCATCAGGGCCATCAGGAGCTGTGGAATAGAAGCCCTTTCCCACCTTGCGCCTCATCTTGAACAATTGCACATGCTTGCCCTTTGGGGCAGCCTTTGGGGCAGGCTTGGCTTCAGGTTTTGGAATGGGTTTAGGCTTCCTATTCCTTGGGACAAAACTGTCATCAACAATATCTTTGGTGAAGTAAAGCTTGCCCTCAAACACATGGCCAAGGCACATGAAAGAAATCATCCCCACGAGTAGAAGGACCAATGATTGTTGCGGAGACATGTTCACCGGTGGACAAGATGAACATAACAGCCATGCCAGGTGTAGCAACATGAGCCATGGCTGAAAATCACATCAACAGGGACATCATTGGGTTGCAATTGCAAGCAGAATGTTGGTATGAGCAGGAGGAACTACCACAAGCATGATCAAGCCCCCCTTTCCCTCTACAAGCGAAGCACAATCGCATAATGTAACATTTCTGACCATAAAAACCGTGGTCAGAAAATTCCATCAAAACGACGGTACCACGGGCTCATGTGCTTAGACAAGGCAGTGCTTGCGCAAGGGGGGGGGGGTAGCCCCCGAAGGGGGGTCCTTAAGGGCGGTCCTTAACAAAAAAAATATGGGTCCCAAAGGACCACCCTGGTCAGAAGTGGCCTAGTGGCTACATAATCCCTGCTATCTAGGGGGTCACCGATGCTTCAGAGCGGGGGACAAAATCAGAAGTGGCCCACAAGTGGCCCGAAAGTTCTGAAACCTAGTTGTTGTTTTTTTGGAGGTTCTGAAACCTAGTAAAAAATAAATTTTGTTTTTACTAGGCTCTGAAACCTAGTAAAAAAAAACTTTTGTTTTTACTAGGTTCTGAAACCTATTAAAAAATTTTTACTAGGTTCCCGATACCTAGTAAAAACTAGTGAGCCTAGTAAACGGTTACCCAGTAAAAAAACAATTTTTTGTAAAAAAAAATTTTACTAGGTTTTACTACAGGCCCGTTTGGAACACTCACCCCTCAGCCTCAGGTAAACTGATTCCGAGTCTCACAACATGTAAGCGCATTTGCCAAACCAACAGCTGTTGTTGAAAGGAAAATGAATGCAACGAGAACAGCAGGAACATAATCATCGACAGACCACCAGTGACAGTTTCTTCACTAGTGACAAACATGCGAGCCAACTTCAGGCTGATTAAGTTTCACAGATTCCATAGCCCACGTGTGTGCATAAATTTGTCAGTTGGTGCATCAATTCTTGAAATTGTGGGCCCCTCAAGTGCACACAATGCCCGGTGCATGCCAGTAGCTCAGCGGGTCTTTGCACTTTGACGGCAACCCAAGATCAGCATGAATTGTGACGGCATATCCCCTGGCCTGGAAGTGGGGACCTCTTACTGATGGGCCGATGCAGCATCAGTGACCCACGAAATGATTTGATACCACTCCCCACCACCCCAAAGGGAACTTGTCGATTTTTTTCGTGCAGGTAATCCACTAATTGTGGGTAGTCTAGGAATTCGGGAGAACGGCAAAACTGAAGTACAGGTCCTTTGGGACTTCTCAGTTCACAGGTCTCATGATCTGATGTCCCCAAGGCCGTCGAATAAACGGATTTCGTTTTGTTCTGAGAAATCAACGGAGCAATGCACCCGGTCCAAACGCCATAGTTTGGAGTGATCCTTGAGGTGATCGGGTGAAAACCCGAGTGTGAAACCATGGGACATGGGAGGATGGGCTGCCCATTCACCGCCCCCAAACCCGATTGCATCTTGGAAACAAATACCCGAACGTATCCGAGTGAACGTCAGAGTAAACGTCCATTCACTCCACATTCCCCAACATTCCCACTCCTGCTCGGGCGCATAGACAACGTCTGGGTGTTCAGACTGCGGGGGAGCAAAGCATCTGGAGATTGTTTTATTCTGCACAGACCCACGTCGGACAGACCCACGTTACATTCCATGAACCGTTTCATTGCCTTCCACTGATCCGCCGTGATGAAGTGTAGCACATCCATTTGCGCTGCACGGCATTGCGCTGCTGTTGGCCACTGATACGCGGTTCCCATCGTCAGACCATGCAGACCATCACCACCCCTTCCCGTGCGGTGGACAGTGCCCTCCGCTGACAATCATACAGCGACGTCCGATGTTATGTTTGTGGCCCTTTTTGCTTCCCAAAGTGCGGCTGCTGCTTGGCACCAGTTGCACACGCTCGACTCTGGCACAGGAGCAGAATACTCCTGCCTCCTGCCCCTATGGGGCGGTATTTATAATGGACGGGGCCCCTGTTCCGCTGTTCTCTGGCTTGTCCCGCACTTCTGTGCCGACCCGCCTCCTCCAGACGGTGCCCTCAGCCCCCCCCAAAAAACACACACACACACACACACACACACACACACACACACACACACACACACACACACACACACATACACACAAACACACCACCAGCGCAATGCGGCGATTCGTGAGTTGGTTGCCATTTTGAAAACAAAGCGGGGATGGTCAGTGAGGCTTTAGTTAGTCTGCGATGCTGCGAACTGCTGTGCAATGCTTGACACCGGATGTCAGGGTGCTGTCTCCAACGGTATTCCCCCACATCATCCCTCCCTTTTGGGACCCGGCTGATATGCGATCAGAGGTATTGAGCAGCCACACCTCTGCGAGCCCCCCCCCCCCCCCCCGCAGAGGGTCAGAATGAGCAGTGGCGAGAGGCCAATAGGCGCCGCCAAAGGCAAACAATCTGATACCGAGGCCTTGTGCCAACACCCACCCCCCCCGCACGCCCCCATGTGCCACGCGTGTGTGCGGGCAGGGGGTGAGGCCCACAACATGGCCCCCAGCGGATGGCCCACTCCACCGCTCCAACGGGCACCACCCCGCCACCCTCATGAGCACGAGCAGATCGTCCCATGTGCTGTGTGGCCAGTGGGGTCAGAGGTCAGCACATGGGGTCAGAGGGGACATGGGGCATATATGACTGGCACCGCAGGGACATGACCGGGTCCAGAGAAGGTTATCACACCCCCGGGGCCTTACGCAGGGGGCAGCCCCGCCCCCCCCTTTGATGGGGCATGCGCCCCGAAATCCCTACGCCCTTTGGGGACTGGGCCCCTCAGCCCAGCCCCCTGCTCCAACACCCTCAGCACAGCGGACCTGCGGGCCCAAGTGCCCATCTCCCCGCCCTCGGGGGGGGGGGGGGGCTGGGTGTTCAAAAGGAGAGTGTGGGCACACTGGACACTGGACCTCAGCGGTGGGGGGTGGACCATGGGCTTTGGAATGCACCTATACAGCCGGTTCACTTCAGTGGCATGATGCTGAGGGGAGGGGGGTTGGCATGACGTCGTGGTTGGTTTCCCTGTCTGCAGCTGGCGGCGTCTATTGGCCGATCGCCACTTTGCTGCCCTTCCCTTCCCCTGCCTTGAAGGGGGGAGGGAGGGCACCGCCCTTTGCCACATGGGGCCCATCCCACGCCGCAGGCCTGCAGCCCCATGCAATGACAGGACTCTCTGCGCTGCCCTGCGCGCGGTGCCTGTTCATTGTGCCTCATCTCATCTCAGCCCCGGTGAACATGGGTCTCGGGACCCGAGGTCAGGCTGGGTAGCACTGCGAGGGGCCGAGTGCAATGGGAGGGTGTGGCCGGGGTCAGGGCACCGCGCGTGGTGGCTGCTGGGCATGTGTAGAGCACCGCGCGCTATGCCTTCAGGGGGGGGGGGGGGCTCAGCTCTTCCAGGGCACCCAGCCGTAGGGGAACCGGGGGGGCCACGGCGGGGTATACTCCGTGACGTACTGGACCGGGCACCACTCGGGGTCCGTCCATGTGCCAGGGTCCTGCATATCTCTGAGACACAGCTCCTTGGGGTCCATGACCGGGTGCAGGATGTAGGGCCGCAACGAGCGCCAGCCTGCCAGCAGACCAAACCTGAGGGCGCAGTGGGGTGGGAGGTCCGTGTTCTGGTGGGGGGGGGGAGGACGGTGGGGGGGGGGGGGGGGTGGCATGGAAGGAATGGGTTGCAGTTTGGGGAGGGAACTGCCAAATGCACAGTGCACGCGTCGTGCGGTGCTACGGTCAGTGATTTGACAACCCAATGGCCTGAGATGGCGAAGCGCTGACTGAAGTGAGGGGGTGTGCGTCAACACACGGTCACTGGGGCAGCTGCACCAAGTGTCGTGGGGCCCCGCACAGATGGCACAACAACAGCCCCGGCAACATCCACCTGCAGTGCCAGGGGGCCATCCACAAGGGCAGTTCTGGTCTCCAGGCAGGGCCATGCTTGAGTTAGGACTAGGTGCCCCAGGCATCAATCCAGCCTCAGATCCGCACCAACTGCTTGCTGATGGAAGCCCGCCGATACGCCTCCACCCTCAGAGACCCAATCATTCGCCCAGGGCCCCCTTCGATACCTGGTCACTACAGCTATGCAAGGATGGATAAAGGCGGGGGGGGGGGGGGATGGGCAGAGCCCCCCCTCCCCCCCAACCACCGATGACGAAATGACGATGACGAAATTCAGCCGGCCAATTTTGGCCAATTTAGACCACGTTTGACCCTTGAAAAAAATTTTGGCACCCACCACATACATCTTTGTGTTCAGCAGATTCCGCTGATTAATTTGATAGGCCTCATGACATTTTTTGAACGAATTTTCGCGAGATTTTGGACCACCTTTGGCCCTTCAGAAAAAAATTCGGCTGCGTCGGCGCCAAAATTTACCCTTTACCACGATAGGGACAAAGGAGTTTCGTCATTTCAGGCCCCTCAGAGCCCCCCCCCCCCAGCCCCAAAATAAATCGGTCACTATTATATCCATCACTGCAGCCATGGCCCGGACCCAGAGACTGGCAGTGTAGTCACGGGGCGTTTGTGTGTGCCGGGCCCTCCTGCATGATCACACAGGGTGTCGCTGCTCTGACCGTGCATCCCCCGGGCCTTGTGTCTGGTCCCCTCAAAGGGGGGGACCCCGCCCACAGCCAGCATACTCAGTGCGTGGGGGGGAGGCTCAGGACCCCTGCATTGGGAGGATGCCCCCCAATCACTGCTTCCCCCATCATTGGGGGCCTCCCAGCCATGGGGGGCGCCCAGGTGCAGTCCTTGACCCCGATCCCCCTTAAACATTTTGGCCCCTTGAAGGGGGCGGGGGGGGGGCTGGGACCAAAAATCACCCCTTTCTTTGAACCACCATGGTATCCAGGCAATATTCACACCCACGCACCCCGTGCAGCCACCTCCCAGTCTACTCATGCCAAAAGCAACCCCTCGTGTAATTTCTTATAAACCTTGCTATGAACAAAGTGGCAGGGACGCGGTGGCCTGAGAGGTCAGCATACAACAACCAAGGAACTGTGGGACAATAAGAGTAAAGTAAAGCATATGTATGCTGTAAACCGGAATTGGCTACACAACCCCTGCCTTCTCGAGGGTCCCCAACAGGGGGACGGAATCAGAAGTGGCTGCACAAATCCTACCTTCTTGGGGGCCCTGAGAAAATGCCAAAAAAAAACGGAGCACTTTCAGTATAAACACATGGGAGGACCGGTTTTACCACGTTCCTTCACACCTTCAGATGGAGCACCAAAATTTTCCGACGCCTGCCAATTTCTCAATATTGGCTTGTACTATGATCGGGACCTTTCAAACATTTTGGCCCCCCAGAGGGGGGGGTGGGGGGGGGGGGAGGTCAGGGACTGCACCTGGGCTGTGCTCCCAGCCCCCTGTCCCATGCAGCTCACTGGACCTTCTAAGGCTTGGGCGCGGCGGGTGCAGCGATCCTCCGCCCAGCCCCTAGCAGGCCCCTTGTGGGCGGAGACACGGGCACCGCCTTGCCCCCCCATCCCAGTAGAACGGCCTGCCGGGGGTCGTCAGGGGTCACCCAAAGTCAAAACCCCTTTACTCACCCCCAAAGAGAGGCCTCAATCGGTGGTCGTGGGGGCCCATCCGCGGATATGTTTGGCCTGAACATGGGCACAGAGTCCCCATCATCACGTCCCCACAGAATGCGTGCAAAAGGCCGCAAAACAACCCCTTCAACCAGTGCATACCCCCCCCCAGCCTCGGGACTGGGGCTAGGGTCAAGTCAGATGTCAAGAGACGCTTGTTTAGGGGGGTCACTGAACACCACATGCCCCAGGGCCTTGGGGCAGTCCTCGTGGCCATATGAGCCCCAGCCTACCCATGCTCTGCCTGCGTGGCTGAGACATCCCGATGCTGAGGTGCCCCTCAGAGACCCCCCGGGGGCGCACACACCCACAGCGTTCTTCACTGCAAGCGTCTGGTGCGCCAGGCGTGCGCTGCTGCACCGCCCCTCACTGGGCCTTCTGCGTGCTCTACATCAGCCCGCTACACCCCCTTTCAATGCATTTTGTGTTCCAAAAGTTGTCCACAAATCCTGCGGGCGCCGGGGCATTGGGGCCCCTTCAGCTGCCCTGACGTCTGTGCCTCCTGTCCCCTCTACAATGCCCCGCCCACGCCGGAGTAGTGGGGCTGAAGGCCAGTGCCCCCGGGGAAGGGCCCCCTCCGCGGCCACCACATCCACGAGCGCCGTCCCCCGTCACGCAGCACCCACACCCTCTCCATTTGGGGTCGTGGCTCCTTTCTGCCCAGGCCCCCCTCCCGCCGCAGGGGGTATGGCACGGTCTCCACAGGGACGGGGCAGCAAGGGCACAGAGGGGGAGGCACCCCGAATGCATGAGGATCAGCCGGTCCGTGTACTCACTTAAGATGAAGGAGTCCGTCATGACGGCCAACATATTGGCTTTGATCTGCGGGAGGGAGCACCATGAGGACCAGGGGGGGAGGGGTCCGTACCATGTCACTTCCAGAGGGCCATGCTGGAGGCCCCCACCACGGGACTCACCCCACACCCCACTACATCAACGGGCGGTGATCAGCTGCCGCAGGCGTTGCGGGCCTTGTTGGGGGCGCAAACCAACGAACACCCCCCCCCCCCCCCCCGCCTGCAGACCCCAATTCCAACCCTTTTGGCGCAACTGACGAGGCGCTCCCTCGGTGGAAGACCCCCGACCCCCGGGGGCTTTTGCACTGGGTGTTGGTGTTGGTGTTGGGGGGGGATGCGGCACCACTCCACAGCTCCAGTGCCGCACAATGATGGCGTCTACCTCCGCCTCGCCTCAAGGCCCGAGAGCGGGCAGCCGATGGAATCCAGGCAGTGCCCTCCATGCACAACCCCCTGAAGAGCACAGAGGGCGCAGGATGCACACGGTGGTGCACTGTCGTCTGGTGCCTTGAGCACCAACCCTCCATGCACCTCCAGGCCTTGTCTACCTGCACCAACTGGGGCCTGAAGGGCCTGAGAGAAGAGGAGGGGGGGGGGGGGGGAAGCCCTAAGACGTTGCTGCTCTCCGGGCAGTGGGCGGCGTCCATCGACCTCTCGCACTCACAAAGATCCACCAAAGCCGCTGTGTTGGCCCCCCATCTCTGTGTCTCCATCGGCGGGGGGTCGTGGCACCAACACATTACATGGCAGCAAGGGAGGGGACCGGACTTGGGGTGATAGGCATGACCATGGCCGGCTATACATGGGCCGAACCACCCGTCATCTCAGTAGTAGTGGTTCAACGCTGTGTGCCCAGTACGCTGTACTGCCAAGGGCTGGGGTGCCCCCAAGCAATGCAGGCACAGCCCAAAAGCCCTGAGCTAAGAGCCCAAGGCTGACGGGTACACAATGGCCATGAGGCGCTGAACGGGGGTGCGCGGCAGGGGTGGATATAATGCCCCCCCCCCCCCCCAGCCCCCCCCCCCCGATGACGATTACCATTACGATTTACCCGTGTGACTGAACGGCAGTTTTGCCAGCAGTTTGACAACAGGACTGAGGGCCAAAAAAGGCGCCAGGGTCTTGGGCCCATCAGGGCTTGAACCCAGGGCCCGTAAATCTCAAGACTGTGCATATACCACTGTACTACTGCACCAATCTGCCCCTTTGACACAAAACACTACAGTGCACAGTGCTTTATGGTGGTAGCGCAGCTGCAGATTCATCCAACTCTGCGAACACACATACCTGTAAAGCGAAAAAGAAGCAAATCGTAATCGTCATTCCGTCATCACTGCCTCCCGGCTCAACGCCCCCCCCCCCCAGCCCCACCCTGGTAATGTCGTCACTATTATATCCACCCCTGGTGCGCGGTGCAGACTTGTGGCAGTGGGCCTTCCGTGTCATGCCTGGCAGTCACCACCCTGGCTTGTCCAACACTCCGTGGTGGTCGGCCCTGTTTCCGGGCTGACCGTGTGCCCCGGAGGAACGGTTGGACAACCAGGGCACAGCACTGCACAACGGTACTTCAACGCAGTTGGGCACACCGACACACGCACCCATGACACAAGGTATGGTGCAGATACCCACAGCTGTCCGCATACAACAGCCTGCCATGCCATTCCACTGCGAAGCATATCTCTCGGGGACATTCATTGTGCGCCAACGCGGTGGGTTTTGGCATTTTTCCCGGGTTTTTTCAACTTTTCATCCGATGTGCCAAAATGTTGTTCCCTGGGGGGGGGGGGGCGGGTAAATGTAAACTATTTGAAATTCGAGGTGATTTGTGTGAAAAGGCCATTTCACAAATGTATGCGTTGGGGGGGGGGGGGGTAGGTGACCATAATTTCGAGCAAACAGCTGGAAACTCGACGATACACGGGCCGGAGCAATGCACAGGGGACCGCTGATTATTCTGAACCCGAATTGTCTGCATTGTTGTCCCGTTCCACAAGGGCTGGGACTCCACTGGGGCACACGTCGCCCTGCTTGTGAATGGGCACATATTTTTTCAACTCGTGCTGTGAAGCCTTCGTGGGGTGCGCTTTACGATCCCAAAATTGGCTTGCAAAAGAAGCGGCCTCTGCGGTGGACAGAATCTGGTGTTCCTTGTGGGTGCATGCAGGTTGCTGCGAACCGGCTGTACGAGGCCTTTTTGCTTTGCTAGTGGACTTCTCACGAGTAACCTGCACCCAGTTTGCACCGCCAGAGCGTGCTCTTTTGCGAACCAAAGGTTTCTGTGGTGCATCTGGGGATGCAACAGCACGTGGCGCAAATTTGTATGCGGACATCGTGGCTGCCTGTTGACAAAAGCAGGCAGAAAGGAACACAGGCATCGTCCAAAAAGGACGAAAATCTCGAACATACCGTCAGTACAGCATGCAGACCCGGATGTTCTGAAGAGCCCTTTTCAACAGCTTTCCGAATATTCCCCACATACCCCTACCTCCGGAACACTCAGTGGGCACAAATGACGGAACAATGGCATCGACCCCCGAAAACCCACCGAGTTGGCGCAATTCCAAACGTCCCCGAGAGATATGGTATGTGTTGATATCAAGAGCAAACGCTCGTTCACTACCCAACGGTCAGTCACAACGGGAGCATGCATCCCATGGATTGCGGATGGGGGCACGACTGCGCCACACAACAAGGAACGCGGTGTACACCGGCTGCCAAGCCCCTGTGTTTGATTCCTGTGCCTGCAGCGACGGGCCTGCCACTGCCCCAGGCGGGCTGGTGCCCTGGTGCCTGTGCACACCGCACCCCCTGTGGGCTGGACTACTACACACCTCCGCGGGGGTTGCATAGTCAATATGTAACGGAGGTGCATCGTTGGTCACCACAAGGTCTCCCAAGAAGGCCCGCGCTGCCTCCTTCACCTGCAGACACAGAGGGCGCCTTCACCCACATCCCCTTCAGATGCCCGTCATACATCGATGGGCTCTTTGGCCTCCGCTGCCTCCAACACATGGCACAGATGGTCTCAGGGTACAGACCAGCGCTCCTTTCCCTCACCCTTCGGCAGCCTAACCCCCGCCCCCCCCGCGTTTTGAACGAACCCCCCCAAAATACACCGAACCCCTGGACCTGAGACAGCGTGCACACCAATACAACGAACCATTGCGCAGAAATTTCTCAAGACACCATTTCTCTTCACTGTGGATTGTTGTTTGGACGGAAGAATGAAGCAATGGAAAGCTGCTTCTTTTTGGGTTGTTGTGCAATAGGCTCAGCAGCAGGAGGTGGCTTTGCAGCACCCAGCACCGCTCATCACTGCTGGACACATCGTCCTCATCAACCCAATCATGCAGAAACAGCATGGATTTTCTGCGCCACTTTCTGTTCGGGAGAGAGTGCAATGCATGCAGTTTCTTGTAGGACCCAAATATAACGAACTCCCCCACTGTAACGAACCATCCCACCAAAAAAAAAACGCAAAAGTAAGACCGACTGGTCCGGTGTAAACAGGGGGGGGGGGGGGTAACGGCCCCGAGCGCGTGGGGGAATCGGGAGTTGGAAGTCCCGCAGGAGGCGCTGACACTGGGATCCGTGCTTCCCGCATGGGGGTGCCCCTTCAGGCAGGAGGCTGCGGTGCTCCAGAACATCGGACCAGACATCATACTGAAATATGCCATCAACAGCGGAGGAGTACCACGCCCCTTGTGGAAGCTCCAGCATCTACATAGTGTTCGGTGTGTTCTGCAGAGGGACATGCGGTGTGCCCCATCGACGGTCCTCTCACACAGTGTTCCGGTGGATACGCATGTACAGGCCGGTACCCGAGCGGGTCGGCCCTCGATCATCGTCCCGATCCCGCGGTTTATGAACACTTTGGTGGACAACGCCATGCAGTCGTGGCGTGCCGTGCACCTACGCTTGAGCTCCAGTATGTTGGCAGGGGAGTCCCTGCCTGCGTCTTCGGGGACGGGGATAACACCACCTCTGCGGCGGTCCTTGGTTTCTGCCGTTATCCAGCGGTGTACCTGGCTGAAGGATGTGTGCTGGGGGGCCACCCCAAGGACCTCCCACACGGCTGTTGCCCCAGGCATGTGCCCGGACGTCCGCAGCACTACGCACTGTCCACGCATGCACGTGCACGTGCACATGCACCGCACGATCGGCGCACGCACACCAGGCCATACCCCTGAATTGTCGGTGGACAGGAAGATCCGAAAGCTGGAGTTGCCATACTCCCCCACCTTCTTGGCACAGAGCATGAGGCACGTGTTGGAGGACTTGCTGAGCCGGGCCGGGTCCTTCCACCGGCCCAGCCCCTTGGTCCGGATCTGCAGCCCCAACACCGTCTTCACACCTGCACATGGGCGGCGGCGGGGGCAGCCTGCCCGGCGGCGGTGGGGGGCGGGGGTGACCAGACCGCATTACAAAACACGCCCAGGGCCAGGGAGACCCGTGTACCCGGCCGCAACCCGCAGGAGGACAGCGAACAGCCCGCCCCCCGCCCTTCGGGGGTGAGGGCCCCACTGTTCGCACACCGCCTGGCGGTCACCCGGCGTTCGCCTGGCACACACACCCCTCGTCTGCCCTGAGTGACGGCCGGAGCGGTCGCTGGCGGCCTGCCACCAACGCGCACGGCGATGCGTGTGCCCCTCAGAGCCCCTCGAGGGCCCTGCCCTCAGCCGCTGGGTAGGATGCCCCCCCCATACCGTCCGGGGGGGCGAGGCTCTGCGGTGGCAACCAAACCCCCGTAGACCTCCGGTGTGCAGGCGTGCCCCCGCCGTATGCGGCCCCTCAACACGACAGCCCCGGCCTCCGTCACTGTTCCCTTTGTCATCGCGTCCGATGCCTCCCTACACTGACCCCCCGCGCCTCCACAATGCACTGCCCGCGTCCTCAAGTAGACCACCCCCTCCACACCGCCGGAGGGGCTGAGAGACGGGGGTACGGCCCATGGCCATGGGAGGGGGGCACGTACCCGTGAGATGCTTGGACACGAACGCCTCAGAGGCGGCCTTCAGTGCGGGCGTGGGCTGCAGCAGGATGCGCTGGAAGATCCCATGGAGCCGATGCGGCACGTACTCCCCACCTGAGGGGGGACGCCAGTGCAGACCTGACTGGGGGCACCGGAGCACTGGGGGGCGGGAGGGGGGGGGGGGGACGCTCCGGGAGCGTGCCTCGCCCTTGGCACGACGCACGAACAGGCGGTGCAGGTCTGTCTCCGCAGACCCGCGGGGCGGTCCACTACAAGAGACACGCCCGTGCCTCTGCACCAGAGCCCCATGCCACCGCCCACACACCCCCACAACCGATGGATGTGCCGTGTGCTCCGGCAATGCGCTTGTGGGGCCCGGGGCACGCACATCCCCCAGCCACACACACGGGGGGCGCACGCAACAGGCACACCGCACCCACTTGCACACAGTTCACAGTTCACAGTTCTTCCAAAGGCACAGCGGCGCCCTAATCTCTGGGGCGCTGCCGTTGACACATCGATGCGTGTACTTCCATCACATCGCCTTCGGTGGTGCACAACGTCGCGGTCTCTGCCCCATGTCACGTGGGCCATCCACCGTGTTCAGCACTGCCCATTCCTTATTCAACAGAGGCCTCTGTCACTTGTACACGGGGCCCCCTTCCGCGTCACAAAGCACCGCACCCTGTCAGAATCCCACGGATGTGGAGGAGGGCCTTTGGAATGGCCCCAGTCTCGGACATGACACACACTGCCCACATGGCCCGATGGCCTCTGCCTTGGGTCAGCCCCCCCCCCCAAACCACCAACCACCACAACACCCATGCAGACAGGCTGGTGCCGGTACCCTCCCAGGTGCTGCAACAGCGCCACAGCAGCGCCCCAACCTCCCTCCGGGCGGTCCCACAGCAGCACGCCCATAGCGTTCCTTTAGATCTGCGCAGCGTGAAGCCCCAATGGGGACATACACATGTGCTCCTGACATATGAACCAGCCCCGCCCTCACTATCCGAGCCGCCCCCCCCCCCGCCCCATGCCTGGACGCACTTGGCCTGTTGCGCCAAGGAGGGGGGGCCAGGGATGCCGCACTCGGAGCACACAACCCCTCGAGTCTTCTCCGGAGCCACACCTAGAAACCTGGTGAGCCACGGTCTGTACAGCTTGTTCTGGAGCAGGCGGTGCTGAATGGGGACGTTGAAGGCCACGAGTTGGATGACCGGCTCTGCAACGCACACGGATGGCTATGCGGCAGATGGAGCGGGTCTGCGGGGGCTCTGATATTAACGCCTGCACGTCTGAGTGACTGACGGAGTAACGCTCAATGCCAAACGAGGGAACGTATTGTGGAAGTCATTAGACCCATCGGCAGAGCCACGGGCACATCCGCGACACAGTCCGGGTCTTGTGCTGTGGAATGCCCCGTGTGCCAGTGGAGGGCCAGCAGCCCCTCGGCCCCACGGGGGCAAGCACCTCTGGGGGACCACCCCCTCTGCCGGGGGGACGTCCCCCTTCAGGGGCTTTGTCCAGGTGGGACACCCGCAGCCCCGGTCTCTGCCCCAGAAACGGCACTGCATCGGATGTGAGGCATCGGAGTCTGGCTACTGCCCCACGCGTCACTTCCATCGCCCGGACGGATGAAAAAAGGCGCGGGGAGGTCGTTGGAGCCCCTTTTCTAGATCCCTCTTTGAACTGGCCTGTCACCCGAGCCCCTTTCACAACCCCCCCGCCCTCCTTCTGGGGGCTCGAACGGTCCCCCTGCGCGCGCAAACCTGTTTTCAATATCCCCCGCCCAAGCGGCATGTGTATCACGGTGGACCGTCCCGGGCCACTGGAGAATGCCACACAAACACCATCTGGGGTCCGGCGGGACGTGCCCCTCTCACAGCCGATCCTCCACTGACCCTGTGCAACGCCCCCAATCCCACCGTTTGCCATCGGACGACGGACAGACACACGGCAATAGCCACAGCCACACCCGCAAAAACGAGTGAAATGTTGCGGGCCTTGAAGCTGGTTCCCTTGAAGTCGTCCTGGATCCGCTGCTTCGTGGCCCCCTCCGGGATGGAGAAATTCCATCGGGACAACTGCCACTCGTAGTACGGGCAGTGGAAGAAGTCAATCAGCTCCGGCCAGTCCACAAGGAACACACGGTCCGTGACGATGGCCGCCGTGAACACGTTGAGCACGAACTGCGGACCGACGACATGACCATCATCCCAGACGCAGGGTCAGTGGATGACCACCGGCCCCCCGTCGCCCCGCCCCAAGCGCATGGAGCATCCGGGGGGGGGGGGCGGACCCCGATCCACTGATGTGCCCCTCCTCCTCTCACCATCTTACCGCACCCGCCCCCCCCCCCCCCCCCGCCACCACCGGGTGCGCCACGACCCCATCCCAGACCCTCAGAATGCCTCGATGACGGCCGGTTCACCAGATGCCCCTCTCGCTCTAGTCACCCCCTAAGCAATAGGAAACACGCACATGGCGCATCCGCCGGGTGACTGCTCCCCCCCCCTCTGCCGTGGTGGTGGGGGGACTTGGGGGCCCGTCCGTCCCCAGCTTCATCCTTGACAGCGGGGCGAGGGTAAAGGTAAAGGTAAAGTGCTCGGGCGATCTCCGAACTCCAGCGTATCCGTGATCCCTACCTGTCCCAAGGCACAGCACGCTACATCATACTACACTCATCAAAACAGCTGCAACTCCGGTACAGTGAATTCGCGGGAAACGTAAAGAGCCACTGTATCATACAGTGCATAGAAGTCCCAGTGCGGAGCGTGCCCTCGCTCACACGGGCACACGACACAGGCGTTCCTGTACTTCGGTCCTGCTTCTGCCGCCTGGCACCGCAAGACATCACAGTACAGCACTTGCAACGTGTACTGGCCGCCCCGCCGCAGTGCCCGAGGTGGCACGCGCACAGACAGTGGTCAGTGGCGTGTAGCACGTCCAGCTTGGCTCGCCGAATGCCCAAGATGGACACCGTAACGCCGGGACTGCTGTGATGGGTGGTCAGTGGCGTGTAGCACTTCCAGCTTGGCTCGCCGAATGCCCAAGATGGACACCGTAACGCCGGGACTGCTGTGATGGGTGGTAAAGTGCTCGGGCGCTCACCGAACTCCAGCGTATCCGTGATCCCTACCTGTCCCTCGCAGCATCCCTTCCGGCTCGCGGGGTCACAGACACCCTAGCGCCTAGGACACTGCGTTCCAACCCCGCCGGGATTCGAACCGAGCACCTCTAGTTCAGGTGTCACGTGCATGACCGCTGAACTACGCGACCTTCTCTCTGTGATGGGTGGTCAGTGGCGTGTAGCACGTCCAGCTTGGCTCGCCGAATGCCCAAGATGGACACCGTAACGCCGGGACTGCTGTGATGGGTGGTCAGTGGCGTGTAGCACGTCCAGCTTGGCTCGCCGAATGCCCAAGATGGACACCGTAACGCCGGGACTGCTGTGATGGGTGGTCAGTGGCGTGTAGCACGTCCAGCTTGGCTCGCCGAATGCCCAAGATGGACACCGTAACGCCGGGACTGCTGTGATGGGTGGTCAGTGGCGTGTAGCACGTCCAGCTTGGCTCGCCGAATGCCCAAGATGGACACCGTAACGCCGGGACTGCTGTGATGGGTGGTCAGTGGCGTGTAGCACGTCCAGCTTGGCTCGCCGAATGCCCAAGATGGACACCGTAACGCCGGGACTGCGGTGTTTGGTGACCCGTGTGTGGAAGCTAGTCCAGCTTGGCTCGCCGAATGCCCGAAGAGGGCACCGTAACGCCGGGACCGCTGTGAGAAAACACACAGGCAATACACACCCTGCCCTACCCTCAACAGGCACACCCTCAGGTCCCTAAACCTGCCACTTGCCGTGCTCCCTCCCCTGGTGTTCACCCTCACACTGGCGGTGTTTAGCCCCGACCGGCTCGCGGAACGCCCTATGAGACGTCCTATCGCCCTCAGGCCCACCTGCACCCTGGTTTCAGCGGTATCGGTATGTTCCAACGTTTGTACACCCCTTCCACCTGGGTACGCGTGGCTGTTACGCCCATGTCCCTTGGTTTGACACGCCATTCTCAAAGGCGACAGGGCGCTGCCGAGCGGTGTTGGTCCCGCTGACAGCAGCGGGGCGAGGGGCTGCACTTGCAGCCCATCACATCCAATGGCGCGCACGTGAGCCCCGATCAGCAGACCAGACCTGTTGAGTGGAGGCCCCGGGGGCTCCTACTCCTGAACATGCACTGGGCCGTGGGTGGTGTGGCTCTGACTCACAAATGGACGAGCAGTGGGCAAAGCGGGAGTGAGTGCCAGCGCTGGTGGCACCCCAGGAACCCCCACCAGGTCCTTTGCTTGGGGTCCACATCATATTCGTGGCCCTTCCCTTGCCAGGCCCCTCGAAGAGCAGACGGGTGTCGGCTACGTCATGATGGACCCCCACCTCCGCCCCCGCCCAGTGGCAAGACTCGTACTCTTCACGTGTGAGAGTTGATCATCGTGAGTGGTCGGGGTGTGGAATGGTCGATTTCCAGCAAGCACGTCCTTGGGGATGTTGTTGCATTGCGTGCACGGCATTCCCCTTGTACATCCTACAACGGGTACACTGCAACCCCCCGCCCCCTATCCCACTCCTCTGTGGGAGATACGTCCCTCAGGCCGCCGACACGGCTTTGGTACCAGATATGGCCAACTGCCTCAACTGTACAAGCACTCAGCCCACACGGCATAGGCAAGCCCCACAGAATCGGACCCAATCGGGGACAATTTTTCTGAAAATCTCATACAGTAATTGAAGAAGTGCGAAAAAGAATTGCGATTCTGAGGTCAAAATTTTGACCCCCCCCCGAAAACCCACGCAAACGCGGCACGGGACTGGGGGTGTCACAATCAACAAGGTCCTTGGGGGACCCGGTCAGGTACCTGAATGATGATTGCACGAGGGCTTGCAAACCCAATCTTATTCCTGGGGGTATACTGCACGACCATCCCCCAAAAACATGGGGGCACATCGCACTCCCTTGAACTTTCACAGCCCTCTTCAAGGGGATTTCCAGCGGGTGACTTGGTTGGAGCGCTCTTGAGGGACTGGGATGGCCTTCTCTGACTGGACTGTCTGCCGCCTGCTCCTTCTCACCTGCATGCAAGACCATTCCAATTCGTTCTGTGGCTTGGCGTCACCTGAGCGCCACTGTGGAGAAGACTACAAGTAGACCTGCTGGTCAAAACGCACAGCCCCTCCCCCGCACAAAACGCACAACCTCCATCGGGGGTGCACAGTGATGTCGGTGGAAGGGCTGTTGGCACTTGGAGGGGGAAATGGAATCTACAAAACGGGGAAGGGAGGGCCTTTGATAAACATACACATCCAGTGCACCATCCCCCACACAGGAACAGGACGTCGGGTCTCGCATGCATCCCCACACCCAAATGGACCTCGGCTGCCATGTGCGCGTGGCATCCAAATGTGCCCTTCTGCATGTCAGACCCCCGACTTCACTTGAAGATCCCCCAGTCACAAGGCAACAGGCACCTTGACACGGTCGGCAAAGCCTCCCTTCTTTTCACCGGTCCACTTCCCAATCAAGATCGACATCTGCGAGTGATCTCCTTTAAGTTGCTCCGTGGCCCATCGCCCATACTGTACCATGCGGTCGTGAGTAACGGAGGGAATTCCTGCGTATTTGGGGACACTTGATGCTGGGGCTGAATCTTCTGTGGAGGAACCATGGGCAAGACCACTCCGCTCATCCGGTGCCGATTGCAATGGTGCCTTCACCGAGGGCTGATGCACATCTTGGGGTTGCACAAATTGAGGTCGGGAACCAGCGGAATCGGGTGATTGCTTGAAATGCAAAGTCCACAACTGAAAGCCCACAAGACCCATGACCAGGCAAAGCAGTGGGACGAGCCGCAATACTCTGCGCTGAGTAGCGGGCTTCATTGTGGACTGTTCCCAGGGTGCAACTTCACTTCCCTGCAATGTTGAGGCAGGGTGTCCTCAGACATGGTCGCTGAATTGCACGTGATCTGGGCGTGCAGACTGGAAAAGACATTCCAACTGCACAAATGAGAAAGGGGGGATGGATTCCGGACCACAAAAAGGAATGCCAGCAGTACATCCGGCCAGCCAGGCACCCCAGCAGTGTGACCATGTGGAAGGAAACTCTTGGCGATGCTAAGGTTTTGGAAGGGCTGTGGGTGAAGGGGCAAAGCCACAACCACACAGATGAGCTGCAAGCAACAAAGCCCAAAAGGACAAGATGGGACAAAGTGGCCAACTTCGGCTGCACTGTGTGGTGCAGAACCATAACTGGGACCACATGGAGGCAAAGCATCCAAAAGAAAACTGAAATGCGGTAAATGTCGGCAGATTTTCAGACAAAGAAGTTCTGCTGCTTTCTGCAATGCGTCTGAAAGTGGGTTGTGGACATGCGACTTGTGGATATGGGGTCAAATCCCTGTTGAACATCAAAGCGAGGGTGGAAATTGTGATTTGCTGATTCTGGACCCAAACCGTCCAATGAGGGTCCTGGGGGGTGTGGGGGGGGGGGGGGGTGGAGGGAACTCTTCAAGATCACGGCTGGACTGGGATCAGTTTCATTGGATGCGCAGCTCTAAACACGCCGTTGGCTTGCGCAGAAAAGACGGCCAAGAAACTGCAGAAGCAGCGTCAGCCCCCCCCCCAAAAAAACACTGAACGCTGTAGTACTGGGGTGTGCCGTCCCTGTGGTTGTGTGCAGAGGATTAATGCACGTGTTGTGGCGCACGTGCAATGCAAACTCACACATTGCACAGTGCCTTTGGGTGGTGCTCGCGCACCCGTTCCTCTTCTGATTATCAAGAGTCTTGGACTCATGGACAAGTTGAGGGACAGGATGACTTTGTTGCACAGGGCTTTACCTTTGGCATTGACTTTTTGGGGTGCACGTTGGGCACAATTGGGGCCAACAAATGTTTCAGGGGTTCATTTCTCTTGTGGGACATCCCGAATGCAACCGATCTCCAAATTTGTGCGCCCCCCCCCGCAAGGCCACCTGCACAGACGTAGCCTACACAACATACCACTTCGGCATTTCACAGGAGCATGGTTATGCTCACTCTCAGGACCACCGGGGGGGGTGGGCTTGTGCAGTATCCGTCGATTCAACTTGCCAGGGGGTGAGGACCCCTTGACAACAAGAATCGATGTTTTGAAAACATTTTGACTGGTCTGAGGGGCAGCATCGCTCAGATACACGACATACACCTGCCCACCGCGCAACTTGGCACGGCTGTAGTATCAACAACAGCAGAACACAGAACACAGCGGAGCAGCAGGAGCAGGGGTTGACCAGCGGGGGGCAGGGGCAGGGCTGGCAATGTATTGGGTGTCTGCAATGTGGTGTGTGCTGCAGGCGATGCTGCACTGTGTTGTTCACTTTGGGGAATACCACAATGTGTTGTGTGTTGTACGAGGAGGAGGTGGGGGACCGTCACATGCCTGTTCAACGAAAACAAACAACATGGGTACATTTGCTGTCTTTGCTCGCCATCATAGTGGGTGTGCAAGCTGGTCGTCTGCTTTCTGTGATTTGATGGCCTAGGGCACGCACCACCCCAAATATTGTGGTGTTTGGGCAATGCTGGGCTGACGGCAACACTACAATATATTGCGTCATGCATGCGACGATAGAACGTTACTGCATCACACAACACATTGCAGTAGTGCCTACACCACACAGCATATTGCAACATTAACGCAACACCTCGTGATACGTGGTGTCAGCTGCACTAGGATGTCGTGATATAGCCAACACTGAAATGTGTGAAGTGATGCAAGCAACAATAACATGACAACAGTGCGTTACGCGCTCAAGCAACGTCTTGTGTGCAGTAGGCAATACTGCGGTGTGTGATGTATTGTGTACTTGGGTGCTGCATTTTGTGATGCGCAGGCGTGCCTTTCCAGAGGGGGTGTCAACACCGCCACATGCTGCCTCCCAGCGACCTTTGCATTCCATGACCGCTTGCAGTGCACATTCAGCCCCGAGCAGGGCATGGCGCCCGGGCCCATCCCTCTCGCGTGGCCCCGGAGGACAGCAGCGGATACCACACTCTGAATGCAAAGCGGCGACGGGGCCATTACAATCGTCGAGGTGCGGGTCTGGGAAGGGGGGGGAGGGGGCTGGGGGCTGTAATTCAATGCAGTGTGAAAGTCACAGTTTGGATAGGGGGCACTGCTGGCCTCCCTGCACACGAACGACGGGGCAACACTCAGTTATGCAGCCGCCAAACTGGGGAGGGGCCAGGGGATGGGCTCCGCCGCCCGCCCCCGCGCCCCTGCCCAGGCTTCCCTGCCTGCCTGCCTGCCTGCCTACCCAGCTTTCCGGGCCCATTGGTTTGCCCTTTGGGAACGCGAATCCTCTGGCGCCTGCGGCGAAATTGTACCCTTTGTGAACCGTACTTTTGAATGGGGAGTGCCTATCGCAACATTTCTGTCCGTTTTGTGCCTCGCCATTGTGCTTGTTTGACCTACTTCCTTCCCCCGAAATCAAGGAAAATTAATGGGGTGTGCAGGAAGTATTCCCTTTGCTCGGGGGCATGCCATCATCTCTGAGACTTGGTGTGTCTGAAGGCCTGGCGATGATGTGCGCATGTCGGCAGGACGAATGGCGGACTTGTCATGGGCGTGTGGGGGCACTGCAAATCATCGCCAGGAACACGCATAAGACAACGAGGGCACAGAACTCGTCACTGGACCGCCATCCAGCGGTACTGTTCATGGGGGGCCTCTTGGCCGGAGGTGCGCCCACGTTCCACGTCACTCGAGTCGAGCCCCGACTTTCTGGCTCGCCGAAGCCCCCCCCCCCCGCCGGCCACTACCGAGGCCTGGCCGGTGCCGCGTTTGCGCCGCCCAGCACGCGATCACCAGACTGCACATCCCTCATCTTGACACAACGTCTCGCTCTCATGCGTCCTGCAGCCCATGAGGCCCATGGGTGCCCCGCCGCGACGCTGTTCCTAGTGCTGCCCCCTTTCCCCAACGAAGCGCAACGCAGCGCCTGTGCAGACTCGCCCTCGGGAGAGGGCATGCTGCTGCTGAGACAACCGCACTGAGAGAGAACTGCGGCCAAGACCAGCACCAAAGCGGCGGGGAACGCAGGGGGGTCTGGTCTGTCACTGCGTACTGGCCTCGGAACCGACACAGCGGAAAGATGGGGCAGGCAGGACGTCAACAGCGGAGACAAAAGCTTCGCTGGGGAGCCTGAAATAAATGCAAAATATATACATTTATATATATCTCTCGGGGACATTCAGAACCTGCCAACTTTCTGGGTTTTGGCACTTTTCGGCACTTTCTACAACTTTTGCTTCCGTGTGCAAACATGTCGTCACCTGGGGGGGGGGTATGTGTATACTTTTTGAAATCTGCAAGAAAACGCCATTTCAGAAATGTATGGGTTTGGGGGGCAGGGGTTGTCATTTTTCAGCGCAGCACAACACATGGGACGGTGCACACAAACACAGCACTGCACCGTTTATCCATTTTTATTCAGAATCACTGTCACTGTCAGCATTGCTTTTTTCAGGCAGGTACTTCTCGTAATTGTTGTACTTCACGTTTTTCTCCACATCAACGTCAATGCATGTGGCCAAAAATTCATGTTGCGAAGCCTTGGTGGGGTGCATCTTTTGATCTCAAAACTGGGCAGCAAAAGCGGTGGCCTCAGCGGTCGTCAGAATGTCGTGCTCCTTGTGGGAGCATGCGGGTGGCTGTGAGCGGGCGGTACGGGGTTTTTTTGCCTGGCTACCGGGCACATGTCGAGCCACCCGCACCCACCGTGCACCCCCAGAGCGAGCCCTTTTGCGCGTCAACGGCTTTTGTGGTCCGTCCGGGGAAGCAACAGCCCGTGGTGTAAATTTGTATGAGAACATGGCAGCTGCCTGTTAACAAAAAGAGGCAGCAAGCAACACATGCACCGTCCGAAACGGACGAAAATCTCAGACATGTCGTCAGTCCAGCAAGCAGACCTGGGGTGTTCCAAATAGCCCTTTTCAAGGGCTTTCCGCATATACCCCACATACCCCTACCTCCGGAACACTCAGTTGGCAAAAATGAGGCAAGAAGGTCGCCAACCCGCGAAAACCCAGAAAGTTGGAAGGAACAGGGTCGTCCCCGAGAGATATGTCGTCGTACCTTACGCCCCCCTTGTAATCTCCCCCCCAATGTCGTGACGGTCCCCCCCCCCAACCGGGGGGGGGGGACGGTCACGAAATGACGGTCCCCCCCCCCCCGGGGGGGGGGTGATCGCACCACCAAACCGTAACATTTCAAAACTGCCGCTGTGCATGCACAACACTGGTCGTGTAAATCGCATTGAAATATGATGTTACTTTTGTGCGCGTGCCCTTTCCACAGGCACTGTGTGAAACTTCTTTTTACAACTCCGAACAACCTTGAACTCCTGGACATGCTCGGTGGGCAATTCAGGTATAGGCTGAGGATTGGATGACGAGGTAGGCTGTGCAGCTCGGTTTCCAGCCCTTTTGGTGGCTGGCTTGGCTGGCTGGGACTTGACAGACACCTTCAGTTGTTCAGGAATCTGGTCTGGTTGCAAATGTCATGTGTAAGGTCCAAAAAAGGGGACAGCAGGCCACCCTTGCTGCGAGAGTGTACCAAACACGAGTGCCTGTGGCATACATTCGTGTCTGAATGACGGGGAAATCAACTCTGACAGAGGGCACTTGCAGAGAAAGAACAGGAGAGCACAATACAACCAACCGTTTCCAGAAGAAATGTCAAAGTGACGTTCCCCCCCTGAGGGGGGGGGCTTGCACAGGGGGGGGGGGATTAAAATGGGGGGCGTGGAGAAACCAGACCTGTTGTGCCTTTGTGCCTATCAGAGAGGGTTAGGAATGATTGTCCAATACACTCGGTGTTGAACTGGACGCGATGAACATCCTCCTCAATAGAAGATCACACACGTCATCTTTATAGAAGTGGGATGTGGCTTTGATGGGGATGGCAGCCACCTGCTTCCCAGTAGACGGCTGGGCGCCACGCATGCACAGACCCACCTACAATACGATCTGCCTGATACGACGCCCCCACCTGCACACGCAAGCAATACAGACCCAAACCCGCACGTGACAGCCCCTATGAGCAGCACCAGGCGGACGCTACCCCCTGCAGCCCTCTATCTCCCCGCACCCCTGCTACGTCCCCGCACCTACACATTTTAGGCCCCCGCCCCACTGTCCTGGGGCAAGAGGCCTGTGAGCTGCACGGCCATGGGCGCATGGTCCAAGCAGCCCCCTTGGCCCTTTCGGCCGGCTTCATGGTCCCACTACTTCGTCCATAGCATTGCAGACCACGCGGATGCTGCACTCAAGGGAATGGCTGTTCACTGTGTTGTCGGCGGGTTTCAGTGGACCATAGGAGACAGTTGTCGGGGGTGTGACAATTTGCAATGGACCTCCAATCCATTCCCCTGCCCCCCCCGACAGACCCACATCTCTGCGCCTGGCATAGCAAACAAGGGGTCCATGCAGTCTCTTGCAAAGCTCCTGCACGGTCACCGGCGGAAACAGCGGCTACAACAGCTCCTCATAACCTGTGACAAAGATGAGAGGGACGGAGTATGAGAGGAGGAAAAATCCTTGAAAGGCAAGGATGGGATTGGCGTAGGCAAATGTTGATCGGTCGGGTGGATGAAGAAATCTGCCCTGGTCCACTTGAACCAGAGGATCAACAATAGTCGTGTATTCTGCAATATGCACATTCTGCAGTAATGTCACCACTAGGGCTGATGAATTCATCTGGCTGGAGGTGGACCCCTGAGCCCTCTTTCTAGAACTCCCCCCTCTCTCATTGGGCTCGTAGGTCCGGGTGTTACACAGGACCCCAAAAACGTGCAAACACCACTGCAAACACAAATGTGTGGTTTTGTGGCAGGTAAGTACCAGCCACTTGGCTCTTGGGCTCGCCATTGGGATGCATGCAATGGAGCGGAAGTTGGGTTTTCGTCTGATGCAATCCACGTGTTCCAGGGGGGTAGTCTCGCACACAGGGTGCACGCGGTGCGTGCACGGTCTGCACATTGTAGTTGTACCAGGAGCCCACACACCAAGTTTGAAGGGTATTGCTTGCATTTGAGCAGACAAATTGATGCGGGATATTGCCGCCATTTGTTGTCATGCCCATCTCTGGGGGTCCTGTTTTTAACTATTGGTATTGGTGGTCACACAAGCTTCCAAGACTTTAACAGCAGGCCTCCAGGCCTCCAAGAAATAAAAGCGAGCCTCCAAGAGTTAAAAACAAGCCACCAAGAATTACCAGTAAGCCTCCAAAACCCCAGGAATGAAACGCAACCCTCTAGACCCTCTACACTCACTCAGAATCGCCGTGGGTAGTTGCGGCATACCCCAAAGGCCTCCAAAGGGCACCATTTTGATGGCTTCCAAGGGGAGACCATTGGCCCTGGTATTCGTCCAAAAGCGGGCACAGTGCACGCACGGTGCATGTCCATGTGTGCACGGTGCAGATACTCTCTCCAGGTCCCAATTCCTGCCCATTTTAGTGACTGTTGTGAATTTTCGATATTGAGTTTGACACACTCCACACGTTGCAAACCCTTCGCCACTCATACCCATTTCAGCTCTGTACGTTGAACACGGACGTTTGGGTTTTAGGCTTATCCATTCCACATGTCGGGAGGCCCCACACTATACCCACTTCACAGCGACTGCATCATGCAAACATATTATTGGGCCCTTCAAGGGGCTGCATTTGCAGAACTGTAGTGCACGCAATTCATCCAACTGTCCCTCCTTCTTCAGCTCCCCTCAGTCTTGGACCTGGGCATTACAGTGGTCACGGCCCAGAGGAGCATACAAAGAAAAAACACCCATGGACATGGGAGGGGACATGGACATGTGGATGCTCAGCATTCCAAAAGCGCCCATAATCGTTGATTGGGCCCAGAAAACAGAGAAAGGCGGGGGAGTAGTGAGGTCTGCCAATGTACCATGGAGGGTTGCAGCAAATGGGTGGCTGGAACAATAGTGCAGCATCCCGCAGACCCAACCCAGTCACCCCCAACAAGACCTAGACACAGGGGTGTCCTTAAGAGCACATAAAAAAAAAGCCTTCATAACGCATACTGAAACGAATGTTCACGGGGACACTCTCTGCTTCATGGTCAAGACATGGGCAAGACCCACAACCACAGAAACAGCACTGAACAATGGTTGGCGGTTAGCAGCGGTTGGCGGTTGGTTGGTGGCTGTTGTTGGTTGTCGGTTGGTTGCGGTTGGTGGTTGGTGGTTGGCGGTTGGTGCTCCCTGGGGCCGTCCTTAAGGGCTGTCCGTAACGAACATTTCTGGATACTTGAGTCCATAACAACATGCAAACCACAGCATTCAGAACCTCAAACCTCCTCTCAAATGGTGCATAAGTCACACCAAATGAGCTATGGACCTTTGAGCCTTTTTTCCGCCACCCCCCGCATCTCTTATTTTCAGGAGCTCGAAGGGCCCCTCGCCCGCCCACTTCAGTGCACCCTGCCCTATTTCCGGTGACAGTCAACCCATGGCAAAATACTGCATGCAGGGACTAACTGGCGTGATGCAATAGGCGAATGCGACTGAAACACCATGTGCGGTGCGAGGATATTGTTTGGCTCGTGAAATTCCCATTATGCCTATTGACCATAACGTCACATGCGACGATTGGCCAACCCCCACACTCCGGCACCCCCAACCCCTGAGCAGCGCGATGGCGAGGGTGAACAGTCTCATGGGGCAGAGCCAACTTGCTGATAGGGGTGGACGTGCATTCCACCCTGAGCTGCTAGGAGGGGGAGGGGACCCGTCGGAGGAGGGCGATGATTGGGCCGGGGTGGGAGGCTTCACACTGTGAACCATGCATTCACACGCAGCCACACACCTTTGTATCGATGTGGGACATGCACCTGGTATTGGCGTGCGGCATAGACCAGCGCGAACATGGACAACGCCAAGAGTGGCCACTTCAAAGGCCATCTATCAAAATACAAACAGCACGAACGTTTTTCGGAGACCCGGCAGGATAAGGGGAATGTGCTGACTTGTGTATGTACGGGCACTTTTCTAGGCACCATTTGGGAAGAGAAAGTACGTGAACTTGATGTATTCCTCTGTGTGCGCACAACCACTGTTCCAGGATAACTACTCAAACTGCTCATCAACGATTTGTCTCGTGAATAATGCTGGCAAGGATTGGCCCTTGTTGGGTGTTAGGAAGGCAAACGACAACAATCAATGATTACAAACGCTGAACGCAAATCAAAATGTCAGCACAGGTGACTAAAATTTCACAGATCTTGAATGTAAAATATCACAAGCACACATCCAACAATACAAGGTGCATACCTTTTGGCAGAGAGAGTGTTTACATGCTCCGACAGCACCACCACCTTATTTGCTTCCATCTGCTCTTCCTTTTGACCAGCTCTGGGGGCACCGCCGATTGAGTCAGCAACCCATGTACTATGCTTGTCACCCATCTTCGGATGTTTGTCTTTTCTACCATCCTTCTTCTTCCGCTCCTTCTTGTCGTCCTTCTTGTCGTCTTTCTTATCGTCCTTCTTATCGTCCTTCTTGTCGTCCTTCTTGTCGTCCTTCTTGTCGTCCTTCTTGTCGTCATTCTTGTCGTCCTTCTTATCGTCCTTCTTGTCGTCCTTCTTGTCGTCCTTCTTGTCGTCCTTCTTGTCGTCCTTTTTGTCGTCCTTCTTGTCGTCCTTCTTCTCGTCCTTCTTCTCATCCTTCTCGTCATCCTTCTTGTCGTGCGTCTTGTCCTTCTTGTCGTTCTTCTTGTCGTCCTTCTTGTCGTCCTTCTTTTCGTCCTTCTTGTCAGCCTTCTTTTCGTCCTTCTTGTCGTCCTTCTTCTCATCCTTCTTGTCATCCTTCTTGTCGTGCGTCTTGTCCTTGTTGTCGTCCTTCTTGTCGTCCTTCTTGTCGTCCTTCTTGTCAGCCTTCTTTTCGTCCTTCTTCTCATCCTTCTTCTCGTCCTTTTTCCCGTCCTTCTGCTCATCCTTCTCGTCATCCTTCTTGTCGTGCGTCTTGTCCTTGTTGTCGTCCTTCTTGTCATCCTTCTTCTCGTCCTTCTCGTCGTCCTTCTCGTCGTCCTTCTTGTCGTGCGTCTTGTTCTTCTTGTCGTCCTTTTTGTCATCCTTCTTCTCATCCTTCTTCTCATCCTTCTTCTCATCCTTCTTCTCATCCTTCTTCTCATCCTTCTTCTCATCCTTCTTCTCATCCTTCTTCTCATCCTTCTTCTCGTCCTTCTTCTCATCCTTCTCGTCATCCTTCTTGTCGTGCGTCTTGTCCTTCTTGTCGTTCTTCTTGTCGTCCTTCTTGTCGTCCTTCTTGTCGTCCTTCTTGTCAGCCTTCTTTTCGTCCTTCTTCTCATCCTTCTTCTCGTCCTTTTTCCCGTCCTTCTGCTCATCCTTCTCGTCATCCTTCTTGTCGTGCGTCTTGTCCTTGTTGTCGTCCTTCTTGTCATCCTTCTTCTCGTCCTTCTCGTCGTCCTTCTCGTCGTCCTTCTTGTCGTGCGTCTTGTTCTTCTTGTCGTCCTTCTTGTCATCCTTCTTCTCATCCTTCTTCTCATCCTTCTTCTCATCCTTCTTCTCATCCTTCTTCTCATCCTTCTCATCGTCTTTCTTGTCGTCCTTCTTCTCATCCTTCTCGTCTTCCTTCTTGTGCTCAGGTTTCTTCCCGTCTGCATTGGGTTCGTGGGACTCAGGTATCATCGGAACACCGTGAATCTTTGGTACCCTAGCATCTGGCCCTGGCTGCTCGGCACCCGGCTTGGGCTCAGATTGCCTCGAGTGTGGCCTTGGGGCGGGAATAGGGATGGGGTGGGGTGCTGGCTCAAGTGGGCTCGAGCCAGGGTGTGGTGCACACCCAGGGCGAGGGTTGGAAGCGGGTGCCGGGAGCCACGGGACATCAGGGAGACTCTGGGATCCTGGCTGTTTGCCATGTTTGGGTGTAGGCTCTGGGCGAGGGTTTGGATGAGGACCCCCGGGGATCCAAGGGATGGGGGGAATGTATCCATGTATCCACGGATGGGTCCAATTTGTTTGGGACCCGGTTCCTTGCGGCCCCCGCCCAGGGCGCTGGCCCTGTGGTGGTGTGTGAGGGGCGTCCTGGCTAGGCTTCTCGTGTGTGGCACCGCCGGGAATCCATGGGATGTTTGGGACGTATGGCGTCCAGTCCGGCTGAGCTGCAGGCTGCTGTTGGGCAGGCTGCTGTCGGGCGCCAAGCGGTGGTTGCCCGGCGTTGGGCTTGCTGTGCTCTTCGCTTTCGACATCGGGGAGATGAGGAATCTTTGGAGTGTTTGTGGACAACAGCGGTTCCGCGTCTGAGACAAGCGTAGAGATTGCAACACGAGCACTATACCACCAGTTGCGGAGGCAACAGAGTCCTTGCAAACGTGTTGAAGCACTGGATAGCGCCCCCAAGAATTGCAGGAGGCCGCACCCAACATGGGGGGCGTGCTCGTAACCCGTCTTGTGGCATCAAGCAACTGTCGTTAAGTGGTTAAATGGTGAACCCAAGAACCCAAGTGTTTAGATGGTGAGCCCAAGTGCTTAAAGAGTGAGCCTAAGTGTTTGGATGGTGAGCCCAAGTGTTGGAGAATCCGCCCAGCCTAAGCCCAAAGCTTCCAAGCGCATCCGCAATAAGAGTGATGCCCAAACTTTGCAAAGGAAGATCAACACGGGTTGTAAAAAATCTGGGTGCGCTTTACAACTAGCACGCCGGGATGGTGCAAAAAAAAAAATTGCTAGCGATCGCATCCCTCGAAGCCATTTCATTGTGACCTTGTACCACGCAAAGAAATATTCTTCCCCACTTAGCACCTTCTCTCCCAAGAAGGAGGGTTTGAAAGTAAACAAGGGGTCTGGGAAGAGGAACAATAAGTGGGACAAGGTTGACAAACCTACGAACCGATGCGCAGAGTCGTTGGCGCCCTCACAATGCACCTTGAGACCGAAGGTAACAGTGTTAGCAATGGGGACCCCATCGGGGGTGGAGCACCAACAATAGCCCGTACTACCCCAACACTGCAATGGCGCAAACTGCCCATCTTTGGTACACTCGGGGTGATAAGCACCCACAATGTCCTGCAAAAACATGAACGGTGTGCGAATGGGGTTGGTTGAAGGATCCCCCCAACCCATTCACCGCAACAACGCCTTCATGCGCATTGGACCCCAATTAACTCGGCCCAGTCTAGCCCTCATCGCGACGGGAGATTCCCAAATTGTTCCACACGCCGAGGAGTGTTTGCCTCAAATGGATGTGCGAACACAAAGGGACACACATAATCAAATGTGTGGGCACAATATCGTTGGGGAGCCCCGCGAACGGCGCACGTCAAAAACCACAAACCTCCACAAAAACCAAGCATTCGGGGTGGGCAAAGTCGAGGAAATGTGCAAGGGTCGACGGTTTATCGATGTATCTTTGGGTAACTATTCCTTTTTGTCGCACTTTGCGTGGCCGCTTAACATCACCCCGCTACCCAAGTATCAACCCCATCAATGAAATGATCCCTGCTCCTGTTCTGCCCCGTCTATTTCCTACTCTCGAAATGTTGAGCCCACGGAATTGGACATAGCAAGAGAAATGCTATCTCCGTGCTGCGAAAGACATGTGCTACGAAACACATGTACGAAATACGTACGGGACGAAACGTCTATCATGCATACCTTGCCGATGTAGCTCTTGAGTTGCAAACATGTCGATTTCTTGGACCCTCCCTTGGCCTCCGGCGTCACATTTTCTACAGTATGGAACACACGCACTGGCTAACATTCACATATCTCACCTAGTCTGTGAGAGACGGGTGCTACGGGATTCCGTCTAGCTGAAACCCAACTCCTCTTTTAGTGTCATTGCACGTTGCACGAGGCGGACGTCTTGCGCGACACAAGTCGCTACAAACATAGCTTTCAAAGAAATCCAATCCTTAACCTTAGGAGCGCGTGACGCACTGCGGTGGGTGTGATGTTCCTTCATTGTCTAGCTGTTGAAACCGTGCCCGGTGAGGTGTGGCGCGCCTTACGTTCATGAATACAATCACGACATGATGCCATGGATGGGAGAAATGAAATTGGTTGAAATGAAGACCGCACCCGGCATGACTTACATGAGCACGTTCAACGCCGCAACGCCGATCATCGCATGCAGAAGAGTGAGGCGCTGGTGGGTATGTACATATCTCCGCCCAATCCAAACAGAATTTAGTGAGACCCCAAACATAACCGGACTTAATGACTCGAGGCTTGCAAACAATTTAGCCAGCCACTGATCATTTGCAATTGAAGAAGCAATGTACCGCACATCACATTCACATCAACTCACTTGACACCGATACGGAACAAGGTAAAAAGGCAAAATGGAAAACGAAACGTTGAACATTGTCCGAACCCCAGCGTCTTGCGTTTGTAATCTGAACTCACGCGTTTGAGTTGATTTTGAAATGTCAAATTGTCACAAATTCCCACCCAAAAAAGTTTCATGATTCCCTCACATCACAATAACGTCACCACATTATCATCATTTGGGTAAAGACAACCATCAAAACACGAAAAAGATGACTGGATCCTCGCCGAGTCTAGGTATCAGAGCTTAGGTTCGGAAATTCGTATACGTAGGAGCACAAGGATGACTTCACAAGTGGGTGTGGTGGGGAATTGGGCGGTGGCAACGCCTCTCCTATTGGGTGTCGCAAGCGGCTCTACCTTGGAATTTGCATTATTGACAACACTTATATGCCCATGATGCAAACGGGCAACCAGATCACAACTTGGCAACAAGTGCGGATCCGTTGCCAAGGGTCTGCAACAAAACACAATGGCACACCTTGGAAATTTGACGATGCGAAAGGTTTGAATCCACTACACAATTCGAGGAACGTCCAAATCAAGCACAACGCAAGCCATCTCATTGTACAAACCACTGACTAGAAAGGTAAAAAGAGACGAACCCCACTACAACTAGTGTGGCTTATGCTGTTGGGAGATTGCGGCAAACCTTTTTTGGCGAGTTCTCACCCAAAAACCCACTCTCATCCCGGTCACACAACTTCACATCCCAAGTTCTCCTTTTGTACGGCCACAAATAAGGGCGTGTACACTCCAAGGAGTCATTGTTGAGTCGGGTGTATTGCTTGTTGAAGACTGAAACCAAACACCCCGTTTTGCTATCCCAGTTGGTTTGTCCGTTTTCCTTTGGGAAAAAATTTGCAAACGTAATGCATCGTAGCGTGATGCTCCCCACATTGCTCAAGCCAAGAGCTGGCTTCTACATTGATGAGCCCAAAAATAAAGACGTGGTTACCATAATCTGCAAAAAGTGCCCAGCCCTCTACTCTTGGATCATGGTCACGTAGTTACGATGTGCAGAAAGCATTTATTCATCCAATCATAAAAATGGCTCTCGTTCATGCAAGAGGAAAAGAAAAGGTAGTTGCCACACGTTTCCTCCTCCTGTAGAAATAATTGACCTACAAGTGCTCGTTGGGAATTCATCGTATATCTCAAAGGTGACAAGTGATTCGGTTTTTCACGCGCTCACATGAGTTGGAGGGCAATGAAGGGGAAGAAATGCATCCTCACCAAAGGCCTTTGTCGCAAAAAAAAAAACACGATTCCCCTACCGCAAAGTTTTTTCCGGTGTCGGACCCTGTTCGCCGCTTTTTTTTGGCTTGGAAAGGTCCGACCGGCGCTAAAAGTTCCCCTCCATCTCCGAGAAAGGGAGTGTGCCATGCGGCCTTAAACATGGAGAGGGTTAAAGGGTGGGCTTACAAGTGCAACCAATCAATTGACACCTTTGGAAGTTCTATCTCCAATTCACACACGAAGAGGTGACAGACTTCTTTGGTGTCCAAGCAACCGGCGCAGCAGCCCGATGGGCGTGCATGTGATGTCCCGCGAATGCCACATGCTTCATGCAAATGCTAACGAATGCCACATGCAGGTCTCCATCCTTCAATCGCAAGGCACAACCAGCATGCAACGGGTAAAACAGCCCAAATCGTGTGGTTTCGGCCCTCCAAAATCACGTAAAATCATCGGTGAGACTTCGCGGTGGGAGGAGGTTGGGGTTTTCTCCAATACTTCCAATCGATCCTCACGAACCCTCTTCAGTGGCAATGGCAAGCAATGCACGAATGTGACACACTACAAGCAGTGATGATGTGCGTTGATTTTCGGGTCCCTAAGCAATTGGTCGTTTGCTTTACACTCCCATGTGGTCGCACACATGCATGTCATGCCATGTCATGTCTATATGAACTCAAGGGCTATGAGCAAGCCATGCGGCACGCGCCGCGAGGCGCGTGGCGCAAATGGATTGCGAGGAGGCCTTGAGTGGGGCACCTCATCAACTTCTATGCCCCATATGTGCGTGCCCCATGGCGTCCGTTCGCCCCCAAGGGGACCGGATAGTGCAGCAACCAATCTATGCCTACTACCCACAATGGTGCTATCGATGCCCATGTGAGACAAGCGAGACGGCTCATATGCAGCACCTTGTGCATGTGAGGTACCCACCAGTTTCCGGGGTACCCCTTTTCATCTAACTCGTACATAATGTGATGAAGGGTGTCGATGGCCCCATCGACCTTTGATGCACAAAACAAACTGTTCTGGCACAGAGCTGACCAGGGATGTTTGGACAAGGAAACGGAGCGAAAGAGTGCAGTCCGAGTAGCGAACCCGGACTTGGACGAAGGGAAGGGGAACGAGACGCACAAAGCAACATTGGAGCCCTGGTGCTAGATGACTCGACTGTAAGGGGGGGCGCTGGCCTCTCTCCAAGTGCTTTTTGGACTGAATCAGGTGGTTTGGAGGGCCATAGAACAGCTAAGTCAGGATGCCGGATGTGCACGGGATTTTGGGGTGGGAGTGCCGACAAGGTATGCAATATATTACAATTTACATTGTAATTCTACAATCATTTTTATGGGATTTTATCGTTGAAACCTTACATCCTGTGTCGGCAGATGGTTTCAACCAAAAAGTGGTGCTTCCAGCCGGTCCGATCATGCGCGACTAACATAATAGTGCAGGCGACTCCGATTTTTTCCCAGTACGAACATGAAGCTCGAAACTGTACGAAATTTCATGCCAAAATTTGAGATTGTACTTCTAAAGCTTCAATTCTAATGCATCAATGACCCTAACTACCGATCCTGTTGGTTTGATCCATGTGCCCCCAGTTTTGAACTGCAAGGACTTGTCCAACTAAAATCAAGTTGGTAGGCAGGTGGTACGCCGCTCTGGGTACTCTGTGGTGCATTTTTCTTATCGGTGTGACGTTTCAGTTTGCAGCTTTGTTGAAGTTGTGGTAGCGATTCCCTCACCTTGGAGCATTCTCTCCTCATGGCTCATCTTGTGCCATGTGCAGTTTGTTTTGCAATTCATGCAACTCAAGTAACAACGGTGTCGCCCCTGTTGCCCAGTCGCCCATTAAGAGAAGGAACAAGTGGTATGTAGATGTACCTTAAGTTGCTTGATGATGCCCTTTCTCAAAATCTAGGCAGCATGGTACAATGTGATCACAATCTCAGTGGTAGGTGCACTCGAGCTGGAAGGTTCCATGTTTGTTTCATGACAGGGCGGCTTGGGTGTGCACGGGGCTTTTGCTTCTTGTTGATGGCTCTCCGTTTGCCATGTTGGTAACCTATAGATGATCAAAGTAGATCATCACCGTTTTACAAACGGAAAGTACCATGACGTAAGATTGGTGACTCCATTGCTGGATCTACATAGTTTGCCGCCGTTTCAACCTCCATTGCTTGATTTTTTCACCAGTGACAACTTTTGCACTCGAGCGGCTCCTACCGAGGCTAGTGCGGCTTTGCTATGGCTTTCCTTCGGCCCTTCTTACGTAGAATTGCGTCGCCCCGAATGTTTCTGAACAAAGAGAGATGACATTTTTGAAGGAAAGAGTTCTTTGCTCGCTTTCCATATTTATCGGCACACCATCACTTTTGGTGCAATTGTACATTCAATGTCTTGCTGATGTGTTTGAAAAACATAAGTTGAGGATCCGTGCTCCCACGCGAATCAACCCGGTCAACTACTTTGGTGAGACTATGTTCCAGTACAGCGCGCCAACCCGAGAATGGGAACACAAAGTGCTTGCTCATGGAAGCATATATCCGTGTCCGTCTTAAGCATTTTCACGATGAGGCTGAGATCCATTATACAAAACATTGCGCCCACTTTAGATCAAGGACTTTTCGACATTTCACTATGCAAGTCTAAGAGTTGTAGGGAACCGTAGCTCTTTGTTGGACCAAATTGAGCCCGTCTTGGAACCTTGTGAAGCCCAAGACCTATCTTTTGTGTACAAAGCATGATTGGAATGCCTTTGCTACTTCGGTAATGCGGGCCGATCGTCTGAAAAGTCTTCCCAATGGGTGCCAATAGTGTTCGATTCTATCATGTTGCCGAGATGGATACAAATCAGAAGCTAGGGCACCTCTAGTGGATGATCGAAGGCCCGAAACGGTGGTATGCCTAAACCCTAGTGTGGTGCCTCCGCCCACACTAGCTGTCACCCTCGAGGGGATAGGTACACGGTAATGGACGCCCTCGGCATTCGCCACGCCTACGTGTATGGAGGATCACTGGTCCCTTGAAGTGGGGGGAGCCCTAATGGAAGAGGAGTTGAAGTAGAAGTGGCTGAGGTAAGCACACCGGGCGGGAAGAAGGTAACTCGGTCGTGGCTCCGCAGTGAATGTTTTTGCTCTTTGCTTTGTGCCCATGTATGCAAGGTCAAGGCAGACAATTGATTTCGACAGATGGGCGTGATGAACTTGGAGTGCACAATATGTCGTTAACTTATAGTTACTGTGAATGTTTATTTTCCATAATATTTATGTTGTGAACTTCTTGTTTGATGCTTATTTTGCGTAAAAGGCCAAAAATTGCCAATGGCTTTATTTAGTTTCTCCAAAGCCTTGGGGATTGCGAGCCTAGAGTCAAGGTCGATGGTTGCTACGAACTTTGATTCTCAATGCATGCGTATAGTTTGATTTTGCCAAGCATATCATATGAATGAAGTGCAATTTTTTTGTGACCACGTCGTCCGTTGTGTGACCTAGAGAAAGATGTCCTTGAATTATGCCCTAGGTCTTTTGATGTATTCCTGCAAGTTGGTTTTGTAGTGGAAAACCCCAAACCAAAGCAGCAAGTAGAGCAAGGACTGAATATGGATCGAATCAATGAAATCAATGATTGGTTTTGGAATCCAGTGTAACACAGAAGGGCTGCAGATAGACAAAGCAGGTATATGTACATAGATTCAATCACAAATGAATATTGCAAAAGGTTTTAAATGAAAATTGGTCAGACTCTAGCCTCAGAGGTTGTAATAGGCACTTCATGTGCACTCTTTTGGGTGAAATGGTGCTGGTTAGGACTGAGGGGCATAGATGTCAGGACCACACAGAAAATGACTTGGCCAAGCAACTGCATTCAGAAACAGTTACAAAGTAGGACCACAATAAGTGGTAGAATCAATTGAGTATAGGGGTCTTGGGGTGGGAGACCACTTAGGCTTAACCTCCAAGGCCCACAAGCATGGAATGCCTGATTTATTTTGGTATGACCTCCATGAAGGAAGGTACCTCCGCTCAGTTGAGTGGTAGGGGTGAACTTCATGGGGGGGGGCTAGGGTCACAACCCTAGTTACCTTGAGAAAGTGTACTTTAGGCCACAAAAGAGAGATAAAAACACTTAAGTTTGTCTCAGCATCAACAAAGGGTTTTAAGGGGGGCTTAGCCTGGATCAAGCCCTCCAAGAAAGACATGGCAGTGACTTTTTCTTACTCCCCCCTGGAGTACTAGTTGATCAAGCTAGTAGGACCAAGGAAAAAGGCTCAAATATTCCCAAAATTACCCCAAAAAAAATGCATTAAACTTACCAAAAACATTCTCATCACTTCATAGAAGCCTATCACACTGTATGGACCCTTGAAAAACAGTGCAATGTACCGTGAATGATGTCCCTTCGAAGGGCCATTCCTCAAAAGTCGTCGGCGTGAGGCGAAAACTTTTGGAAAGAGTGTGGGGGCAGTGGGAATTGAACCCAGGACTCCCTGTCCAGAGCACATGTGTCTGTCCACTAGGGTACAGTCGAACGCTCTAATGCGGACGGTTATCGCCGTATAAACAGCGTTTTGGTAAACGTCCTGACCAAGGGCCAGGGCGGAGCAATACTCCCAATGGAGGACACAAACCCCCAGGAGCTGAAAAAAATAGAAAATGGAACCAGCAGGGAGTGATTCCTGCGGTTTTGCGGAAGGGGCTGCGATTTAGCAAGTGAAATCGTTGAAAATCGACGAAACCACGCGGGAAATCGTCATTTTTACACATAACTTAAAGTCGCAGACAAGCGCAAACGAAGCGGACGCCAAGAAAAGGGTTGCGCAAGCGAAAACGGCTTTTGGAAAAGAAGGTATGAGCCGTAGTTTTTAAAGTTTTAAAGAAAATTTTTGCACAGTTGCATCAAAATTTTTATAAACTTCAGAGTAAAGTATTCTAAATCAGCCCGCACCACAGAGCAGTTCAACAACCCGTCTCTCAGGTATGTCTGTGTCACTTCACACTCACGCATTGCGTTCGTGTTGGTTGTTCCGTCAAAACGTTAGGGTTGTCAACGCTGTGCTCGTTGGGGGGTCGGGTGTTCATCTCTCGTGCTCTGCACAGGCGAAAGCAGGAATGAAAGGTATGTGATGCGGATGGAGCGCGCAGCGCGCACGTAGGGTTAGAATATGCGCTGTGCTCGCGATGCATGTGCCTAATCTAGGCATCCACACGCTGTATCGCTTCACCTGTATCCCTAATCCACCCTTGTTTCCTTCTTCACAGGTAAGCGTTTGTACGTGTGCGGCCGTAGCGTTCAAGTTGAGTTGCTTAAAACGCTTAGGTTTGTTTTGTGTTCGTTTCAATGCGGCATTCGCACGATGCATGGTGAGTAAGGTAGGTTAGCCCAGGAGGAGCTCACCTCCTGGTTGAGTCTGTGGTTACGCCTCCCTTCCCTGCGTGCACATGATGCATTAAAGGGTAGGCCACGCGAATTGCGCACGGTAAACCTTGTTTAGGTTACCCAGAGGCTCCTCGGTACGTTCTTTAAGAGAACCCGAGGAGTTTCTTAAAGCTTGCTTGCTTGACAGGGGTAGCTGCACCTGCAGCGTGTTTGCGAACAGCGTATTATAGGTCACACTGAGAAGGGTATAATACCTGGAGTGTGGCTTGGTTCCACAGTCGCAAGCGCCCCTTCATCTGCCTCTTTTGTACAGGTGGGAGAGGTTAGGGTGATTGGTGCACGCAGCAGCTGCCTTCGGCGGCTACCATTTTTCTGCCCCAGCAAAACAGGGGCGCTGATCACAAATCAAATCACTGTGCCTCAGCCAGGAGTGGCGAGGACAGTCCGACTTCAACGACATCTGCGCTGTGCACGCAACGAGAGCACCCCTTCCCTCCAAGCCCTAGCAGGGGAAACGCGTTGTGGCGTCCCCTGTTAGGTCACAGCTGCTTAGGAGCGCTGTGTTCTCTTGTCCTTTTCACAGGAGGGTCGTTAGGACCCATGAGAACTTCACCTCCGCAACGCCAAGTAGAGTGTGCGTGTAGGAGTGGTAGTCCTGAGTGGGGCCTAGAGCCAGTTGCCCAGTGCTCGCCCACCAGGATGGTGCCACTGTAGGGTGTGTAGGACCTGTAGGGGGCGTGTCACTGTCCCACCCTTTTCCTGCAATTTTAGCTGGGCTGGTGGGCTGTGACAGTGGTTAGGTTAGTGTTTTTGGCCACATAGCAAACAGGCGTTTTGCATGCCTTCATAGCTTTTGGCCACCCCTCCCTGTAGTAGTCAGGTAGGTAGGGAAAACAATACCTGGACTAACACTCTGGGTATTCCCCCAAGGTTTTGCGCCAGCACAGAAATTGGGCGCATAGGGGAGGGGAGACCCGGGGCGTACCCCGTGGCATCAATAAGCCAACCCTCCGGGTTTAGCAAGGGCGCAGACTTGGGTATAATTAGGACACCACTTCTGCGGCTTGCTCTCAGGACCTTAGGACTAGCACACTCACACATACGTTATGGCAGGAAAGGGTAAGGTAAACCCTGTAAGGGAGGGTAGAACCCCATGGGTCTGGACCAGTCAGGGGTCCTAACTGTGGGCTCGCTTGTCCCCAAGGAGGGAAGACACACCTTGTCTCATAACACCTTGCTTGTCATTCCCCCCTGGTGTAGAAAGCCACCGTTCTTCGTTGGCTCACCTAGGTCATTACATTAGGGCAGTACCCATGCAACACATGGTCAACAAGGCAAACACTCGCTGGGTGACTGCCATCTTGATAAGCGGTCACCTAGCTCACGCTGGAAACCATAGGCATGGGTCTGCAGGGCACAGACAGGGTCAGTAGACTGACACAGGGTAGTTAGTTTCGCTTCTTACGCTGGGACATAGTCTCAGCACGGGTTAGGAGCTGCCCCTCGTTGTTCTCAACGAGATAAGTGCGGAAGATGGGGTTGATACTCCCATCTGGTTGTATGAAGGCTGACATAGGTTCCCAGGTCGCCTCGGACAACCCATAGCCATCCCACAAGGTAAGGAATTTCCAGCCCTGTTTATACTCGTGGCGAGCAATACCTGCAACCACGTAGTAACCATCGACTGCCATCTCATCGGCAGTCATCTCTTCGAGTTCGTCTGCCTCCTCTGGACTGACAGCGTTCTCTAGGTCTATACGTTCAATCTCACTGTCGCTGAGGCGCCACTCATCCCAAGACAAGTCGTCAGGGGAGTGATAGTGCCTCAGCTGCTTAGGAGCACATAGCAGTTCACCACCTAGACGTGGACTGCACCTGACATGGATCCTGGATCCATCTATCCTGATGATACGATAGGGTCCAAAGTAAGGGTCCTGTAGGCAGTTACGTGGCCAGGAGGGTAGGCGTGAATGGTGTACCAAAACAAGGTCACCAACCTTGAAGCTGGCAGGTCGCCGTAGGCGGTTCCGTCGGCTCTGTTCACGGTCACGAATGTGCCTCAGGTTAGTACCAGCCTGGTTAGCCAGAGACTGCTTGTGTTCTAGCCAATCTCCCACAGGGCTCTTGAAGTCCTCAGGAAAGGGGGTTTTGAAGAACCAAGCAGGTCGTCCTCCATGGAACAGTTCGTGGGGGGTGAAACCCGTAGAAGAGCTCCGCTGTGAGTTCATGGACAGAACTGCCCAGGGCACTAGGCGTACCCAGTCCTTGGTGCGCTCCTGTTTCATCAGGATTCTTAAGTTTTGCTCCACCACACGGTTTTGTCTCTCACAGAGAGGGTTAGACGTGTGAGTGTAGGGCACACCTGTGGTTACCTCCACGTTGAGGGCATTTAGCACTCGTTTGTACCACCCAGTGTCACTGCGGATGCGTACATCTTCATCAGAGTGCACCTGTTTAGGTGCTCCATAGGGTTCGAACCATTGTTCGACCAACATTTTTACAGTCTGCTCACCTGTGATTTTCTTATTGCAAGGGAACACACGGGTGAAGCGAGATAGACCACAGGTGACCACGAGGCAACTATCATAGCCGCCAAAGCGTGGTAAGCCGTGGATGTAATCCACGTAGAGAAGAGAGTTAGCACAATAGGGTATGGGTAAGCTGGAGATCAGACCCCTATCCCTACTGTCACTTTGCTTGCTGGCATGACAGCCACAAGCATCCACAATGGTCTGCATACGCGACCTCAGTTCAGTCAGGGTTAGACTAGAGTAGAAACACTCACGGAAGAAGTCCACTGAGCGATTAGCGCCAGTGTGACCAGAACTGAGATGGGACCACTGTAGGCACCCATCCAGTCGTGCCTCAGGCACCACAATTCGGTCCTCGTAGAAGAGGTACTGATTGTTTTTATACCACTGGTGCCCGTCAATGACACGGGGTTCGAGACCAGTGTTGAGGGTTTGGAGAATTTCTTCATACTCTGACTGATAGTCGGTTAGACTCCAACCCTCCAGGATTCCAGCAGTGCGCATGGACAGGTCAAGCTGGACATCCATACGCTGGAAAGCCTCTTTGGCGAGTGCCTCAGAGCTCTCACCAATAAGCGCATCGAAGTTGTTGCGCGATATATAGTCAGACAGTTCATTCTTAATCCCGGGGATATGATGCACTGTCAGCCTGAACTGGCTCAGGTAAGTCCACCACCGTTTTAGCTTCGCTTTTTCTGGTGGTGGGCCCTTCTGAAAAGACTTCACAGGCTCCTGGTCACACAGCCAGACAATAGGGTTAGACCCCAGGAGTCGGGATTGTGAAGATAGCACCAACATACCGGCCAGGAGTTCCTGGTCATAGGTGCTGTAGTTGGAACGCGCTTGGTTCCACTTCCAATTCCAGTGTCCCAGTGGCACCAGTCGCCACTCACTGGTAGGATAGTCATGTTTCAACGAACCATCACGGTTCAGTCCAGTAGTACGATAATGGCAGTGGGTTAGCTCAGCGGGGTTAAGCTCCTGCCATTGGTAGATCGTACCTCCCCCCCCTACATCACTGGCATCAGTGATCAGGACTATCTCGCCCTCAGGGCGGGGAACTCCCAGGCAGTTGGAGGAGGCAATCTTCTTCTTCAACTCCTGGAAACACTCTTCCTCTCTGGAGGTCCACCTCCAGGGAGTAGTTTTCTTGATTAGGTCAGTGAGGGGTGCAGAGGAGTAAGTAAAATTGTGGATGTGACGCCGATAGAAATTACAGGCGCCCACAAAACTCCTCACATCGTGTAGACCCTTCTTAGGGTCATCGCGAATCTGCATGTCCTGTAGGGGCTGCATCTTAGACGCGGCTGGTTTCCACCAGCCATACCCCACGTCGAAACCCAAATACTCCATCTCCTCTTTCATAAACTCGCATTTTTCGAGTTTGATTCGGAGATGGTTTTCTTGACAGACAGTGAAGAATTCACGGAGGAGAAGGACATGGTCCTCTTTGGTATTAGTACCCAAACTCACGTCGTCGATGTGAGCCTCCATTTCTGCACCCCGAGAAATCAACTCTTGTACTAGAGGCCTGCGCCTCAGTATGTACAAAATTTTGTTCATAAGCTCCTGGAAGAGCGCTGGGGCGGTAGCCACCCCGAAAGGCATAACCTTCCACTTGAAGACACGACCCTTAGGGGTTATAAAGGCAAGCAGCTCTTGAGCTGCGGCGGTTAGGTCAACCTGCCAGAAACCGGAGCGTTTGTCCATTTTGGTCTTATACCTGCATTTGGCAATACGCTCCAGGGTGTTTTCCATGTTAGGAATACTCCCTGAGTGGTTCTGGGTTTTCTTGTTGACCTCACCATAGTCTACAACAAGACGTAGAGCAGTCGACCCTGGTTTAGCAACAAGGAAACAGGGGCTGCAGTGATGGGGATAGTCCCCATGTTTGTACTCTTCAACGAGGCCAGCATCAATGCATTCTTGGATCTGGCGCTCGATTTCTTCAACCTGTTCCTGTGGAGCGGGATAGGGACGACGCCTCACTCGCGTCTTTTCAAATTCTGGTTTCAATTTCAGGTCCATCTGGACCAGTTTTTTGCAAGATAGAGGAGGCGGCAAGGCGCCGAACACCTCCTCATAGGTTATAAGCAGTTTCTTCAGGCGGGGGTCAAGGTTAAGACTCTCGACTTTCTGAAGGAAGTCCTCCTCAGCATGGAGGTTGCTTTTTCCATGTTCTTTCTTTTTATGCCGATCAGCAGTTTCGGCAGGTACAGTACCATCGTCCCACTCAGGGGGACATTGCTGCCCATAGTGTAGAGAGTACACTAGAGGTATCTCAGGATCAGGCAGCGTATAGGACTCATCGTCCTCCTCAGACCAGATGGAGTATTTCCAGGTCTGTCCGAGGTATTGCAGCCGCTCTTGGCGCTCAATACCTTCGGCCTTCAGGTACAGCAGCCGTCGGAGTTCTTGCGTGTCATGCTCAGACAAGGGCATGTTATTAGCAGCAGGCCGTGCCAGAGCATCAGTACTCCGGGCCACGGGTTCACCTGTGTGCACAGGCTGCATGTGTAGCACTGGTTTCCCAACAGAGGAAGCGGGTTCAGAGGTTGACTCTAGATCTACCTCCTCTAGCAACAGCTGGGCCAGGAAAGCACTATGTTTTAGGTCAACACAGCTGGGATCAACAGAGGGAATAGTGCTGGCGATCTCAGACAGTTGGTCGTCTGCATCCTCTTTTACAGCTGCAGGTTCCAGATAGTCATCAGGAGACTCACACCCTGTAAGTGTGGCAGATAGGTGCTCAGGAGATCGATTTTTGAGATCATAAAGGGTCAGGCCACGATTTTCGGCCATGACCTCTTTTAGTAGCACCTGGTCCAGGTCACACAGGGGTACAGGATTGAGAGATCCATCGATGATGGACAGGAAACTGGCCCACTCAGGGGCCTGCATAGCTGTGTCTGAGTCCTCAAGCACATAGATGGGGCCGTCGGGGAGTTGCACTCTTCCCACGGTCATTCGGTCAAGCATACGGCGCCAGTAAGCATGTTCACCAGAGCAACCCCAGTCAGGGGTGCACATAACAACCCTTCCTCCCTCATAAGCGATCTTGGTTAGAACCTTCGCGAGCAGGGAGAAGGGAGGGTTAGCATACGCTAGGCCCATTGCTTTCCAGAAGAATCGGAAAGCATTGTTCATTTGTTTCGAGCAGTACAACTGCATGATGTGCTGTTGTTGGCTCGCAAACAATTCCACCTGGATCTCATCCAGGTTTACCTGAAGGGCCGCCAGTCCGTTTTCGAGAACATGACGGGCCAGTTGGTAGTTTTCAGTACGATAGTTCGTCTTGGTTGCGTAGCGCAGCCCAGACTCTTTTCGTCCTGACAGCTCCAAAGGAACGGAGAATAGCCCACTGCCAAAGTCGCAGTGCAAAGAGTAAGGACGCTGTAGGGACAGCATTTTAACCTGGGGGTTTCTTCTTAGAAAGTCAGTGCCAATGACAATGTCGAAGGCGTCAGTGTCCAACACTCTGCAGTGTTGGGTCACGGTTTCGTCGCCCAGACATATGGTCACATCGACCCCCCCCAAGGAATGGATGGTACGCCCATCCCCTACTCTTATGGCCACAGTCTTGGTCTTCCTGAAAGTTTTAAGCAGGCGCCGGGCCACTATGGAAAGTGTTGCACCGGTATCAAGCACTGCTCGAAAAACCTGATCCCCGATTTTCACGAGGATCCAGAAAACCAAGTCCTCCTCTTCGGAGCCGCCCCCCTATTCCTCATCAGGGAATTTCACATCCACTCCTGCAGCCATGAGGGCCTTGGCCATCCAGGCCAAGCGCCTCTTCTTAGAATTATTCCCCTCAGGGGTAGTGTTATCCCCTTGGGGGCGCTTCTGGGGGACACCTGCGGCAGGAGCGGGTGTAGCAGCAGGAGTAGGCGTAGCAACGGGCGCTGATGAGCGCCTCTGGGGGTTAGGGGGTCCAGTCTTACCACCCCCCTTGCCACCTCCTTTACCTTTATCCCCATTCGGAGGATTTCTGGCGGGCGTCGGGTTCTTCTGGCGCTCCGCCTCCTGACGCTTGAGTTTGTCACTCTCGCGTTTCTTGATGTGGCATTCGTCCTCATAGTGACGACGCTTGCCACAGTAACCACAGGTGATGGTACACCTGAAGTGGTCCTGATGGGTCACAGTTTTCCCATCTTTAGTATGCTGCTGACGTTTCATCTGCAGCATACAGCCACTGCGGAGATCGCAGTCAGAGACATGACAAGGTCCCCCCTTGTCATTGACAGGTCGGCAGTAAAACAGGGGGGGGGTGCCTGCATCAGTTGGAACCTCGTTCATGGCACGTAGGTTGCCCCTCCCTTTACCGCCTCCCTGGTTGGTGTTAGTGGGATTTTTATGCCCCTTCCCTTCGCCACGTTCAGGGGTAGGGGTACCACCTCGTCCCAAATGCTTCTTGAGGAACTTCTCCATGTGGGAGTCGTTCTCTCTCTCAAGAGCTAGCTCAATCAAGAGATCCACCAGTGTATCATACGAGTGGGTCCTGCTCTTCCTCTCAGAGGTTGAGCGGCAATCATCCCACGTACGCTGGGGAATCTTACTCATGAGCCACAGGTGGGGCTCAGTGGCTCCGTAGGAGCCCACATTCATCCTCGAAAATAAGTACTCCATGTCGCACACATACTCAGAAATTCGCGCAGCGGATGGAAACTCCGGGAGCATAGGTAGCTCCTCGATTTGTGTGCGTACGCTGAGGTCAGTCTCATAGACTGGGAATGTTTTCTCTAACCTCAGGAGTACCTCCGCCCAAGTAGAACAGGTTTTCACAATCTGTTTGACCTGTTTTTGCAAAAATTTCTTTTTGCATGAGCGTTTTAGCAGTGAACATTTGGTGGCCACATCCACATGGGATTGGCCAGTCAACAAAAGGAACTCCGCAAATTCTTCTGCCCATTCAGGCAGGTTTTTAGGGTCGAACTCCGGCAGTTCCAGCTGGATGTTCGCCTGGGCAATTGGTCTGCCCATCTTCCCACCCCCTGGAGTTAGGCCTGAAGGCGACACGCCGGCAAGTGGGGCCAGGGCTGACAGCCCTCTTCTCCCACTCTCTGTGACAGGCACGTCCTGTAGGTCCGCCATAGGCACAGTCCTGGCACGGGGGTGAAAGGGGCTGGGGCAGGTAACCTTAGGCAACAGCCTTGAGACCCTCGATCTCTTGAGATCTTCGGCCAGGGTACTCAGCCCTGGAGAGAGAGAGAGGAACTCAGGCTTGGGTAAGGGTTCTGCAATACCCAGTTTAGCCTTAATGGCCTCTGATAAGGCCGTCACATCTGGATCTTCTGATCCAGACAGGAATTTGGCCAGCAGCTCGGCCGTTTGATCCAGGGCACCGTAGGTTGGCCTTGGATGATGTTCTTCGACTCGTGTTGGGCCCACTTCGGGAGCCCTTGGGGTTGGGTACTCAGGTCGTAGTCGTCTTGGCAGGGATGCAGTAGACGGAGGGCCTGAGTGTGAGTAGGACCCTAGATCCGTACGTGGTCTGGACCCATGTACAGCCAGTGGTTCCTCTCCATCTTCCCCACGGATGGATTTGTAGTACTCATCGTGCATGATGTACTCGTCCATCTTCATCTTCAGCTTCTCATATTCCTCAGGTCCTTCAATGGCAGTTGAGGATGAAGCTGGGCAATTGGATCGTGATACTGAAGCAGCCACACGTCTGTGGAGGTGACTGAAGCTGTCTCCACCGTGTGCTGCTAAGGCCTCGGTGGTAAGGCCTTTATTCTTCTCCGCCCTTCTGCGTTCTGGATCTCCTTGGGACCCAGATGCGCCACTGAGGTGATGTGGTGCTCGGTGTGGTGGTTCACTCATTGGGTGGACCACACTGCCCATTTGTACTTGGACAGTTCGGATAGGCCAGGTCCTTACACTTGGTGTGGACATTATGGACTTTTTGTTGAGCTTTTGTTCTGCACTTCTCAGGGTCGGTTCAAAAGGTCTCAAGGGACTGCCTCTGCTACCAGAAAGATGTCCTTGAATTATGCCCTAGGTCTTTTGATGTATTCCTGCAAGTTGGTTTTGTAGTGGAAAACCCCAAACCAAAGCAGCAAGTAGAGCAAGGACTGAATATGGATCGAATCAATGAAATCAATGATTGGTTTTGGAATCCAGTGTAACACAGAAGGGCTGCAGATAGACAAAGCAGGTATATGTACATAGATTCAATCACAAATGAATATTGCAAAAGGTTTTAAATGAAAATTGGTCAGACTCTAGCCTCAGAGGTTGTAATAGGCACTTCATGTGCACTCTTTTGGGTGAAATGGTGCTGGTTAGGACTGAGGGGCATAGATGTCAGGACCACACAGAAAATGACTTGGCCAAGCAACTGCATTCAGAAACAGTTACAAAGTAGGACCACAATAAGTGGTAGAATCAATTGAGTATAGGGGTCTTGGGGTGGGAGACCACTTAGGCTTAACCTCCAAGGCCCACAAGCATGGAATGCCTGATTTATTTTGGTATGACCTCCATGAAGGAAGGTACCTCCGCTCAGTTGAGTGGTAGGGGTGAACTTCATGGGGGGGGGCTAGGGTCACAACCCTAGTTACCTTGAGAAAGTGTACTTTAGGCCACAAAAGAGAGATAAAAACACTTAAGTTTGTCTCAGCATCAACAAAGGGTTTTAAGGGGGGCTTAGCCTGGATCAAGCCCTCCAAGAAAGACATGGCAGTGACTTTTTCTTACTCCTAGAAGTGCATTTGCCAAACTCTCTCTAATCAGCATGGCGGGATGCTCACATGGGATCCAATGATTAGGTATGGATTAAAAGGTTTGCGAATACTATAAGTATTGTTCTTTCTCTCTCTATAACGCCATATTCAATGGTGTGCACGATCCCAACGAATAGGAAGTGTTCTGAGTTAAAGTAACATGAAACATAGGTTTTATGTGCCCGCATCACTTTTCATGAAAGAATGCCACTCCCTGAAGGTGATGATTTTTGGTTGTGCATGCATTGTGTCATTGCCCGTTACGGAATGCCCCAGTGGGTCTCAATGTAGACACTAAAAAAAAAGGAATATATCGGCGCATCCGAATACTAATTTGGGAATGCGTTTCAGCCATTCAGAAATGGAAATCATGGGCTGAGGCCGTGCAATCCAGGGCCTTAATGGTTGCGCATGAGGTGTGTATTGTTGTGAATTGAGAATTATTGGATATGTTGCTTCAGTGTTTTTTGCTATTGAAATAGAAAATAACATGGTGAATGTTACCGCAATCTTCAGAAACTGAATCTCAGAGTAATGGTTAAATTTTCGAAGAACCAAAGCGGTCATAGTGTGAGCTGACGGTTTCATTGCACCACCAACCAAAATCAAACTCATTGCCCACCCACAAATGTTCGTGACAAAAACACAGAACAAAGATGTCTTGCTACCAATGATTGCACAGTGTCTAAAAGCAGGGAGGGCAACCAAGAAAAAGGAAAATAGCACGCAGCACAAATGTGCTAAATTTAAGAAACAAGTGACAGGGGCAAAAAAAAAAATTGCAATTCTTTTGGCGGATTTCATTTTGCCAAATGGCATGCAACTGAAAAAATTTTGCACGAACATTTTTGCGGCAAACGACACTTTGTGCCAGAAAATAATTATTTGCGAGTAATTCACCATACAATTAACAGTGGCACGGTATTCATTGCAGCTGGCTTGTTATTTCCTGAGGTAGCATTGCAATCACAGCCAAATGCAATAGCCCTATCATGTTGCTATTGATTCACAAGGCTTGGTAAATGTTTTTTGAGGCTACATTCTCTCTTTGCAAACCATTATTGTTCATCTGAAGAATCCTGCTTTGTTTGCTGCTAAACTTGCTTCCATTATCTGGTCAATGGTGGCCAGAGATCAGGAGAAATTAGGAAAGGGGCTGCTTACAATTTGAAGGAATTATCACCTCAAGGAATCAACGATGAAAAATGGCTTCAGGCAGGTGCTCATCTCAACTTTCTTTCACGGGATTCCAGTTCATGCAGGACACACAAGGCAGGGGACAAGACACGGGTGTACTTCCTCTCACAGTCACAGATCACATTCGTGCCATGCGTGTCAATGCTGCAATCGGCTGCAGGAGCGCATGCAAGGCATTGCCATGTTTGCATTTGTACACCAGGTTGTAAATTCAAACGCCCCCTCTACATTTTTGTTTCCCACGCTCATTCCCTCAGGAGCGGGAGAAGCAGGAGTGATGCTTGCATTTCAAGCAGCGGTGCGCAGGCGTATACGTGAGCAATGGACATGGCCCATGGTAGGACACTGTGACACAATCCTGAAGAGGGTTCAACAGGGGAGGGACACGATGCCTTATGTGAACAGTCATCCGCCAACCACAGCACAGTGACAGGAGTCCACCACCGGGGCAATACCAGACGCACGCCATACATGGCAACTGTTCAACAGCTGATTCCGATGGTTATTGTGTGTTTGCTATGAGGTACTGCAATGCTCTTGGAGATTTGGGAGTTGGAGTCATTTGAGTGGTACAGTGCAAAACATAGGGGAGAATAGGATACAGTTACACCAGCACCAGAATGACAGAGCACCGCCAAGGGGCAAAATGTACGGAAAAGAAGAATAGACAACAGAATCACCCGGGTGCATGAACAAGAATGTTTGGTTGTGGTCATGGCTCTGTGACAGCCTTGCACAAGCTGCATCTGCATCCCCCGAGCAAGATTGGGTGTAAGGCTGATAGGGTATGGTAAGCGTGGCGTGGAATTGGCAAATATTGCCAGTGGAATTCTTTGCCCTCGACAACCAGCATCTGCGCTCTACTGCAACCCCACCAACATCGGCTCTACACTGATCTTCACCCCTAGCAGTTGTACATGGGTGCTCACCATATGGGTAGTGTGCAATTGAACAAATCCCATTTCTGCAGTACTGTTGGCTGTAAAACATCTTGTAGATTAGGAAAAAAGAGATTAAGAAGATCAGAGGATGATCAATCAACATCAAGATAAGCATGTACAGGGTACCTGGGAGCACACCTCCCAGCGTGTGCTCCACCATGACCACACCTGGGTTGCGCTCAGTTACCGATTTTCAGTTACTCAGTCCCCGAACTTCGGTAACTCAGAACTCCAACAGGCTCCATGCTTAAACCATCAGTGAACACCGAGGAGTAGTGGTGGCACAATGTCCCATGTGGGCTGTTTGCTCAATAACACTGGAAGGTCTCAGCAATACAGGAATGACCGAGCCTGGGGGGAAAAACAATTCTCCCCCTTGGAGGAGGGAGGGGATTGCAGGGGCCGCTGGCGGTGGGGGTGGGGGGCAGGGTATACACACGCACAATCAGTCCCAAGGACTCATGGCACCCTTGGGCCCTGGGGCCTGGGGTAAGCTTCTGCTGTCCACACCCCAGCGAGTGGAGCAATCCACCAGTGGGAGGCCAAACCTGGAAGCCAGACGTGGAGGGCATGTGTAAGCACTCTCCGGACGAATGCCCACTGAGCGGCTACCAGAGGAGGGCAAGCCGGCCCACCCAGGCAAGGAGCACGTATCTGGCCAAGGTATAAGCAGGCATGCAATGGAGGAAAATCGCAGCACTCTGTTGGCTGCTTGTATTGCTTTACTATTGAATCCCTGTACACAATCCCAGTGTTCACATTTCTGTATCAAATCCTTGCACATGGCCTGATTCAGGGTCCCTAGGTGCAACCTTCTGTGACCAGCCATCTTGAAATGTCCAGGGGATAATCATCAAGAATCGTACAGGAGATAATCATCATCTATGACTTGCGGAAAACCTAGCTAAGAGGAGAATGGAGGGCATGGAATCCTCAGGATGTGGAGAAATATTGTCCAGCATACTCAAGGCAGATCGGTAAAACTAAAAAACAGAAAACCATTTCAGCTGGGTATGGTACCAGATCGGGACATTGTTTTTTCATCTCATGCAAGGGGTCATCCCAAGACCCTGTGCAGAGCACGGACTGGATCCGCCTGTTGTTGCTGCTGCGGCTGCTGCTGCGGCTGCTGCGAGTGAATGGAGTGGAGGAGAACCTCAAGGAAAATATGATGACCGGCGGTTACGATCAGCAAACAGAAGGGGTGCGTCAAGGCATTAGATGCGTCTTGCACAGCTCAAATCACTACAAACCCAAATCAACATTCACATGCCCATCTACCTGCGGAGAACGTACATTGAAGCATGTTGATGTGCATAAAAACGGGTGTCGACAAACCAGACAATCCAACAATCCAACAATCACCCAAGCAACGTCAAGTTGTCAAGTGGTGCACAAAAGGCTTCTGACAATTGCAGCTAAGAAGAAACAAACAACCATTCTCCTGAGTTCACTGACACGCAGGCAGCCAACCAAGCAGCTGATTGTTGCATGTGAACATTTGTGGAATGTAAGCCGGTAATTGCAATGAAGCCAAAAAAAAAAGCATTGATACGTTTCTACAGAAATGTTGTGCCAGCTTGGAAACTGATGACAAGCATGGCTGCATTTGAGACTTCACCTTCACCCACTTTGTGCAAGAACCGTCCCTCTGTCCGCTGCCTGCCGCAGGATATCCACACGTGCCTGCACTACTACCGCCACCAATTGCTTCCGAGTGTCTGAAGTGCCTGGTGCTCCCTGTTTCTGGTACTTGGAGACTTCGGAAGAGAAATTACAGCATTGGCCAAAACCTTCTCATTGCCACAGCACAACCACTTCAAACTGTGCAGTCCAATGCACAGTGTCTCGTGCACCGTGTACTGGACGCATCCGCGGTGCTGCAAATGGTCCGCATGGAGGAGTCTCTGAAGCCATTGGGATATCAAGCACCGGAGCTGAACCCAGATGTCCCGGGGGCGGTTCCTGGAATGCGGCGTGCGTGACATGTGCCTCACAGTGCGGAGGAGGAGGAGGAAGGATCATCACAGAGCGGATCGCGTGCGTGATATATGTGCGCAGTCTTCTTGTTCATGCGCCAGTCGCCACAACACCACGGGGTTATCCCCAGCCGAAAGCCAGAAAGGGTGCGCAGGTCACACTCCGACCGGTGTGCGGTGCACTGAGACCCCACCAACACCGGCGCAGGGCGGCATCGACACGGAATGTCCGGGCCTGCATGTCAGAGACCCGCCGCACCTACTCTTCTGCAGGGGCCCCGCCCTGGCCCAGAGCTGCATGAACGCACACTCGCGTTCCGAGCCTGGTTTGACTCAAGAGGGCACGTCGAAGACCTGCGCGGGCGGTGGATGGCGATGTCGTTGCTGTTGTCATTGTTGCCATTCCTGTTGATGTTGAGATTCAGGGTTCCGCGTGCGCACCGCGCGCATCGCACACACCGCGGCCTTCAAGTATCCGGGGCTGTGCCACGCTGCGGAACATGAGCCCTGGTCTTGAAACGGAGCGCATCAGGGCTCATGGATGCAGCCACACACACACACACACACACACACACACACACACACACACACACACACATACACATACACACACACACACACACACACCCTGGTGCACCGTGGGCACCGCGCGGGCGGTGCCCACATTGTCGTTGCCTCGAAAGGTATGCAATCCGCCTGTCCCAGCCTGGCCGCCATGAAGGCTGCTACCTGCAGCCTTCACTAACGAGGGCTCCTGCACACCGTATGCCATGGCCTGGATTGTTGGTGCGGTGGTGAATTCAGCCCAACACAACACCGCGACTGCCACACAGAGACTCTAGCAGAACGTTGAGGTGCCAGTAAACAGCCTAAACAGCAGCAATGGAACCATGACCTGGGCTACATGGGCCTTGTGGCCACTACGTGGGTCCACATGGGTGCTAGATCGCTTGTATTATCACCAAATGATAAAACCCATCCCAAAGGCGACAGAGGGATTTCGGCAAAAGTCAAATTTTCGAAAAAATTCTCGCTGGCCCATGCCAACTTGAAAACGGCTGAGTCCTCATCAGCAAGAGCCCATACGGGGGTCAACCCAGGGTACCCGAAGTTCGGACCCAAGACCCCCACCATTGGTTAGAGGATCCATGTACAAGAAAAAAGTTGTTCAGGACCTGGGTCGAAATCGACACACAGCATCCACAATACGCCCCCCCCCCCCACCACCGCACCACCACCTCCCTCCCAAAAAAGTGGCTCCCAGGTACAGGGGGTTGGAGGGGGTCAAAATAAAAAAATTCATTGGGGGGTCGTTTTCGCTGCTAAAATGATGATTTTACTAGGGGGTGGACATCCAATATCACCCATTGGGGTATGCTACACGAATAACCCCCAAAAGGGGGGTATATGGCGCCCGTGCTTGTGCTTGATCGAACAGCCTCTCTTCGAGGTGGTTTAATTTTTCCCCTGAGGAATTTTTTGACAGACCTGGGGCGGCTGAGGAGGAGGGGTTGACCCTCCTCCTTACCCTTTTCCGATCCAAGCATAATGCCGGGGGGCTGGGGGGTCTAGGATTCGGGTTCAGCCAGCGTTCAGTGTGCGTTGACTGCGCACTTCGATGTTGCTGCCGGTGGGACAAGAATATCCAGATCTTGCAGTGGTATCGAGGCAAGGTTCGGCAGTGCGTATCGAGGCAAGGTTCGGCAGTGCGTATTGAGGCAAGGTTCGGCAGTGCGGTGCTAATTTTCTCCCCAAAGGTATTGCAAAGGTCTAGGTGACCCCCGCAGACGATGAAAATCGAAGATGGCTCTAACTGGTGCCACATAGACCCTGTTGGCTTCGCCCGTGGGCCCATGTACTGATATCTACACCACATGGTCCCCAAAAATGGGTCGCCTTAAGAGATGGGCCTTACCCATCAGTTACTTTGGCTGGTGGTCCATTCATAGGTGGACATTCATGGCTGCGGCGGCGGTGGCGGTGGCGGCGGCTGTCCTCCTACCTGCTCTGCATGCTTGCGCAGCCACTTCTTTCGTTCTTTAGTCATCTCCAGCGGCTGATCCCACACTTGTGTAAAGCCCTTGAGAATGTCATAGAGGTTCTGCTGGTGCTCCCGGGACCCCAAGCAGCAGACTTCACCAGAAGATTCCTCAAGGATGATGGCCCCCTTCACGCTCTTGTGCTTCCACTGCCACCTGCAGAAGCACGACACGAATGGCATACAGCACTCAACGGAACATCATCCGCAGTCCGTGCACACTGCGTGTCCACACGGTAATCGGTGCATGGATTCCCCACAAGAGGTCGGTCTCGGGGCTTGAATTTCCTCGCACCTCGCTATTTTCAATTGAAGTTTCGCGATGGCAGTCAGCCTGATACTGTGTGCCACTCACTGAGGCATTGTAATCCTATAACCTGCCCCCACAGAATGCTCCCAAATGGCTCACAACAGGAATGCGTGCACAGGCCAAGTTTTTGCTCTGCGGGCACACTGCGTGCACATTGCAGTGAAACCCCCCCATGCCACCTCTGTATAACAGGGCAAAGCAACAAAGCAAACAGGAAAGACATTGAACCACTGTCAACCTGGTACTTTGATGTACCTGTGAACATCTCAATTAAGTGGTGTAGAATACAACTATGCGGTGGCATGCAACCAACACACATGTTTAAGTGGCAATTGTCACACTCTGATGCATCAGTCGGACAGTGGCCACACAACTGGCAACAAACACCGTCGTCATTTTCCTCCTCTTCCTCGGTAGCCTTGTCCTGTGTCCATACAGACTCAGGCACATGAGGCCAAGGTCCATAGGGATGATAACTGGTCTGTCTGCAGATACAAAAATGAGTAAGATGAAGCGCACATGACCATGGTGGGGAGAAATCAGTATGGCTACATCACCCCTGCCTTCTTGGGGCCCCCATGGTGGGGAGAAATCAATGAGGCTACATCACCCCTCCTGAAGTGTGGGAGTGGATGAAAATGGGTACAAATAGGTGAAAATGGGTGAAAATGATAATCCAAATGTGCCATATCTCGAATGCATAAGCAGCTCAAAAACCCCGATTATGGAACAACAAACCTCCGCAAAACGGCCGAAACTAGGGTTCAGGTAGTTACCGACATACAAAACTTTGCACTACGTGCACAGCATTCCCATCGGCAAAACATGGTAATGAACCAACAACACCCTTCAATTCAACAAGAGCCCAAATGGCCATAGCTATGACAAGGTCACCAGTGGTGCGCATGTACTGGACAAGCATGTTTGGGGAAAACATGAGTGGTCTGCAATACAAGGTACACCTACTGTGAAATAAAAGGCAGCTTCCATATCGTCAACACAGCAACACAGCAACATGCCATCGTGTACCAAAAATGCCTAAAAGATGCCCCGCGCGCCCCGCACACGCCCCGCGGAGCAAGTTTCCCTCACCGACACCTGCTCCCGTCGCCCTCAGAAGTCCGGAGCAATCAGCCGCATCCAGAGCACAGCTCATTAGGACCCAACTTTGCCCAATCTTGTCTGATGCCGTGGGCAGCTGTGGCAAGTCGGGGGTTGCGAGACCCTTGTGGAGCGGTTTTCTGCAGAGAAACACCCCCAGCCAGCGCATTATACAAAATCACACCCACTCTTGTGGATTTCAGGGCAGCTGTCTGATTCTTGGGACCGTCATTGTTTGCTCGGTTGTTCCGCCTGCTGCGCGGCAGACATTGAATCCATCACCAGCAGCCCTGATCTGCAATACAACATCTGTTGGTTGACTGCCATTCCGGCATTCTTGAACAGGGAACACACACACACATACACACACAGACACACACACACAAACACACACACAGACAGACGGGGGTGTGGCAGTCAAGGCTGTAACCAATTGGGTTGTGCATCTGTGAAGTGGTTCAACGTGCAGGTCTTTCCCTATGGGTTTTGCTACCCCTTGTTCCATGGAGAGGACCGTGCAAACATCCCTTTTGGGCCTGGCAGAGAAGTGGTCTGCACACCCTCCATAGGGCGGAGTGTGTTGGCGCTGGAAACTGGCTGTAGTGGTGTAGTGTTTGTGTAATCCCAGAAGATGTCCTTCCCCCACGTGCTCCCAAGCCCAGATCCAAGGCCCTGCCCAAGCCCAAGCCCGACGCAATTACGCCAGCAGCCCATTGCTTCAGTACCCGGGGGAGGGGCATAAAGGGTGTGTGTGTGGGGGGGGGGGGGTCATTGAGTCATTTAGGGTCCTGGCCATATATCAGCGATGGTCGCTACCCTCCAGAATCACTCTGGAAAACATTACTACAGGTCTCAACACAGTGAAGCGGCGACACACATCGTTCATGCTGCCCAGCAAGGCGCCGCCAGGCACCATCACGACTGTTTTGTGCTGTCCAGCAAAGCGCCGTGAGGCGCCCCAAACGATTCGGTTCCCTTCGGAACAGCGCCTTTAGGATCCTTCAGGATTGCTCTCAATCACCCTCCGCCAACGGGTCTCACTTACGTCCGTGCTATAGTCTGCCCCCTCCGAGACCTTCACTCTGTGCAGCACCCCAGGGTCCTGGCAAACACCCCCCCTTGCACCAACGCCAGAAAACTTCTCCTCAGGAACAAAATGAAATCGGGGTGATTTACGAAAGGGGCCCGAAATCGGAGGCCAATATGAGGGCGCACACCTTTTTGTTGCCTCTGCCCCCCCCCCCCTTCCCCCCCACCACCCCTAAGCCATGGCCTGTCCGCCAGAGACACACCTGCGCCCCGTACTGGCCGGCAGCTGCTCCAGAGTGCCCAGGAACCGCCCGGGCAGCGCCGATGCGTGGTTCGGCATGGCCTTGTCCAGTGCCGCGGCCAGCGCTGCTGGCCCCCCTGCCCATTTCCGCCGCATCCCGCCGAAGTACTCGTACTGGTGCTCCACACTCCTCCAGTCGAGCTCCGCGGGCACAACGGGTGCCGGAGTGGGGGCTGGGGGCGGGGGTTGCACGGCGGCTGGCGCGGACAGCGGCCCCGGGTGCGGCGCCCTCGGTGGTCTGGGGGCGGCTTCCGTGCGCGGTGCAGAGGATGGCACAGGGGCTGCCGCGGGTGTTCCCAGAGGCGTTCCAGTGGCTGGCGCGGCGGTCGGTCCGGGGGGCCCAACACGCGGTCCTGGGGGCCCAACACGCGGTCCTGGGGGTTGCATGAGCGCCAGCATCGACTGCACGGATCGGGGGGACGATAGCGACGGGGACGGGGATTGCGCATGTCGCGCGCGTGCGGGGCAATCGCCGCGGGCCGGGGAGACAGAGCGTTCCGCGGCGGGTGAGGGGGACGGCGACCGAGCGGCTCGGCGGCGTGCGGCCGGCGGCGACGGGCTCTGACTGCAGCCGTCCCGCAGCGGAGAGCAGCCATCTGCCGTGAGCCACCACGAGCGGTGGGGACTGCGTGCCCCGCTGTAGGACTCCACGGGAGATCTAGACCAAGCGTCCCGGGGGTTCACGGCAGGGAGGCCCAGGCCCATGTTCAGCCTCTTGTTATGACCCGCCTCTGTCCCAGATTCTGTCTCTGTCTGAAGGGACCGCTTGTGACCGCCATCCTGCGCGCACTGTGACGGCATTTGCGCCGGCAGTCCGGCCCCAAGGGGCTGCGTCCCGATATTCAATGCCGGCGGCCGCACAGCGGCCGCACGCGCACCAACGAGGTCACCGGCGGCGCGCTGGGCACCGAGCGTCGTCAGATCCGAGGCCATGGAGGGCAGCACGGGAGGTACGGAGGACTCTGTGGGGGCCGCGGGGGTGCCGGGCAGCCCCTCGTAGCCCCCCCATGGCAGCGCAGGCCCCGCACCCTCCAGTCCGAGGCGCCCGGGAGCGCACGCGGCGAGGGGTGCGTGCATGCCTGCGGCCTGTCGCACCGGGGCACTAGACGCTGCCATCTCTCCCATGGACCCTTCACCAGGCCCGACGGCTGACGCGACCAAAGGCCGGTCCAGCCCCACGGGCAGTGCAGCAGACGATGCACAGGCGCCGTCCGTCGCCCGGACAAGCAGCTCGCATGCCTTGTCCAGGTCCCTCTCGAGTCGGTCATGCGTGACCATGCAGTGCGGGGCCCCATCGATCAGTTGCAACCTCCCGTCGTCGGTCAGACACAGTCGTGTGCACAGCGCCACGACCTGCGGCAGCTCCGGGTGATGGGCCGCGTCTGGCAGCGGCCACCCCTCGTGGTCCGTCAACCTCAGCCCTGACTGCAGTTCCTTGATCGCGAAGACGCACTGCCCACTGCCCTGCCACTTCTTGATCGCGGCCCTGCAGAGCGTGATGGCGTTGTAGACGTGCATGACCCGGGGCTCGCAGAGCGGCAGGAGGCCCGCGGTCATGTCGTACAGCGCGCAGCTGCAGTCCGCCACGAACTGCCAGCCCTGACGCTCTCTGAAGTCCTGTAGCAGCTGATGGCGGAGCGGCCCCGTGTCTGCGGCGTCTTGCAGCAGCAGAATCGCATGCTGCAGTCGGTAGCCCACCGCCTCAACGCCATAAATGTGCATGAGCTGTCGATTGGGGAACTGCCCGATGGTGACGACCTCGAACTCAAACACCGGCATCGGAACCGCCCCCGCGTGTAGACTGCGGGCGCCTTGATTCCTGGGGACCTGCAGTTTCATCGGGTCGGGACTGACACCCAGACCCGGGAAAGTAGAGTGCAGAATACTGACGACGTGATGGGCCACCTGGGCCGCCAGTTCGGGTCCTTTGGGGGGCCAGACCGGGTGCACCGCATCCGGCCTGGCCACAGGCCGCGGGAGAAATGACACAATCAGGCTGGATGGGAAAAGGGGGCGAAAAATTTGTGTCAGAACCTGTACCTCTTGGCTGTGATCGTGTTGGAGACTATCCATAAGAACTACTAGGAAGTCGATGCACTATTGCAAAAACTGTCCAATGCAGTAGCCAAACGGTTCCAGTTGACGAACGTTGATGGTCAAAGCAAGACATGAATCCATGATATCTCCTGAGAGACAGGGCACATGTTGCTGAGGGTGGATTGTGTGACTGAGTGTACTCTGTGTTTTTTCCCCAACTGGCGGAAAATATTCAAATACTCGAACTCAAATACTCAAGAATGGTTCTTGAAGATGGGCATCTGAGATGCAAGACCCACGGATCCACGGAAAACCAGGGCCTGACCCCTGGCTCACATGCATATTCCTGAGACGCCCTCTCGTGCAGTAGGTGACTGCCACTGTGTTACTAAGAACACTCTGTACTTATAGGAGCATAAGTACAATCAGGGTGTGCACTGTATGGCATTTAGACCAGAGAGTTCCAAATCTCCTTCATGGGAGGCAAGACATGGTATTTTGCATTTGTGTGCGTTGTTGGGGTTGGTAGCCAACAACCACATCTACAACAAACACAGCCACAAATATTAGCTCCGTAATGGAAGCATAGTGAGGAACAAACAACGAACGGAAATTGTGATTGCAAGAGAGATGCACAAAGAAGAAGAACAAGGAGGATGCTGGGGAGGGCTCGCCGGTAATAGGTCACCAGGGTCTGGGCTATGGCTGCAAGGGCTTGTTGGGAGACCAACTAGGTCAGGTGCCTGCCACATCGATGGGCATACCTCATTACCGTGTTATCAAGCCCTGTACTAGGATTCTATGTTGAAGCCACCACATTCATCTGGCGGTTTTTTAGCGCCGGCTTCTGAGAGACACACCCTGCTCGTCCACCTTGTGAGAATGGTCTTTGGTTGTTTGCCCTGGCCTGGCCTGCCTAAAACAGAACATACACCACTTGCTGGCCCACCCCTCTCTGCATGTGGCTGACCCCGCCTCGCCCTTCAATGTTGCTTTTTCTAACTTGAAGTCTATGTTCCACCAAGTGTGAGCAGAGCATGCACATAACAATCTAGTGGGCATAGACAGGCCTCAGGGTGGCTTGGAGGTGAGGCTACTGACCCTTGCCCTTTTTGGTTTTAGGGTTGGTAGGGTGGTGAGAAGAACGAATGTTGCACCTAAACGTACCCTTGGGGGAATCCTTGCACTGCGCACTACTTTTCGACTAGGTTCCCCCCCCCCAAGGGCCCCCTCGCACGCCTCTTCCAAATGGCCTTAAAATTAGGCGACCCCAACTACCCTAGCTCAAGAACTGTTACAAACTACCTTCCCTTCACATAAGACATCATGCAAAATGCGGAAAGCCATGAATGGCGATGGTCGCCACCCCGGGCATCCACCCTCAACAACACACATCCTTCTTTCTGCATACTTTGGACTGAACAGGACATCACAAAGGATGCCGCCCATTGAAGCTATGGGCATGCTATCGACATGATATGTGACAAAAATGTGGGACATGGTTCCACTATGACAACCTTTCCGCCCATTGAATCTCGGCAACAACACCACTGAAGTAAGAACGAACAGGATGCACACTCGCGCACCAAGCCACCATTTTCAGCGTTGGAGGTTGGGATGGGATAAATTTGCATGCTATCAAATCCACGAAGGCGCTTTCCCTAACGTGCATTGTACCCCCGCCCCCTTGTATAAGCTACGCCAATGTACGGAATTATTACGGTCCCTACGCCCACTGTAGCTTGGCCATAAACAGTGGAAAGTTCAGCGATAGGTCCCCACCGACAGACCTATGCCCTCACATTTAGTGCATTCACAGGCATGGCGGCAAAGCCGCCGTCACAGTTCATCCACAGATCCGGCGCCGGAGGCGCCGCCACAGTTCGTCAGGGTAGGTCAGGCTTCCCTCCCCAACCCTCATCAGGAACTGGGTTGAGATGACTGAAACAGCATGTAAAAAGAACCCCCAGCGGCCTGCCCACCGGGATTCGAACCCACGAACTATGACGTGGGAGACAAGCGTGTTTCCGATATGCTACCTTCCGATGTGTTGTATACTGGCTTTCAGAACCACCGGATCTTACCTCCCCCGTTGCACCCAGCGGCTTCTCCTCCGGTATCCACTTAGTGCAGACCTTCAAAGCTCAGATCGACCGCGAGGGTCGATCCCCGGCAGCGTGTCCGCCGCCTTCGCCACCAAAAGCGGTGTGACGTGGGAGTCACACGTGTTTCACGTATGCTCCTCCCCTGTTGCGACACAATCTGACCTCCCCCCCCAACCCCCGGTGTCGCTTCCGGTCAGGATTGTCACTTACTTCTGTACTACACTCTGATACACCCGACTGACACGACTCCGTGCAGGACCCTCTGCTCCCCGTCGTAGAGCTTGAGTCCCCCGACCCTAACATCAAAGAATCAATCTCTGAGTCCCATCCCCCCCCCAGGTCACTGTTATCTCCACTGGACTCCCCCGACGACGAAACCTCACTGGGCATTTCTTCCAAACCCAGGTCCGCCCACGCGGGCTCCACACGCGGCCTCTTAGGCAGCCCCCGCTTATTGTGTGGGTGCGTTCGCCGCCCCTCCTCGGCCAGTGCATCCGCTTGGTGGTTCCCGTGCACCCCCAAGTGTGATGGCACCCAGTGCACCTGCAGTTCTTCCCCTGCCCTCTCTCTCTCCCATAAAATTTGCTCCCACAAGTCTCTGTGACCCACTTCCCCATTCGCCGTGCGCCACCCGTGCCTCCGCCACTTTACCGACCACTCCACGATGCCTTTATACACATACTCTGAATCCAACACCACTACCAACCGTTCACCTGGCCTACGTTGGAGGATCGCATGCAAGACTCCCCGTAGCTCCCCCCGGCTCACGCTCTGACGCTCCGACTCCGGGATGTGTGCTGCATGATTCCGATCCGAAGCCTCGGCGAACCATACTCCGTACCCCCCTTGTCTCCACCCCCTTACCATCTTGGAAGACCCATCTGTATACGCCACAGTCCAGCCTTCTTCTTCCAACAACACCAGCCTCTTTACCTCTTTGTCTCTGTACCCCCCCCATTTAGCCTCCTTCAGCGCCAACTTGTCCTGTTGCTGTGGGGGCCGGGCGTTGGTGGGCGGCTTAGGCTGGGTCTGGAAAAGTTTGGGCATGAGGGGGCTGTCGAACCAACTGTCCAAAATGCCCACGAACCTATGCAGGTCCGCTCTGGCATAGGACATGTCTCTCTCTGCCCGCCACCTCCGCAGCACTGTGGCCCGACCTGCTATGAATTCATCCAAGACAGGTGCCTTTTTCTGGTACTTAGCCCGACAGCGCAGGTTCCACTGCACCTTCACCCCCGCCCAGAGGATTAGCCCCTGTGTCGTGGTCAAGGAAAGCAGGAGGTGCTCATGCAACAGCCGGCTGGGCTCCACCACCCCCGATGGGGTTGGCACTAGGCCTAACGCCCGTCGCACCGTGTCAAACAAAAAAGGGCTAAAGAAACAATGCCTGAACACATGCTCATGTGTTTCCACCCTGGAGTCAAGAGGGTAGAGCTTCCCCCCCGGGCGCTCCATTCGCCCCCCACTGGCAATTTTTTCCACAAGCATCGCCTAATAAAATCCTTATCCCATTTCGGCAGAAAAACCCTCTGAAAGGCGCTCCACACCTCCAGCGTCTATCGCGCTGGGTGTCGCCGACGATGCTGCATATACAACAGCATACGCCGCAAAGACCACGTTGCTGCCCAAGTGCCCAAGACCACGTTGCTGCCCACTGTAGCTTGGACAAGGGTGTAGCTTGCGCGAAACACATACAACTACCGACACAAACGTGCGCACGCGCATGGTATGGGTGCACCTTGACCTCTGCCCACATTTCCAAGTGTATGCAAACACAAGACAGCCTTGGGAACATGAAAATTTCAGGTTCACACCCATGTTGGCACAAGCAATGAAGAATGCGAAGCCTACAAATGTTCGGCTTGGAAACCCTTCTTGCGATCATACACCATGCGGAACAATTGCACATGCTCACCAATTGAAGATGCCTTTGGCCGAGGCTTAGGGGCTGGTTTGGGCTCGGACAGCTTCAAATTCTTGGGAATGAATTTGCCTTGTATGTGGCATGTTGCATGTGTCCATGGCTCCATGTAATTGGCAAATGTGACGACAAACCAATGTCTTATGTGGCCGCACTACATTTCGTACATGATTAAAATTACTTAAACAATTATTATGGCCCCTACGCCTACTGTAGCTTGGACAAGGGCGTAGCTCATACAAAGGGGGGGGGGGGTACTCACGCGGTGAAACTCGGTGAAAATCCAAAAATGCCATATCCCCAATGTGGAAGAAGCATCAAAACCTGCTGTCAAACGATAATGATGCGCAGAGTATCACAAAATGTGGGTTTCTAGTATAGCCAGATGACCAAGTAGTAGCACTACGCCAGGCCATGAGGCAACGGATACTGGGCTCGCATACGCCCCCGTGTCACAGGCACTACGCCAGGGAGGGGGGGGGTTTTCGAAAATTGGATACCATGCTTCAACCCCCCCCCCCCCCGGGGGCATTTGGGAAATAGGGGGGGGGGTTTGGGAGGGGGGTTTTTAAAGGGGTTTTCGGCCGCATAGGGGCTTCACTAGAAGAATACGTGAATCCCCCCCCCCTCAAACGAAAAACCAAACATGGGGGGTGGGTGGGTAGACATGTTAGCCATAATCCGGCCAAAAGACCAATTCCCCCTTTTGGATTGTGTTACCGGGTAGCATGTGGTGCGGCCTCACACTCGGACCCAAAAATTGTCTACATAAAAAAAATGCCACCCATACCCCCTATGCCCCCCCCCCCTCCCCCCCCCTTTGGCACCACGGGGTATGTGGGTTGGGGACTGACACCTATGGGTTAGGTCAGCCCCCATTAGCCATCATGCAACCACACAAAGGAGAGGGAATACATACAGGGAGGGCATACAGGGAAGAGGGAATGCATTCATCAGAGTTTCAGTTTGTGTTGTGCATGTGTGTCTGCGAATACCACAACCTCAGGTGTGGTGACAATCCTGTGCCTTTGCCTGCTTAGCCGTGCGTTGCCTCTTGACACCCACCTTGGGACTTGGTAGGGGTCGCTTGATGGCTGGCACGCGGGCTTTGTTCTTGGGAACGGTTTTTCCCACTACCTCTTTCCCACTACCTCTACACCTGCAGAGCTGGAGGAGTCCAACGAGGTGGCAGTGCTGGAGGAGGATGTCCCTGCATTATCACTGTCTACATTAGTACTCATGTGTCCGAACTGTTGGTGGACAGTTCACTATCCTCAGGCTTCCACTCAGCATCAGAGCAGCCCATAGAAGCCTCAGAGAATGATGTCACTTCAGAAGTGGTATTGGAACCTGCAGCCTGTGCCACCTTCAAAGTGATAGAGGGTCGCAATACTGAAGGGATCTTCTTCCCTCGCACTTTTTTCTTTGTTTGCTGCGCAGCAATTTTCCAATCTTTCAAGTCAATGCTGTCAAGCGGAACTGTAGCATGGCACCGGGCCAAATGCTGCTTGATATTCAGCACCCAGTGTGCTGCAGCACACAATGGAACAGGGCACGCGCGGGGAACATTTTCCTTATTTTTTTGGGCCTTACCCAACTTGAATGCAAAGGCGAAGGGGTATGTGGAATGCATTGTCTTGTGCACAACTATGGTAACACACGAGCCATTACTACTTCCACAAAAACCACAGGGCTCGGCATCACCACACAGATGTGTAGCACCAATTGTGTCCCCGTTCTGCAAATGACCTCCTACATGGTTTCGCATGCAACGCAATGGCTTGGCCCCAGCACAGAAATTACAAATTTCTGTGGCCTCTGCGGGCCTCACACTTGTGTGCTTGACTGTAGCATAGGGTTCCGCTTGCACCTATAGACAGTTTGGGACTGCGGCAGTGTCCACAAAGGAATCTAACGTGGCATGGGGTACAACCCAACGTCCATCCGTTCCCAATTCTGCATCTGTAAACAAGATATGCCAACTCTCAAATTCACACTCTGGCCCAAAGCGACCAGTCCAGCGAAGCACATCGCCATTTTCAGGCAACACTTCAAATGGCACGAATTGCCCAATGACATTGGCCGCCTGTGCACTACGCAAAACTTCCTTTGTGCTGCCATACACACGTGCACCATGCACAGCACATGCAGACAAACTGAAAATGGCCGCAGAGCCCGTGCGGTGTTTACCGCAGACAAATGTCACCAACGCAACAAACAGGGCACCATCAGACACCACCTCACCAACGACTTCAGTGCCGGGTGCTGCCTTGCCCCCAAATCGTGGGACATTCGCCGTGCGCCTCAGCCTGTCAGCAGACACATGTTCCACATCGCCATTGAAATATTGATTCACCAATGTGGCGATGTGAACCATTGTGCCATCTTCACAGCACACATGGTTGGCATTGCGATCTTGCCCATGACACCGCAACCATGTTTCAAGGGCACAGGCATGAGCAGGGTTTGCAGTACCATTCCCTTGAGTTTCCGGCCATGAGGCAACGGATACTGGGCTCGCATACGCCCCCGTGTCACAGGCGCATGGTCATCACCACATAGTTCAGTGTTTCCGGGGGTTCGGTTCTCGAGTTTCCGGGGGGTTCTGGTGTTGGCTCTTGTCAGGGGCTGGTTGCTTCGGAGAACGGGTCGAGAGCAGGGGGGAGGGGTTTAAGGGGTATGTGTGCCTGTGACTGACTAAAAGGGTCCCCCCTAATGGGGAGACCCGTAGGATCCATGTCCTCATCGGGGGGACTCTGACCGCAGAGCCCGTGCGGTGTTTACCGCAGACAAATGTCACCAACGCAACAAACAGGGCACCATCAGACACCACCTCACCAACGACTTCAGTGCCGGGTGCTGCCTTGCCCCCAAATCGTGGGACATTCGCCGTGCGCCTCAGCCTGTCAGCAGACACATGTTCCACATCGCCATTGAAATATTGATTCACCAATGTGGCGATGTGAACCATTGTGCCATCTTCACAGCACACATGGTTGGCATTGCGATCTTGCCCATGACACCGCAACCATGTTTCAAGGGCACAGGCATGAGCAGGGTTTGCAGTACCATTCCCTCGAGTTTCCGGGGTGGGGGGGGTTTTGGTGTTGGCTCTTGTCAGGGGCTGGTTGCTTCGGAGAAGGGGTCGAGAGCAGGGGAGAGGGGTTTAAGGGGTATGTGTGCCTGTGACTGACTAAAAGGGTCCCCCCTAATGGGGGGACCCGTAGCATCCATGTCCTCATCGGGGGGACTCTGACCTGTGTAACCCCCCTTCGTGTGAAGTTGTAAACCACCTGTGGAAAGAAGGGAGGGAGCAGAGAAGGGAGGGCAAGGCGTGTTGTGGCGCCACCACGCGCAGTTCCCAGACCTCGGCGTCTCCGACCGGCTGCCAGCGGGGCAAGGGTCAACCCGTTGTCCTACGCGATGTCTACCTCCCCTGTGACAGCCCTCTGGTGCTCTGACAGCCCCCTGGTGCTCTGATGCCCCCCTTGCCCGGAGGCCCCCACTCATCCGTCTCGGCGGTCCAGTATTAATTCTGGCTCCTGCACAGAATACAGACCTGAGGTGAGCTTGGGTAAGGGAAATACATACATACATACATACATACATACATACATACATACATACATACATACATACATACATACATACATACATACATACATACATGCATACATGCATACATGCATACATGCATACATACATACATACATACATACATACATACATACATACATACATACATACATACATACATACATACATACATACATACATACATACATACATACATACATACATGCATACATGCATACATGCATACATGCATACATACATACATACATACATACATACATACATACATACATACATACATACATACATACAAACACGCACGCACGCACGCACGCACGCACGCACACACACACACATACATACATACATACATACATACATACATGCATACATACATACATACATACATACACACATACATACATACCCTCCCCCTGTCCCTTGGTAAAAGAAAAATTGTGACTGGCCTTTTGGGACCCCCCTTATCCAACGAAAACAACACAAAAAAATTACCCGATGCTCCCAAAATACCCAAACACCATCTTAAACCCCCCCTGGAAGCAATTTCGGAAAAAGGGGGGGGGGTTCCCAAGCCCGGCATGGTATCCAATATCTTAGAACCCCCCCCCCCCCCCTGCACTGCGCGTGCACCGCGCTTAAGGGGGAATGTTTGCCCGCCGCGCATTGAGCGCGTTACTTTTCTATGAACTGTCCAGACTTCAGCCCCAAATTTCCCCTTTCATGGAGAAGCCCCGCAAGTAGACCACGTTGGACTGCACACCTTCCCTACAAAGCACGTTGGATAATAAGGCAATAGCTGTGAATTCAACAACTCCAAATGTAATTTGTATTGTACTTAACAAACAACATTGGTCCCACAAGTGTGCGTGTCAATACATTCAGCACAATAGTGCTCTTCACACTCACCACAAAAGGTGATGGTGGAACGCTTCTAACAACACAACACACACACGTCTACCTCATCCTCTGCCTCATCTTGAGTGGTGGCCGAGTTGCTTTTGTGTTAGTCCAAACATGAGGCGGGACATGCTCCCATGGTCTCACTCGAGGTTTTCCACTGCTCCCCTCAGCCCCTCAAAGCTGGGATCGTAGCCGCTGCAATGTTCCGAAGGTTCAAGGAATTCAGTATGTACAGCCAGAGGTGCATGATTGCTGGCACTTTGGTGGCCTGCTCTGTCTGCGTTCTGATCCGTGTTCGTTGCCCTGTATGATCCCCTGCACCCTTGCTAACCCTAAAAAGGACTAGATGGGGCCCTGGCAGGCAGGTGCCCTATGCGTACTCGCGCATTCATGAATCTGCCCTGCATGGGGACATGCCCCGGGCGACAAGACACCCCGGGCCATACCCGTGACAAAACACTGGGCTCACGTCACTCTGCCTCATTGCATGGAGAGTGGTAACTGCACTGTGCAGCGCAGGTGCCACACCCTTGAAAAGTGATAGCATAAGCCCGGCGTGCCCCGGTCACAAGTGTTGACTGACGAGTACCGTCCGCCTGCCGGAGGCGTCAAAAAGCAAGAAGCTCTATGCGTACTCGCGCATTCATGGATCTACTCTGCATGTGCATATGCCCTGGGCGACAAGACACCCCGGGCTAAACCCGTGACAAAACACGGGGCTCACGTCACTGTACCTGCTTGCATGGAGACGGGCAGCTGCACTGTGCGGCGCAGGTGCCACATCCTTGAAAAGTGAGAGCATAAGCCGGGTGTGCCCCGGCCACAAGTGATGACTGACGAGTACTGTCCGCGTGCCGGAGGCGTCAAAAGCAAGAAGCACATGAAGGATGTGCCACACTCCTGTAAAATGAAAGCCTAAGCTGGGCGTACCCCAGCCACATGTGACGATAGGCTAATATTGTCTGACTGCCGGAGGTGTCAAAAGCAGAGTGTACAAGCAGGGTACTGCATCCCCCGAGATGGGGTCACTTGGGTGGAAAAGCGTTTGTTGGAAGTGCCTCAGCACTTCCGGCGCTCCTGCAAACCATATGTGGTAATAGTCCCCGGACCTGCCTGCGGAGGTGCGCACTGACCGGCGCCCTGTTGCAGTGGGTACCATCAGGATGGCCTCCCACTCGAAGATGTGCATCTCGTCTTCTCGCTTCCGGATCCAGCTGATGCGCATACTTTCGTAAGCACGTTGTTTGAGCAGCCAGCACACGGCGACCATTAGTGAAAATAGCTCCTGATGCGACATGGGCTCTGGCTCACCCAGCGCTGTGACAACCTCCACCATCATGCACGACGGTCCCTGGATCTGCAATCTGATCCACACTCGCTGATTGCGGCGCCAGTGGATGGTGTAATGGGCGAAGTTGAAGAGGTCCCTGGCCTCGTCTTCTATCTCCTGCCGTGTTCTGAGTGCCTGTACCTTAAGGCGTTGGCGCGCTTCCTGGGGGGTGGGCGGTCTCAGCCATCCAGGCTGCTGCCCGCCCCCTCTTTTTGAGTGGCGTCCTCCCCGCGTCACGACGCTGGGGAATTCACCCGCGTTAGGACATGGGTCAAAACAAGATACTGCATGCTACGAGGAGGGAGTGAGTTGTATGGACAATGCTGGGGGGGGGGGGGATCTCCAAGCATCACTAGGGGGGTCGGCCCCTCAGCTTCGCCCTCTTTTTCCTAGCTTTGCATGTTTCACTGGCATCAGTGCTGCACTCGTCCGAGTCTGCGAAGAGACACCGTTCAACTGGGTCCAGGGGCTCTGGATCTGGTAGGGCCAATGCCCTCAAGTACATTGGCTGCGACTTTGGTGACAGCGCTTCTTTGTCCCCAGAGGGGAGCCGTGTATCTGACATTGGTTCAAGCCCTAGCGCTCTGCACACTGCCAGTGGGGAGGGAGTCATAAGTGAGGAGGGTGTACCCATGATCAATCCCAGTACAGAGTGTGGTGTTAGGAAGTCTTCTGTTTCTTGACCGTCTGAGCTTGCCTGGGATGGCGTGTTGAAGAGTGTCATGGCAACTGCAATCTCCCCTTCGGAGTCACAGTCAAGTGGCTGTTGCACACGCCTTTTGACCGGGGCTGCCGGACTGGGTGTGTGTGATACATCCTGTTGTTAGGGGAAGGATACCTGAGTAGTGGATGGTCTTGTCTGCCTTTCTCAGCCAGTGCATCCGCCCTTTCGTTGCCTGTTATACCTTGGTGCGACGGGGACCATGCCCACCGGATTACATGACGCGTGCTGTCAATTGCAAGAAGCACTGCCTCCCAGAGGTCGGAATTGGGGACTGGGCCCGTGGTTAGGCACCACTGCATTCTTCGCCACGAGTAGGCCTTGCCGGCCACCCTATCAAGTACATAGGTGGAGTCCCCAAAAATGACAGTCTTTTGTGTGACTTTCACGACAGCAGAGATGGCTGCCTTTAATTCTGCTCAGTTGTTTGTTTGTTTTTCAAGTGTGTCCAGGGGGGATGAGAACTCCCAATGCCACTGGTGGCAACTGCCCAATCCCCCCACCCATCCGGCTTTGGGGTAATGCTTGGCCGACCCATCAAAATGAAAAATGTGCCACCCTTCAGTGAGGTAGACTTGTTGTATGGCCATGACTTGCTGCGCCATGGTCGCTTTGCGTTCATTGCGTTTTTGCTGCTTGGGGTTATCACGCAACGGTGGTTGCACGTCGTGCACCCTTCGGGTGCGCCAATTGATGTGCACCGTCTTGAATGTACCCTCCTGAATATAATGCATGAGTGAATTAAAGAACTTTTGTATGCCTGTGTGGTGGGCTTTTAGTGGCTGCCACACGAGGAGAGTTTTCAACTCTTGGAGCCACCTTTGGACATACTGTTCAAATGTGGGCTCATTGCTCGGTGCGGCTGAGCACCGGGTTGCCCAATGTGCCTTGCGGGCTGCCCAGAGGACAAGCCCCGGCGTAGTACTGAACGTGTGCTCCAACGGAAAATGCACCGAGCGTCCCGTTTTACCGTTCACCCTCCATTCCCCAAAGCACTCCACCATAATTTTGTGTGTGCGCGCGTAAAATGCACAGTTGTGCAAGGCGTGGAACACCGTTTCCCTTGCTCCACACAAAGGGCAGGCGGAAGTATGGAGCCAAGGTTCCAAGCGGTGCCGAACTTTGAGCTTGTGCCACATGCACTGGTACGCAAAATCTTTTAGGCCAGGGGGTAGGCGTGCAGGCCAATAGGCCTTCCAGTCATCAGGCGTCGCACGGTGCTGTATCTTTCTGGACGGTGCTATGGGCCAGACATGTAGACTTCGCCCAACAGCCTTGCCACACTGTTGGTGGGGACCAGCCACTTATAGGTAGTGCTTGATAATGTTGTAATGCTTGCTGATAAACAGGTAGCCATGTACGTGAGATAAACTGATGCATGTATGGGTGCATGACTAAATTGTTATCAAACAGTTGTCCTACAGTTAGAACTCCCTGTTTGATGAGGTTTGGTGCAAAGTATGTATTGTGGTGCTTGTTACAAAAGAGCGTGGAGTGCCAAAGTGGCAGTTCCCTTAATGGGAGGGAGAGCTTAATCCCGACGCCCTTGCGTGCAAGGGAGTACGCCTTGTAGCTGTGTGCCAAGTATCCCGCCCCTTTCATGGGGACGGGCCCCAACTGCGTCACTGCCATGGTCCATAGGGGGAGAAATCAATATGGCTACATCACCCCTGCCTTCTCGGGGTCCCCATGGTGGGGAGTAATCTAATGGCTACATCACCCCTGCCTTCTGGAGGTCCCCATGGTGGGGAGAAATCAACCTAGTAAGGAGTGGATGTGGTGGAAACGAGCAAAAAATGGATGGAAATGGGTGAAACGGGGTGAGAGTCCAAATATACCACATCCCCAATGTGAAAGAAGCATCAAAATACCCGTTTTCAAACAACAATAATGCCCATAGTATCACAAAGTATGGGGTTTCGTTGACCCCTGTCCTGCCCTGGTACATGCACTGGTCTGCTGCAGATGTTACATTCTCCATGGACGGCCTCACATGACGGCTGTCTGTTCTTCTCCTTGGTGTCATTTCCGGGATATTAACGCTGCGGGTGGGCGGGCGAGCGTCTACAGCCCCCATTTTCAAAACTTTAAAAGAGACTATGTACATGGCAGAGCTTCAGGGGGGGGGGGCAGGATCAGGGAATGGCGGGCTGGTCAGGGGGCCCATGTCTTGAAACTTCCGTTACTCCCCCCCCCCTCCACTGACTACAGCTTCGTTGACCCCTGACTTGCCCGGTACATGCACTGGTCTGCTGCAGACGTTACATTCTCCATGGACGGCCTCGTTTTGCGCGCGGCTGCGCGTTCGGGCCCCGCCATCCCCCCCCCCGCCCGTTACCTCGCGCCCATGTACTTTGTGTCCTCCGCTTGTACGCCCACAGAGTTGACGGTACAGACGTCCACTCCATGAACATTGGCTCGTCAGCGGCTTTTCCCCGGCGCTTGCGTCTTGCCTTTGCTTGGCTTTTTGCCATGTGTTTCTGTGAGAGGCTCTTCATCCTATTTAACGGGTCCGCTGGGTTGTTTGCGGAGTGTACCCGGAATTTGTTGACTGCCAAACGTCTGCAGGCCCTCGGCCACAAAAGTCTCCTGCGGATGCGCTGTTGTGCATCCCCCTGTATGTTTGCCTGCAGGCTATTCATTTGCCACCAACTGACATTGGTGTCTCATGCCATGATCACGGTTAACCAGTTTTTGTATGCGGCTATTTTGGCGGCTGTGTACATGGCATACAGCCCCCCTTGTTGTAATGTTTGTACCCATCTAGCGCCCAGGTAGCTTCCATAGAATCCGACATCCCCCACCACCCCCACCCTGAAGTGGTCCCCTTCTGGCAACCAAGCAGATCAAAGAAGCCGGCCAACATGAAAGCAGACATGAACGAGGACGAGGAGCCACACGGCGACGGCAACGACGAAGAGCGTGCCGAGATGGAGCGGCTGACCTACAAGTCGGTGGGCACGAAGGTGGCAAGGGGCATGCGAAAAAGACCGGGAGTGCCCAGATGGACCCAAAAGCCGTGACGACTGCTGGAGAAGTGGCTGAAGTGCAATGAGCCGGGGGGGGGGGGACCCCTCAGCTCTGGACGCCAACTACCCCCCCCCCCCCCAACTAACTGTTGGCCGGAAGCCCTTGGGGGTGGGGGGGGCATGGAAGGGGGGGTTCAAGGAGGGGCGAATGGGGGAGTGTAGCAGGGGATTGGGCCATGAGGCAACGGATACTTGGATTGCATACGCCCCCGGGTGACGGGCGCATGGTCATCACCACACAATTCAGTGTTTTGCCTTGCTGCGCTGCAGCAGGAGGGGATTGGGGGGGGGGGCTCCGGGAGGGGCAAGTTGGGGTGGTGGGGGGGGGGGTCCAGGTGGGGCGATTTGAGTTGGGTGGAGGGGGACATGCTCCCCTTACCTCCCCTTGCCTTCCCTCTAACCATACCATCAGCATCACCATCACCACCTAACCCTAACCTTTGCAGCCAGCTAGTAGGGCCATGCCAGCCATGTTCATTGGGCTGAACAAGAGGCCCCACATTTGGTTCATGGCTGCTTTTGCCACATCATTGCTCTCCATTTTGGACCCCAACACTCACTCTGACCCAAGCCTAGGGTGAGAGCCAGGGCTAGGGTTAGGGCTAGGGTTAGGGTCACCGAGCTGGTGGAACCAGTCTTGGTTTTATAACCCTTTTTAGTGTCTAGGGTGGAGCTACTAGGTTTAGCAGCAAGCAAGCAAGCAAGCAGCAAGCAAGCAGCACGCGCGAAATGGGTAAAAATCAGAACTCCGTCATGGTGCTTTGGATTTGGTTGAAATTTTGGTGGATGATACCTATGGGTGTAAAGTACAATCACACAAAATTTGAGCCAAAAACTCAACGGTGGCGGCCGGGAACGGGATTCGCAAGTGGCGGACCTCAGTTTCAAAAGTTGCAGCTTAGGGCCAAAATCAGCCATTTTTGGGCCAAAAAAGCCCTAGAACACATTCAAAACGGCCAAACAAAGGGAAACGGTGGGTACACTCCACATGCGGCTTGACTTCCCCGTGTCAACGAGCTCTTTGCGGCCCTCTAACTCCATGATATGTCCCGGAAACGGCCCAAAAAGGCCCCCAGAAGCTCCAAATGCCGACAGCCACAAACCAAGAATAGGCCATATCTTTGGCTACATGGCTCAAAATGCGAGTTCGAGGGCACCTATTCCACCCGCAACCCCCCACTTTTTGTGGTTTCCACCCCTCAGAATTGCCCAAACGCACGCCTAGACCCCCATAGCTACGCCCACTAGGCTGCGGCAAGCTGCAACCTCAAGCCCCAACAGGTGGGTGCCCGAATGAATGAACAGGGTCCAGTAGGGGCAAAAAGATGACTTTTCTCAAAAATGATCCTAGACCATGTGCGACGCTAAAACAAGTGTTTTTGGACCGTTTTGAGCTTGTGGTGGCCCATTTTGGTCCTCCGAAGATCCCAAAATGCCTTGAAAATGGGCTTTTTTGGGACCAAAAATGGGTCAAAAATGGGTCAAAAACGCATTTTTCCAAACCTCATCCTTGACCATTTGGGGTGCACCAACGGGTGAAATGAGCCCATTTTGAGCCCATTTTCGGGCATTTTGGCCCCTCAGAAGTCCAAAAAGCCTTGAAAGTGGGCCTCGTGGTGATGGGGTTCACTTGCAAGTTGATTTCACTTTGTCAAGAGCCATCAATGTGTGAATCATTCTTGATGTCCCTCACAAGTCATAGCTGATGTTCCCTCCGCCACCAGCTCGGTCCCAATATTCAGTCTTGATTAGGGTCATTGAGCTGGTGGAACCAGTCTTGGTTTTATAACCCTTTTTAGTGTCCAGGGTGGACCTAGCAGGTTTAGCAGCAGCAGCAAGCAAGCAAGCAAGCAAGCAGCAAGCAGCAAGCAAGCAAGCAGCAGCACGCGCGAAATGGGTAAAAATCAGAACTCCGTTGTGGTGCTTTGGATTTGGTTGAAATTTTGGTGCATGATACCTATGGGTGTGAAGTGCAATCACACAAAGTTTGAGCAAGAAACTCAACGGTGGCGGCCGGGAACGGGATTCGCAAGTGGCGCACCTCAATTTCAAAAACTGCAGTTTAGGGCCAAAATCAGCCCTTTTTGGGCCGAAAAAACCCTCGAACACATTCAAAACGGCCAAACGAAGGGAAACGGTGGGTACACTGCATGTGCGGCTTGACTTCCCCGAGTCAACGAGCTCTTTGCGGCCCTCTAACTTCATGATATGTCTCGGAAACGGCCCAAAAAGGCCCCCAGGAGCTCCAAATTTTGTGTAGATTGGCTGCCGACAGCCACAAACCAAGAATAGGCCATATCTTTGGCTACATGACTCAAAATGCAATTCCGAGGGCACCTACTCCACCCGCAACCCCCCACTTTTTATGGGTTCCCTCAGAACCCTCCAACCCGCCCAAACGGACGCCTAGACCCCCATAGCTACGCCCACTAGGCTGCGGCAAGCTGCAACCTCAAGCCCAAACAGGTGGGTGCCCAAATGAATGAACAGGGTCCAGTAGGGGCAAAAAGATGACTTTTCTCAAAAATGATCCTAGACCGTGTGCGACGCTAAAACAAGTGTTTTTGGACCGTTTTGAGCTTGTGGTGGCCCATTTTGGTCCTCCGAAAATCCCAAAATGCCTTGAAAATGGGCTGTTTTGGTACCAAAAATGGGTCAAAAATGGGTCAAAAACGCATTTTTCCAAACCTCATCCTTGACCATTTGGGGTGCACAAACAGGTGAAATGAGCCCATTTGGAGCCCATTTTGGGGCATTTTGGCCCCTCAGAAGTCCAAAAAGCCTTGAAAGTGGGCCTCGTGGTGATGGGGTTCACTTGCAAGCTGATTCCACTTTGCCAAGAGCCATCAATGTGTGAATCATTGTTGATGTCCCTCACCAGTCATAGCTGATGTTCCCTCCGCCACCAGCTCGGTCCCAATATTCAGTCTTCATTAGGTGCACGGATAGGAGTAGGCTGAGGGTTGGGGCTGGGCATTAGAGTCAAGGTTGGGTTTCAGGATAGTGTCGGGGTGCAAATTGGACAAAATTTTCCTTAGGGCACCTTTGGTGTTCGTGGAGCATCGGGCGCCTAAGGCGCCCACGGACGCCTAAGGGCAACACCTTTGGCAACTAACTGTTGGCCGAAGGCGCCTAGGGGTGGGGGGGGTGGGTAGTTGGCATCCTATGACCCGCGGAGTCGCCCCCCCCCCCCCCCCAGCGCCAATGAGGGCCCCAAGCGAACGAAAACGAAGCAAGGAAACGTCGAGTAAAAAGCGAAAGGGGAGGGGGGACAACGACACGTCCTCCAGCAATGGATCATCCACGGAGTCCAGCAGCTCAGGTGGAAAGCAGTGGCAGCCGTGGGGCGGAGGGGATGAGGACGAATTCAAATACATAGACGGACAGAAGCACTTTCGCAGCAAGTGCACAAGGGACTCGGTCAATTGTGAGAATCCGCCAAAAAACACCTGTGGCAATTGCGGGCAGCACCACTGGTGGCACAACCGGGCGAAATTCGGCTGCTCGGGAAAAAGGAAGTGACTGGAGTACATGGAGACAGGAGAGGGTGAATTCCCATGGGCAGACGCAGCGCGAAGGCTCGATGCGGCGCTGTAGCAGGAGTCCTTCGAGGCATTAGAAGTCAGGGGCCTTGGGGAGGAGACGCTATGAGGCTATCTGTGGCAGCTGCGGTGGTTGGCCTAGATTGAACAGAAGTCGCCAGGGCTGCATGCGAGGGCCGTGCTCGAGTCTAGGCTCCCGCACGTTGCGCAGCAAGAGCAATCGGAAAGCTCAGCCAAAGCGATACTGTCAGCCGCAAGGCTTGCGGAAAAGTTCGCCTGGATCGAGACAGTGGGGGAGCCAAGGGACTGGTACATCACTGCGGCAGCAGACTTGCAACGGACAAAAGAACAGTGTGCGGCGGCAAAAGAGTGGGCCTGCATTGGTGACCTCGTCAACATGGCCAAGAAAGCGAGCACGCCGGGCGAGTGGGAAGTGGTGGCGCTGGCCTGCCCCTCGGCGGCGCATTGCCTCCTTCGATCGGAGGCGATCTCCGTGGGGGAAGGGGACGACAAAGTTAGATTCCAAGGGACGAAATCACGCAGGGGGGGGGGGGGGGACAGGAGTGGGGGCGGTGGGGAAAAGCGTGGCTCAAATTTCGAAACACCACCCTCATAGGGGGTTGGATTGGGTTGGGCTAGCGGCCTCATGCACGAGCAGGCCCTCGGGTGTGGGCTTCCTTCCCTACCCCATCACGAGGTTGAACTAGCTGACTGTCTGGTTGCAAGGCCGAGTGGACTGTCCACGGCCACCAAACCCCACCGAAGCGCAGGTGGGCGGAAGATACCGTCGTCCTGTGTGTAGGCGCGCGCGCGGGCAGGGGTGTGGGCGGGGCTGCAGGGTGCAGGGTGCGAATGGCACAGTGCCCCGGCAGCCCATAGCGCATAACGGGTCACACGGACATGTCGCGCCTGGCCCGCATGTCCACGCATTATGGTGCACGCCGGCGTTCGTGGGCGGGGCGGAGGGGCTGGGCCTTGCACGTGGGGGGCAAGTGTGCCTACCGGAGAGTAGCGGCTGAGGGCATCGCAATCTTATGGTCACAGAGACACGCCGCCCGCCCGTCCCACAATTGCGTACGCACGGGGACGGGTGTGCACCGGGCACGACTGGGGGGGACCCGCGCTCCTTGACTGCCTGTAGGCACATGTGGCGCCGCCGTACTAGCTGGGTCCCACACACCCGTGGCCTGGGGCGCTAGTGGCAGGTGGAGGGGTCCCTAGGCGCGCTGAGCGCTTACTTGCTCTTGCTTTAGGACCTGCCCAAGAAGGTTCCCGCTGCCCCGTTAGTCCTGGGGGCCCGTAGGGCAAACCACCGGACTAGCCCACGGGGGCCGCCGCCAGCCAATGTGTGACCCCGAGGGGAGTTCAACAGCTTGGGGGGCTGTAGGGGGGGGCGGACCCCCACCCCCCTCCGAAGGCCATGAGGCAACGGAAACTGGGTTCGCATACACCCCCGTGTCACAGGCGCATGGTCATAACCACATTGTTCAGTGTTATGCTTGCTACACTGCAGCGTAGACCAGTTCTGTACCACACAAGGTGGTTGCTGACTGTGCATTGGCTCTGTTCCTCTGAACAGTGAGGTCAGCTCGCACCCACCACCCACCCACAGTGCCGGTTAGACTCTAACCCTTGCCCTGCAGGTCGTGCCCCTGTCTTGCACTCATTCCCTGGCACGTGAGGACGTGTCGTACTCGTGCCTCAGGGGCGCAAAGGCGCCTTTGGTGGCGCAAAGGCGTCTCATCATTTCAGCATGTGCTCCTGCTGTGAGGTATCTCAACAGATCATTGCTGTACTGTGTGTGGCACCTACCTTTTCTGCTCGACACCATGCAGGCGCATGCTGCCCAATTTTCCTTGCCCACTGGCTTCCAACCGCCTCACTTGGGCCGCACTCTTGCAGCCCCAGTCATGCTTCGGCCTTTCAACACGTGACGACGTGTCGAGCCTGTGGCTCAGGGGCGCTACGGCGCCCTGTTTTTTCACCACTTGACTGTTCCGTGCTGTCTTGGCGTCCCATACACCCTGGTCAGCTCGAACCCACCACCCTCCCTTTGCGCCGGTTAGCCCCTGTCTCTTGCTCTGTGGGTCTCTCTCCTCCCTCCCAATCTCTCTTGCTCTCTTTTGCTCTCTCTCCTGTGTCCCACTCTCTCTCTCTCTCCTCTCTGCTGCTCCTCTCTGTTCCTTTCCCACTGTGTCCTACCCTCTCTATCTCTCTCTCTCTCTCTCTCTCTCTCCCTCTCGCCCTAAAAAGGGGGTTCGGGTCGTTTGGTGCATCTCTATCCCCCCCGGGTTCGAACCATCCTCTACAGGACAGAAGAGGTGTGGTGTATCCACTGGGCCACGACGATTGGGTATCTGCACCATGCGCTCCAATCTTTCTCTCCTGTGTGTCACCCCCTGTCATGTGTATCTTCTTTCGCATGGGGGTGTGTTCAGCAGCGTATAGAGGAACCGCACAGCGTCCCCGGGTACCGGGTCCGCCTGCCTGAAGAGCGTTCTTTGGAACAGCCGCAAGAGGTCCGCTCGGCCTGCCAGCCACACATGCATGCAATCTCCAGTTCTGCTCACCCTCCGAAGGGCAGGGGACCCCTCCCCCTTCGTTGACCTTTTCCGTCAGGCCCCGTCCAAGCGCGCAAACACACAAAGCTAACAAGACGCACTGTGACTGGTCATAGCTCATGATTGTTTTGCTGCATTGCAGCAGTTCCAGAGCGGTACTGAATGTTGCCTTGAGTTCGCCCAAAGGCCTTCCCTTCCGCTTGTCACAAACCACAAACATATATATCGAGAAGCGAAGGGAGGGGAGGGGCCTCAAGCATCGGAATCATCGTCCCACTCGTCGCGTGCCCTCTTGCCGGTACTCTTGGGGCGAGCACGCTTCTTTGGCCGGACTGCTTCCTATCTTGTGACCCGGCGGGCTGCCGGCCCATCGGACAGATTCCGATGGCACATAGTCACTAGTGCCTGACGGGGTACTAATGCTGGGGGATGCACTCGTACTGGAGGAGGCTTTGGTGGTGGAGCTGCTGCTACTACTACTGCCACTACTACTACTGCCTTGGTTTGGCCGAGAGAGAAGAGCAAGGAGAACAGTGGGCAGGGCCGGCGGCGCAGCAGGCTTTGCCTTCGGTGGCAATGGGGCCCGGAAATTGTCAAAGGCTTGCAACACCTTTGTTTTCTCCTCTTCGATGCACCCGGCGTAGTCATGGGACACAGTTGGGTGCGCTTGTGCCATGTGGGGGGGCATGGCATAGGTGCAATGCCATTTTCGGCAATCAAGCACCTTGCAGCGAACTATCATTTTGGTGCTAGGGTTCATCGCTGTTGGGGTTGCCGCGTTGTTTAGCCGTAGCCGATGGTACGCTAACCCTTGCCGCCTGGGGGATCCCCTCCGCTTCAGAGCGAGGGGCGGAATCGGAAATGGCCCACAAGTGGGCAAGGTGGCTACATACCCCCTGCCGCCTGGGGGATCCCCTTCGCTTCAGAGTGGGTGGCAGAATCAGAAGTGGCCTAGAAGTCGCCAAGGTGGCTACATAACCTTTTTTGTGCTTTTCAGCCAATTTTGAATTCTCCACAAAATTCTGAGTATTTTGAGTACAGACACATAGGGCCGAACAAAAAAATTCCCCCTGCCGTATGGTTGAAACAAAATCTCCGGCTCCTTTGGCGCCGACAAAGCACGTTGTTCCGTGCGACAATTTTGGGGTCCGTAGAGGGGATCAATGGTCGGTTCTGATAGACTGAATGTCCCCGCCATAGACAATTCCAGCCATTAGTCCAGCAGTACTGCGAAATCCAATCAATGCACGTGTCCCCTTCTTGGTTGGGGTGCTCCACTATGTAAAATACAGCGAGGCGTTGCGGTTAGCTCCGTGGGTCACTTGTGTGCTTGTCCTTTGCTGCTGACTCTAGCGAACAACCTGGATCAATATAAGCAGTCGTCCGTAAATGTGGACTGCATTCACTGTGTCACATGCGAGCTGACCGGGCTGCAAAGCATGGCACTCATTCGGCCTTACCCCGTCTGTCGCTGTTTAGTTTCAAAGAGTGAAGGGAGTAACATACATTAAGACTCAGAAATCAGAATGCGTTGCAGATGCACGTGTGCCATGTGGCTGTGTGCTTATGGAATCGTATTTCTGGTGAGGTGCCCCGTGCTTCAGTGGAAGCACCCTGGATGCCAGCGGCGCTGGCCCCAGGTTCGAACCCCACTGCCCGAGCCGCGGGGGCTCGGGCAAAGGCAAGCAACGGGTGGGGTGGCAGCCACCCATCGGGCGTGGGCGGTGGCGGGGCGCACTGCTACAGGTGGCCGGGCACATTTTGCTAGTTGATGATGGTGTATGTAACTAAAACAGCGCATTAAGAAAATAGACCAGTCCAATGTGAAAAACTAGATAGAAACGGGAGGGGCCCCAGTCCCCTGTCGGGCGAGGCCGGTGGGGGGGAGCACTGCTACAGGCCGGGTTCGAACCGGCGATCTACGTGACGACATCAGACGATGTTAGCCACTATACCACACTGCCTCCCATATTGTCTTTGTAAGGGGAAAAATTCAAAACTTGCACAATCGAATCCAGCTCGGCTACAGTGGACCTGCGCTGTCGCTTGGTGGGAGGGGTGTGCGTGGGCATGGTGAAGTCCCGCGACGGGGTCTTAAGTACAGGGCACCTGGGATGGGAGAGCCTTCCCTGTTCAGCCAATCTATCAGCTTCGTTGTTCCCTAGAATGTCCACATGGGACGGCACTTTAATAAACTTGATGGAGCCTGTGTGTGCACTGAGGGTGTCCAGAAGAAGTACCCAGAGGGGAACGTTAGAAACCGGACCGCTGCTTCCCGTCCATCCCCTGAGTTTCCACCGGCGCGCCGCGCCAGTGGCTCCCAGGAAGACGTACTCACTGTCTGTGCAAATAGCGACTTTACCAAAAGAGAGGATTTGCAATGCCCGAACCACGGCCAGGAGTTCTGCCGTGTTGTTTGTCTGCCGGAAGTGTACCGGAACATATGCAGAGATGCTGATGTCAGGGTGCGCATAGATGCCATATCCTGCTACCCGGCCCACACCTTCCGTTTCGGCGGATGAGCCATCCGTGAAAACCAGGGTGTATCCGTCCGCGGAGAGGGTGTCAAAAATTCCTTCCAGCTCCGCCGCCCGTTGCTGTTTGCGCAGTCGGCGCGCTGTTTCTTTGCGTTGTTTTTTGCTGGGCGGGGGAGTGGGAGGTGTGACACGCAGATGGGGGTGTTGTAGCACTCCATCATGGAGAAGCGACTGTAGCGCTCCGATGAAAAGATGCAAGTCATGATCTGAAATAGGGATGCTCGATGGACATGTAGCCCATAGTTTCAAGGTGGCAATCCAGATAGAAACAAAGCGGGACCAGGTAGCTGAATATTGTCGTTGGTATTTTTTCTTTTGGCGGACGTGCCAATTGGCGTATACCGCCGCCCAGGCCAGGAAGCCTGTTGGGCACTGAAAGGAAAACTGTAGGAAGGAGGAAAGCAGGGCGGTGGGACGTTCCTCTACAGTGGCCGTGGGGAAGCATTTGGAAATAGTGTCAAAAGCAACTTTGAGCAAGGAGCACTCCGTGCGTGCGTGGTCGATTGTCTCTAGCTCACCGTCAATTGGGCACCACACGTCATCCGGTTTCCAATCTTTTTGCCGCTCCCCCACAGGGAGGCGGAGCCATAGCACCTGTCTGATGAAGTCCTTGTGGTGTGCGGGAATGTTGAAAAGGTGAAAGGCCTTCCAAACCTCAGGTGGTTGCCTTGGTGCCAGGGAGGTTGTGGAACAGAGGAACAAAGCCATGGATTTTGTGGTCCATCGAGACCACACATCCGCTCCCGGAACCGGGTGGAGGGGTGGGTTCGTGGGTGCCTGTCCGAGATTAGAGGAGTGATAATGAAACACTCCCTGCTGATAAATGCTGGCCCAAGTGGGTGCGATCTGTGAAATATGTGTGCTGTTGTTGAATAAATCTCCCACCGTAATGACCCCCTGCCGGATAAGCTGGGGGCAATAGTAGGTGAGGGATGCTGGCTTGGAGAACAGTCTGTTGTGCCAGAGTGGGGTGTCAGACGATAGTGCTTCAGGCCGGTTGAAGGTCACTTTGGCAGTGACAAGTGAATATGCTCGTGCGCTCCAAGCCAGATAAGGCATTTTGTGCCAAGCCACATTGCTCCCCATTTGAAAAGTGTGGGGCGTGGACGGGGAGATATTTATGCCATACTCAGTGGCAAAACGCTCATAAGGCTCGGTGACACATTTAGGAATGGCCTCAGCCCTGTAGACATGACGAATAAAGATAGTGGAAAATTGCCAAAGCAGGAAGGTGTCAGGGGGGGCCAGTTCAAGCCCCCCATGCTCTTTGCTGTGCGACAGGATGTCTAGTGTAATGCCCCAGTTGCTGAGCTTGAGGGCAACCCGATAAATTGTTTTGACCGCGGCGATGACATTGTCTGTAGGGTAGACAACACGAGACGGGTAGACCAAGAGTGGGAGAATCCAGCTTTGGAGGAGTTCCACCCTTTTAGCGAGTGAGAGGGACCACGACTGCATGGAAAACGCACGACCTGTGGCTTTTCTGAGTGCAGGTCCATAGGCCTCCTCCGCTGTGGTAGCCCCAAGGACAATGCCCAGGTACTTGTATTTGTCGACTATTCTGAGGCCTGTGCTCAGGAGCTGAACCCTGTGTATGGGGTCCCAATGCCCCTTGAGCAGAATGTTGGACTTGTCCAGGTTTGTGTACAAACCTGTAATTGTTGAGAATTCCTGAACCCTGCTCCAGACCAAGAGGAACACCCTTGCCCCTGTGGCAGGGTCGCATTCAATGATGATGATTAAGACGTCTGCGTAGAGCAGAACTTGCACATGTTCTGACAAATCCATAAGTTTGTGGATGATGGGGGAAATGAGCATGGCAAATATAGTCGGCGAAAAGGGGCACCCCTGTCGTACACCCGAACGGGGGAGATTTTTGTGATCTGTGTAAATGTGATCACGGACAAGGACACAGATTGGCGCTGTAAACAGCAATAAACATAGGGAAATTAGGCTGTCTAGCAATTGCATAAGATTAAGGAACGCGCGGGTATACTCATGAGAAACAGAATCAAAGGCCTTTTTGAAATCGATGGGGCAAAACAGAGCGTCCCCCGGGGAGTTCCAGGAGCCAAAAGTATGCCACAGATTCGTGAAAATGGACCGTCCCCTGATAAAACCTCGTTGCTGGATAGGGGTGAGGGCATCAATGTAATCTCTGAGTTGCAGGGCAAGAATGGCTGCCACCGATTTGTGTGAAGTGTTTTGCAGCACCAAAGGCCGTAGATTGTGTACTGAAGCGGTCCCAAGTCCTTTCGGAATGGGATTAAGAAGTGCCAAGGACCAGTCATCGTTGAGTGTGTTAGAGTCCAGAATGCCCTTGTAAATGTCAAGCATAAGAGGGCAAAAGAAATCCGAAAAGGCCTTGTAGATGGAAACCTGTACTCCATCAATTCCAGGTGCCGAAGTGCCGTTCAAGGACTCCAGCGCGGCGTGCACTAAGTCCAGTGACAGCGGTTGTATCAGCATTTTTGCCATCAATGCTGTGTTTTTGCCACGGAAAAATGTTTCGAGATAAGGCTTCACCTCCATTTGTGATTTTCCGGAGGGGTTCATTGTTTGTTGCCAATAGGAGACGATTTCAGAGACCATGGACTCAGGGTCGGGCAGAAGCTGGCCGGACCTATTGCGCAAAGAGTATAGTTTTCGTTTGAATTGTAGTTGTTTGGTGAGTCGCCAGATTTCTTGGCGGCGGCGCCATGGTTGCAGATGATGTGGGTCGTGTAGAGTAGTTTTTAGCTTATCCAGAACCTGCTGCCCTGAACGGTCGGTGTCTGCCCGTTCGGCCAGGGCTGTTAAAATTTGATAAGCCGCTTTGGCGGATGAGGGGGTGTACCCATGATCCTTGAGGTAGCGCCAGGCCTCTTCCGAGAGGTGATGTGTAGAAGAGACCATCAAGAGAGATTGCAATTCCGTGATGCCGGTGGCTCTGTTGGCCTTTTCATAGGAGAATGCTGCAGTTTTGATACATTCCAAACCGTCCGCCCACTTGGAATAACATTCAGTGTTGATGGAGTGCAGTTCAGCCTGTAGTTGTTGGAGGGTGTCCTCCGAGGATAAGAAAGTTGTAGGGATTCTGAGTCGCTTCCCTTGCTTGGTAGGCTTGGCCGACAGTGAGGCAATAACTGCCTTGTGGTCCGAATTGGCCACAAAACGGGTATAGCACTCCACCACGGAGTTTTGGAAATTCTCGTGAGGAAGAATTCTATCGATCCGTCGTCTCCTGTCAAGGACGGGGGCGCACTCGTTTGCGGCTAGGTCGGGCCTAGCCGACGTAGTCGGCTTGGCCGGGGCAAAGCCCCATGTCCAGCCTTCCAAATCAAAATAGGAGTGTCTGCCACTGTGGAAACATGCATATGTGTCGATGAGCTGATGGTTAGTCAGAAAATCAAGTTCCGCTTCACGGGCGGCGATGACAGTGGAGTGCTCAGAAGATAGATGCGGTGCAGAAATGTCCCTTGAGGGGACTGTGACCGAATTGTGGTCGGACAGATAGATGGTGTCTCCCGGGACGAGAGTGGGCGAGACTTGCGAGAGCAAGGTCCATTGGCGCTGCCTTTCGACTGCGTCATGATGAAAATGATAAACACAGAAATGGTGCTTGACCCCATCGGGGTCAGCCAGCTGAGCAAAAAGGTGGCGTTTTTCAATGGCATACGAATTCAGGAGTGTCCAAGTGTTGTGAAAAATCAGGTCCGTAGAGCCGCCCCCCCCCCCCTTTGGGGTCGGGTCCCGACCAGGATCGGCCCCCCTGGACTCGCCCCTCCAAGATGGGAAGGGGGGGGAGGGGTCGGCAGGTGGCTGTCTGGCCTCCAGGGGTCGCCCACAACGGCACTAGAGTGCACGGGAATATGCTGGCCTAGGCGTCTGTGATGAAGTTGGAGGGGCGCAAGCACACCTGGAGGTTCCCGGGGCAGGCCGCTCAAGGGATACCCACGGCAGTCAAGCTGTGAGCCCTTCACTGCCTCCACTGAGGGCGCCCACTCTGTGCACCCCTCCCGTCGGGGGCGCAGGCCGGGTGGGGGGGTAGAGTGGTGGATGGGTCTTCCTGTCCGTTCATTGGCTCGTGGGGCTCACTTGTGTGGGAGCGGAGGACCACCTGCTGGGTGACCATGCGGGTCCCAGATGCCAACATACTCGTCGTTCGGCTTCCGCCCCCTTTCCGCGAGGGGAGGGACCTCGATCACCATGTGCTAGCCTGCAGTAAGGGTGCAAGGGCAAGCTTGGGGGGGTGGGGGGTGCCGGGCCTGCCTTCGGTCCGGCTCCATTTCTGTTAGGGGGGGGGTAGGGGCAGCAAAAGGTCTGCTCCCCTGTTTCGTGGTCCCCAAGGGGAACCAGCCCACGGCCTGCACCCTCGCTTTGTGGTGGCTGAAATTTGGGCCGACAAAGACCCTCACAGGGGGGTGTGGGCACAATTGGCGTCAAGGCTCGGCAACGCCATGGTCCAAATGCTCAATAAGTAAGGGGGGGGGGGGCGGACGAAAAACCATTGGATGGCACACCCTGCGAAGGTTCGGGTGGGGTACAGCTCTACGCGCTTGGGCTCCCGCTCTCGCTGGTCATGCCCTTGGAGGGGGGGGGGGGGTTGGCGCAGCAAGAGGGTGGCGTACATGTACCTGCAAGCCCCGAGGGGGGGACGGAAAGCCGCAAGCGGGCATGCGCGGCATCGCCCAACGAAATCGGGGGCCATGAGGCAACGGAAATTGGGCTCGCATACGCCCCCGTGTCACAGGCGCGTGGTCATAACCACATTGTTCAGTGTTTTGCTTGCTGCACTGCAGCGTAGACCAGTTCTGTACCACACCAGGTGGTTGCTGACTCTGCATTGGCACTGGTCCTCTGGACATTGAGGTCAGCTCGCACCCACCACCCACCCACAGCGCCGGTTAGTCTCTAACCCTTGCCCTGCAGGTCGTGCCCCTGTCATGCACTTGCTCTCTGGCTTGTGAGGACGTGTCATACTCGATCCTCAGGGGCGCAAAGGCGCCTTGGTTGGCGCAAAGGCGTCTCAGCATTTCAGCATGTGCTCCGTCTGTGAGGTATCTCAACAGATCATTGCTGTTTTGCGTGTGGCGCATACCATTTCAGCTCCACACCATGCATGCGCATGCTGCCCACACATTCATGCCTACTTGCTTCCGTCATCCTCACATGGGCCGCACTCTCGCAGCCCGAGTCATGTTTCGGCTGTTCAACACGTGACAACGTGTCGAGCCTGTGGCTAAGGAGCGCTACGGCGCCCTGCTTTTTCATTTCTTGACTGTTCCGTGCCGCCGTGGCGTCCCTTTTACCCTGGTCGGCTCGAACCCACCCTGGTCAGCTCGAACCCACCACCTCCCTTTGCGCCGGTTAGCCCCGGTCTCTTGCTCTGTGGGTCTCTCTCCTACTCTCTCCCTCCCAATCTCTCTTGCTCTCCCCTGCTCTTTCTCTCCTGTTGCACCTCTCTGTTCCTTTCCCACTGTGCTCTACCCTCTCTCTCTCTCTCCGTTTCTCTCTCCCTCTCTCTCAGGCCCAAAAAAGGGGGTTCGGGTTGTTCGGTGCATCTCTATCCCCCCTGGGGTTCGAACCGTCCTCCACAGGACAGAAGAGGTGCCGTTAATCCACTGAGCCACGACGATGGGGTATCTGCACCATGGCACCATGCGCTCCACTCTTCTTCTCCTTTGTGTCACCCCCTGTCATGCGTATCTTCGTTCGCATGGGGGTGTGTTCAACAGTGTGTAGAGGAACCGCACAGTGTCCCCGGGTACCGGGTCCGCCTGCCTGAAGAGCGTTCTTTGGAACAAGAGGTCCGCTCGGCCCGCCAGCCACACATGCATGCAATCTCCAGTTCTACTTACAGAGGAGGGCACCGCTCTGTGCCCTTCTGCCGTCGGACAGTGGAGGATCGCCTCCCACTGGAACGGGTGCCACTTGCCTGCACTTTTGGGTCGCCACTGGACCTGCATGTTCGCCACAGCCTGGGACTTCAGGGTCCAGTTGATCTGGACCATCACCGAGTAGAGCTCCTGATTGCTCATCAGCAGTGGTTCCCCATGGTTGTCCACAATCTCACAGTGCATCCTGGTGTCATGTGGTTGGTCCAGTCGGAGCCAGATCTGCTGATTGCGGGCCCGGGCCATTGTGGTCAGCTCTGCTTCAACTGCTTGCAGTCCTTCGTTCGCAATGGCGTCCAGCTGACTCAGTGCTTGCACCTTGAAACGCTGGCATTCTTGCTGAGGCTTGACCTTCTTTGGGGTTGGCTGGATGTGTGTGTATGGGCCATACCGCTGCTGGTGAGATCCCTTCTCCTGTTGTGTCCTCCCAGACGGCATAACGCCTGGGTGCCTGTCCGCGACAGGACGCGGCGTTCAGCTGCTTGGAGTTCTCCTTTGCGTGTTGCTGCTCACTGCGACAGAACGCAGCTCATGTGATGCAAACTCTACTGCGACAAAACGCAGTTCATGTGATGCAAACTCTGCGTTAGAACACAGATTTTTCAGACATGCATTGTTGTGCTTGGTGCCTGTGAGATGTCTGCACCATTGTGCAAGGGCTACTGGCTCTGTCATTATCGACCGTGTCCTGGGTTCCTGCGTTTCCTGGGCCTTCGCTTCTTGCGCTATCGCCTGGTGTCACTCACATCAGTGCTGAAGGACAGTGTGTCTGCTGCTGACAGTGCACTCGACAGCACTCCCTGGTGTGTGTGTCCTGTCCTCATTTCCTCACTTTCTGTACTGCTTGAGGAGTACAGTCCCATCTCACGTGGCGCTGGCTCCCCGGATGCTTCCCCTGTCAGTTCATCACTGTCCATGGGTACCATACCCAAGGATGACCAGAGTGCCCTTGTGCCCTCTGACTCTGATCCCGACCCCCCCCTCAAACCTACCGTGGACTCTGACCCTGATGATGATTTTGGTGCAACATGCTGTGACCACAGTGGGCTTGAACACACGCCTTCTATGGCCAATCCGTTCGCCATCTCATTTCCCTGCACGTTGACATGTGCTGGGACATGTTCCCACCTGACTTCTCTTCCCGGCGTCGCCATTTCCTGGAGCAGCATTTCCCAGACTGGGACGTGGACTTGCAGTTTTCCAGATGTGGTTGTCCATCCCTTTGACTTCCAGTGTTGGGCCCTGCCAGTCCCTCCCAGCTGCAGGTACTGTGAGTCGGTGAGGATTGCCAGCTTTGGCACCCAGAATCCCTGTAAGGCTTCCACGGCTGCCCAAAGCTCTGCTCCGTTGTTTGTTTGCCTGTGATGTGTCGGTACGTAGCCACAGAAGCGCACCTCTGGTCCTTGATCATCTTCCGCTGCGAACACGCCAAATCCCCCGGCCCTGCGCATGTCCTTGTGGCTTAGTCGCTTCGACGATCCATCAGTGTACACTATCCTGTAGCCCTTCTCCACCAGTTCCGCAATCAGATCTTGCACTCCTTGTAGCACTCCCGGGCCTGCCTGCCTCGGGCGCTTCGGACGTGGTTCCGTTGCCCTTTGCCAACTATGATTGTCGGCTGATTTTTCTTGGGTGAAGCACTCCGTGTGTGTTTGCCACCATGCATTCAGTCCCCCACGTACTTGCACTTCCCCTTGTCGCGGCTGCCCTCCGGTGTCTCGAAGTTGTTCCAGTGATTTTTGAAAGCCTTTCCATTGTTCCCTGCGCTCCCCTGTGTAAAATCCCACCCACTCACATAGCTCGCTTAGCCATGTTGTAAGGTATGACGTGAACACCGGCGACGCTCCTGCCTTGACTTCGCATCGATATCGCCAGTGGGCACTTCTTGCTGACCACATCGCCCAGCCTTGGTCCGTTTTCAGCAACCATTCTTGGTCGTCGGACTCCATCATATCACGAAATGTGGATGTCCCGTTATCAGTTGTCACCTGGCCATAGTAATGCTGTATTACCGCCGCCGCCGCTTTGAACATGGGGCATTCGGCCATCGCGTGTTTAACCGTCTCCTTTTGTGAGCACACCGGGCACTTGTCAGTGCCTGACCTCTTGTAGACTCTTGCATGTACGGTCAATTTGTGCCACGGCGCTTTTCGCGCATAGTCTTGAACCCTCGGTGGTAGCTGTGCCTGTGCCAACTGTTCCCATACCTCCGGTGTTTGCGGGCCGCGGACCCCTGGCCGAGAGGCGTAGAACTGGAGCAGCCATGCCCTGGTCCAGTTTTGGGTATGGACTGCGGGGGTATCAAACCCCCCTCGTGACGGGACTTTGTTGAGGAGTCGTCCGCCATGATTGTAGACCCCTTTCCATATCCGAGGCAGTGCACTGAACAATCCTGCGTCCTCCAAGGTTTGGAATTCACCCCACGTCAGCACCCCCTGCCGGATCAATTTTGTGTTGTAGTAGGAGCAGCGGAACTCATTTCGGAAATACACAGAGTGCCACAACGGCAGGCGGTCCCGGTTTGCCAGGGGGGCCACCTGCGGGGCCACTCGCTGAATGTTGGAGTGCGCCTTCGCCGACCATCCCAGAAATGTGAGATCTGCCGTTCGGACCATGCCCAGTTGAATATATGGAAGGTTGTCCTTGGATGGTGTGAACCCTATGGCTGTTGCCCATGCATAGAAGGTCTCCACTGCCTTGTCAGGGAATTTGTGAGGGTCTCCCAACAGGCTGACGAACGGAGCCGCTGCCTGGTGCATAAGAAACAGTTCTGGTTCTGGTAGTGCCAGTCCCCCTTGAGTTCTTGGTCGTGAGAGGATTGGTAGGGTGATTCCCCAGCTGTTGGTACCCATAGTCACGTGATACACCAACTTCAGTTGTCTGATCACCGAGACTAGGGCGTAATATGCCTTGGATACCCACGCCACGACCGGCAGAATCCATGATGTCAGCATGAATGCACGTTCGTTCATGGACAGTTGCAACATGGATACCACCCTAGCGCGACGGAAGGCCTCTTGCAGTGCTGGTGCGAAGGCCTGCTCTATCGTCAGCCCCCATCCTTGGTCGTCTTGTTGGTGCCGAATATTCCCCAAGCGTACACCCAGATACTTGACGAAGTTTTTGACGTCCACTCCAATGTCCCGAAAGCACCTCGCCCACTCCATTCCCCCACAGTTGCGAACTATCGCTGCCGCTTTGTTCAGGTTGACCGTCAACCCCGAAAACTGTCCAAAACGTGAAACCACTTCCCATACCCTTTTCAACAGCTGTGGGTTGGCTCTTCCATCAAAGAATATGATGAGGTCGTCTGCATACATCATGACAATCAGTATTGAACCCAGGTCTTGTAGTGGGAAAATCACGAAGGATGCCACTAGGGAGAACAGCGCCGGGGAGAGTGGATCCCCCTGGCGTGTGCCTGCCCTCGGGTGGTGGTAAACACCTGGGACGTATCCTTTTCCAACGGAGTATAGATACGGTGCTCGCAAAAGGTGTAGAATCAGACGGATGTACAAGAATGGTATGCACATTAGACCCAGAGCTGCCGACACCATCTCGTGAGACATCGTGGGGAAAGCATTTCTGAAGTCTACTGATAACGCCGCTCCTTCACTTAAGCCATCCCAGAGTCCCCGTGACCCATAGACATGCTGGAGTATGCTTCTGTGTCGAAGGAAACCTGTTTGCTGTGACGGAATACAGTGGAGGAGTACATCCTCTAACTGGATCAGGAGGATGTTGGTGAGCCACTTCTGCCTTGTAGTTTGTAGCGCAATTGGTCAGTGCAATTGCAAACGAAATCGGGGGGGGGGGGGAGAACAGCTCAAGCATCGCATGCCGCGGCTGCACACGTTGGCCCGAGAGATCAGTCACATGCGGGGCTTAAAAAAGGGGGACACGGAGGATGGTGCAAGCGATGCTAGAGGGCATGGGGAAGGCCCTGCGCAAGCTCGAGCGCGGGGACAAGGGGGAACGAGTGCTGGTGGCGGTGCTCGCCAAGGTGCGGGATGCAGGGAATCTGGAAGGTGACGAGGAGGGGTACTACTCCAGTTCTGAAGACAAGGGGGAGATAACGGGGGGTTTGGCGGCGCGCGGGGTGGGGGAGGCGGGGGACGTGAGAGTTGCCGACTCCTTGTGGTGGAGGCTGGTGCCCAGAGGCCTCCTCAGGGTGTACCGGTGTGGGGTGAAGGAGGGGCCATGAGGCAACGGAAACTGGGCTCGCATACGCCCCCGTGTCACAGGCGCATGGTCATAACCACATTGTTCAGTGTTTTGCTTGCTGCACTGCAGCGTAGACCAGTTCTGTACCACACCAGGTGGGTGCTGGCTGTGCATTGGCATTGTTCCTTTGGACATCAAGGTCAGCTCGCACCCACCACCCACCCACAGCGCCGGTTAGTCTCTAACCCTTGCCCTGCAGGTCGTGAGGTCGTGTCATACTCCATCCTTAGGGGCGCAATGGCGCCTTGGTTGGCGCAAAGGCGTCTCAGTATTTCAGCATGTGCTCCGTCTGTCAGGCAACTCAACAAATCATTGCCGTTATGCGTGTGGCGCATACCACGTCTGCTCCCCACGCTGCATGCGCATGCCGCCCACACATTCATGCCTACTTGCTTTCGTCTTCCTCACATGGGCCGCACTCTCGCCGCCCCAGTCGTGCTTGAAGGTTGGTGAAGGAGGGGGGGGGGGGGGGGCAGCGGCGGACTGGGACGCACAAGGCCCTGGACCCCATGCTGGAGTCACTGCGCACCACCACAAGAGGCTATAAGCAAACCAAGCGACGGGCGACCGCCAAAATTTTTTTTTCCTTCCGACACTGGTGAGTTGGGCCATCAAGGCAGACAGTGTACTTAGGCAGCAACGGCCTAGAGGTATGTACAATAAAGTCAGCTTAACCATTGGGTGGGATGCGGGTAAGGCAGTTCTCCACAGAGGGAGAGCCCAATGGGGGCGCAGGACCTGTATGTACTGTACACTTCATGCAGGTGGTGGGGCCTGCCACGACCACAGAGGGTCAACACCTAGAAAATGTGGAGTTGTGAATAGATCAAAAACCAAGACCAAAGAGTGAGTAACAGTCGGGAACTACATGGAGCCCAAAGTGCACAATCGAAAAACTCATACACTGGGGCGGAAAGTGGTTGCAGGGGCGTACCCCTCAATGCAGGGCTGATACACCGGGGCGGCATCAGAAGTGGATCTCCCGAATAGGGGACCCAATGAGTTGAGTGAAGGGGAGGTCAACGCCGTCTCTATCGGGTGAGACAACAGCCGGACTAGGGGGTTGCAAGCATCGCCGTTTGCAGATATGGACATCGGGGGACAGCGGGCGCTGACGCTTTAACTGTAGAACGCGCAGGGCCGCCAACTCGCTCTCCAGGTACTGGCCCTTTTCTCGCCAGGCTACCTGCTGCCAGTGTTTCGTGACTATGACCCACTCGTCCCACTGACGCGCCAAGAGGCGCCCAGTGCTGAGGCCGACATACTGGGAGTGTAGCCGTCGCTTCAGGACAGCTGACGATTCGTATGCCTCCCTGTGATGGGAGTGAACCAGCGCCGCATATGAGGATCGGATAGACCGGGACGTGCTAGAGAAAGCTGCCCTATATAAGCGTTTTGCCTCCCCCATGCACGTACGGAGCCACTGCTCGTGGGCCCTCATGCGGTAGGCCATCATGGAGGCCCAAGTCATGTATTTCTGGTGAGGGTCCCCCCGATGGTGCGTGTCTGACGCTGATATACCCCCAAGAGGGTGGTGGCCAGTTTGAGTGTAGGTAGGTAGGAGAGGGTGTAATTATGATATGTGAGCAGGGCCCGAGCCATGTTCATCTTGGCATGTATGGCACCTTGGAAGCAAGACGTGCGGAACAGGTATCGGGCAGACAGCAACGGAGCCCTCCACGCCAAGACCATTGCGCGCAACCAGACGGTGGTCTTGCAGGCCATATGCAGCAGAAGTGTGTGGGATCTGTAGTGCGCCTGTAGTTCACGGCGTATGTCTCTCCACAGGGTGTGTAACTGAGCCACAGACCTCATGAGGAAAATTTGCCCCGGGAGGCCTCGACGGACCAAGGGAGGCCGGCGGGGGCCTAGATTTGAGGGGGTAGACAGGTTTGACACATAGTCGTGGACCCTGGCCTTAAGCGGCGGACTTAGAGGGGAGAGGAGACGAAGGAGCGTACAGGCTGTGCTGTTAGAGTAGGGTTGCTGCAGGATGTATGACGCACGCGACCGCCAAAATGTTTTTGAAATGGAAAAACTCTGAAAAATGCAGAGCCATACTAGACGCTACCCCAGTGAACCGTATGGACCCGCACAAGCCCCCCAAATTCCGACTGCCTCACTTGAGGGGCCGCGGGGCTGGCTGAGTAGCTGCAAGAAATCGCGGGGAAGGGGGGAAAGGGGGCGGGTGTATACGGCGAAACCGGACTTGCAGAACACGTCTCCAAGCCCTGTCGCAGCATCAGAGCCATTCTCGACGTGGTTATTCCCTTCTGCGTTGAAGACTGCCACCCATCAACCCCGGCTTGAAGCACATGCACCCGCTACTCCACGGGGACTTCACCGACTTTCCAGGGTGCTCCCACCAACTCTGTTCAAGCTGCATCCCTCACGGTTTTGTCAGCAGCCATGAGTCGCTCCCAGCTCCACTCTTCTTCGGCTGCGCGCACATGAGCCATGGAGTGTCTACAGCCCCCAATCTCAAAACTCTAAAAGAGACTGTGTACAGAGCAGAGCTTCCGGGGGGAGCAAGATCAGGGAATACATGTTGCCTGGGCAAAGGAATGCCATTATTCCTTCCTGGCGCTTGATGCCCATCGTTGTTCTATGGCAACGTGTATGTCCAATAAATACCAAGTGTTAGGTCCGCCAATTGTTGCACCACACATTTTGGCGGTGCGATTTTTAATCATTTTTCCAAGCCACACTAGGACCTTGTTGGACATTTCAAAGCACATGTGAGAATACGCGGGGCCATGAGGCAACGGAAACTGGGCTCGCATACGCCCCCGTGTCACAGGCGCATGGTCATAACCACATTGTTCAGTGTGTTTCTTGCTACACTGCAGCGCAGACCAGTTCTGTACCACACCAGGTGGTTGCTGACTGTACTTTGGCTTCGGTCCTCTGGACACTGAGGTCAGCTCGCACCCACCACCCTCCCACAGTGCCGGTTAGTCTCTAACCCTTGCCCTGCACGTCGTGCCCCTGTCAAGCACTTGCTCTCTGGCACGTGAGGACGTGTCGTACCTGAGCCTCGGGAGCGCAATGGCGCCTTTGGTGGCGCAAAGGCGTCTCAACATTTCAACAAAAGCTCCAGCTGCCGGACACCTCAACAGTTCATTGTTGTAGTGTGTGTGGCGCATATCTTTTCAGCACCACACCATGTGTGCACAAGCCGCCCATACTTTCATGTCCACTCGCATCCGACGCCCACTCATGGGCCGCATTCTCGCGGCCCTTGCCATGCTTCGGCTTTCCAACACGTAACGACGTGTCGCGCTTGTGCTCCAGGGGCGCAATGGCGCCCTGTTGTTTCATTATTATACTGCTCTGTGCTGCCTTGACGTCCCATAGACCCTGGTCAGCTCGAACCCGCCACCCTCCCTTTGCGCCGGTTAGCCCCCGACTCTTGCTGTGTGGCTCTCTCTCTCTCTCTCTCTCTCTCTCTCTCTCTCTCTCTCTCGCTCTCTCTCTGTCTCTCTCTCCCTCGCTCTCTCCCTCGCTCTCGCTCTCGCTCTCGCTCCTCGCTCCTCGCTCCTCTCTCCTCTCTCCTCTCTCCTCTCTCTCTCTCTCTCTCTCGCTCTCGCTCTCTCTCTCTCTCTCTCTCTCTCTCTCACTCTCTCTCTCTCTCTCTCTCTCTCTCTCTCTCTCTCTCTCTCTCTCGCAAAAAAGGGGTTTTCGGGACGTTTGGTGTATCACTATCCCCCCCGGGGTTCGAACCATCCTCCGCGGGACAGAAGAGGTGCCGTTAATCCACTGGGCTATGGCGATTGGGTATCTGCACCATTCGCTCCAATGTGTCCCCCTGCGTGTCACCCCCTGTCATGCATATCTCCTTTCGCATGGGGGTGTGCTCAGCAGCGTGTAGAGGAACCGCACAGCGTCCCCGGGTACCGGGTCCGCCTGCCTGAAGAGCGTTCTTTGGAACAGCCTCAAGAGGTCCGCTCGGCCCGCCAGCCACACATGCATGCAGTCTCCAGTTCTGCTCACAGAGGAGGGCACCGTTGTGTGTCCCTCTGCCGTCGGACAGTGGAGGATCGCCTCCCACTGGAACGGGTGCCACTTGCCTGCACTTTTGGGTCGCCACTGGACCTGCATGTTCACCAGAGCCTGGGTCTTCAGGGTCCAGTTGATCTGGACCATCACCGAGTAGAGCTCCTGATTGCTCATCAGCAATGGTTCCCCATGATTGTCCACAATCTCACAGTGCATCCTGGTGCTGTGTGGTTGGTCCAGTCGGAGCCAGATCTGCTGATTGCGGGCCCAGGCCATTGTGGTCGGCTCTGCTTCGACTGCTCGCAGACCCTCATTTGCAATGGCGTCTAGCTGGCTCAGTGCTTGCACCTTGAAACGCTGGCGTTCTTGCTGAGGCTTGACCTTCTTTGGGGCTGGATGGATGTGTGTGTAAGGGCCATGCCGTTGCTGACGTGCTCCTTTCTCCTACCATGTCCTTCCCGGCGGCATTACGCCCGGATGCTCTCCCGCGACAAGACGCGGAGTTCAGCCGCTTTGTTGTCGCTACTGTGTGTTGCTGCTCGCCGCGACAGGACGCGGCTCTTGTGACGAAAAGCTCTGCGTCAGAATGCAGATTTCAGACATGCAGGCATTGTTGGGCTTGAAACCTGTGAGATATCCGCACCAATATGCAGGGGCTGCAGGTTCTGTCATTATTGACCCTGTCCTGGGTTCCTGCTTTTCCTGAGCTTTCGCTTCTTACGCTGCCGCCTGGTGTCGCTCACATCTGTGCTAAAGGACAGTGTTTCCGCTGCAGACAGTTCATTCAACAAACCTCGCTGGCGTGTGTGTCCTGTCCTTATGTCCTCACTTTCCGAACTGCTTGAGGTGTATGGACCCATTCCATGTGGCCCTGGTTCCCCGGATGCTTCCCCTGTCAGCTCATCACTATCCATGGGTACCATACCCAAGGATGACCAGAGTGCCTTGGTGTCCTCTGAATCTGATCAAGACCCTCCCCTCAAGCCTACCGTGGACTCTGACCCTGATGATGAGTGTGGTGCAACATGCTGAGACCACAGCGGGCTCGAGCACATGCCTTCCATCGCCAGTCCGTTCGCCACCTCATTCCCCTGTACGTTGACATGGGCTGGGACATGCTCCCACCTGACTTCTCTTCTTGGTTGCCCCATTTCCTAGAGCAGCATTTCCCAGACGGGGACGTGGACCTGCAGCTTACCAGACGTGGTTGTCCATCCCTTTGACTTCCAGTGTTGGGCCCTGCCATTCGCTCCCAGCTGCAGGTACTGTGAGTCGGTGAGGATTGCCAGCTTTGGCACCCAGAACCCCTGTAGGGCTTCCAGTGCTGCCCAAAGCTCCGCTCCGTTGTTTGTTTGCCTGTGGCGTGTTGGTACGTAGCCGCAGAAGCGCACCTCCGGTCCTTTCTCATCTTCCAGTGCGAATACGCCAAAGCCCCCGGCCCTGCGCATGTCCTTGTGGCTCAGTCGTTTTGACGACCCGTCCGTGTACACAATCCTGTAACCCTTTGCCACCTGTTCTGCAACCAGATCTTGCACTCCTTGTAGCACTCCCGGGCCTGCCAGCCTCGGGCGCTTCGGGCGTGATTCCGTTTCCCTATGCCAACTGTGCTTGTCGGCTGATCGCTCTTGCGTGAAGCACTCTGTGTGTGTTTGCCACCATGCATTCAATCCCGCATGGACTCGTACTTCCCCTTGTCGTGGCTGCACTCCGGTATCTCGAAGCTGCTCTAGTGACTGCTGGAAGCCTTTCCACTGTTCCCTGCGCTCTCCCGAGTAAAACCCCACCCATTCACACAGCTCCCTAAGCCAGGTTGTCAGGTATGATGTGAACACCGGTGATGCTCCTGCTTTGACTTCGCATCGGTATCGCCAGTGGGCACTTCTTGCCGACCACATTGCCCAGCCTTGATTCGTGTTCAGCAACCACTCCTGGTGGTCGGACTCCATCATGTCTCGCACTGCAGACTTCCCGTTACCAATGTCCACCGGGCCATAATAGTGCTGTATAACCGCGGCCGCCGCTTTAAACATGGGGCATTCGACCATCGCGTGCTTGACCGTCTCCTTTTGAGAGCACACCGGGCACTTGTCCGTGCCCGACCTCTTGTAGACTCTTGCATGCACGGTCAGTTTGTGCCACAGCACTTTTTGCGCAAAGTCCCGAACCCTCAGCGGTGGCTGTGCTTGAGCCCCTTGTGACCGTACCTCCGGTGTTTGTGGGTCGCGGACCCCTGTGGCTGTGAGGCTGTGAGGCGTAGAATTGAAGCAATCATGCCCCGGTCCAGTTTTTTGGCGTGGACTGCGGGGGTATCAAACCCCCCTTGTGACGGGACTTTATTGAGGAGTCGTCCGCCATGATTGTATACCCCTTTCCATGTTCGAGGCAGTGCATTCAACAGCCTTACGTCTTCCAAGGATTGCAATTGACCCCACGTCAGCACCCCCTGCCGGATCATTTTCGTGTTGTAGTAGGAGCAGTTGAACTCATTCCGGAAGTACACAGAGTGCCATAATGGCAGATGGTCCCGGTTTGCCGGGGGGGCGGGGGAGGGGGGGGGGGGGTTGGTAGCTGAAGAAACCTGTCTGGAAAACTTTAGTACGCCCAATTGAGGCTCAATTTTTCCCATCACTTTTAACGACTATAGCGGAATTTCCCCCGTACTTTGTTGTGGACATCAAGTTCAAAATTTGTACCCTGTGCGAGCGGGGGGCCATGAGGCAACGGATACTGGGCTCGCATACGCCCCCGTGTCACAAGCGCATGGTCATCGCCACATAGTTCAGTGTTTTGCCTTGCTGCACTGCAGCGCTGCCCAGTACCACTGTACCACTCCAGGTTGCTGCTGATTGTGCTTTGGCCTTGGCCATCTGTACATTTGGGTCAGCTCGCACCCACCACCCTCCCACAGTGCCGGCTAGTCTTTAACCCTTGCTCTGCGGGTCTGCTGCGACCTCTTGCTCTTTGGCACGTAAAGACGTGTCATGTTCGAACTCTGGGGGCGCAAAGGCGTCCCGATGTTTCACCATCAAACTATTCAGTTCAATGCATCCATAGGTGCCTTGCTGTACTGCAGCGCTGACCTATTCAGTACCACTCCAGGTGGTTTGCGTTTGTGCGTTGGCTGCCTACATATCCAGGTCAGCTCGCACCCACCACCCTCCCACGGTGCCGGTTAGTCTCTAACTCTCGCTCTGCGGGTCTCTCCCCCCCCCCCCTGTCTCTCTCTTTCTCTCTCTCTCAGGGCCTCCTCCCACTGTGACCCACTCTCTCTCTCTCTCTCTCTCTCCTTCTCTCTCTCTCTCTCTCTCCCTCTCTCTCTCTCTCTCTCTCGCATAAAGGGGTTTTCGGGATGTTCGGTGGTTCTCCATCCCCCCCCGGGGTTCGAACCCTCCTCCACGGGACAGAAGAGGTGTGTCATACCCACTGAGCTACGAAGAGTTGTTGTCTCACTGCTGTTGTGACCTATCCTGCTCTCGATCCGTGTCTCCCTCTCTCTCTCTCTCTGCGTCTCGCTCTCTCTCTTCTTCCTCCTCTTTGCCTTCCCTCACCCTCCCCAGGAGTTTTTCTTGTGCCTCTGCCTCATCTTACACCCCCCTGCATGTTGTCCCCTGTCATGCATATCGCCGTTGGCACGGCGGTGTGCTCAGCAGCGTACAGAGGAACCGCATAGCTTCTCCGGATACCGGGTCCGCTTGCCTGAAGAGCGTTCTCTGGAACAGCCTTAAGAGGTCAGCTCGGCCCGCCAGCCACACATGCATGCAGTCTCTATTTCTGCTCACACAGGAGGGCACCGCTGTGTGTCCCTCTGCCGTCGGACAGTGGAGGATCGCCTCCCACTGGAACGGGTGCCACTTGCCTGCACTCTTGGGTCGCCACTGGACCTGCATGTTCGTCAGAGCCTGGGTCTTCAGGGTCCAGTTGATTTGGACCATCACCGAGTAAAGTTCTTGATTGCTCATCTGCAGCAGCTCTCCATGATTGTCCACAATTTCACAGTGCATCTTGGTGCTGTGTGGTTGGTCCAGTCGGAGCCAGATCTGCTGATTGCGGGCCCAGGCCATAGTGGTCAGCTCGGCATCGACTGCCCTCAACCCTTCGTTCGCAATGGCGTCCAGCTGGCTTAGTGCTTGCACCTTGAAACGCTGGCGTTCTTGCTGGGGCTTGGGGGGGGGGGGGGCGGGGATGATCGGGGGAGGGGGGTGCCGAATTAGGGGGAATCCTTGCACTGCGCGCTACTTTTGAACTATGTTCCCCCCGAAAAGCCCGCAGGCATGCCCCTTGGAAACACCCTTAGAACTAGGCAACCCAAACTGGACCGGAGAGAACCTTGAGGGGAGCCTTCCCGGTTCTTGTGGCGGTGGTGAAGGACCAGGGGCCTTTGGGGGGGAACTTGACTGCGTGCTGGGCGGCGGAGATGGAGGGCAGTGAGGTGGCAAGTCTGAACTTTGGATGGCAAAGGAGAGGGACTCCATCTTGCATTGCCTATTCACCACTCTCAACCCATCTTGGTAGTATTCCAAGTGGAGGAGTCCGTCTTCAGCCGTCCCAACCACTGTGGCAAGAGGTCGCACGCCATTGGAGCGGGTGTAGAACACCCTATCCCCAATAATGAGATCCATGGAGAAAGTGGGCCCCAGAAATGAGGAGGGAAGTATGATGTCCTATAGCAGGCACCCTGAAAGTGTATCACCATATCAATGAGCCGAGTAAAAGAGTAGATGTGGTGGAAATGGGTAGAAATTGTGTGCAAAAAAGTAGAAATGGGTGAAATAGGGTGAACATCCAAAAATGCCATATCCCCAATGCATCAAAACTTACTACCAAACAACAATGATGCCCAAAGTACCACAAAGTATGGGTTTCTACTGCAATCAGATGCCCAAACAGTTGCACCGCGCGTGCACCGCGCTTAAGGCGCCCCCTTAAATATGTCATGTGGATGGATGGTCTGCTTCGAATCTGTGTTGTCTGCTTGGCGGCTGTGAATACCGTTGCGATGAACACAAGGTTGTATCCTTTAGTTTTTTTTTTTGACTGACTCCAGAAGTTCAAAGAGTACCCCCCCCGCCCCTTGTCGTTCCCCACCCCAGGGAAGACGGTCCCCCACCACCCCCTGGGGGATGGTCACCAAGTGACGGTCCCCCACCCCCCCCTGGGGGACCGCACTACCACCATACACGCACATTTGCAGGCACAGAAATTGCAGCATAAAACGAAAGAATTCAGCATAAGATACGTTCAAAGGGCTGCCCATGTGCAAAGACCTACTCCTTGACCGGCGCGGTGTAAAATTTCTTGGTCCTGCTCCACTTCACCTTGGACTCTGGCACATGCTCTCCACTTTCCACTGGAATGCTTTGGGCAGCACTCTTGGGTGGTGGTTTTGCCTTCTTGGTAGGAGGCTTGGCAGGCGCAAGCAGATTTTTGGGAACCCATTTCCCTTCGAGAATGTCCCTCGTAAAATACAACTTGTTCCCAAAACTGTGTCCCATACCCCATACACCACGGGCACTCTTCACCCACACAACCTCTGTGTCAGAATTCAGGTCACTATCATCATCCGTCACATTTGTCCGGTCCCAGGGGGAAACATGGTTGTGCTGTCAAGTTCCATTTCAGCAAAAGTAAGCAAAATGTCCCGCCATGAGTGCAAGGGATACAAGTGGCAGTGCCCCACAACACAGTCACCCACACAACAACACAATGAGCCGCAACGAAAAGTTTTGGGTTGACCAAGTGACGGTCCCCCACCGCCCCCTGGGGAACGACAAGGGGTGGGGAACGACAAGGGGGGGGGGGTACTCAACACAAGGTTGTATCCTTTAGGGCACTTCAGGCTGCCTACCACATGTAGTTGTCAGTTAATAGTGAGCGCGGTGTCAACTGACACTGTGTGTGTCTCCGTAGGTCGCTGATCAGCAAAGGCAGTTGCACAGCCTGATACCTGGATGAAGACGTCCACATTGTGTTGCACATCTTTTTCCAGACTGAAATTTGCACCTGCACCCCTGCCTTGACAGCCTGCAATGCAGCGTTTTTTGGTGGACTCCTCTTTGGTGCAGTCAGCTAATGTTCAGCGGGACCTTGAGAGGGCTGCCCAAGCTTTAATGTGTTTCATATATGTTGTCACCTTTTTGCTGGCAATCTGGTTTTCTACAAACTGCCCAACAAGAATGTTTCAAGAAAAATGTTGGGGGGCCACAACAAAAAATACCCAAACAGAATGGCAAAAAGATAAAGAGCAAGGCCCGAGGAAATTTGCGACCAGGGTCAGCGGCTAGGCGCAATCAAACCCTCATCACACCTTTTCCTCAAGTGGTGTCCCCCTCAGCAAGGAGAGCTGACCTTAGGCCTTGCCCTTCACCATGGAAAAATGTGGCGCAATTTTCCCCATCACTTTTAAAGATTGCGGCGGAATTTTTCCGCACTAAATTTTTCCGGACAAAAATTTTCCCGTACTAACCCCCCCCCCCCCCCCATAATCAAGAGCAATCTAAAGGGGGCACACCATGCACTGTGCGAGAAGTTGGCTTTTTTGGACCCATTTTCCCTAATGGCCAAGGTGACACAGTAACTATTGTGGTCCCATCCACAGGACTACTCAGATTCTTACTCAGTCCAAAACTCAGATAATGAGCCACGACAAACTATATTTCCCACTAAAAATGCCAGATTGCTGTCTAAGTCTGCTGTTTTTGCCTGGTGGACGTAGCTCCCCTGGTGGTGGGTGGTTTTCAGGGTGGTCACGGGAAACCTTACTTACCCTCCCCCCCCCTTTGAAATCCCAGCCCCCCCCCCCCCCCCCCCGGCAATCCCCCCCCCTCCCCTGCGAGACTGTCACTCCAATGTTTTTCTAGTTAACATCTGTTATGGCGGTATGTGTTGCCCATCTGTCACACACGGCCTTGCATTCGTTCCCCATTACTTCAAATCAATCACCTGTGCGTGTTCTGTGCTATTTTCTCTCCAAAGAGCTGAAATGGATCATAAGAATGCTCAACTGTCAAGGCTAGAGGCTGTGGTGGTTGCATCACCTAAGTCATCAAGGTCTCCGGATGTTACCATGGCTTCAGAACCTGAAATGCACACACAGCCTGAACACTACCCCATACTACTACGGGTGTGACAAGGTCCAAATCAACCAAACCTTTGATGTGGGGGAGATGTGAGGGAACCCGCGCCCCCCAAAAAGTCCCAGTCTCCCACTCTTGCCGAGGATGTCCGTCCACCCGGTGGTGGAAAACAGCCGACTTTTTGCACAGCACGTGCGCAGCACACGGTGCGCCCCCAGAGAGGAAGAAGGGTGCGCACCCAGTGCATCGAAGGACAAGGCCCCACTAGTTATGTCCAGCGGGCAGACAAATAGTGCAGATGGAACCTCCAGCACCAAGAGCTTTAGAAACCGCCTCACTCAGGTGTATTGCATCTACCACCAGATGCAATACTCTGCACAACAGCCTCACACAACAGGTATGGCAGTGAATATTGGTTTCACTACACATTACCCGTTCAGCTCAATTGTATGCACACCCCACACAATTCGGGTTGCTTTGGGCCATCAGACCTCACATCATGGCCACTCCCTCTCCAAGCAACAACTGCCCCCCCGTTCTGGCCGGAATAGGGAATGTGCCGGAACGCTCTCCCGGAACACTGCCCTTTTCAGGTCACATTGTCTGAACGCAGATCAGGCTGTGTAGTACCCGCCCCCCCTTGTCCTTCCCCACCCCAGGGAAGACGGTCCCCCACCACCCCCTGGGGGACGGTCACCAAGTGACGGTCCCCCACCCCCCTTGGGGAACCGCACTACCACTGTACACGCACATTTGCAGGCACAGAAATTGCACCATAAAACAAAAGAATTCAGCATAAGATACCCTTGCCCCCCCATGTCCAGCCCCCCCCCCCCCCCCCCCCCCCCCGGACGACGCCCCCCCCCCCCCCCCCCCCCCCGGGGGGACGGTCACCGAATGACCCCCCCCCGGGGGGGGGGGGGGGTGGACACCACTCCCGACAAACCATTTACCGGCGCATACTCTGCAGAATTCATGGCCAGTCATGCCATGCACACAATACAAATAAGCAGAATTCTCAATGCACAGCATCCACTCATCAGTGCGGTCATGCCCAACTTCAGTAGCACCACATTTGTACGCGATGGTTCTATACCGTTCACCATGCGGAGAAGGGCCTTGGACAACAGCCAGCACAGGCTCCTTTGTGGAACGGACATAGCGCACAACAGCGCCTTGAGGGAACAGTTTCAGAGGTCTGAGGAGTGCAAGGGGTCAGAACAAAGGAGGTGACCATAATCTCAGACAACGAGGTGTCACGGTGGCACAATGCTGTGCAATATGGCAGCAACACGTTTTTTTTTGGAACTAGGCAGTGACGCCCCCCCCCCCCCCCCCCGGAGGGGGGGATGGACAAGGGGGGGGGCTGGACATGGGGGGGCGAGGGTACGTTCAAAGGGCTGCCAATGTACCGAGACCTACTCCTTGACTAGCTCGGTGTAAATTTTCTTGGTCCTGCCCCACTTGACCTTGAACTCTTGCACATGCTCACCACTTTCCACTGGAATGCTTTGGGCAGCACTCTTGGGTGGTGGTTTTGCCACAACAACACAGTGAGTTGCAATGAAAAATTCTATTGCCTTCGGCAAGGCACCTCGAAGAGGGGAGGGAGAGGGACGACCATTCTTGAGCTGCCGAGGCTGGAAAATTGCATAAGCAGGTTGTGCCCTAGGGGGAACCTTTGCACTGCGCGCGCACTGCGCGCTACTTTTAGACTATGTTCCCCCCGAAGAGCCCCCAAGCACACCCCTTAGAAACGCCCTTAGAGTTAGGTGACCCAAACTGCCCCAGCTCAAGAAGGTTGCAAACTACCTTCCCTTCCCACTACACACATCATGCACAATTGGAAAAGCCATGAACAGGCGTGGGTTGCACCATTTTTAGCGATGGAGGTTGGGTTGGGGCAAACTTGCATGTAACATGACCCATGAATGCCCTTTCCCTTACGTACATGGTACTCACACGAGCCTTAATCACGTCCTTGTATCGGATAATCGGACTTGCTTCAATACTTCCACTTCCCTATGGAATCTTTGGCCGTCCGATGCGTGCTTGTCCCCCTGAGTGGAAATGACTCTATGGAATCTTTGGCCGTCCGATGCGTGCTTGCCCCCCTGAGTGGAAATGGCTCTTCGCCACTCTGCAGAGATATAATGTAAAGCATAAACACAATCAAGGCAAGAGAGTCGCAAACGGCATTGTAGTAAAGAGGGCGGAAATGCTACGTCACCCCTGCATTCTCGGGGGTCCCCAAACAACGGGGGACAAAATCAGAAGTCAAAACGTACGCTAGGGGTCACCATGATGCCCCTAGGGGCCCTAGTATCTCAAAGTATGGGTCTCTAGTACGGCCAGGCGCCCAAATAGTTGCACTGCGCGCGCACTGCGCTTGAGGCGCCCCCCTAGACCCCTTGGGACCCCCCCCCCTCAAACACCCAAATAGTGTGAAAAACACACAAAAAGGGGCTGAAACATGCTTTACATAGCATATTTCATCATTGCAAGTGGTCACAATATCAAAAAAATGTTTTGCAAATTCTATTGCCTTCGGCAAGTCCACCTCGCATAGAATCGACCCCAAGCAACACACCCAAAATAGGGTAACAACTACATTAATACGGGCTAAAACATGCTTTACATATCTTGGATGGTCATTTTAGGGAATCACGGTATCAAAAAAATAAGATTCCAAAACTTCAATTTTTGAGTTGGCCAGGGTGAAAAACTGCACAAGCGGGTTGTGTACCAATCCCTTGGGAGCCCCCTCGCCCCCCGCACCCACCCAATACCCAAATAGAGTGAAAAAACATAAATACGGCCTAAAACATGCTTTACATACCTTGGATGGTCATTTTAAATGATCACAATATCATAAAAACAAGTTTCGAAAACTTCGATTTTTGAGCTGCCCAGGGTGAAAAAATGCATCAGCAGGTTGTGTACCAATCCCTTGGGAGCCCCCCCCCCCCCCCCGCGGTGCGCTCAATACCCAAAATAGTGTGAAAAACACATAAATACGGCCTGAAACAGGCTTTACATACCTTGGATGGTCATTTTAGGCAATCAGAATATCAAAAAACCAAGTTTCGAAAACTTCGATTTTTGAGCTGCCCGGGGTGAAAAAATGCATCAGCAGGTTGTGTACCAATCCCTTGGGACACCCCCCCCCCCCGACCTAATACAAAGGAGCGGTCACTCGGGTGGTGTGCCCTCCGGGCCCCCCCGTTTACGAGGACAGTTGCACCGCCGCCCGGACCTCTGGCCCGGGTGGACCCCGGGGCAGGGGAAGCGCTCGGCGCGCCCCGGGGCCCCTCCAACCGCCCGCCCCGTCACCGTGGGAGGCAGGTCCAGCCTAGAGCAGCACCACCCGTGCCAGTGCAATCAGGGAGTGCGGACCGCCCCCAGTCGTGTGTGGAGCATGGCCACCCCCTGCCATCGGCAGTAGTGGGCGACCAGCGGCATGTCGGTAGACCTGGAGGTGGTGTGTCCAGGCCGACAACTCCCCCGGTGGGCTCAATGTCAGGCTCCTCCAGCCTCCCCACCGGGGCCTGGAGCACCAGGCAACACACTTCCCCAGGCAGCACGCGCGCCCCACACACACAGGCACGGCGGCATCTCCCTCCTGTGTGTGCCACCGCGGGGTACGGGGGCGGTCATCAGTCCGGTAGGCCTTGAGACCGGACAACCGTGAACCCGCCGGACCAGTTGTGACGCGCAGGGAAGGGCGATGTCCGTGGTCCCGGAGGTCCGGATGAGGCCTTGACCCAACCCAACCCCAACCCCCGACCTAATACCCAAATAGGGTGAAAAACACGTAAATACGGCCTGAAACATGCTTTACATACCTTGGATGGTCATATTGTATGGTCACGATATCAAAAAAACAAGTTTCGAAAACTTCAATTTTTGAGCTGCCGAAAAAATGCATAAGCAAGTTGTGTACCAATCCCTTGGGAGACCTCCCCCCCCCCCCCGGACCTAATACCCAAATAGGGTGAAAATCATGTAAATACGGCCTAAAACATGCTTTACATACCCCCGTCCCCACCCCCACCCCCATTCCTCCCTCAAAACCTCAAAAAAGTGGGTTTCAAGTGGGGGGGTCTGGGGGGTCCGGACCAAAAAGTCATTGGGGGATGCGTTTATTGGACAAAATAATGATAACAAGGAGTTAAACTAACAATTCAACCCCCTTGGGGTAGGGTACGCGAATAGCCCCAAAAAGGCCCAAAATGGGGGGGTATGTGGCATTTTCCCCTATATACGCCTGCCTGGCTTTGATCTAACAACCTCTGCGAGGTGATTTTCCATTTTTGACCTCCAGAGGGTGGAAGTTAAGTTCGTACAGTTCGTGCACACACCAAAGGCCATTGAACCACCTACAAACAGAAATTTTGAAGCTTTTGGGGGGCCCATGGCTCGGGCTACATGGGCCCAGTGGCCACTACGTGGGTCCCCCTGGGTGCTCAAGTACCCGTATTGTCACTAAATCATCACCCAAACCCATTCCAGGGGCGACAGAAGGGTTTCAGAAAAAGGCGAATTTCGGAAATCTTGCAGGTGTCACTAAACAGCCTACACAAAGGCAATTTCGGGGCTTTTGGGGGGGCCATGGCTCGGGCTATATGGGCTTGGCAATCACTACTTGGGTCCCCCTGGGTGCTCAAGTACCCGTATTGTCACTAAATCATCACCCAAACCCATCCACGGGTGTCACAAGGGTTTCGGAAAAAGGCGAGTTTCGGAAATCTTGTAGGTGTCATTAAACAGCCTACACAACGGCAATTTTGGGGCTTTTGGGGGGGGGGGGGGGATGGCTCGGGCTATATGGGCTTGGCAGCCACTACTTGGGTCCCCCTGGGTGCTCAAGTACCCGTATTGTCACTAAATCATCACCCAAACCCATCCCACGGGTGACAGAAGGGTTTCCGAAAAAGTTGAATTCGATTGCCTTCGGCAAGTCCACCTCACAGAGAATCTACTCCAAGAAACGCATACACAACATAGGGAAAAAAAAACATAAATACGGCCTAAAACATGCTTTACAAACCTTGGATGGTCATTTTAAGTGATCACGAAATCAGAAAAACAAGTTTTGAAAACTTTGATTTTTGAGCTGCCCAGGGTGAAAAATTGCACAAGCAGGTTGTGTACCCATCCCTTGCGAGCCCCCCCGCCCCCCCCGCCTGGACCTAATACCCAAATAGGGTGAAAATCACGTAAATACGGCCTAAAACATGCTTTACATACCTTGGATGGTCATTTTGAGTGATCACAATATTATCAAATCAATTTTCAGAAACTTCGATTTTTGAGCTGCCCAGGGTGAAAAGCTGCATAAGCAGGTTGTGTACCAATCCCTTGGGACACCCCCCCCCGTGCGCCCAATACCCAAATAGGGTGAAAAACACGTAAATACGGCCTGAAATATGCTTTACATACCTTCGATGGTCATATTGTGTGGTCACAATATCATAAAAGCAAGCTTCGAAAACTTCGATTTTTAAGCTGCCCAGGGTGAAAAGCTGCATAAGCAGGTTGTGTACCCATCCCTTGCGAGCCCCCCCCCCCCCCCCCCCCCCCCGACCTAATACCCAAATAGGGTGAAAAAACACGTAAATACGGCCTGAAACATGCTTTACATACCTTGGATGGTCATATTGTATGGTCACAATATCATAAAAACAAGTTTCAAAAACTTCGATTTTTAAGCTGCCGAGGGTGAAAAACTGCACGAGCAGGTTGTGTACCCATCCCTTGCGAGCCCCCCCCCCCCCCCCCCGCCCGACCTACACCCCCCTGTGGGGGTAATGCCCAAATAGGGTGAAAAACACGTAAATACGGCCTGAAATATGCTTTACATACCTTGGATGGTCATATTGTGTGGTCACAATATCACAAAAACAAGTTTCGAAAACTTCGATTTTTAAGCTGCCGAGGGTGAAAAAATGCATGAGTAGGTTGTGTATCCATCCCTTGCGAGCCCCCCCCCCCCCCCCCGGACCTAATACCCAAATAGGGTAAAAAAACACGTAAATACGGCCTAAAATATGCTTTACATAGCTTGGACGGTCATATTGTGTGGTCACGGTATCACAAAAACAAGTTTCGAAAACGTCGATTTTTGAGCTGCCCAGGGTGAAAAACTGCATAAGCAGGTTGTGTACCGGCCCATTCCCTAGGCCATTATTGGTGGAAACAGTCATTTCGCGTCTTTGGCACGGGTTGTGACCGGCTCTCAGCAAGGCTACAGACTGCAAAAAACGTCCTTCCGTATCCTAGTAGGCATATAATGTCACAACATCTCCACTCACACCCCTCAGAGTGGGTACCACGGGGTTACCGAGGTTGCCAAAACCGCCAACATAGCAAAAATTGCTAAAAACTGCATAAGCTGCATCAGCGCTCGTCCTACTCGGCCCCATACCAACCTCATGGAGTCGGGACCCGGAAACACTTTTTCGGCTCAAAATCGAAAAAAAAACCAAAAGATTCATGATTCTCGACCCAAAAAAAGGGGGGGTCATTTTTTTACCCCCCCCCCAACCCCCCCCCCCCACCTCCCTCAAAACCTCAAAAAAGTGGGTTTCAAGTGGGGGGGGGGGGTCTAGGGGGGTCCGGACCAAAAAGTCATTGGGGGATGCGTTTATTGGACAAAATAATGATTTTACAAGGGGTTATACTAACTAACAATTCAACCCCTTGGGGTAGGGTACGCGAATAGCCCCAAAAAGGCCAAAATGGGGGGGTATGTGGCATTTTCCCCTATATACGCCTGCCTGGCTTTGATCTAACAACCTCTGCGAGGTGATTTTGGAAATCTTGCAGGTGTCACTAAACAGCCTTATCGAGCGTGAAAACGGCTAAGTCCTCACTAGCGAGGGCCCATATGGGGGGGCGACCGGGGGTACCCGGAGTTTGGACCCGGGACCCCCGCCATGGGTTAGGGGGTCCATGTACAAGAAGAAAGTTGCCCCGGTCCTGGGTCCAAATCCACACACAGCACCCAGAATACGCAAAGAAGTTTTGACCCCCCCCCCAACACCCCCCCAAAAAGGGGTACCCGGGTAGGGGGGGCTAAAGGGGTCAAAAACGAAAAATTCATTGGGGGATCATTTTCTCTCCTAAAATGATGATTTTACAAGGGGTTGGACATCCAGTACCATACGTTGGGGTATTGTACGCGAATGACCCCAAAAAGGGGGGTACATGGCGTACGCACCTGCGCTTGATCTAACAACCCTCTTCGAGGTGATTTTGGGTTGAGCAAGTGATGGTCCCCCACCCCCCCCTGGGGAAGGACAAGGTGTGGGGAACAACAAGGGGGGGGGGGGGATGTCGGGTTGGAAGCCTGTCAACCTTTCCAGGCATTGCATTTCTGTTTTCTGACATATGTTTGCTCCAGTTACCAATGGACATGCTGCGCTTTCACCAGACGCAAACAAAAGAGTGCCACAGTTCTGTGCCTCGACTGCTGGACGCACTAGGCGCCCCCAGCGACCACCCCAGGAGCGAAACAAAAAAGTCACATTAATCTGCCTCTAGACAACAGCATGCCAGGCTTCACATCTGCAAGATAGCCGCAGAGATTCGTCGCCAAAGGTCAGGTGTGGACCCGCCATCTAGCTCCAGCCGCGCCTGCCCGGCCACGGCCTTCAGCGCACCATTCCGATCATGCCCTTTGTGCAGCTCATCCCTATCGCACACTGCATCATTGAAGTATCCTGGGTTTTACGCCATGCGGCAGAGCATAGCCCCAAGAGGGTGCTGAAACGCACCGCGCGCACCGTGCGCGTCAGAGGATGCAACACTTTAGTGCACTGTACAGCCTTTCAGAAGGTAGGCAGGGACGCGCAGAAAATATATTGAAATGGGAAACTTTTGTGCATGCATCATCACCACTTTCCCCCAGATAATGCCCCCAAAGCGTGTTTTACCCATGCACACCAATAGCATCACCCAACCATTGCATACAGTGCACACTGGCCACGCTTCAGCAACTTTTAGTGTGAGCATGTATTGTGCGTGCCGGGCTGACGCCGCACTGCGCACCGCACCGTGCGCACCGCCGGCACCGTGCGGTCAGCACCCTCCAAGACTTCAAAACCGGAGCAAGGTGGTGACTTGCTGCGCACATGCGCATCCAGGTTCATGTGCAGCCAAATGCACATGCCCTGGTGCAATCTGTGCACCGCGCACATCGCGCTGGCGGCACACTCAAACAGGACAAGTCATCCAGGGGCTCCGTTGACACGACCAAAACACGTTCGGACACAGAGGGTCAGATTGTGCAAGGGCGAGAGGCCAATAGACGCCGCCAAAGGCGAACAACCCAACACCATAGCCTTGTGCCAACCCCCCCCCCCCCCCCCCCCCGAGGGTTGGCTGCACAGCAACTGGGGCACTCAAAGGAGGGACATCAGCACGCCGAAGCAGAAAAAAGACCCGTCAGTGGTACCAAAGCAGTTAGTCACAACTGCCTTCTGTGGAGCACGTGCGAGAGCCGAGCTGGCTTGCACTGTCAGTGCTTTCTGCACTCCATGAATCAGTGTCACAGTGATTGATGTCAGATGTTGTCGAGAGAGCGTGAGCCATGAGCGTAAGGTTGAGTGTAGTGAGGACCGCCTATCCTTCAATGGAGTGAATGAGCGGAGGTGATGCCTGTGCGCCAAAATTAAGACGTTTCACCGGAAGCGGAGAGCTGTCTAGTGTAAGTAGCTTAGGCTTTTTTGGGGCACGCGGTGTGCCAGCCACAGAGAGCAGCAGGGATGGGGTGCGTGGGTGAGGGAACCGCGGGTGCAGTTGCCTGCCCTGGTCAGCCAGGCGGTCCGCCTCATTGTTACCTTCGATGGTTACGTGTGAAGGTACTTTGACCCAATGAACAGTGCGTGGATTCTCATCTAGTGCAGCCAGGAGTTGTTCCCACAGGGGGACGTTGGAGACTGGGCCACACGACCCTATCCACCCACGCAAGCGCCAGCGGCGCGCAGCGCCGGTCGCCCCCAGGACCACGTACTGTGAGTCCGTGCAGATCGCAATGTCCCCTGTGCTAAATATGCGAAGCACTCTGATGACCGCCAGCAGCTCTGCCGAGTTGTTTGTCTGCCTGTATTCATCCGGCACAAAAGCCGCTATGCTCGTTTGCTTTTCACAAAATATGCCATATCCTGCCAGACAGCATGCGTGGCCCTCCACCACTGAGGAGCCGTCTGTGTAAACAAGGGGGATAGCACTGTCTGAAAGGTCCTGCAACACCTCTTGTAGCTCCTCCGCCTTTTGCAGTTTGCGGAGTTTCCGCGCAGTATTACGTGCTTGCCGCTTTGACGGGGGGGGGGGGGTGTCGGTGGAGTATTGGCGAAAGGGCTGGGGGGAGGGGAAGGTTTGGGTGCTGTGGTTGGAGGGGGGGGGGTCGCGGCCGTGAGGACCGCTGTTGGAAGTCCAGAAACCACGCTAGGACTGTCTTGGGGATGGGAAGGTAGCGGGGGCAGGAGGTCCAGGAATTCAACGTGTGAAACCACTTGGCACAAAAAGATTCCCATGTAATCCGAAAAAAGGAGTTGTGCTTTTTGGCACAACGGAGCGACCAATTTGCAATGATGGCAGATCAGCCAATCAGGCCAGCTGGTGTTTCCAAAGAGGCGGGCTTATCGTCCTGCAGCAAATGTACAACGTCAAATGGATGCGGCCCGGTGGACCGAAAGGCCGTATTGACGACCTCAAAGGCTCCTACAAGGAACCGGCAGTGAAATAGTGCATGTGAGATTGATTCTAATTCGTTGTCAATAGGACACCACACCTCCAAAGGCTTCCAGTCCTGTTGGCGCTGACCCACCGGTAGCTTGGCCCATAGGGCCCTGTGGATGAAATCTTTGTGTGAAGGCGGAAGGTTGCATCGATGAAAGGACTGCCACAGCGCGTCAGGCTGACGGGGTGTGAGCGAGTGGGGTAGTGAGAGCATGCAAGCATGCAAGATGTGGGGGATGAGGGGGGTTGAAAACCTGGTTGGGGAGGACATGATCCTTGGGTTGTAAGGTCAGTTGGCATAGCAGGGGTGCCCCTATGTAGGAAGCAAATGCAAATACCAGCTGCTGTATCACTGTGGCACACAGCAGCACAAAGCAAATGACCAATAAAATCTATCGTCCATGACATTGCCATGAGTGCCTTTTACCACAACAGACAGACGACGTTTGGATAAATGAATGAATAACAGACGACGAGGATGGTTGGAAGAGCATAATGCCTGATACTGCACTGAAGACCTGCAGTGAATAGGCTGGTTGTGTCCTGTACTGTAGAAAATTTTTTTTTGTGGAGCCCATGTAACCAGCTTTCAATGAATGGCCTCACTATCATGTGTTCTAAAAGAGGGAAGAACCTCCTTTTTTCAGTTTTTGCCCATAGTGGGCCGCACCCACGTCCACAGAGGAAGCCTTTTTTGCCTCTCATGTTATTTAAAAAAAAATGAAGAGCCAGTCACAATCTCAGTGCCCAACAAAAAGAAAATTTTGACACACCAAAAGCACCACCAAAATGGTACTCTGCATGGGCCAATGCAACGTGCAGTGGTCACTCTCAAGCTGCACAGATATATAATACAAAGATATACAGATATATAATATACAATGAGCAGAATCAAACAGCAAGGAAACTACTACAAAGCCAGTATTCCGGCATGCCAGTCTGCCCAGAAATAACAGACAAAACAGCAAATCCCTCATGATCGTGAAAGCCACATACCTCACCAAAATGGTACTCTGCATGGACCAGTGAAAGCAAAACAACTTTTTTTTTGGGGGGTACGTCCGCCAGTCCAAAGTTCGGCCCCATTCGGGGAGCGGAATCATGGCAACGCCACGGTCCGTAATGGTAGTACATGCTGGTCTGTCTGGGGCGTTTGACAAAACGATCCCTCAGATTTCCAGTAGTGGTATATATAACCATCAGGGTATGCCTCTCGGCCACGCGTTTCCTGGAAACGCCAGGACTCGCTGGTCCTGTTATTAGTCATCAGCACTAGAGCAAAGGCATGGCATGCACAAAGCTGACCATCACATGCAGCGACATGCACTCCGTAGGGCCACAGTCGTGGTGCACCACGATACCAGAGTGCTCATGTGTGGTGCACCGCTGGGCGGCGTCACGCATAAGGGACCCTGGATCTTCGCAACCACAACAGCGCCCTCTGAGCGTTGCCAATGCGCAACATCATGGCTCTGCAGAACACATGGACGCCATCCATGGAAGCATGGATGGCCTCTGCAGCACAGTGCACCAACACCACCGGCAGGGACATGCAGTAGAGACACAGGGCACCTTGCCATGCCGGGAATAGCAATGAATAGCAATAGCCATGGCCGAAAATCACATCAAAACAAACAGCATGGGGTTGCAATGTGTGGCACAATGTTGTTATGAACAGAATGCACAATCACATACATGAATGAGCCCCCATTTCCATCTACAAGTGCGTCGCAAACACCCAATCCTGCATTTAGGACCAAAAAAAAACCGCGGTCCTAAAAAATCCCAAAAACAACGGTTCAACGCCCACCCCGTGCTCGGACAAGCCCGTGCTTGAGCAAGGGGGTGGGGGGTGTGAAGCAACGGATACTCAGCTACCATATGACCCCCGTGACACAGGTCATAGGTCATCGCCAACAACATTGTTCTGCTGCACTGCAGCACTGTTTGTTCACAGACATAGCATTGTTCGCAGGTCACCTCACTCTGCCCTCCCCATGGCCCCGATTAGCTGTACCGACACCGCTTGGGCCAGTTCTCTGAGTCGTCCTCATTTAATTCCTCTGAAATGTGGGACCCCCCCGAGCAGTTTGAATCCGTGTCATACGAGTCAGGCATTTCCTGCAGTCCCAACTCCCCCCAGATATCCTGCACTGATTTTTGTTTCATGACACATTCATATGCCTTTCTCGCTCCCTTGGACGCCTTGGCGTCTGCATGCTCATTTCCCGTGACCCCCACATGTGACGGCACCCATAGCACATCGACACTGTCCCCTAGTAGCTGCCACTGCCCCCACAAATCCTCCCACAGATCAACATGCGCCAGCGGTCCCCTGGAGCCCACCCATTTGTGCCTGGACCACTTGTTGCATTTTCCTGTTAACCCTTTATACACCAGTTCCGAGTCTGTCACCACCAGGAGAGGCCGTCCGGGGCATTTATGATATACAGCCCGAAGGGCTGCTCTCAGCTCTGCCCGAGTTATAGATTGCCGCTCTGTGTTCAATAGCGGCAGCTCCTCATTGCGAGCGTCATTGTCCCCAAACCACACACCATAGCCTGCATGATGCACACCACCTGTCTCCTGCTTGGACCCATCAACAAAAGCCACATCCCATCCTTGCTGTGCTTTAGCGTCAATTCTCTGCAGCAGGCCCGGCAAAACCGATGCCCATTTTGCCTTTTTTGGCACTTGTACCCCCCGTCCTCTGACAATTGCCCCCTGTGGCTGCATGGAGGGAAATGGCTGATCTCCATCCAAGAATTTCCTTAGACAGTTGCACAGATGCTTGGCCTCTTGCCTCACAAATGATGACTGTGGTGCTGACGCCCACACCTCTACAAGTGTCATCCAGGCTATTACAAAGTCAGGCATTGCCACCGACAGCGATCTAAATTTTGCATCACATCGCAGGACCCAGGACGCTCTCGCCGCCGCCCATAGCGCCAGTCCCTGCGTGGTGCTCAGCGATAACAGTGGTTGAGCCACAAGCAACGTATCCATGGGGCACATGGCCCCGTCTCGGCCCCATACCGGGCCAAAGGCTTTACGCACAATATCCACGGCCACTGGCCAGAATTTGCACGCTGCAAGCACATGTTTGATAGTTTCGGGTACAGAGCATAAAATGCAGTTGAGCTGATGATATGCGTGCTGCGTGCGCGCCCCCACTGCTAGCTTTTTCCACAGCGCCCTTGAGCAAGGGGGTGGGGGGGGGGGGTACTTTGGGAAAAGGAACAAGCATTGCTGCTGCCACCCCCCCTCCCCTGGCCCTTGGGGCCATCTGCGTGCATCCGGCGGAGGGCAGTAAAGTCACAGCACCACACAGAGTGGTGGGGACCAGGCAAGTGCCATGACGTGTAGAACCCGTGGTGCCAAGTGACGTTCGGCCGGAGCCATGACATTGGGACAGCAACACACCTCTGTTCGCAGGCAACACAGGGGCAACAGACATACAAAATTTGGGGGGAAAGGGAACGAGGGGCAGCAGCAGCACCTGCGAACAGAGGGACGCCCCCACCCGCCCCCACCCATTGAAACTGCGTTTCCCCTGGGGCTTGGGACGAGCCAATGTAAACCCCCCCGCCCCCTGAGATGGCGATGAAGGCAGTGTGAAGGCAGGCGTGGCTGGGGCGTCGTGGCAGGTGATGCCACACCTGCCGACACCTGACCATTTGAGGCCCCTGCCCCCTGCCTCCTGCCTGCCAGCGCTGCCACAGGAGTGGATGCCAGGGGGGCAGGGGGGGCGCTCGGGGGGCCGGGGGGGGGGGGGGATTAGTCAGGCACTGGCCAGCATGCTGGCTGGTTGGCGGCACAGAGGCTGTGACACCCCAGGGGCTGTGCAGTGAAGTGAACGGGATGCTTAAATTTCGTGTCCGACATTCTGTAGGTTGGGAATGCGACCCATAAACGAGCTCTCCTGCCCTCCAGTGCACCACCTCAGGGTACGTCATTTGTCACAGCGAAATGACAGCGCCCATGGCAATGTCACTGAAGAGCTTTTTGTTCCGACTGTTGTTCTTTGCACCTTCCAGGGTAACGGTTAGCATCCAACATCTGTATCCCTCAGCGGGGGACCCTCGCGCGGGCGCTCCATGGTGCAGTGCACGGTGTTCTCAGCATGGAACACGAAGTCTCCGCCAAAATCGTGAAGACCGGAGGGTGCTCACCAGGAGGGAAGGAACACAGGGCCGGGGAAGGGGGCACTACACCCCTGAGGGGGCCTCCACGGGCCATGCCCCAAATCGTAGAGGGGGAGCGGTCGGTTCTGATCGACTGAATGTCCCCGCCATAGACAATTTCAGCCCTTAGTCCAGATTGTTTGCCGCAGCCAAAATCTCATGTGTCCCCTTCTTGGTTGGGGTGCACCACTATCTGTGTACATCAGTAATGATGCCACCAAAGCGGGCACCCAGGGAGTTTACACACATGTTCCCTCCAAAATGGAGCACGCTGATCAAGACCCGAACTCGACTCATCCTGAAAACGAAAATATGAAATAAACCCCTTCACGGCGCAAAGCTGGCACTCGTTCAGCCTTACCGCACAGGAGGACTAGTTCAACCAAAGCATAGGGGGACTGTTTGCCCTGCGCGCGCCCTGCGCGCTACTTTTGTGATGACTTTCCCAGATTGAGTCCCCAAGTTTACCATTACCGTATGAAGCCCCCGAGTAGACCAATAGCTGCCTCTTGCCTACCAAATGAAGCAACAAACCATCCATGCACAACACTGAACAAGAAAAGCATATCTGAATCACCTTCACAACTTTGTTCTACCAAATTTGTTCACTCGAATCGAACAAGCAAGACTGTTCAATCAACGATCTTCTCCCCACAGGTGTGCAGGTCAATACATTCCGCACAATAATTCAAATGACATTCACCACATTCTATCGTAGTGTGCTTTTGATAGCACGATGCACATATATCAACCTCCTCCCCAACATCATCTTGCGTGTCATCCTCAACGGTTGCTTCGGTGCTCTTCCAAACATGAGGGGGAACATGTTCCCACGGTCCATACGGAGGGTAACGGACCTGTCTCCGGATGCAAAATTGGGTAAAGTGTAATAAAATACGCACCGATTGATGCAACTCGTTGGGACCACCACGCCAAATGTTCCGAAATAAACCCCAATGCCACAAATGAGCAAACAATTGCTCAATTCGGGCCCAGTACCATCCATGCACATCATTATTTGATTGTTTCCTTGCCGATGGAGTGTCATTCTTCCAGCCAATGAACGGCACAATGACATGTACATGGCCCTTGTAGAGGGTGGAAATGCTACGTAAACCTTGCAATTTTGGGGTCCCCAAACAAGGGGGACAAAATCAGAAGTGACTACTTCACCCTGCCTTCTCGGGGGCCCAAAAGAGGGCGGAATAGCTATATAACCCCAGCATTCTCGGAGGTCCCCAAATAAAGGGGACAAAATCACAAGCGGCTTCCTCACCCTTGCTTTCTTGGGGGCCCAAAAGAGGGTGGAAGTGATACATAAACCCTGCATTCTCGGGGGTCCCCAAACAAGGGGGACAATATCATAAGTGGCTGCCTCACCGCTGCCTTCTCGGGGGCCCAAAAGAGGGTGGAAGTGCTATGTGACCCCTACATTCTCGGGGGTCCCCAAACAAGGGGGAGAAAATCAGAAGTGGCTGCCTAACCCCTGCCTTCTCGGGGGCCCAAAAGAGGGCGGAAGTGCTACGTAACCCCTACATTCTCGGGGGTCCCCAACAAAGGGGGACAAAATCAGAAGTGGCTGCATCACCCCTGCCTTCTCGGGGGCCCAAAAGAGGGTGGAAATGCTACATAACCCATACATTTTCGGGGGTCCCCAAAAAAAAGGAGACAATATCAGAAGTGGCTGCCTCACCCCTGCCTTCTCGGGGACCCAAAAGGGGGCAGAAGTGTTATGTAACCCTTGCGGGGTCCCCAACAAAGGGGACAAAATCGGAAGTCAAAACCTACGCTAGGGACAACAATGATGCCCCTAGTATCTCAAAGTATGGGTCTCTAGTACAGCAGACGCCCGAATAGTTGCACAGAACTAAGTGCGCCCCCTTAGTGCACCCCCTAAAAGGTCACCGGTGGGGCACAGGTCAAAAAAGTTGCCCTGCGCGCGCCCTGCACGCTAAAGCTCCCTCATAGAGGGGTTCGAGGGGGGTGCGCCATCACGTTTGGTACTTCCGGGTGTACTTCCGGGTGCCCGGGGCGCAATCATCATTCCCATTGCAACAGTTCCGGTGTCCGAAGGGATATGTACAGACACATCAAGATGAAATACAAGAAATTCACCTGTCACACACTGCTTCCATATCCACAGTCGAACATCGAAAAAGCAAAACAAATACAACGGTGATAAACTTCTTATCAACAGCTACCGGCGCATATACGAGGGGCGCAGGTGCCCGGGGAGGGGAGGGGATATATGAAGTGGGACAGGTCTCCTCCTCCCCTGCAGCTTCCATTCCGGCACAGGCCTGGTGTCAACGGGGAACGGAACTCGTGGCGCCGGGCATCAGCTCCAGTAGGCCCACGTCCACAAGGGCCTCAGACGACGTCGCCTCTTGTCTTCTGCACAGCCGAGGGGACCCACGCAGATCGGCCTGCAGCCCGGGGATCGACACGGCAGACGAAGCTGAGGTCATTGGATGGAGGAGCTCCTCACTGGGGGAGGCAGGTACCGGGGGGTGGCCAGCGTAGGAGGGGTGTGGCAGTGCAGGACCACTGGACCAGAGGCTCAGGGAATGCGTGATTGAGGACGAGGAGGCATTGAGACGGGGCTCACTGGAGAGCGAGGTGGGCAACTGCGCGGAGCTCGTGGCGGGGATGGACGAGGACACTTCTTGGGTCGGGCTGCCCGTGATGAGGCGCTCCGAGTGGACCGACGCTGTGCCCGTGTCCGTGTCCGTCTTCAGGACGGCCTCGTGGTACGCCAGGGTCAATTGCTCCAGCATTTCCGACCTCCGGAGCTCCTTCCCCAGGACGCAGTGCGCCCCGCTCTGGAGGTACCGCTGCACTTCGGCCTCGCTGGTGTTGGCGGACCGGATGCACAGCAGACCCCGGAACCCGCGCGCGAGGAGCTCGGCCACCAGGTCCGTGCCCTTGTATTCTGCGCCCTCTAAGTCGATGTTCTGGTCCAGGATCGCGATGTCCGCCCCCATCGCAGCCCCCGGGAACTCCTGCAGCTCGGCCACGCTTTCGCCGAAAACCCGCAGGACGCTAGGATCGAGGTGCGTGGCGATCGCGTGCTCCATCAGCCGCCGCTGCGACTCGGAGTCGTCGACGAAGACGTAGGATAGGCCCGGCGGCAGGTGCGGGGCCCGGGAGGGCCGGACATCGGTCGCGTGCGCTTGTGGTGCCAGGGCCACTTCCATCGTCGCCGTGAAGACCACCAGGGGGCCCTCCCACTCCAGGCGGTGGGCCATGCCCTGGGCCGCCGCTCCCGCGCTGATGTGCTTCATCCCGGCGACGGTGACGGACCCCTCCCCCATCGCGTTGTTCATCTGGGGCGAAAGGCGCGGGTCGGCCCGGTTGGTCACGCGGAACTGCAGGGCGATCCGCAGAGGGTCCGCCAGAGCGGCTTCGTGCGCGATCGTGAGGCGGACGTCGGGGTCGGCGGGGTCGCCATGGCGGAGGGCGTTGCTGATGGCGTTGTCCAGGACCAGGGCGCACAGGGTCCAGTCGAGGGTGACCCACACGTCCGGCGCTGAGACCTGCACCTGGCGGCCCTCCGCGAGCGACCGGGCGAAGGCCGGCAGGTGCACGGGGGCGAGGTCGGGTTCGCAGGTCCCGGCGCACAGCTTGGTGAACGTCTTGCGGGAGCGGCAGCTCTCCATTCCCCGCTGCAGCGCCTCCCGGGCCGCCCGCAACAGGCCCAAGCGGGTCGCCTTGCCCTTCCCGGCGTCGGCGATGACAATGTCCAGGTTCCCCGCGGCGTCCGCGATATTGTTCTTCAGGCAGTGGTTCAGGATCCGGTCGGCCTCCGTGGAGGCGCTGATCTCGGCGTCCAGCTTCGTCTGGAAGCTGTACTGCGTATCGAAGTGATTGCGCCGGAAGAACGCCACCCCGAGGTTGATGAGGACGAAGATCATGATGAACATGCTGCTCTTGACCATGAACCACACGGTAACGCCGGGGCATTGGAGCAGCCGCAGAAGCCCGAAGTACAGCATCGGGAGCAGGGGGATCGCCACCGTCGTGAATGCATTGAGACCCGCGACCACCAGGATGAGGGCGGCGCAGTAGATGTTGTTGAGGTTCTGCACCATGACGTTCTGCGCCACAAAGAACTCTAGGCGGCCTTGCAGCACCCCCTTGGAGGTGGGGTACGGCGAGATGTCGATCCACAATTGGGGCATGTCCTCCTCCTGAAGGTAGCGTAGCCACTCGTGGATGTACAGCCTGGTCATCCACGCGGACTACGCTGCATGGACTAATGTGGCGACCGCCAGGACATGCAGCATGCGTGGCCGGAACCACCGCACCATCAGGTTCAGAACGAGCACGACGATGATCACAACAACCGGGACACTGAAGACCGCGTACCCCATCATGTCGAGCCTCGTGTTCTGGAAAATCATGATGGTGTGCAGGAGCACAACCGTCACCGACCAGCAGATTGTGAAGAAGAGGTGCGAGGACTCCTGCGACTGCCGGTATTGAAGTTCTTTGGTGGCATCAGCGTACCGGTATAAGCGAAGGCACGTTTGAAGCAGCGCCATGGATGAATGGCGAAAAATCTGCAAAAAACAGATGGTGGCACAGGCACAGGCATGGGCACGCGCACAGGCGCAGGTACAGGCACGGGGCATGGCACCATGTGTTACAATCGGTGTACAGTGGCATTTCGCTTGTATGGCCTGCGTGTGGATTCTTTCATGGGTGAGCGAGTGGAGTGTCTGGCAATGTTGTTGCACTCCGTCAGCACCGCGTTGGCACTGTGTGCATATATGGTACAACCCAGCAGACAGCAGACAACCCTTCAAAACCACCCACCACCTCTGTACAGCAGAGCAATGCAGCAACTCAAACAGGCATAAAATTCTGTCGTCTCTGGACAGTGCAACGAGGCTCTCCACCCTTGCAAGATCCTGTCCTTGAGGCTCATATCAATGCCCGTCCGAGCATTGTATTCAATCCACCCATCAGTAGTGTTATGCATGAACGAGCTGGCTGTGCATGGCCATTGCGGCATGGACATACCAGCGGTCACTTGAATCCAATCTCCAGGGACAAAGGACAAGAAGGGGTGAAGGTTTGTGCAAGAGGGTGAAAGAAGGTGAAAAGGGTTGAAAAAAGGTGCATAGTGCACGCCGTGCGCCCCAAACATGGCTACATGACCTTAAGGCAGCCACTAAATCACCACCAAACGCCCTTGCTATATACCCCTCCTGTGCAAATTCATATCACATGGATGCCACCAACAGTATCAAACTACCTGTCCATCCAACAAACTTGGTGGCTTGGGGGAAAAGCCTGAATCTACGGTCTAGAGTCGTCCACGTCGAAAAATTCACACTGCATGTCCACTGCGTGACACATTGTAGGAACAACATTCCCTTTGTCCCACTGCTCAGCCGTGTAAAGAAAATGCGAGGGCTGGAGGATGTGTGAGGAGCCACATTTGCATCTCATACAAAAGACAGCATCACTAAAGGTTTTGTGGAGATGTCCACGGGTCCCATAGGCTCTACGAATCATTGCCAAACACCTTACATTCAGCAAAAGCCTGCATTGCTTGTTCAGACACAAGGCTATCAGCTATTTCTTTCTGAGTTCCTTTTCATCCGAAATGATGGAATGTGTCTGGGCTCAACCACACCATGTGCGAGCCGCTAAAAGGGCTTCGAGCCCCAAACAGGGTCACCACACATCTTGGGTGCCAGTGGGTTGGGCTCATGGGCATAGGGTGCTTCCCACGTCATATGAACTGCCATACTGAGAATGGTTGGTGATAATGGTGTCTTGCTAACTAATACCCATCCCCCCATACACGCACACATGTGGAAGCAGCACAAATCTAGGCAAAGCAGCGAAAACAATATGTGGCTGTTCACTTAGCTCGTTGGCTGGTAAGTGCCAATGTCACAAGGGGGGAGTGTTTGCACTGCGCGCGCCCGGCGCGCTACTTTTATTATGACTTTCCCAGATTCAATCGCCAAGTTCACCATTACCCAATGAAGCCTCGGGCTGGGGAATGTGATGACAGTCATGTTGGGAGCGACCACAAATGGGGCTTCCATCAACAAGGGGGTCCAAAGAAACTTTGGGAGGGATGTCAATTCAGGGGGCCCGCAGAAAAAAAAAATCCTAGTACCACCGTGGCATTTTTTTTTGGGGGGCACCCCCGGAGGGGGAGGGGGGGTACGGAAAAAAATTTGCGCAAAAAATTTTTCCGGGCCCAAAAAACTGAATTTTTTTGACTTTTATCGCACTTTTTAGAATGTGGACGGTGTAAGGAGGATACCTTTCAAGGTATTCATTCATATTTTAGCCGATATGGGTGGTATTTATGTTTAAGGGCACGAAGACCCCCGGTCTGTTCCGGCTGCACTGCAGCGCCCCACCCTAGCCTCTTATCGGCAGGAAAGAGTCCCCAAATGACCCACTGCACCTCATTTGGGCCGAGAAACCGGACCAGCAGCATTGAAGGACAAGGGTGACAAATGTCCATTCTGGCCGTTCTATAGGTTGCCCAAGCCTCTCGTGGACCCCACAATGTCATGTCCCCGTTGCCTCCTGGCATGCTGGTTGATGACTGCTGTGCCACATTTGCTTGCCAAAGAAGGTTGGTTCTCAGTGGGACTACAGTTTGTGTGTTAGTGTGATGGTGTGTATGTGTGTATGTGGATGGTGCACATTGTCGCACAGCGCAGCGCTTGCACGCACAACGCGGGAAAAAAATGTTACATGGTCTAATTTCTTGCAAATCACGCATCACGAACCGCGACAGTACCTACCTCGCTAATTACCCTCTTCCTCTTGCCCCTAGAACCCCAAACCTGCAAATGCACAAGTGACTACTCTTAACTAAAGTGGAGTTCAAGTGCAAATTTCGTACAATGCAACATAGTTATGTTCGCATGCAAATTCAGGTCACTTACCCAGCAAGGGTCGTGGTTATGAAAAAAAAACCCAACAAGTGCGTTCGCTTTTTTTTCCGGGGGCTACCCCCGGAGGGGAGGGGGGTACAAAAAAAATCCGCGTGTATTTTTTTTCTAGTGGCCCCCTCTGTCAATTGCGGGAACTGATTGGGATGGTTGTGGGGACTCGAGACTAGGGATACCAAAGGAGATGGAGTCCATGGGGCATCAATGGTTGACGGCTTGCACACCACCTTGATCATACTTCAACTCCACATGCCCATCGTGCAAAAGGCCAACCACCTTCGTGGGTACCCAAAGCCCAGTAGACCTGGTGTAGAACACCCTGTCCCCAATGCTCATGCATGTTTCACAATACACATAGATGCACCTTGTAGCCCCGAAAGGCATCACACTGGGTGAACTCGGGGACAATAGGTGAGGGAAAGGGGCCGGTCCATATCCCCAACTGGAAAGGGGGCAGTCCATATCCCCAATTGGCAAGGGGCCGGTCCATATCCCCAACCGGAAAGGGGCAAGTCCACAAGGAGAAATCATCCCACTCACCCATCCAAGGGGTAGAATCCACCCCAAACCCAAACACATAGGTAGGAATCAGAAGCAGCCCAAAAAGTTGCCCTACGCGCACCCTGCGCACTAACGCTCCCTCAAGGTTGTTCATACAAAAGAATACAGTAGCATGTCCGAGCAAGACTCTGCCCTCCAATGTCACAAGTTTGTTCATACAAAAGATTACAGTAGCATGTCTGAGCAAGACTCTGCCCTCCATTGTGAACATAAATCGAGAAAGCAATACAGGGAGCACACATATGAATGTCCTGAGCATCTTTATAGATGGGCATCGGAAGGCGTTAATGGAAGAAATAGTGGAGGTTGATGCAAGGCTAGATGGCCAATCTTGATTGATGGTTGTAGAGCTCACCTTGGCTACTTTTTTTTTAGTTTTCGACGGGTATGCTTATTCACTTGTGTGTACTTCTCAAACTGCCCGGGGGGCCATGAGGCAACGGAAACTGGGCTCGCATACGCCCCCGTGTCACAGGCGCATGGTCATAACCACATTGCTCAGTGTATTTCTCGCTGTACTGCAGCGCAGACCAGTTCTGTACCACACCAGGTGGTTGCTGACTGTGCTTTGACTTTGGTCCTCTGGACACTGAGGTCAGCTCGCACCCACCACCCTCCCACAGTGCCGGTTAGTCCCCAACCCTTGCCCTGCAGGTCGTGCTCATGCTGCCCCTGTCTTGCACTTGCTCTCTGGCACGTGAGAACGTGTCGTACCCGAACTTCGGGGGCGCAAAGGCGCCTGTGGTGACGCAAAGGCGTCCCATCGTTGCAACAAAGGTTTTGGCGGCCGGACACCTCAATAGACTGTACTGTGTGTGGCGCATATCTTTTCAGCACCACACCATGCGTGCTCTAGCCGCCCACATGTCCATGTCTTCTCGCTCCCATTACCCTCACCGCATTCTCGCTGCCCCTGTCATGCTCGGGTCTCCCGACACGGTACGACGTGTCGCGCCCGTGCTCTAGGGGCGCAATGGCGCCCCGTTGTTTCAACATTAAACTGCTCTTTACTGCCATGGCTTCCCATACACCCTGGTCAGCTCGAACCCACCACCCTCCCTTAGCGCCGGTTAGCCCCCGACTCTTGTTCTGTGGGTCTCTCTCCCACTCTCTCCCTCTCTCTCTCTCTCCTTCCCTCCGGTCCTCTCCCATTGCGTCCCACTCTCTCTTTCTCTCCTCTCCGTCCCTCTCCCATTGCGTCCCACTCTCTCTCTCTCTCTCTCGCATAAAAGGGGTTTTCGGGACGTTCGGCGATTCTCTATCCCCCCCGGGGTTCGAACCCTCCTCTACAGGACAGAAGAGGTGTGGTATATCCACTGGGCCACGACGAGTTGTTAGCTGCATCACTGCTCCGATCTGTCCTGCTCCCCCCTGCGTGTCATCCCCTGTCATGCATATCGCCTTTCGCATGGGGGTGTGCTCAGCAGCGTGTAGAGGAACCGCACAGCGTCCCCGGGTACCGGGTCCGCCTGCCTGAAGAGCGTTCTTTGGAACAGCCTCAAGAGGTCAGCTCCGCCCGCCAGCCACACATGCATGCAGTCTCCAGTTCTGCTCACAGAGGAGGGCACCGCTGTGTGTCCCTCTGCCGTCGGACAGTGGAGGATCGCCTCCCACTGGAACGGGTGCCACTTGCCTGCACTTTTGGGTCGCCACTGGACCTGCATGTTCACCAGAGCCTGAGTCTTCAGGGTCCAGTTGATCTGGACCATCACCGAGTAGAGCTCCTGATTGCTCATCAGCAATGGTTCCCCATGATGGTCTACAACCTCACAGTGCATCCTGGTGCTGTGCGGTTGGTCCAGTCGGAGCCAGATCTGCTGATTGCGGGCCCAGGCCATTGTGGTCGGCTCTGCTTCGACCGCCCTCAGTCCTTCATTCGCAATGGCGTCCAGCTGGCTCAGTGCTTGCACCTTGAAACGTTGGCGTTCTTGCTGAGGCTTGACCTTCTTTGGGGCTGGCTGGATGTGTGTGTAAGGGCCATACCGTTGCTGTCGTGGTCCCTTCTCCTTCCATGTCCTTCCCGGCGGCATTACGCCCGGATGCTCTCCCGCGACAGGACGCGGAGTTCAGCCGCTTTGTTGTCGCTACTGTGTGTTGCTGCTCGCCGCGACAGGACGCGGCTCTTGTGACGAAAAGCTCTGCGTCAGAACGCAGATTTCAGACATGCAGGCATTGTTGGGCTTGTTGGACATCCGCACCAATATGCAGGGGCTGCAGGTTCTGTCATTATCGACCCTGTCCTGGGTTCCTGCTTTTCCTGAGCTTTCGCTTCTTACGCTGCCGCCTGGTGTCGCTCACATCTGTGCTAAAGGACAGTGTTTCCGCTGCAGACAGTTCATTCAACAAACCTCGCTGGCGTGTGTGTCCTGTCCTTATGTCCTCACTTTCCGAACTGCTTGAGGTGTATGGACCCATTCCATGTGGCGCTGGTTCCCCGGATGCTTCCCCTGTCAGCTCATCACTATCCATGGGTACCATACCCAAGGATGACCAGAGTGCCTTGGTGTCCTCTGATTTGGATCCTGACCCTCCCCTCAATCCTACCGTGGATTCCGACCCTGATGACGAGTGTGGTGCAACATGCTGAGACCACAGCGGGCTCGAGCACATGCCTTCCATCGCCAATCCATTTGCCACCACATTCCCCTGTACGTTGACATGGGCTGGGACATGCTCCCACCTGACTTCTCTTCCTGGCGTCGCATTTGACCACCTGACTTCTCGTCCCGGAGCAGCATATTCCAGACGGGGACGTGGACCTGCAGCTTACCAGACGTGGTTGTCCATCCCTTTGACTTCCAGTGTTGGGCCCTGCCATTCGCTCCCAGCTGCAGGTACTGTGAGTCGGTGAGGATTGCCAGCTTTGGCACCCAGAACCCCTGTAGGGCTTCCAGTGCTGCCCAAAGCTCCGCTCCGTTGTTTGTTTGCCTGTGGCGTGTTGGTACGTAGCCGCAAAAGCGCACCTCCGGTCCTTGCTCATCTTCCGCTGCGAATACGCCAAAGCCCCCGGCCCTGCGCATGTCCTTGTGGCTCGGTCGTTTTGACGACCCGTCCGTGTACACAATCCTGTAACCCTTTGCCACCAGTTCTGCAATCAGATCTTGCACTCCTTGTAGCACTCCCGGGCCTGCCTGCCTCGGGCGCTTCGGGCGTGATTCCGTTTCCCTACGCCACCTGTGTTTGTCGGCTGTGCGCTCTTGCGTGAAGCACTCCGTGTGTGTTTGCCACCATGCACTCATCCCCCATGTACTCGTACTTCCCCTTGTCGCAGCTGCACTCAGTGCTTCAGTGACTTGTGGAAGCCTCTCCACTGCTCCTTGCGCTCTCCTGAGTAAAACCCCACCCATTCACACAGCTCCCTAAGCCAGGTTGTCAGGTATCATGTGAACACCGGTGATGCTCCTGCTTTGACTTCGCATCGGTATCGCCAGTGGGCACTTCTTGCCGACCACGTTGCCCAGCCTTGATTCGTGTTCAGCAACCACTCCTGGTGGTCGGACTCCATCATGTCTCGGACTGCAGACTTCCCGTTCCCAGTTTCCACCGGGCCATAGTAGTGCTGTATCACCGCCGCCGCCGCCTTAAACATGGGGCATTCCACCATCGCGTGCTTGACCGTCTCCTTTTGAGAGCACACCGGGCACTTGTCCGTGCCCGACCTCTTGTAGACTCTTGCATGCACAGTCAGTTTGTGCCACAGCACTTTTTGCGCAAAGTCCCGAACCCTAGGCGGTAGCTGTGCTTGAGCCCATTGCTCCCATACCTCCAGTGTTTGTGGGTCGCGGACCCCCGGCTGAGAGGCATAGAACTGAAGCAGCCATGCCCTGGTCCAGTTTTGGGCGTGGACTGCGGGGGTATCAAACCCCCCTTGTGACGGGACTTTATTGAGGAGTCGTCCGCCATGATTGTATACCCCTTTCCATGTTGGAGGCAGTGCATTCAATAGCCTTACATCCTCCAAGGATTGCAATTGACCCCACGCCAGCACTCCCTGCCGGATCATTTTCGTGTTGTAGTAGGAGCAGTTGAACTCATTTCGGAAGTACACAGAGTGCCACAGTGGCAGTTGGTCCCGGTTTGCCGGGGGGGGCACCTGTGGGGCCACCCGTTGGATATATGAGTGTGCCTTTGCCGACCATCCCAAGAACGTCAGCTCCGCCGTCCGGACCATGCCCAGCTGGATATATGGGAGGTTGTCTTTGGATGGTGTGAACCCGATGGTTGTCGCCCATGCATAGAAGGTCTCCACTGCCTTGTCGGGATACTTGTGAGGCTCTCCCAAGAGGCTGACGAACGGAGCCGCTGCTTGGTGCATGAGAAACAGCTCTGGCTCCGGCAGTGCCAGTCCCCCTTGCGTTCTTGGCCGTGAGTGGATTGGCAGAGTAATTCCCCAACTGTTGGTGCCCATGGTCACGTGGAACACCAGCTTCAGTTGTCTGATCACTGAGATTGGGGCATAGTATGCCTTGGATACCCAGGCCACAACTGGCAGGATCCATGATGTCAGCATGAATGCACGTTCGTCCATCGACAACTGCAGCGTGGATACCACCCGTGCGCGACGAAAGGCCTCTTGCAGTGCTGGTGCAAAAGCCTGCTCTATTGTCAGCCCCCATCCCTGGTCATCCTGGTGGTGCCGTATATTCCCCAAGCGTACACCCAGGTACTTGACGAAGTCTTTGACATCCACCCCAATGTCCCGAAAGCACCTCGCCCACTCCATTCCCCCACAGTTGCGAACTATCGCTGCCGTTTTATTCAGGTTGACCTTCAGCCCAGAAAACTGTCCAAAGCAGGACACCACTTCCCATACCCTCCCCAGCAGCTGTGGGTTGGCCCGTCCGTCCAAGAAGATGATGAGGTCATCCGCATACATCATGATAGTCAGCCCTGGACCCAGGTCTTGTAGCGGGAAAATCCCAAAGGATGCCACCAGGGAGAACAGTGCCGGGGAGAGTGGGTCTCCCTGGCGCGTGCCTGCACGCGGATGGTGATAGACCCCTGGAACATATCCCTTACCAACTGAGTACAGATACGGTGCACGTAAAAGATGCAGTATATGTCGGATGTACAGGAACGGTAGGCACATTAGACCCAATGCCGCCGATACCATCTCGTGAGACATCGTGGGGAACGCATTTCTGAAGACCACTGACAACGCCGCTCCTTCACGTAAGCCATCCCAGAGAGCCCGTGACCCATAGACATGCTGGAGGATACTTCTGTGACGAAGGAAACCCGTTTGCTGTGATGGGATGCAGTGGAGAAGTACATCCTCCAACTGGATCAGGAGAATGTTGGTGAGCCACTTCTGTCGTGTCGTTTGCAGCGCAATTGGTCGGAGAGAATCTGGCGTTTGCATCGCCTTTGTCTTGGGGATCATTGTCACCACTCCTGAAGTCCATGTCTCCGGCATGGTACCCGCGTCGAGGAAGCGTTTCAGTGATTCATACATTTGCGGCTCGAAAATTTCTGAGGACCTCTTGAAGAATTTTGCCGAGAAGCCGCCCAGTCCAGGGGAGCTGTTGCTGTTCAACCTCTTGAGGCCTTCATGTACTATGTCCAGGGAAAGTTGCTTGAATAGGAGTCGACCTGCCTTGCGCAGCCGCTGTTCCACTCCTAACGTTTTCAGATAGGCCACACATTCTTCCTCCGTGGCGCCCGTTGGGGTGGACACTTGATCCCAATGCTCCACCAGCTCTTTGGCCACCGCCTTTGCTCCGCGTATTGCTATGCCTGCCCGGGACACCAGCTGCTGAAGTTTCTTTCGCTCCTGCAGCTCCCGCATGAGCCGGTACAACTCGTTTCTTCGCGCTCTCAGATCCCCTGACGTTTCCCCCGACGTGATCACCCCCTTGAGCTTGGAGAGTGTTTCCATGCCCGTTCTATCACGCTGCGCCTTCTCATATACCCCAACCAGGAGGGTGTAAGCCGTTGCCGCTTGTGTCGCTGCAATTCCCAGTGATGAAAGAAATTGATAGACCGCCGGTGTGACGGAGTCCCTTGTGGAGCCACGTAAGAGCCGTAGGGCTTGTAGTTCAACTGGCTGCTTTTTGTTTTTGTGTTCCCTTTGGTAGCTGACCGCCTTCGTTTGGATGCAGCCCAGTGCATCTTCCCACCATTGGTCTCCCGTCGAGGTGATAGACTTGAGAGAGGTCTCCAGATCTTCCATTGCCTCAGAGTCTTGGAGGATGGTCTCTGGGCAGTAGAATCTAGGAATGGTGTCCTCCGTTTCGAAGGATGGGGGTGTGAATTCAGCCAGGATTGCCTTGTGGTCCGAGTTGGCAGCAAACATGGGGTAAACGCTGGTCGCCAAGCTCAACAAATCAGGCGTCGTGTGTATGCGGTCAATACGGCGTAATCTTTGCGGATCGAGCCGCTCTCCTTCTCGAGGGTAGCCGTATGTGAAGCCCGTCGGGCACGATGACTCTTTGTCCTTGATATCCGTCAGAGTTGGACAATGGATGTCCACCCAAACGTCCTGCAGACCCGCTCTCGCTAAGGCTGTAACCTCCTGTTCTCGGGCACGTAAAGACGTGTCATGCTCAAACTCCGGGGGCGCAAAGGCGTCCCTGTGTTTCACCACTAGACTATTGTGATCAGCACATAAAATGAGGTTCGGTCCATGTAACTCCTTGGCGATGTCTTTCCATTGTGATTGTCGTCGCGTGTGCTTGTGATGGAAGTGGGCCACCACTAAAGTGATCTCCAGTAGACCACTCGACAGCGAGGCTTTCAACGCCCTGGGAGACAAGAACTTCATTGATTGTAACGTCCACTTGGATGTTTTCCACGCCAGTGCCACTCCTCCCCGTCCTTCTTCATGAAGTGGTCCGTCCAGGCCATACCCGTACTTTGATAAGCATTGCATGCCCGCTTGACGATCCTCCACCGTGACGAAGTGGGGCTCTTGGATGGCGAAGAAATCCACCTCCAGGGACCGCAGCAGTGACCCTAGGGCCACTATGCGTGTTTGCTTACGCTTTCTCATGGTTCTTTTCGTTTGAAATCCATTGATATTTTGGGACAGTACTCTGAGCGTGCTGCTCAGAGGGATGCTTGATGCAGACGTCATCGTGCTACTCCATTGGACGGCGAAGCCTCATCCTCCTTCAAGTCCCGCTTGCGTTTGAGGGAGCTGATGACCTTGTCGACTTGGTCGTCCAACTCCATGGCTTTGGCCATTTCACCTGCCGTGATTAGGCCTTGCCTGCGTGTCTTTGCGTCATCTGTGTTCCTGGGCCGGTCCGTGATACGCTTTTTTCGCGCCTCATAGTCCGCCTCGGAGATCACAAACATTGGAGGCATTCCAGAGTCCGACAAGTAGACTTTTCCAATCAGTTGTGACACACTTTCCCCGGTCAGTCGCCATGTGGCCGTGCGCATCTCCCCAACACTCCACCTGACACGGTCCGCGATATACCGGCACTGTACCGAAGGAGCAAGGGCCTCAGTCAGATCCGAGAGATACCACCAAGGTGCCACATCCAAGATGTACACTGTGCTCACCAGTTCCTTCTTCCACGTCAAGGGGACAGTGGGCTTGGAGATGATGTCTCTGTCGAGGAACTGTCCTGTCTTCAGGTCCTTGAAGACAGCCCCGATGGCAGCCACCAGTTCACGGTACCTTGTCTTCAACAGCGAGTGCCCGGTTTCTGTGAGACCCAGCAGTAATTTACTGGGGCCCAACACATGGATTTTCACTGGCGATTGAGCTTGCAAGACTCCCGGGATTGACCAAAACATTGCGAGAACTGAGGCATACAACATGGGCGACCATGTTTCCTTGTGTGTTTTCTTTATCCAGACCTCATAGACAGCAGACATGTTGGTCGAGTCGGCCCCACGATACCATTCCACTGGCTGGATCTGGAACCTTGGCTTGGATCCTAATTGTGATACCACTGTATTCACTTGTTCCTCATTCCGTTCTGTGAAGAACAGCTTCGAGTTCAAACCAATAGACCCTAGTAGCCCGTTGATCAGGTCATTGTGGACCTGGATGGCGCACTGATTATCCCGCACATCTGGTTCATGGAACACCACCTTGTCAACCTCTGCCCCAGGCGTCATAAGCCACAGGAGCTTGTACAATGGGGGCGGCGACAGGTTCCTGGAGTCCCTTGTGCTGCTCGCGATCCAGACATCAAATCGACCATGTGTGTGTATGTGCATGAGGGACCTGCTTGCCATTTGCAGCTTGTCGCACCCGAATGGCAAGTTGGAGTTGAGGGCGAGTGCCCGATTGAGAAACGATGGCTTGTCATCATCGTCGCTGACAGGTTCAAGCAGGATGGCAACAAAGCGGCCCAGCATGGGCAGATCAGCAAGCAGCCTCTTAATTGCATTTTGAATTTTTTCATACTCAGTTATTTCCCCAACGAGCACAACGTTGGGGCGACTGCCGTAAAGGACAGCAACTAGTTTTTCGGACGAGTCGCAGTCCTTGAAGAGGTCGTACGACAGGGAGGCAGCCTCTGGAACTCCACTCTTCAGCACCACTTCGTCCTGGATGATGTAGTCGGCTGCCCGGGGGGGGGGGGGGGGGGCAAGGAGGATTCTTCTTTCCGGATGGGGGGTCCATCGAGGGGGGGACGGGGGATGATTCTTCTTTCCCCAGGGGGTGACCATTGACATGGGGGGGTAGGCCGGTATGTCCGCCTCATGGGCATGTATACCACCACGGGTGTTGCATTCCATTCACTTAGGTTGTGCGGCGGTTTTCTACCGGTTGGAGGTTTTCTGTGGTTCTGCCCGGATACGTCCTCTGCCCTTGCTCAGGTCTCCCTGGACTCAGCCCAAAGCCTACCCAGATGCGAGAGAGAAGCCTGCCCCGTACAGGAGGGGAGATGGGTGGTGGAATTTCTCGGAGAGTGATTTGGAGCCTTAGGGGGAGTAATTGCACCGCACGCACGCTGCGCGCTACTTTTGCGGCGAGTACACCTGGAACATCCTACTTTTTACCCCCTCCCAAAATGGCTCCTCAAGAGAGCAAACACTTTAACCAGAAACCCGGCACAACCAAGAGCCCAATACAATTGGCACCGACTTCACAATCTTTGAAATGGCCCTTGGCCCGTTGTGGCCCTTTGCAGTCTCAAACAAGTACATCCAGTGCATGGCGCAAGAGGACGAATCCAAGCGACAACACAACACTTTTCCCGTGGATGGCCCCAAATAGTCGTCCCGCGCGCGCACTGCACGCGGGACGTCATGTGTTCCCCCTTGAAATTTGGGGACCTGGCCAACAGTCTGCATTCTGTAGCTGTTGTACACCACGGGGGGGGGGGGGCTGCAGCAACAGGCCATACACCGACTCCTTCCCGCTTCCGTGCCACGTTCAGGGTGGGGGGGGGGCAGGGGGCCAGCTAGAGGGGGGGGCTCCGGACCCCTACATATATGGCTTGAAATGGCCTTCTCATCGCGCTGATCACTTGGAGGTGCAGATGTCGGGGCAGAAAATATTGCAACAAGGGGGGGGGGGATGGTAGGTGGTACTTTTGTTTAAGGGGGTTTAATGGGGACAAAATCAGAATTGGCCGCCTCACCCCTGCCTTCTCGGAAGCCCACAAGTGGGCGGGAATGCTACGTAACCCCTGAGTCCTCAGGGTCCCCAACAAAGGGGACAAAATCAGAATTGGCTGCATGTCATCTGCCTTTGCATAGTAGACTCTTGGTGAGCTATGGGGGGGAAAATGGAAAAAAACACCTTCAAGGCCCATGTATTTGACTAGGGGACTTTTGCTACCACTGGGAACTGAACCATGGGAACTAAACCAAAGGCCCTCTGTTTGTCAGTACAGTGTCCCACCAACTAAGGTAGTGGCCATCTCTGAGAAACTCTGCTCTGAGGTGGGATAATTATTTTGGGCGGACAGAAAAAATACCCATTTTTGCCCATTATTGATTTCTCCAAAAATTCCTAGTATATTGAGTACAGACACATAGGGTGAAAACACAATTTTTTTTACCATTTGCCACACCAGGAAAAATTTGCTTTCGGCGCCTTCGGCACCGGTGGTCCGGCACTTTGGTGCCAATTTCTAGTGTGTGTGTGGGGGGGGGGGGGGGGGTCAGCGTAAAGGACCCAGGCCCACGGGGGGGACGTCTCCTCGCTTCTGTACGCGACTCCCCCCCCCCTAGTAGAAGTGGGCCGAAGGCCCCCAAGGGGGGGGGACTTCTGGGGGGGGGGGGGGGCTAGCCGCCGAGGAGGGCTTCCCTAGGGGACTAGCTAGTCGCTACTAGTTGCTAGGGGGGGGGGGGGGCTAGGGGAGAGGGTTTAGCAGAGGTCTAGTCCAGTCTGGCAGAGACGCGGTGGCCTAAGGGGTTACTCTACAACAACGGAGGCCTCCACTCTACCTCCTCACCATTGCAATGGTGGTTGTAGGCGTCCACACCCCCTGCCTGGGGAGGGCCGTATATATATGCCGGTCTCTCCGACGCGGCCCATCACACCGGAGAGCAGCTGGGTGCCTTGCAGGTTGCCCAAGCCTACGAGGCACCCGATTGGTTTTTTTTTCCTTTGCCGTACACACAAGTACCGCTCTATATGAATAGTATTTTTTTCCTTCGCCGCATACACAAATGCAGCTCTGTGGGAGTAGGTTTTTTTTCCTTCGCCGTACACACAAGTACCGCTCTATAGAATGGTTTTTTTTTCCTTCGCCGTATACACAAATACAGCTCGTTCCGTCCCTTTTTTTTCCACTACCCCACGGCTCCCTTAAAAAGATCTCCCTGCGACGACGAGTCGGAATCACAGACATTTGTATTCCGCCGCTTTCGGGGCCTCGTCCATGACAAGTCCATTTTCCTGCGCTGCCCTACACTCTCCAAAGGGCGTGAGCGTTCCGCACCTGATGACGCCTCAGTGCAGGAGGAGGAAGAGGAGGAGGACGAGGAGGAGGAGGAAGAGGAGGAGGAGGAAGAGGAGGAGGAGGAGGAGGAGGAGGAGGAGGAGTTAGAGGGGTCCGCAGCATTGGTAGGGGGGTTTGCCGAAGGCGGGCCCATTGCCACATCCACCCCCCCATTCTGCTAAGCATCATCTGCTGTTTTTTTCTTCTCTTTCTTCTCATCATGTGCAGTCCAAGCGAGGGCAACGTCCCGCTCTGAGGTTGGGGCACAAAGGGTGGCGGGGGGAGCGACATCGGGATGCTTTGCATCGAAGTGCATCTTCATGCCGTACAACCACACGGTGGCTTTACACAAGGTGCAGTGCATCGGCCGGTTTGTGCACGGACTACGTGCCGAAGCCTTGGCCATTGCCCCCCAACGAACATTGGTGGGCTCAAGGGGACAGCTTGTCAATATGACAGAGACAAGCTTACCTTGGCCATTGCGGAGCAATTCTGTGGTGCACGCATTGCCTCCACAAAATCCGCAGGCATCTGCGCCACATTCGTCCCTCAAAATGTGCCTCCCCACATGTGTCCGCATGCTGTGCAACGGGACAACATGGTTGCACACTACGCATGTACCCGAGGTAGGTGCGGCCGATCCAACCTTCACGGTACAAGATGCATCATTGATGGCACAGCTTGGTAAAAAGCGTGGATTGTGAGTCCCTAACCCCAACTCGAGGGGCCACGCAAAAAAGCGTGGATTGTGAGTCCCTAACCCCAACTCGAGGGGCCACGCAACAAAGCGTGGGAAGGAGAGAGAAAGATTGAACGAATGTGTTCGCCCCAGAAAGAAATTGGTGCTACACTCGGGCCGGGGTTTTGCTCCGAATGTAGGATCTTCAGGTAGCAACAAACCATTTGTATAGCGCCCCGTCTTGCTAATCCGCGCTGAAAGCACCTCGCAACAAACGACATTTGTATAGCGCCTCGTCTTGCGAAATCTGGCGCTCAGACTAGGAAAGGGGGCTACGTCACCCCTGCATTCTCCGGGGTCCCCAACAAAGGGGACAAAATCAGAAGTCAAAACCTCCGCTACGGGTCACCATGATGCACCACGCAACAAAGCGTGGATTCAAAGATTGTCCCGGTTTCCTCAATAGCACCGGAAGGTTGGGGCCCAAAAGAGGGTGGAAATGCTACGTCACCCCTGCATTCTCGGGGGTCCCCAGCAAAGGGGACAAAATTTTCGGGCGCCTTCGGCGCCACCCTATGTATGGCCAGTAGCCATTGACCCTTGGGAACTAAGTGGGCCCGGAGGGCCCGAAGGCCTCAAATGGTCAGGTTGCAGTGTCCGCATTTGGCTCTGGCTGCGCCTGCCCCACAGCTGTCATCGCCATCTGTCCAATCTGCCAATGTTCGGCGGAGCCTCAGCTCGAGGTCTGTTCAGCAGTTCATCCCTCGTCCCTGTGTCCGCTCGCTGCATTCGCTTCCTGGGCTCTACAGGGTTATGCGTGCATCCAGGTCAAAGGTCACTCCCTTCCCGTGGTGCTGCTGTAGCTGGCCCCATTCGGCCACACTAGGTCGGGCTTTGCTGGGGCCTTAGGTTGAAAAACCCAGTGGGTACAGGATCGGTTAAGGTCAAAGACATTCAACATTCAACACTCAGGGGGTAAGGCATCGTGACCCTTCAGTGCTGCATGACATCGTTGAAGCCGTGGAGGGGGAGCCCGGCGCGGATGCACCCGAGTGGGGCTCCTGTGACGAAGTCTCATAGTTCAGTTCCTTCCGGGGGGACAGGGGTTCTTCGCCCTCCATTGCCACCAGCTCCAACGATGCTAGCAGCTGCAGGGACACTCGGGGGGACATGGGTGACAGGGATTGTGGCGTGTGGAACGTGGTTCTCGCTGGTCCCACACGGTAGGGCGTGCTCGTTCGCCGGCTTGTGGCTGGCGTGGCCTCCGTGTGATTAGGCAACGGGCCGCGTACCGCCGACCACTGGAGTGTGGATCCTGGTGTGGCCTGGCGTTGTTTCTTTTTGATTTGCACCGGTGTACACACCTCGATATCCCACTACTCTTTGCGGGCCCGAAGGGGGGGGGGGTCGCGTACCGGGACCGAGGAGAAGTCCCCCCCCCGTGCCTGGGCCCGGCAACCCCCCTGTGTTGTGTGCCCTCAATTACGCACAATAACTGTTTGAATCCAGACCCCCCCCCTTCGGACCCCAAAGTTCTGGAACCCGGCTTTCTGCAATCACCTCGAAGAGAGGTTGCAGATCAAGCGTAGGCGCGGACGCCATACAAACCCCCTTTCGGGGGGTCTTTCGCGTAGCGTACCCCAAAGCATGATTTGGATGTCTAACCCCTTGTAAAATAGAAAGCATCATTTTGTGAGACAAAATGATCCCCCAACAAATTATTCGATTTTGAGCCCTTTATCCCCCCCGTACTTGGGTACCACTTTTTTTGGGGGGTGGGGAGGGTTGGCCATAAAGGTGGTTTGCTGAAACGTACAGGCGTCCACCACCGCCTGTCGTACATCCATATGGTTCATACTGCCAGTGCATTCATATGCTGGGAGGGTTGGGGGTGGGGGGGCTCGGGGGGCTTTCCTGCAAAAAATGTGCCCATGAGATGTGCGCATGATGGTTTATCCCTCAGCCGTTTTGCAGACCACGGTTTAAATCCCACTAGGCACAAACTTTTACCCCCCATATTGCATACCCATGAAAACCATGACCTCCCTAGTGCTCAAAGAAAAATCCTCTAGAACACCGTACCATTGTATCGTTAAAAATCCTCATCTGCCATAATCCATGATCCTGTTTTACCTCCGGAGCAGAGAGAGGCTTGCAATAGAGTGCCAGCACTTTTGGTACCCCCCCCCTCTTGAAATCTCCCCCCTTTTGTCGGGCCGGTTGCCCCCTACGGGGGGGGGGGGGGCACCACAAAAACATACCACTTCACAGCTGTGACTGTACATCAAGTTTTTCGCCGGTATGCCCCTGTGGGATTTCTGCACGGTGCAGAATTTGGGGCTGTGGGTGACATGGGTTGCATCAGACTAAAAAATGAAAATTCCTGGTGTACCAGCAGGGGCTGCAGGGTGCAGAATTTGGGGCTGTGGGCGCCTATAGCATACATTTGTGTCTGAATGCAAAGAGGAGTCAACGCTAGCAGGGGGCACCAGTAAAGGAAGAACAAGGGAGTGCATCAGAAAATGTTGTCAAGGTGACGGTTCCCTCCGGGGGGGGGGGGGGTAGTACAACTATTTGCGCGCACAATAGCGACACATCCCCAGGGGACAACATGGAGTGAGGCATGGGAGTGAGGGGGGCTCATTCCACAACACATCTGATACGCCACCAGCCAAGGGAGCACCGTCACATGCACTGAATTCTCTGATGAGACGCAGTCCTGGCAGCTGGGTAGTATGTTGTGCAAAGTAGTTTGCATGATGTACACGATGGCCAGACGTCGTGATGTACATAATGGCCGGACGTCGTTCATGGCACACGGGTACAGGAGTGCTTTAACGTAATATAGGTGCCACTAAGGCACGTCGCAAAATGTGGGCAGGCAGAGATGACCCAGGTCCAGCAGCAGAGAGGCAAGCCACAAGACGCGCGGTCTGGACTGTGGGACTGTTGCAAATACAATACACGGAGGAGTGATCACCCACCGAGTACCAGGAACTTATACGAGAATCTTATAAACCATAGATCTGCGGCCTGTTGTTTCAAAACACACCCCATTTGAAATTGTAAAACAGATGGTGCAGAGCAGAGCCAACATGATGTTTGATGGAAAAACAGACCAACAAACGCTGCACCCCGGGCGTGCCTGAGACTTGTGTCTCTAGCTCGTTCGATGGTTTGCAGTGGTGTGTGCTCCATCCACAACAAACAGGCAAACCCCAGCACATGATTGTTTTATATGGAACCCCACCTTCAGACTTCACACACGACAGCATGGGTTTTATGGTGCGGTGACCGGCACCTTCTTGCACTGCTGCATCTTGCCACACCAATCCTGCCAGCGGCTGGCGTAGAACCAGTCCCGAATGGGGCACTTGCAAGCAGACGTGTCAGCACCGCAGCACCGAAGTGAGGAATCCATGGATTTCTCATAGTACTCCATAGGGGTCTTCTCAACGCCTGACCACCAGCTCGACCACCTCCGTACAAAGTCTGGGGGCTGGGCCAGGGCGATGCATTCATCAGCAGTCATGGCAGCTGCCACCGGCAGAAGAATGAGGAGAAGGGCGACGAACTTCATGGCCATCATTCTGGACAGTGCTGTGAGGGATTCAGAAAATGGTGTACTAGTGTACTGTAGTGCTCGGGTGTCGTTTGGTATGGTGTAATTGAGAGCAGTGTGGTGTAGTGTGGTGTGGGGAAACACAGCGGAATGCAGTGTAGTGTCATGCAGTGCAGTGCAATCCACTTCTCTTTGTTTCTGATTTTCAGCGAATGTTGCTGGAAGGTTGGTCGACAAATTAGATGCCGGGGGAAGGGGCCCAAAGGGCCCACTTTTGCAACCCCCCCCCCCCCCCGGTTGGGGGCTCTATGGGCCAGCTGCTGAAACAACCCCTTTACTAGAGCACCCCCTTCCCATGAAGGAAGCTCTTTGGGCAAGAACCCATGTAGCCTTTTTTCATCCATTTGGGCCCAAACAAAAATGCCAAAATTTTTTTGCCAGATAAACATTTTTGTTATTCTTTCAGTCAAGATTGAATTTGGCCGGTATGGCTGCACCTAGTGGGTTTTCCTGCACTGTAAGGGGGGGATTCCTTTCCTAGAAGGCGAAGACCTGTAGTGTGGCAGCGCATTCCTGCACTGAGGGGGTATTCTTGCACTGCGGGGGTATTCATACACTGTGGGGCGTGATTCTACACTCTAGGGGGACTGTGGTTGGCATTCTTGCACACCTCAGGGCTATGAAGCAACCGATACTAGGCTACGGAACGCCCCCGTGTCACAGACGACCAGCCGCTGCTCATCCATGTTCTGCTGCACTGCAGCAGTTCCAACCAGTACTGAATGTTGCCTTGAGTTCACCCGCAGGCTATCGAATGGTTCTTGGCCTGGCTTGGGTGAGCTCATCCCCCTCTTGTAGAACTCAGTTACTCACACGCTCCATGGGGTTGGAAGGATGTAAACATTTTCTCCTGCATCTGCCATAGGGCGCTTGCCTTGGTGGTGGAGCAACCGGCATTTATGCTGCTGATGCTAGGTCGAATCCCACTAGGGCACTCCTCTTCCAGCAGGCGGAGGGGGAGTCCAAGGAGGACATGCGCCCTTGCTGCACTGTGTCAAAAACGAAAAAACAAACGAGTCAAAAATGCAAAAATTAAACCAAACGAAGATCAAACGCAACACCCAGTGACCCACAGTATCGTCGAGGGGCGCACTGCTATAGTGGTCGGTGGTGGGGGCCATCACCACTGGCACCCTGACCGTGTTAGGAATCAAACCAGCAACTATGGTTCCTCGGCCCCGGATGAAGACAAAGATATTAAGCCACATCTCTAGCCTCACATTTGCATAAACTGGGGCACCCAGCACTTTCGGTGCATCCCAGTCCTCTTTAGCTACGATCTACAGCCGCGGGATTTGAACTGCCATGGGCCTCCCATCCGCACGGATGAATACCGCTCAACCATGAAGGAATCCCCAGGTACCCCCAACTCCTGCCTACTCCAAAAACCTTCGAGCACTCTTCCGCCGACAATAGAACCACTCTATTCTGTTGCACTACAGCACTTCCAAACCAGTTTTGAATGTTGCCTTGAGTTCACCCGAGCGCTATCAAATGTTTCTTAGGTTGGTCTGGGTCAGCTCATCCCCCACCACACCCGGTTATGCATTCTATGTCCCCACCTCCATTACATATCACTCCAACACCTCTCCATACAAGGTATGATATGTTGATCCCCCACTGTCTGCACTTTCACTCCCTCCCTCTCGTTCTAGCTCCCCGAGCTCCTTCAACTGCAATGCATTCCAAACCCCCTCTACTCCATCTGAGTCTCTTGAGCATGAACTGTCCGACCACGAACGGATTAGTGGAAGCCTTTGACCCCGCCTCTGTGTCCGTGTCTGAACCCTGTCTCACCTCCCCTAAGACCTCCCCTTGGCTTCCCGTTAGACATATCGTCGCATGTCAGCCCCCCCCCCCCCCCCCGCCCCCCGCGGATGCAAGGGTGGGAACATAGCGCCTCCAAAGCCAACTCTTCCGCCCTAACCGCCTCATCGACTCTCACCCCCAGTCCTAGTTTTGCAAATATCACTGGGTCTTATCTCTCCTTCTAGCAATTCCACGAGCAAGATCCACAGATCCACACTAGAGAGTGGCCCTTTGGTTGTGCAATTAAGGCCAATGGTGTATGTCAAAAATGGACAAAGGGCACCTTCCATCTCGCCACGCAGGTATTCTCGTAAAACCCACTTGCCATGAGAAAATTGGTTGTATGCAGTTTTCACTAGTTTCCACTACAGCCATGTGTTGTGTCACACACAACATACACAACATACACAGCGTATATATGATTTTTGCTGCATTGTAATGCACTGACACCGTGTCTTCCATTGCCTCAGACATGGTCTCCCACTCATCAACCTCCGTTTCTTTGAGAGTTCTGGGACTGAGATGGAACTCCTCAACCAAGGAAGGACTGCCTGACCTAGTAGATGCCATGAATCTCACTGTGGGTGAGGGGCATGAATGGACTGCTAGACTGATTGAGCCGCATGATGTGTCATTTTCCAATGAGACTGATAGCATAGTTCACTGTACATGAGTGTGTAATACTCTTTGGTGTCCTGTTGCTCCTTTGCGTGTTTGACCGAACATATTCCATGTGGATTTCACGTGCTGTCAAAAACTTGGAGGCACTAGCCTAGGCTGGGGTCTTGCTGGAAATGAAACGCAACTCAAATGTGTTTGAATATCTCCCGCAGCTCGCTGCCATAAACCGTACATGGGTCTCGGCGTACATGTTGGCTCGGCATACATTTCGGCTCGGCGTACATTCGGCCAGCCGGATGTACAGCTTAATCCGTCAACCCTGTCTGGCCGGCCGACCGAATCAGCCCACGGCATGTGCGGTTTAATCCGTCAACCCCCCCCGCCCCCACTACTACTTGTTTATGGACCGCTCCCCCCCCCTTCCTTTGGCTCGCTTCGCTCCACGCGGGGGCCGGCCCCCTTAAATTACAAGACTCCTCTGGTGGCCACAGACCGCCTTTTGTGTGCACCGCCTTCTGTGTGTACCACCTTGTGTGCGCACCGCCTTGTGTGCGGACCGCCAACCCCCCATGCTTCGGCTCGCTTCGCTCCACGCGGGGGCCGGCCCCCTTAAATTACAAGACTCCTCTGGTGGCCACAGACCGCCTTTTGTGTGCACCGCCTTCTGTGTGTACCACCTTGTGTGCGCACCGCCTTGTGTGCGGACCGCCAACCCCCCATGCTTCGGCTCGCTTCGCTCCACGCGGGGGCCAGCCCCCGTACCCCCCTTAAGTAACAAGACTCCTGCGGTGGCCACAGACCGCCTTTTGTGTGCACCGCCTTCTGTGTGCACCGCCTTGTGTGTGGATCGCCAACCCCCCATGCTTCGGTTCACTTCGCTTGACGCGGGGGCTAGCCCCCGCAACCCCCCCCCTAAATAACAAGACTCCTGCGGTGGCCACAGACCGCCTTCTGTGTGTACCGCCTTCAGTGTGTACCGCCTTGTGTGCACACCGCCTTGTGTGTGGACCGCCAACCCCCCCATGCTTTGGCGGGCATTTGGTAAAACCTAGTATGCGCCGTGGTAAAACCTGAACAAAATCAGAAGTGGCTACCTCTCGGGGGCCCCAAAGAGGGCGGAAATGCTACATCACCCCTGCATTCTTGGGGATCCCCAACATAGGGGAACAAAATCAGAAGTGGCTGCCTTACCCCTACTTTCTCGGGGGCCCAAAAGAGGGCAGAGGTGCTACGTCACCTCTGCGTTCTCGGGGTCCCCTACAAAAGGGGGCGGAAACAAAAGTGGCCCACAAAAGGGCGGAAGTGCCACATCACCCCTGCGTTCTCGGGGGTCCCCAAATAAGGGGACAAAGTCAAAGGTGGCCCACAAGTGGGCGGAAGTGCTACATAACTCCTACGTTCTCGGGGGTCCCCGAAAAGGGTTCAAAAGTGGCCCGCGCCGGGCTCCTAGAAAAAATCCCATAGTGGGGTCCATAGGGGCGGTCCTTAACAAAAAAAATATTGGTCCTAAAGGACCACCCTGCCTCACCAGGCTGGTGGAAAAAAGCCCCTCAGAGCGGAGGACAAGATCAGAAGTGGCCAACAAAGCGTCCGAAAGTTCTAAAACCTACTTCTTTTGTGTTTGGAGTTTCTAAAACCTAGTAAAAAAATTTTTTACTAGGTTCTGAAACCTAGTAAAAACAAAATTTTTTTACTAGGTTCTGAAATCTAGTGAAAAAAAACTTTTTTTTACTAAGTTCTGAAACCAAGTAAAACAATAAACTTTTTTTACTAGGTTCCCGATACCTAGTAAAAACTAGTGAACCTAGTAAACTGTTACCTAGTAAAAAAAATTTCTAAAAAATTTTTACTAGGTTTTACTATAGACCCTGCTTGTGCTCGCTTTGCTCAACGCGGGAGCTAGCCCCCGCACCCCCCTTAAATTACAAGACTCCTGCGGTGGCCATAGACCGCCTTTTGTGTGCACCGCCTTCTGTGTGTACCACCTTGTGTGCGCACCGCCTTGTGTGTGGACCGCCATCCCCCCCAAGGCTTCGGCTCGCTTCGCTCCACGCGGGGGCCAGCCCCCATACCCCCCTTAAGTAACAAGACTCCTGCGGTGGCCACAGACCGCCTTTTGTGTGCACCGCCTTCTGTGTGTACCCCCTTGTGTGCGCACCGCCTTGTGTGTGGACCGCCAGCCCCCCCCCCCCCCCCCCATGCTTTGGCTTGCTTCGAAATGTGGGGGCAAAATATTGAATTCTGGGGGATCAATGGTCGGTGCTGATCGACTGAATGTCCCCGCCATAGACACTTTCAGCCATTAGTCCAGAGGTTCTCTCACAAATGCATGTGTCCCCTTCTTGGTTGGGGTGCTCCACTATTCAATGTACAACAAGTAGGTACAAGGTTTTCAATCAGCGGTGCCAGTGGCAGCTGCATTTTTTATATAACCTGTGGACGGCGAACCACTAAAGATCAATACCTGTGTGTTGCTGAGCTAGATGGTGCATGGAAAACGGCCACGCCCTCAAGCTGCGTCTGTGTTGATGTGTCGCAGTGATTCACAGGGCCGTATAGCCTGATGCACTCCTTCGGCCTAACCATACGGCTTTCTGTTCTCCTGCTGGAGGGGAAAAGGGGAAGTAGACAATCGCTGTGTTACGTGCGGGCTGACAAGGCTGCATAGCTGTGTGTTTGTGGGACCATATGTCGGGTGAAGTGCCGCGTGCTTCAGTGGAAGCACCCTGGGCTCCAGCATCGCTGGTCCCAGGTTCGAACCCCACTGCCCGAGCCGCCAGAACCGGATCAAGCGGAGCGGCGGCTCGGGCAAAGGCAAGCAACGGGTGGGGTGGCAGCCTCCCATCGGGCGTGGGCGGTGGCGGTTGAATTCTGGGGGGGGGGGGGGGGGGGCGGGGGCTGGACAAGGGGGGCCGAAGGATTAGACCGTACATTCGGCTGGCCGGTCAGCGGGCTGAATGTACGCCGAGCAGAAATATACGCCAAGACCATGTACGGCTTATTCCATCAGGCCATCTCTCCCCCCTTTCTCCGTAAGATTCCTCGACTAACTGGATCACCTTTCCAAGCAGTAGGAGCATCAAGGGTTAGTGTGGCAGTCCACGCGGCAAATGGATAGAGCCAGACCTGCACTAACTTGACCTGCAGCTGTTTAAAATGATCGCCCTTTGATTCCTCTGGTGCAAGTGGGTTCCTGCCAATAGAGACCTGTCTTGTCCCCAATTCCACATTCTACCATTGATACTGCTTTGGAAAGGCACCTCATCTGAGGTCACATCCCCACAACTTCTTTTGCTATCTCTGCGACCAATTGCAGATTCTCAACAATTTTGGCTCCAGTACAGCAGGAGGTCCAGAATTTAGCACTCTGGCCGCACATGCAGAGACAAGTTGGTGAAGGCCAAATGGCGACCAATGGCTGCAGGTGTGGTGTTCCGTGCTGGGGCAGATTGATTCCCATCAGGATCGCTGGATTTGCACCCCCCCAAAAATCAAGTTTCAAGGACCTCGATGGCAACCCTGCCCCCGCTCCCAACTACGTGCTCCGCAGGTCCACCTTGCTGTGAATTGCTCCTCACACTTGCACTCCCCATGCAACATACGGGCAGTTTGACTGGTACTGCATTCGGACATCTGCCACACCTGGACCAGACAGAAGCCAAAGCACTGGTGCGAAGGTCAAATGAATCAATCATCTCCTCCCACTGTCTGGACGTGTACTGAAGCCCCCCACAAAGGTGAAGAGGCAGCAATATGGGGTCCAGGGTATCTCACTCTGGGCTCATCCTCCGAAGCACATTCCAATCATAGGGGATATCCTTCAACCAGGAATGTATTAATTTTGCGAAGCCTCACAAAGTGATGCCGGGCAAACTCAAATAATTGAGGGTATGTCATGTGCAGTTGAGTACAACAACAGCATGCACGAAAATGTGCTCAACCCCCCCACCAAACAACAAGGTTACATTTTCCTTTGGATGGCAGAGGGTATGGATGGGAGTGATGCATTGTCATACTTGACTCAACAAGCATCACAGCAGAGGCCCATGAACCTCTTCTTTTAACCATTCCTCGCTCTCTTGTAGGCTGTGTGCAGTGTGCTGACCAGAATTTCGGCCTTTGAATGGCGGCACTTAGACAAAACTATTCAGAGTTCAGTCCCACTGGTCGGAGTTCTTGTGCTGCAGTTGGGGATAGTCCCACCACTACACCTTGGCTTCCTCACCTGTGCACACCGCCAATTTCCACAGTTCCAAAAGACGCAGAATTGTTTGAGGAAAAGGGGAATGGCACAGGACGGAGCTAGTGGAGCAGGGCTTTTCTTTGTATTTCAACTGCCCAGTAGAGTGAGACACGGGGCCGGCACATCAGAAAAAAGGTACGAGGTCAGAAAGGCATCCCTCCACCTCCCTCACAGAGACGCAAAAGAAAATGCTGCCGGGTACACTGTGCCTTCAGGGCGTGACCTGCCCGCGACCACCACCCCAAATCGGATGCAGGAAATTCACTGCACAATGGGCACGCATTACAAGCACCTGACAAAATGCGACATGTGTCAACCCCAACAGAAGTTGGGCTGAAAATACCCTCCCCCTCCCATGCCCCCCCCCCCCCCCGCAGGGTACACGGTCCCCCCCCATCCCCAGGGGGGGGACGGACACCGCAGAACAGTAACCTGAATTCTAGTTTAACCGGGCTAAAGTTTTTCTTCAGCGCCTGTGATTTCCTATTGATGTCTTATTGTTCATGGGCCAAGTGACGGTCCCCCCCTGCGGGGAAGACAAGGGGAGGGGAGGGTACGTCTTTTGGCTTCGCAGGTGGTCCCTTAGGGAGTGGGGAAGGACACATTTGAACCCATCGCCGGTGGCAAAACAGGGTGTTTTCATCCACTGCAGTGCTTTTCATAACCGTGGCGCACATCGGGAGGCCAACGTTTTCGTGGGAGAAAAGGCAACAGCTGTACGCAGCAGCGCTATGGCAGTGGCTTTACATGGGTGACCCCAAAGGAGAGACACGAAGCGTTTGGATGCAGGGCATGAAGCTTGATCGCAGAACTCGCCAGGCCTGCTTGTCTTTGCCTCTTGATTCTGGTGTGGCCCCTCGTGTCAGGGGGTCGGTAGGAGGTCTCTTGGGGTGAGCCTGCGGGTGAGCACATGAGCATTGCTACCCCCCGCCCCCCTTGTAATCCCCCCCATAATGTCAGGCCGGTCCCCCCCAGGGGGGGGGGGGTCACCAAGTAACAGTCACCCCCCCCAACCTCAGTTCCAGTGCGATCTAAAAAAAATTTTTCTGCGGCGCCTTTGGCGCCTAGTGTTTGCTATGCTTTTTGGGCTCAGTGACGGTTCCCCCCATGGGGGGGTTTACTACAGGTCACCTGGCTGTGGATGGGGGCCCAGGGTGTCCTGGTCAGTGCTTGGTCGCGTGATGGCGGCACACAGCTGCCCCAGCCGAGGACGTCGCAGACCCCACACAGACGACGCGCCCGCGCCGGCGGCTTCCCAAGGGCACACGCAATCCTCTGCATCAAGCAGCACCCGCGGACCGGTTGCCCGCCGGCATTGTCAAGCCTCTGTCAGCGTCGGTCGCACACCAATCGCTGTCGGTCAGGCACAAACCGCGGTCCGGTATGCACCAACTGCCATCGGTTATGCGCCACTGTCGGTTTCGCCAATCGCCGTCGGCTATGCCCATCGCCGTCGGTTGCGCCAATGGCCGTCGGTTGCGTGTCAGGCGCCTGGTCGACGGACTACAACCAGAACCAGATGTGCAGTCCACTGGTCCACTTGTCAACCATCGGTCAGGGCTACAAGAGGAGGAGGTTGTGCCCGCTCAAGGTCCTGCAGGCAGGCCCGTCTGGCTACTGGCCAAGACCCACACCGCCGCCCCCAGTAGCAGCCACAACGCCGCCGGGATCAGCGCGGCGATGCCCTGCTCCCCATCGCCGGCCTCGCCCCCGGGCACGGCCCCTCTGCGCAGGGCCGCGATCAGCGCAGAGCCGGCGAACAGCAGCGCTACGGCCGCCGCCCCGCCCTCTGTCCGGGGGGCGGCGGCCACGCACAGCGCGGCGGCGCCCAACGCCGCCTTCGCGGCCCCGGCCCGGGCCTCCCTCCATCCGCCGGCGAGCGCAGCGGCGGCGGCGACCAGCCCCAATGGGCCCAGCGGGCCCCAGGGCAGCGGGGCCCCGGTCACGGGGCTGCACACCGACAGCGGCGGCAGCCCCGCGCCGTGACACAGCCCGTCGACCATCGGGGAGGCCTGCAGCCTCCGCAACCCCCCGCGAGGGCCGGCCTTGGCGATGGGGGCCGTGGCGTGCATGTGCCCTAGATGTGCCCCGGGGGCAGTGAGGGGAGGCACGGGCCGGCTGCGGCCCATCACGGGTCTCAGCCCCACGGCCGGGCTGGCGTACTGCGCTCTGAAGGGGGAAAACGGTTGAATCATGAGGCAGAGGGCCACGCAGGCGGCGATGCCGAGGACGGCGACAATGCCGGCAGGGGAGTTGGGCTGGGGCACGCCAGTGGCGGGGCCGTTGGGGGTCTGGTAGTCAGGGCTGTTGGGGTGGATCGCTGTGGCCTGGCATGGGAGGGCGGAGGAGAGGAGAGGGGAGAAGAGGGGCAAGAGAGAGGGATAGAGAAGGGGTTGAGGCAGAGACGGTGCCAGAGGGAGGAGGCAATGCAGCGAGGGAAGGGGGAGAGGCAGAGGCAGATGGAGAGGGGGAGAGGGAGAGGGACTGAGCATGAGGGTGAGGGTGACGAAGTGGGAAAAGACGGGCAAAAGTAAAGGGAGAGGGAGAGGCAGAGGGAGAGGGAGAGGGAGAAGCAGAGGAAGAGGGACAAGGTGGGGCGAGAATTTCATGAATGACGGCGCATGGCGGTACACAAAGCCATCCACCAGGATTGCTCCGCTCCCTGGTGGTGTTGACATACTGGCCTTTCCCTGTTTTTTTTTCTGACTTGACACGGCCAATCAACTTGAGTGCACAAGAGAACAGGTGTTTGGAAATGGGCATCCCAGGCGTATGATATACTGGATTCCTGGGAATCCCTGAACCTGGAGGCACACCTAGGGGGTGTTGTCGCACGGTGTGTGCGCACAGTTCAATGTTTTTGGAACGTTCACTCAACTTTTACCCCATTGAACACCCCCCACAGAACCACACCCAGGGTCCCAATTTCTGCACCCTGCGGTCCTTGCTGGCAAACAGAATTTTTAATTTTTAGTCTGATGCTTCTCACAAGTCCCAAGGTCCCAATTTCTGCACCTTGCAGCCCTCACTGGCCAGGGACAAGGCAGTGAAACTCTGATTCAGGCACTGTGGATCTGGGGAACAAACGATACCCTAAAACATGCAGCGTGCGCACACGGTTCATGCAACTCCCCCCTACTACGGACTGACATGCAGAAGTAACACACACCTACTTGCGCCAATGTTCGGTGCCCTGTCATTCTACTGCTGGTCTAATCACGCACCGTATCCTATTCCTGTGGTTTGCATTCTACCACTCATGCCAACTCCAACTCCCGAATCCCCAAGAGCACTGCAGCACCTTCTCTCCCTTTCATGCATTTAAGCATGGCACACACACACACTTCCCATCGGAATCCCCTGATAAACCGTTGCCATGTATGGCATGCATCTGGTGTTGCCCCAGTGGTGGACTCCTTGTACTCCCCCCCCCCTCCTTGAAATCTCCCCCCCCCCCCAAATGTCATGACGGTTCCCCCCCGACGGGGGGTGGGGGGGGTCAGGAAGTGACTGTGGGAATGCACCACAGAATGGCAGCACTAAAACTGCAGCAGTTCCAGCATACCTAAAGACGGGGGGGGGGGGGGTTGCAAGGGGGGGGGGGGGTACTGTGCTGTGGTATTGGCAGACAACTTTTCACATAGGGCATGCTGTTCCTCCCCTGTCGAAGCCCAGGATGGCGTCACTATGTCATACCTTAGGCCAGGCCCATTGCCCGCATAAGAGCCAGTGCACCACTGCTTTGAATACAAACATCCCTCCTCCCTCCCCCTCTCCCTCCCCCTCTGCCAGCGCCCCCCCCCCCCCCCTTGGAACACTGGAATTTGTGTGGAAACAGGAATGGGGTGAGCAGACTTTAGTAAGCCGTACTCAGTAACAGAATAGCCCTCAACGGGGGAGAGGGAGAATAACAGATGAAGAGGGGGAATTGGAAAAGACATGGTGAAGGAAGGATATCATATTTAGGAGCTTTAGCCCATCGGCTGAGTGCCTTGCCCCTCCATCTGGGAAAAGGACATGGTGAGGGAGCTAGGGAATGGAAGTGCCAGACAGCCATGCAGAAAGGGAGGGTTTGAATGCACAACCTGGTGTACAAATGCAACACGCATGGCAATGACAAGAATACTGTACCTTGGATTCACCGCCCGACTTTGAAGGATCGGCAGCCGCATGCCATGCCATGGGCTGGACGCCTTGGCCCTCGCTTTGCTGCATTTTGGATATGCACTACTGTAGACAACGGGAAGGACCCAACAAAGCTAGTGTCACACAGCAGCAGACCTATCCGTCGGTGGGGGATGTACCTTGCAATGCCCCTACGTCATTAACTGAAGCCTGAACGAGCCAGTTCTACTATGTGAAGGACTTGACTCCTCCATGTATCCTCTGCATGCTGAACTGCTTTCACCCACTCCCAATATTGCTGTCTCCATCGCCTTTCATCTCCTACGGCTGTGGCCTCTTCTCTCTTGACGAGGACTGGGGTCCATGCATGCATGTGTCAATGCCCTTTGGTTCTCTGTTGGTCTCCTGAGCTTGCAGTGGACAGGACTCACGAAATCTGCTTTGGAGCCTTGTATATGTGCACCATCCTCTTTCGCCAAGCGAAACTGGGGGATTGGCTGCGCAATGCTGAACAAGCTGGGGATTAGGAGGCAGTGCGATGGCGTCCAATACCCGTACCGGTACTTGCGCGAAGCCTAATCGTGCACTCTGAAAATCGCCACCTTATGAATTCAGGTAACAATACGGTCCGAACATCAAGAGGAGGGTAGTTTAAACACACTGCTTTGCGCAGTCATGGCATCCTTGTTGTAACTCAGGGGCTCAAAGTTTGTATGGGCGGCTTGCAAACATAAGGTCACACCCTCTTGCCCAAAACAACTATTGCAAGTGGAACACTGTGATACAGGGTCTCTGTGCCTTGATAACGCTGAGCGCAGGGGAGGTACACTGCAAACGCATGTGAGCGCCCCTGCAGCAGCATACACACATACAAACACATGTACACACAGAGACAGACAGACAATGCTGAGAGCACGGTTGGCTCGTCCACCATCACAAAGCCTTGGGATGTGTACGGGCCACTTTAGTGCAGCGGGCCCGGGGGGGGGCGACCCCTCGGGTTTTGGACGCCAACTACCCCCCCAACTAACTGTTGGCCGGAGGCCCCTTGGGGGGTGGGGGGGGGGGGGGGGGGGGGGGGGGGGGATGGGAGGGGGGGGTCAAGGAGGGGTGAAAGTGGGGGGGGGGGTCTAGGAGGGGCTTGGGGGGGGGGGGCTCCGGGAGGGTCGGTTGGGGGGGGGGTTCCAGGTGGGGCGCATTGGGGTGGGGGGGGGGGATCCAGGTGGGGCGATTTGGGGTGTGGTGGGGAGGGGGGGGGCACAGGCTCCCCTTACCTCCCCTTGCCCTCCCTCTAACCATACCATCACCATAAACCTAACCCTAACCTTTGCAGCCAGCTACTATGGCCATGCCAGCCATGTTGATTGGGCTGAACAAGATGCCCCAAATTTTGTTGATGGCTGCTTTTGCCACATCATTGCTCTCCATTTTGGACCCCAACACTCACTCTGACGCTAGCCTAGGGTGAGAGCCAGGGCTAGGGTTAGGGCTAGGGTTAGGGTTAGGTGTAGGGTTAGGAGTAGGCTGAGGGTTGGGGGTGGGCGTTAGAGTCAAGGTTGGGTTTAAGGATAGTGTTGGGGTGCAAATTGGATAAAATTTGCCTTAGGGCACCTTTGGTGTTCATGGAGCATCAGGCGCCTTTGGCGCCCATGGACGCCTGAGGGCAACACCTTTGGCAACTAACTGTTGGCCGAAGGCCCCTAGGGGGGGGGGGGGGGGGGGGGGGGGCAGGGGTAGTTGGCGTCCTAGGACCCGCGGAGTCGCCCCCCCCGGAGCAGCGGGTTGGGTTCAACGCAGGGTTCAGGGGAGGGCTCGGGGAAGTCTGGGGGCTGGGCCAGGGCGATGCATTCATCAGCAGTCATGGCAGCTGCCACCGGCAGAAGAATGAGGAGAAGGGCGACGAACTTCATGGCCATCATTCTGGACAGTGCTGTGAGGGATTCAGAAAATGGTGTACTAGTGTACTGTAGTGCTCGGGTGTCGTTTGGTATGGTGTAATTGAGAGCAGTGTGGTGTAGTGTGGTGTGGGGAAACACAGCGGAATGCAGTGTAGTGTCATGCAGTGCAGTGCAATCCACTTCTCTTTGTTTCTGATTTTCAGCGAATGTTGCTGGAAGGTTGGTCGACAAATTAGATGCCGGGGGAAGGGGCCCAAAGAGCCCACTTTTGCAACCCCCCCCCCCCCCCGGTTGGGGGCTCTATGGGCCAGCTGCTGAAACAACCCCTTTACTAGAGCACCCCCTTCCCATGAAGGAAGCTCTTTGGCCTCTTCCGCCGACAATAGGACCACTCTATTCTGCTACCACTGCAGCAAAACATACCCCAAAAGATGCAGTGTGCGCACATGGTTCATGCAACTCCCCCCTACTACGGACTGACATGCAGAAGTAACACACACCTACTTACGCCAATGTTCGGTGCCCTGTCATTCTACTGCTGGTCTAATCACGCACCGTATCCTATTCCTGTGGTTTGCATTCTACCACTCATGCCAACTCCAACTCCCGAATCCCCAAGAGCACTGCAGCACCTTCTCTCCCTTTCATGCATTTAAGCATGGCACACACACACACTTCCCATCGGAATCCCCTGATAAACCGTTGCCATGTATGGCATGCATCTGGTGTTGCCCCAGTGGTGGACTCCTTGTACTCCCCCCCCCTCCTTGAAATCCCCCCCCCCCCCCAAATGTCATGACGGTTCCCCCCGACGGGGGGTGGGGGGGGTCAGGAAGTGACTGTGGGAATGCACCACAGAATGGCAGCACTAAAACTGCAGCAATTCCAGTATACCCTAAAGAATGGCGCGGGGGGGGATTGCAAGGGCGGGGGGGTACTATGGCGTGGTGTTGGCGGATGGCCTTTCACGTAGGGCATGTTGTGCCTCCCCCATCAAAGCCCACGATGGCATCACTGTGTCATACCTTAGGCCATGCCCATTGCCCGCATAAGAGCCAGCGTACTATTAGTCATAGTTGGGCACCTGCACTGGGAAGCCATGGCCTGGCACCCTATGTGGTCATGGGCAATGTCCTGAATCAACTACCGATTCGGCCATGCATGGAGGTAACAACCAGCTTCCTCATGTCGGCCATGGATCGGCCCCTGCACGGGGAAGCCATGGTCTGGCACCCTATGTGGTCATGGGCAATGTCCTGAATCAACTACCGATTCGGCCATGCATGGAGGTAACAACCAGCTTCCTCATGTCGGCCATGGATCGGCCCCTGCACGGGGAAGCCATGGTCTGGCAGCCTGTGTGGTCATGGGCAATGTCCCGAATCAACTACCAATTCGGCCATGCATGGAGGTAACAACCAGCTTCCTCATGTCGGCCATGGATCGGCCCCTGCACGGGGAAGCCATGGCCTGGCACCCTATGTGGTCATGGGCAATGTCCTGAATCAACTACCGATTCGGCCATGCATGGAGGTAACAACCAGCTTCCTCATGTCGGCCATGGATCGGCCCTTGCACGGGGAAGCCATGGCCTGGCACCCTATGTGGTCATGGGCAATGTCCTGAATCAACTACCGATTCGGCCATGCATGGAGGTAACAACCAGCTTCCTCATGTCGGCCATGGATCGGCCCCTGCACGGGGAAGCCATGGTCTGGCAGCCTGTGTGGTCATGGGCAATGTCCCGAATCAACTACCGATTCAGCCCTGCATGGAGGTAACAACCAGCTTCCTCATGTCGGCCATGGATCGGCCCTTGCACGGGGAAGCCATGGTGTAGCAGCCTGTGTGGTCATGGGCAATGTCCTGAATCAACTACCCATTCGGCCATGCATGGAGGCAACAACCAGCTTCCTCATGTCGGCCATGGATCGGCCCCTGCACGGGGAAGCCATGGTCTGGCAGCCTGTGTGGTCACGGGCAATGTCCTCAATCAACTATCCGTTCGGCCATGCATGGAGGTAACAACCAGCTTCCTCATGTCGGCCATGGATCGGCCCCTGCACGGGGAAGCCATGGTCTGGCAGCCTGTGTGGTCATGGGCAATGTCCCGAATCAACTACCAATTCGGCCATGCATGGAGGTAACAACCAGCTTCCTCATGTCGGCCATGGATCGGCCCTTGCACGGGGAAGCCATGGTGTAGCAGCCTGTGTGGTCATGGGCAATGTCCTGAATCAACTACCCATTCGGCCATGCATGGAGGCAACAACCAAGTTCCTCATGTCACCCATGGATTCGCCCCTGCAAGGGGAAGCCATGGTCTGGCAGCCTGTGTGGTCACGGGCAATGTCCTCAATCAACTATCCGTTCGGCCATGCATGGAGGTAACAACCAGCTTCCTCATGTCGGCCATGGATCGGCCCCTGCAAGGGAAGCCATGGTCTGGCAACCTGTGTGGTCACGGGCAATGTCCTCAATCAACTACCGATTCGGCCTTGCATGGAGGTACCAACCAGCTTCCTCATGTCAGCCATGGATCAGCCCCTACACGGGGAAGCCATGGTCTAGCAGCTTGTGTGGTCATGGGCAATGTCCTTGATCAACTACCGATTCAGCCTTGCATGGAGGTAACAACCAACTTCCTCATGTTAGCCATGGGTCGGCCCCTGCATGGGGAAGCCATGGCCTGGCACCCTGTGTGGTCATGGGCAATGTCCTGAATCAACTACCCATTCGGCCATGCATGGAGGTAATAAGCAGCTTCCTCATGTCTGCCATGGACCGGCCCTTGCACGGGGAAACCATGGTGTGGCAGAAATAAACAATGGTCGATGTTGAAATACAACCTCCGAAGTAGTTTTGACCACCGCTCTACGACTTGTATGAGCTCTCTTTTGAGGGATGGCAAAATTTTGGTCGGTGAAGGGCAATTGATCGGCAAAGGCGGTTGTTTTTGTAAAAATAATCGTTAAAAACCGGTTTTTTTCAAAACTACCAGGTTCCAAACCTTACCTTACCCCTCCTTATCTTAGACTATCACCTTGTCATGAACATCCTTAGTGATGGTGCATGAAGCTTAAGAAAGGGGTGTAATAAGTTGGGGCATTTGGGCCTTTTAGAAGCCTTCTGGAAGATAGCCCCCTTGTCCTAGCTACGCACAAGCCCCAAATTAACACGGTCCCTACGCCTACTGTAGCTTGGACAAGGGCGTAGCTTGCGTGTGACACATACAACTACCGGCATGGTGTGCCGATGCAAAGAAACGGGATACGGTGCACAAATATCCCAAAAATTAGAGCTATGTGGGTTCAAGTGGGCAAACACTGACAACAAATGTGTCCATGAGTCTATGTAACTATTGCTCTTATCTCCACTATAGAGAGCAGAGATCTAGGATACATTAGTAGCCATGCATGAATAATCACACTCCACATGCTTATAATGTGATTTAGTGCAGCAGGTCGGTTTCCACACATTATTCGGGGGGGGGGGGGGGGTTCGTGGGGTGAACCACAAAGGTTGGGTGGGTGGGTGGGTGGGTGGGTGGGGGTAGACCATAAAAGCATGAAAGGGTTCCAGTATCTTCCAGTGTGTCTGCAACCGCGGGGGGCAAAAGGTCCCTAGATTTCTCGGGTCGTATCTCGTGGGTACTGGGGATGGCCGCGAATCATTGAACCAAATCTCAGTGCGTGGAGTATGTTCAACAGTTCATGATGGAGGACTCCACACTGCACCATATCTACAATACATCGTGGGCACTGCCATGCACCGTGCTCTCACGCTCTCTCTCCCACGAATCCAGACTTAAGCTCGACCCCTGCTCACTCACACGGTCTGACGAGGTGCTAGGGCATGTGCAGTTTGTGCTGCACCCACAACAGTGTCGCCCTTCTAAAAACTGTCCTTCAATGGTCTCCACACTGTCGCTCACATCGGAGTCTAACTCGTGCGGACCCAAAGCCTGCCACTTTGAAGACTGCCGACGCTGCGTGGAGTATGTTCAACAGTTCATGATGGAGGACTCCACACTGCACCATATCTACAATACATCGTGGGCACTGCCATGCACCGTGCTCTCACGCTCTCTCTCCCACGAATCCAGACTTAAGCTCGACCCCTGCTCACTCACACGGTCTGACGAGGTGCTAGGGCATGTGCAGTTTGTGCTGCACCCACAACAGTGTCGCCCTTCTAAAAACTGTCCTTCAATGGTCTCCACACTGTCGCTCACATCGGAGTCTAACTCGTGCGGACCCAAAGCCTGCCACTTTGAAGATTGCCGACGCTGCACCTCCCTAACCCACTCACAAGAGTAGGCCCAATGCCTCACCCTCCCTTCCTCTGCCAATTGGTCAGCCCTCTCATTACCTATGATGTCTAAGTGTGAGGGGACCCACTGTATCGAGAACAAGTCCCCCCGTGCCTACACCAAATCCAGAAAAGGTTCCCACAAATCTCCGTGTCTCACATCCCCAGTGGTAGTGCGCCACTGATGACGCCGCCACACCGCCCCACATTCTGCCACTCCCTTATACACCCATTCCGAATCCACTACCATATGGAGGGGTCTCCCCGCCGGCTGTCGTGACAAAGCATAAAAAGCTGCTCATAATTCCCCCCTGTTATTAGTTTGATCCTCATCCCGTGCTGGTACAAACGATCTGTTGCGCTCGTCCCCCTCCCCGTACCAAACTCCATAGCCAGCAGTTGATAAGCAATCTTGGACGAGCCGTCGGTAAAAACCACGTCCCATCCCCCCTTCTGCTTGCGCATAAAGACAACCTCCTCAAAATCTCTGTATCCCTTACAAGTCGTTGTTTCTTGTGCGCTCTCTGTTGCTGTTTCGAGGGCGGTGTGATAACCGGCCGCGGTACCTTACGGTCGATGGAGGAGCCGGGCTGAAACCAGCTCTCCAGCACTGAAACAAAGTGCCACAGATCTTGACGCGACAGCGATATCTCAGTCTGTCGTTGCCAGACCTACAAATCGAAAGCCACTTGGCTATAAACATCTCCTTTGAATATGCCTCCCCCCGAAAACTCTTGGCACAGCGCAAGACCCACTGCGCCCTACATCCTACCCCCACCAACAACCCCTGCGTGGTGTCAAGCGATAGAAAGGGGGTATCCACTACCAAACGACTCGGTTCCACCACACTACCGTCTTTAGTCTGCACTACCCCAAAGGACTGGCGGACCAAATCAACATAACAGAGGACGTTAGGCACCCCCTGAGGAAATGCAAATGTGTCTCCTTTTTGCGGTCTATCGGACAGAGCTTATCCTCTGGATAGAGATGGCACATCCGCCCCCCCCCAGCTGGAGCTTACACCACAAAACCTTCTGTATAAAATCCAGATCCGCTGGCGGGAGCTTCAACAGCCACCATGGTACCCAAACCGACTTTTCTTGTCGCGCCTCATGCGGCTGTTTTGCCATAATTCGGCGTAGCATGGCCTGTTTTTGCCAGCCCTTGGGCCACGTGTCCTCCGTGTCCTCCAGATCCCACCTCTCCTCCCCCTTTGGGACTTGCTGGGGTGGCTGTTTCAAGGCTACACCCAAGAGGTCATACCTCCCCCTCCACGTCGTGGCAATATGTTTGCGGACATTGGCATGCACCCCCACATCCCCAAACACATGGCAGTACAACAGCTTGCCTGACCTCACCAGCTTGGGGCTATAATACGTCTGCCCCGACTTGGAAGTCACTAACACATTGTGCCAAACCGGCATGTCGTCGTAGGAAAGAGGTAGGGGCAAGCTCTGGTACTCCGACCTGGCCAGAGAAAAAGACCTGACATACCAAGCCAGAAAACCCATCGAACTGTGACGAACCGGCGCAAGTTGCATATAGCGCAGAAACCGCAAATCCAGCACCAGCCCCACCGACGCCGCCCATTGGCGAAAAGTGGCTAGAGCCCCCGCATCAAAGCGCTGTGGCTCCTGCAGCGTTGTGATGAAATTCCTTGAATGCAGCCAGTGCAAAAACACATGGGGGGGGGGGGCAAGGTATGACCCCCCCTCCGCCTCTGGGCGCGCCAAGTGGGTACTGGGGATGGGGAGGGGGCTGATCCATAAAAGTGTAAAAACAATGCTGAATGCTGCTGGCGTCACAAACTTGTTCCAGTTTTGTGGACGAAACCCCCCGTTTGGCTATGGGTGGCCGAGGGTACGTGGGGCAGCATGTCGGCTGCTCGCTGTTCATCGGGTCTCAGCTCTTTTCTGGTGTGGGCGGATTGCTACCCTCCATTCCCTTGCAACACACATAGCACACGACTGCGGCATCAATCGTCTGAGTCTGTCCCCTTAAATATTGTTCCATAAACATCACATCAATTCCGATGCAGAACTTATGCATTCCTGCACACCCTGCCTCACCTTGTGCAAGCAAGGGTACAGTTCAAACCAACGTGCAGTCGTACCAGGATGCTGCTTTTCAACCAGGGCAGGTGGGGTGCACTAATGAATCACATATGAAGCTAGAAAGGGGCGTATAAAGATCATCTGAGAAGAGGTCTGTCAAGGACATACAGCAGCTTGGGAGATGGGGAAGCGAAAAGATAAGTGAAAAACAGGCCGTTAAGGGGGAAAGAGCCAAATGCAAGACGGCATTGGCTATACTAAGCTGATGCCAAGTAGTAATTCAGCAAGCACGTCCTGAGAACAAATGATGAAGCGAAATTGTTGTTGGCGTCAGTTGGGCAGTTGGGCAGATTCCATGTAAGCCGTGTCTCTTAAGTTAACAATGAGTCAGCGGTTAATTTGGTCCCCATACAATGCATCACCATCACCCACTTGCCAAGCTACGCCACGCCAGGCCACGCCCACGCCCACACTCACCACACCCACACCCACACTCACAACCACGCCCACACCCACACCCACACCCACCACCACAACCACGCTCACACCCAAACCCAGACCCACACCCACACCACAGGACACCAAACCAAAACATCAACCCCACCTTCCTCAGAAACACAAATCACACATCCCAGAGGCAATGCATGCCTCAGCAGCAGCAGAGTGCCAGGGTCACCCAAGGCCACAGGTGATGTCTCCGGAGACTGAGTTCAGAAGGATTACAAAAGTGAAAGCCAGCCAACAAAGCAACATTTGCGTTGAGCTATGCTGAACGCTTGTTGCACGAAATTTTGTCTTTCACTGGGACCTATTGGGCATGGCAAAGCGTTGACCAGGTTGCCACGTGCACGACACTGGCACCCAGTGCAGGATGGGGGCTGGAAATCCAGTGGGGAACCATGAGCATTGCGGGGCTTGCGTGCGTGTGTGGGCATACCACATTGAAGAGGGAGAGAATACGGCGAACCGTGGCCGTTGTTGGGGTGCAGACTCCAAGAACTTTGGTTTCAAACGGAATCGCATTTAATGATCGAAGTAATGATCGAAGGATTGAGGCCTCAGACGACGCAACGCGTGGATTGGAGGGGGGTATGCGGCGGTGGCCAAGGGAATGGGGGGGAGCTTGGTGGGGCAAGCGCCCCAGGACGGCGCAGATGGCACCCCAGGCCGCACCACGTCCTGGGGCCTCCCCCCACCGCATGCGCCCCGGACCCGTGCTGATGCCCGGCCCACAGGCATGCGTTTTGTGTGGGCGCTGGGCCTCGTGACAATAGTGTTGGTTGAAAACCATGTAGAAACCAATAGAATTGGGGGGCAGTCTCCAGCCCAACGGCGTTCGTGCGCGGACACGAGTCCGTTCCGGGACCCCCTCATGCTCTCGGAGGTGGATCGCGCAAGAGAAGCCCCCCTCGCCCCTCTGCCGACGGGGCACGAGACTCCCGCCCTGCCTCAGGTCCGCCCCCTCGGCCATGGCCATCAGCAATGCACCCAAACAAGTGGAAGTGAGGGGCACAGTCGCGGGAACAAATTGTGTGATGAGCAGCACCCCCCCTTCCCCCCCAGCCCTTCTTTCCCACGAGAACGGCGTCATCATGCATTCCGGACCACACAAACTGCGGTCCGACAACAGTTAGCCGCATCAGCCGCCGCGCCAGCGCCGGTGCGGCGGGGGGTGGGGTGGGTGCTTGTTACCTTGGTTTGCCCCCCCCCCCCCCTGCCGACGCAGTCCAGGGGCGGGGTAGGCTGGCCCTGCAAGGCTCAGGGAAGGCCCGTTGGGGTTGGCCGCCGACACAGAAGCAGTGCACCACCGGCTGCTGGACCCCCCGGCGGTGCCCAACCGGACGGCCGCGGCCGGTGGCGCAGTGGGCGGGCAGCATGTGGCACCCAGGCTCTCCGGTGCTCTGGGAGTCCCAGAACTGAAGCGCAGGTGGGGGGGGGGGGATCCGTCGGTGGTGAAAGGGTCTGACTGCCACAACAATAGCATCCCCTGAAGTGCCGAGGAAATGTGGGAGGACAAGCAGTGCCCTGCCAACTATGGGCAGGCAACCACCATTCATCAACTGCCAGACCCAGTGGTGGTGGACAGGGTCCACCATACAAATGACTTATGGCCCATTGAATAAATGCAGCAAACTGAAACAAAGACGCTCCTGAGCAAAAACGGGGTGCCAGGCTGTTGGGGAATCAGATTCGGGTCCATCCCACAGCTGCAGGAGAGGACTGAAGACGAGTGGACTTAGACGGGCAGACGGACGGACGGACGGATGGACGGACGGACAGACAGACAGACAGACCGAGAGAAAGACAGACAGACAGAGAGAGAGAGAGAGAGAGAGAGAGAGAGAGAGGTACACACACACACACACACACACACACGCATAGGTCAGAGGTCGCAACAATACTCTGTGCCAGTGCCGTTGATCAATGCAGGTGTGCTGTCATGTTTGCCAACCACCCACCCACACATGCACACACAACTGTGACGACCAAAACAGAACTGTAAAAGACATCACGTCGATGCTATGAAGTACAGAGGACACAGTCAGCAGCTGCCAGTACCAAACAGAACAGGGTGAAGTGCAGCCGTGACGCATATACCCCCCCCCCTTGCACAAGCATGGCCGCGGTCCCCAAAGTCCAGGCAAGACAGCGCTTCAACGCCCACCCGTGCTTAGACAAGCCCGTGCTTGTGCGCCGCACACACGACAGCAAAGCACGGTGCGCGACAGCCATGCCGGGAATAGCAATGAATAGCAATAGCCATGGCCGAAAATCACATCATGACAGACAGCATGGGGTTGCGATGTGTGGTACAATGTTGTTATGCACAGAATGCACGATCACAGATATGAGCGAGCCCCTCTTTCCCTCTACAAATGCGTCACAAATGCCCAATCCTGCGTTCAGGACCACACAAAAAAGCGGTCCCAAAAAATCCCGAAAACAGCGGTTCAACGCCCACTCCGTGCTTGGACAAGCCCATGCTTGCGCAAGGGGGGGTACTTACATACACTCAGCTGTCGGCTAGAAACCTAACAATACACTGCTCAAAACCAGCGATTGGTGCTCTGGGCCCACTGCAACCCAGGTTCACCCAAGTCATCCCTCTCCATCAGTGAGCACCTTGGTGTGACGTTTCACTGACTTCAGTCGCCAACTTCCGGGAGGGGTAGGTCGCTGCACCAAGGGTCCAATTGCAACCCACACACACACACACACACACACACACACACACACACACACACACACACACACACACACACACACACACACACACACACACACACACAGACACACACACACACACACACAGACACACACACACACTGCATCAAACGTGCAATACCCAGCTTCTGGAGCCACCCCATCGCGCTGCTTTGGGTCATGGGCGCATGATTTGTGAACGGGGCTAAATTTGAGTACAACCGTGTCACAAGATGACACGCAGAATGTGCAGTGGTCTGTGGTTTGGGAGGGCCAGCGTTGGTTATGGTTTGGAAAAGGGAGTATCAGGGCTTTGGAGCCGGGTTTTGGAGGCTGATAGCCAGGTCTAGGGCTGATGGCCAGATGTCGCGCAAACAGGGGTGTCGAGGGCAAGAGGGAGGGTAGGGGGCTGCCGTGGCCAAGGGCATAATGGGATGAGGCTGTTGCCATCATGCACTTGGCGTATGCAGGTGACGGACACTCTCTCTTGGTGATGGCGCTTTGCAGTCTCCAGAGCACCTGCCAGCGCCCTCACGCACACGGGAGGACAGACATTGCAACGCGCAACAGAACAACACGGACTCCGGAGAAGAAGCCGAAGCGAAGGCGGTCTGCAATAGATGACAGGGCCCGCACAACCCACGGGCAAGCGGTTCTTCGGGGGTTGGGGTGGGGGGCATTGGAAGGGAAGGGGCCTCTGATGGGGTCCCAGGAGCGATTAGACGGGCGGTTGGAGGAGGTTTCCAAAGCGGTTGGGGGCAGTTGCTGTCGGTTACAAGTGCCATTGAAGCTGGCACGTGCGGTCAGTGAGACAGCGGCTGGGCCATAGGCTGGTAACCCTGGAGGCGGGGGGCCGGGGGGTTCCTCCCCCCCTTCCAATGCAACCCTGGGGGTGGGGTGGGGGGCATCACAGCGACACAAACAGAACGGGGCGGCCGTCTCAAGCTTGACGTGCGTGTGCGTGCGTGTGTGCCAAGGCCCCCGTCTCCATTGCATGTACAGGATGCGGGGTCCAACCCCCTCCAGCCATGCGGAACCTCTGCCATGTGGAACACGGACAAGAGTTGTTGCCATGGGTGGTGCAGGACCCCCTCGCACGCTCAGGCACAGCGTCCGCTCCCCTTTGAACACTGCGCCATGCCTCTTGCGGCATTGCAGGACCTCTTCACTTTCGGGTGCAACGCGCGGAGGGCAGCCCCCCCACAGCCCGCACAACAACCCCCACGCACGGGCGTTGTGGAGGACACGGTAGGAAGGATGGCACACGTCTGATACGATGAAGACCCAAACCGCTGTCGCGCATGGTGTGCTGCGGAGCGAGGAAGCAGGTTACCCTGCCCACCGTCCCCGTGTGCCAGCCCGTGCTACACAGCCTGGGGGAGGGGGGAAGGGGGTTAATCAAGGTGAGCCGGGAGGAGGGGGGGGGGGTGTTGCCGAAGGGGGCAAGGCTGGGTCAGCAGAGGGACACACGCAGGTCAGGGACGTACCGGGGCTGCATCCGCCGCAGAGGGCCAGAGGTGTCGTCTGTAGCCCCGGTGCTGGCGCGACCAGAGGACCGGGGGGGCGCGGGTGGGCACTGAAAAGAGACCTGAGGGTCGTGCTCCGATCCAGAACAGACGAACGGCGCCTCCGTTTCGGGTTTCGGATGCGCCGTAGTGCGGGGGGGGGGGGGGGGGCTGTGGGTGCGGGGCCGCAGGAGTGTGAGCCGGCCCCATGACGGGCAGGGGCTCACGCAGTCGCGGCGGCGCGTGGGGCAGACTCGGAGGGTGGGATTGGGAGTGCGCGCGCGCGCGCAGCGAGAGATCGGCGCACTACCAACAGACTTGATTTGACGATGCAACCAGCGCTTAGTGACCGGAGGGGGGGGGGGGGCATTTGGGGCCCTGACAAACCCCCTGCTGACCCCCCAGCCCCCCCACATCAGAAACCTGTTCCTCGGCAAAAAACAGAATCTATAACAGGGGCCCGCAATCGGAGGGCGATTGAGGGTACACAAACCTGTCTTTTGGCCTTGAACCCCTAGCCAGTTCGATGGGCCACTGAGCAATGGCCTGGCTGCGCCCCAAACAGAGCAGCCGGTCACTCGTGACGTGGCAACGAATGCGGCACAGACCTGCGCCAGCGGTCGGCCCGAAATCGCGAACGGGGGAGGGGCTGAGGGTGGCACGCGCACATATCACGGCCCGCCGCTCGCCGAACTCCGTAGGACCCGCCACCAGCCCATGCTTGACTCAGTAGGGCCCGCCCCAAATGGCTGCTGGACACGAGCGTCACGCATGATCGGGCAACCGCCAGCAACGGCCTCCGCAACCACTTTTGAAACTCCCCTTCAGCCCCCCTCGCATTCAAGTTGCACCCCGGGTGCCCCCTCCCCGGGTGCACTCCTAAGACTAGCGCAAACGTTGGTGTACTGCACCGGGCCCCAGGGCATTGCTCTCAGGGGGAGGAGGGGGTCTACCAGCATTTATGCGGAGAGGGTGACAGGGGCTCTCCCTTGCGGGGGGCACCCGGCTCAGGGCGTCCGGATATGCACGGCGCGTGCGCACCAATGCAGAACGCGCGTCACATGTCACGCACCGGGTTACAGGCGCATGAACATGTCACGTGTTGAAGCGTGCGTGGCAGTGTGGATGCACATGCACTTCCGGGCCTGACGCGGGTCTCGGCCCGCGACTCATCGCGCCCTCGTCCCCGACCCCCCCCCTTGTGTTTCTGGGAGAGGGGGGATATGTAGTGGAGAGGGTGGGAGGTAAGAATGTGGGGGCAGCGGAGAGGAGTGGGAGGCTATGTGTGTGTGAGATGGCTATTTCTGTGTGTGTGTTTTTTTTTGGGGGGGGGGTTCGTGAAGGCTGGTGGGGTGCCTTGTAGAACAACCGGCATCCAGTGTGTATGACCTCCTTGTTGAGTCAGGTCGGGTGGGGGAGGGGGGGACTGGGGAAGAGGCTACCATGGGGAGGTTGAGCAACAGGAGCCTTGCAAACGACGTGCCACGAGTGCTCCCGGCCTACAGAGGAATCAGACAGGTGCGCACACGCACTGAGGGTTGGGGGTGGGGGCTGCACAGTGCACATCAGGGGCCATCAATATCGGTAATTTCGGACACGCTGATGTTTTGTCTACTTTTGGGGGGTCCAAAAAAAGGGGGGGATTATCTAAAACATGACCCCTAAATTTTGGGCCTTGGAAAAAAGGGGGGGGTTTCTCTTTTGTACCAAAAATTGCACGTAGAGCGGCAAATTCTGCCAAAAAATCCGGAAATAAATGATTTTACCCAGTGTTCATAGCAAGATACCTTGGGCAAGGACGCGGTGGCCTAACGGGTAAGCATTTGCGAAGCGAGCTCCTCCACTCTAGACCCTCACCAAGCTAAAGGGCCGGTGCCTAAAGCCGCCCACACCCACTGCCATGAGGGGGGCCATTTACTTAAAGTCATCAGCAATGCAGCCCAAGGCCCCAAACAGACTGCATGCATTGGCCACCCCATATTTCTCCAACAAGAAAAGAGTGCAATTGATCAATAGCAAAACACAACTGCTCATGAGGTTCAACATGGCACATGGGATGAGAGGGAAAGAAAGACAACAAGTGTACAAACACAACCAAAAATCAAAGGTTTACCACTTTGACCACGCGTCACCTTAATCCTAGCGAAAAAAAAGGGCGTTTGGTTAATATGCATACTGTCATTTTTCAGTAATTTTGGGGACGTGCAAAAAACCGGGGGGTTTGCCCAAAACCATCAGCGTGCCCGGAAACCCCCAAAGTCGATGGCCCCTGTTGCACATTTCATCGCATTTGGCTGCTGCTTGGGGGAGGGGGGGGGGGTCAGTGTATGCAGCCGCTCACAGCCGCGCACAAGCCACATGCACGCCCATGCACATGGGTGCGCGCAAACAGGTCGTGCACTCACGCACACGCCCGCACGCACGCACACGCGGCGTTGGGCCACGCGTCACGTGAAAGACTGCAGCTCAATCAGCGCATTGGTTGGCTGACTAGACTATGCGGAAGAGGCGGGAGAAAGCCGCCGTGCGATGGGGGCGAGAATGTACTTGTACTCGAGTTCAAAGAATTTACAGTGGGCGTCAAGATCGGCGTACCTGTGGAACACAGGACAGGGGCAAGCATGTGCAGTCCCTTGGAAAAAATTCTTGTGTGGCATGCTGCGGCATGCTTCAACCTGCACATGTGGGTACCTGGCGGTCCGATTTTTAGGCAAAACAGCTTCGCAGTGACTTGGATCTCCGCCCCAGGCCCCAAACACACCTTCTTTGATGTAGTTAGAATCATATAGGAACGCAAAATGTCTCTCAACTGAAAAAAAATATTTCATCCCTCGGTTTGTACATGTTCCTTGAACAATAGTATGCTAGATGCAGTCATTACTATGCACTAGCTCAAGATTTCAGAAGCATTGATTCAATTCTTGGTAAGCCCAATTTTTGTCACCTGTCCCTGTCCCACAGTAGTCAATCTGATGGGTGGGGGCTGTAGTGCAGCCTTGACGTTCCCATTTACCATCGGAATTTTTCTTGTTTTTGCCCAGGACATGGTCGTTCAAAACAGCCCCTTTTGAACTCAACCATGTCGCACAGAGGTTGCAGTAAATCTTTCCAGGCCCACCCTCTCCTGAAGCATCAGTCAATGTCAAATGTTCACCAATGCCTTCACCAACAGCCCACTGCAAGCAATTGCTGGTGGTTCTGGTTGTCTCCTTGTTCTGGTCCCATCTGATTGGGAAAATGGTGTGTTGGTGTTGGTGGTGGCAAGATAGATCAGACAGAATGTCTCCAGCGCAAACAGAACAAACAGAGCAGACCAACAATTGTGAACCACCATAAACAAAGCAAAATCCCTGGTGCTGCAGCATACTGCGGCTGCACATGCTTGGACAGGGCGCAGGCCTCACTGCTGCTATCGCTCCTCCTCCTGCCTCTGCTCCCTCCTCCTCCTCCCTCCAGCAGAACCTCCGCTCCTCCTCATTCTGCTGCTGCTGCTGCTAGTCCTCCTCCTCCTCCTCCTCCTCCCTCTGCTACTCCTCCTCATCCTCCTCCTCCTCCGCCTCCTCCTCCTCCTGCCCTGCTCAGCCTCATTCTGCTGCTCCTCCTCCTGCTCCTCCTCCTTCCGCTGGAACCGCGTGTGTAGACGCAAGCAGCCGAAGGCACCCAACCTCCCAGCAGGCACAACGGATAAGGGGCGGTGTTCCCACATCAATCGGGTACACACAGAAGCTGCTACGTGCCCCCGGCAAGTCCCACCCCAACCAGCAGGCGGCACAATGAGCACACATGGTGGGTAAGTAGCTGCCCAAGGAGTGCTGTGTAGATAGTGTTGCGCATTAGTCGCTGTTCCGCATTCAACACAGGACCGGGGTGGACAAGTGTGTCCACTCGGAGCAACGCGGCATGACACGAATAGCAAATGCACAAGCGCGGACACCACGTGAGACAAGAGAAGGGAGAGCTGCGTTGTGCAGAGTGCATACAAAGCGCAGGCAATGCAATACCCAATAGCCCCTACATTGGTAACGGGGCAGGGGTACAGTGGATAACAGTGCAGCGGGGTGCAGATGCAGGCAGTCGCGGCAAGGACCCTCCTCCTGCTCCTCTGCTTATCCTCATTCTGCTCCTCCTCCTCCTCCTCCTCCTCCTCCTCCTCCTCCTCCTCCCCCCCTCCTCCCCACCCCCTCCTCCTCCTCTTCCTGCTCCTCCTCCTCCTCCCCCCCCTCCTCCCCACCCCCTGCTCCTCTTCCTGCTCGTCCTCCTCCTCCCCCTCCTTTCCCAGCATGCAAACCCCTTCCAGCACAGCCTTGGGAGTATTTAGGACGAGAAGGTAGAACTGGGCGCCGGGCGGCATGGGGGGATGAGGACCCTTTATCCCTGATCCCCCTGTCACGCCTGTTCTGGGCCTCTGGCAGTAGAGCTCTAATTCATCCGCTCATCAGCGAAACAGAAAATAGAATTTCGCACTCAATTTGTCCAATTGGCGACACAAGGCAGCCACTGCCGTGAGGAGACACGAGCGCACGAACCAGAGGTGATGGCGGGACACACACCGAGGCCCGAAATGAGGACGGTCTCAAACCCTGACATGTCTGGCTGTCCAGTCGCGGAGTTCTGTCGCGGGATGGGGTCCACATCCATGCTGTGTGACCGGATGAGAGGGACCTGGAAGGAGCAAAGGGAGGAGGGGGAGGGGGGGGGGGGGGGCAGGGGACCGTTCCTGTGGCGGTCGTGGCTGTGACCACGTACATGAGGTACGCACTGCCACGTGACTTGCGTGCCCCTACCCAATCCATTCCGGACCATCTCCCCCGACTGCTGCGGGATCTGCGGCTTTGAACGGGCAAAAGCGCCAGCTGTGCTCCACACGGCACGGCACCACGGTACACAAACGCGTAGTCCAGTGTTCCAAGAGGGGCCCGGAATTCGAAAGGGCATGGACACAGTCATGGGGCCGTGGATACAATATGCTGAGAACTGGCACGACAATGCGACCCCGGAAGACTTCCACCACTCAGCTTATCCCCAACCCTTCTGCGACCTGCTGTGCTGGCAATCATCCGGTGCACTGGCCCTCATGGCCTAACGCCCTTTGGGCACTGCTGTTGTGGTGGGTGTGGGGCAGGACCCCCCAGGGGGGGGGGGGGTCGTTCAGGGTCCTGGCAAACCCCAGCCGACCCCCCAGCCCGGGCCAGGCCTTTGCTTAAGCGGGGGGGGGGGGGTTGCCCAAGGATTACACAACCCCTTGCCTTGTGCCTTTGCTTGCCCCCCAACCACCTGCAACCGCCCCTCCAACCGCCAGTAACTGCCCCCAACCGCTTTGTGAGTCACCTGCAACCTCCATTGTAACTGCCCCTGGGGCCCCCTGAGCCCCCCCCCCCCCCTGCTTAAGCAAAGGCCTGCCAGCCCCCCACATCAGAACAACCTTCCTGAGGAAAAAAAATTCCATAAAAGGGCCCCGAAACCGGAGGCCGATTTTAGGTACACAAACTCTTTTTGCCTCTGACCGCCCCCCCCCCCCCCCTCCCCAGCCGGTCCACATCAGGGGGCAGTCCATTGTCTCAGCCACCCCTCCTGACGACCAACGACCTGCAGCTGCGCACGCGACCGATAGTCCCAGCCCCATGCAGTTGAGCCCCAGGGGCATCCAGTTTGAGTCCCCAAAGCCCAGGGACGGTACCGCCGTGCCCTCGGTGGGCTGGTGCGCAGGCACAGCACACGGCACGGGCACCCACCTGCTTCACTGCCTGGTATCCATGGCACCCCATGGGCCAGTCGGCCGCGTCGTCGGTGAGCTCGTCGGCGGTACTGTCATCCTCCGGCCAATCCTGAGGGCACGAAAAGCAAACAAACCGGAATTGTCTTCTGCGTTTCCCAGTGCTCACAGTTGCGGCATACGCCCCGGTACTGTGAGCGCGACGACAGCAACGCACGGCAATCTGGGGAAACCTGCACCCTCGACTTCGGGTGGCGGCAGTGGTGGTGGTGCAGGCAATACCGGTGTATGGACAGTGTGCTCTGTGTTTGTTGAGGGTCCGCAAGACGTGGCCCCGGTACAACGTCCTGTGGCATTTGTTGGCGCAGGGGGTTGCCACAAAGGCCGAGTAAATGTGCCGGTGCGCCGAGGGGGGGTGGGGGGGTGGGGGGGGGCTGGGCGAGTGGAGCCGGCAAACATGACGTGGCTTCGAACCCTGGTCACAAATACCCTCAGTGCAATGGACTTCAGGGATGAAACGATCGTGCAAGGCTGAAGGTTGGCTGGACAATGCTGGAGATTGGCTGGAGATTGATGAACGTTGGCTGGAGGGTGCTGAAAGTTGTTGAAGGTTGCTGGAGGCTGCCTGGAGGTGCATAGCTGTCACGGGAGCAATGCAAACATGATCGGCAATATCAAACTGCAATGTTTTCCACAGATGCATGTTGTCCGGAGATACACGTGGGTGGCAATCCCCCTTTCCGGGATCCCCCCCCGCCGCCCCACTCAAAAGCTGTACAGCCCGCCCCACGCTCCCCCGCTGGGCGGCGGATGTGTGGTGCGCCTCACCGCCTGCCCCCCCGGAAGAGGCCAAGGCCCCTGCCCCCGAAGAGCTTGGTCCCAAAGCCCAAAGCCCAAAGCCCCCCACTCCGACTGCCGTATCCGCCGCCCGCACCCGCCGACAGGGCCTGTCCCGGACGACCCAGGGCACCGACGCACGCCCGCACACACGTCTGAGTCGGAGTGAAAGCCAATGGCCATCTGCTCCAGATCGATGGCCTTGTCGGGCGTTGTGCTGACGTCCGTATGGCCCGTTTGCAGGGGCCCGGCGAGGCCGTTCCCATCCTCGGCGGCCGCGTGGGTGGGCCCCTCCGCCTCGGGCACGCGACCGTCCTCCTCCACACTGCACTCGCGGATGCCGGTGTCGGACTCGTGATAGCGCGTGTTGAGGGCCTCAGGCGCGTGGCGGTCGTGTGGCCTGCGCGGAAGGCAATGTGGGGGAGGCGGTGGAGGGCCGCCGACCGAGCGGCGTATGGTACGGGGCGCAGGACGATTGACGATGGGAGGGACGCGTGCTGTGGGATGGGCTTGGGAGACAGGACGGAGGGCCCGGTCAAGGGGAAGTCATCCCGACGGGCGTTGGGTCGGGTGCACGTCCAGTTCTGATGCCCCTTTGTTATTTCGCCGATTGTCAAACAGCGATGCGCGGGGGGGGGGGGGGCGTAAAAACGCAACGAAGTCGAGATTGGTAGAGGGAACCGTCCAACAACAATACACAACGATGACGACGACGACAACGACGAGGAATAACTGAGTTTTGCTGCTGATTGTTCTTGTTGTTGTGATGTTTTGTGGTGTCCGGTGCGGGAATGGGCCATGTCGACAGGTGGGAACCACAAAGATACGGGGGTTGCAGGTGGACTTGTTGCCCTCGGAATCGCGTTGTAAGCCACGTAGCCAAAGATACGGCCCGCCGCCGCCGCTGTCGTTGTTGCTGCTATTGGGGGAACAGGCCGCGCCCCCTCCCGGGCGCACCCTCCACCACGAGAGCAGGGGGTCGCACACCACGAGGCATTGCACCCGTTCGCCGGGCCATTGTACAGTGGTGGCCGCCGACCCGGCGAGACTTGGGGGAGCCTCTGCGGCTGCTTGGCCGCAGGGCCCCAGCGCAGCTCTTCTACCAGCGTCTCTGTCGGCGCCTGCGGAGCACGAGGCGGTGACTGTCAATGCAGATGGATGATGTCATGACGCACTCCTGCACTCCTGCAAAAACTAACGACACCAAGCGCTAACCACACTGACAACAGTAGCTGCTGCTGAAGCAGCAGCGGCAGCAAGAGCGGCAAGCGGTAGGAGTGGCAGCAGCGGCGGCAGCACCGGGAGCAACAGCAGCGGCGGCGGCGGCGGCAGCAGCAGCAGCAGCAAGAGCAGCAGCGGTCGCAGCAACGGCAGCAGCAGCACCAGCGGCAGCGGCAGCAGCAGCAGCAGCACCAGCAGCACCAGCAGCAGTGGCAGCGTCAGCGGCAGCAGCAGTAGCGGCAGCATCACCACAGCACACCTCCAAAGACTGCCCCAGAACGCCATCAGCAGCAGATGAATCCGGATCCTGCGGGCCCTCCGCGCAGACAGAGACCGCGGATGCCCCGGAAGGGCCCGACACAGGGGCCTGATCGGGATCGCTGCGAAAGAGACAAGCGGCGAAGATGGCCTCACAACCGACTGCACAGCCGTGTGCAATGCCGTTGGGGTGGGGTGGGGCATCAGATGGACTCTTCGCGTGCGGGGTACAGAGGGGGCCCGGTACCTCAGACCTGGACCGCACACCGCTCCTGAACGCCGATTGTCAGGGCGCCCCCCAACTAGAAAAAAGAACATGCTGCGTCACTCACTGTTCAAAAATGGGGGTTACCACGGCGGTTGACCGGCAACCGCCGTCGGTTGCACAGCAACCGGGCGCTCCTTGATGAGGAAGCAAAAGAAGTGGGGGATACTGGAAAGGGGGGAGGGGGTCCGTGCGAAATGCGGAATGGCAAAATTGATGCGGAGAAAACTTGGCCCCAATTGCTACGTACCACTGAAAAATTCGGTACGACCCCCAGATCGTGACATGACACACGTAGACTGTGAATGGTGGTTGTTCTTTCCCGCGGGCCTTTGTTTGGCTCCTACAGACATATTGCAACAGCTCCAAATCGCCTGCCAAAGATCCTCTGTAGAGAAAACTGCGCGGGCAGAAGGGGTTTGCGCATCCCAAGAGCGATGGCTATAGACCTTCTAATACCGTGGCAGAGTTTGGCACACTTCTGTTGTGCCAAATTTTGCCTGTTCCAAACCCCCTGTGTGACATTCCGTCTGGTTGTTGTTTCTTTACGGGGCCCTGGACAGTCACCCGTTCTTCCCTCCGCATGTTGCGTCGGGTTGCTGCTTTCTGTCGGCCGCTGCGGCCGGTGCTCTTGCTGGTGTTGTTTCCGCGTTCGCGGAGCCCAGTGGTTGGTGTGCTGGGGCTGTGCTGGATGTGGCATGGTGTGCCGTTTGCGCGTCAGCGGCGCCCAGTAGTTGGCATATTGAGGTTGTGTTGGTTGTTGTGGGGGTCGTTTGACTGTTGTTGCTGTCCACCCACCTCCGTCCTCAGGCTGTCCACACCCTGCCTCTCTGTGTTCCCGTGTGCGTGAGCCCCAGGTGCCCTGCTCCGCACGGGCCCCAGCGGTGGCCCACTGGGCGCAGACGAACAATGGCGCTGTGCCGCAGGGGCCTTAGGGTTGGCTCCTTGGGTGCCTGATCCCCTGCGCGCACTGGTGGCTCCACGGAACGCATCAGGGGCCCCAGTGGTGGCCCACTGGGTGCAGGTTCTCCTGAGCGTGGACGGACAAAGACGTTGCGCTGCAGGGGCCCCGGGGTTGGCCCTCTGGGTGCCCCATCCCCTGCGCGCACTCACCATTTTACGCAACTCCTCAGGGGCCTCGCTGGCCCACTGGGAGTCCGATCTCCCGGCCGACCCCCCTGTGGGGTCAATAGGTCTCCTCGACGGCCAATATTCCTGTTGTGCGCAATGGCGGTGCAGGGGTACACTGGGTCGGGCTGGGGGGACTACGGGCGGGGTGGCCCCCCGCTCTGGTACAAGAGCGCCCTGCGTATTGGTGGTGTCCCCGTCGATTGTTTTGCTCGGGATATTGCGGACCGGATCGTGTCGGACAAAGGCCGTTGGTCACGCCGCTCCGTCCGTCATCATCTCGTCGGCCGAACATCACCGTGGCCGACGACCCGGTCACGGCACGACCACCAGCGCCCCCCCCACCGGCACTGTACCACCATTGAACTCCACCAACATCGCCATCCCCGCACCGCAACAGACGCACCTGCCTCCGCTCGCTTCCGGTTCTGCGGGGGCCAGAGTCTTGACTGCGGGCACCCCCGACAGATCACGGGCCCGACTGGGACGACCAAAGGGCCGCTCGGTGGTGATGGCTGAAGAAGAAAGGCCGTGCAGGCAGCACCCGAACACTGTGACTCGCACCTTCGATGGGGAGAGAGCGCACTCACTACAAAGCATAGCACGAGGCCCAAAAGGGGCAGGGGGGATGGTGCATATGCCAACGCTTCCGACAGGGGGGACCATTTTCAAGGCGGCGGGGGGGGGGGGGGTTGCCACAAAGGCTCAGGAAGTGTGCCGGTCGGTACTTCGGGGTAGTCACGGGTTTGGGGTTTTCAGGAGAACTGTCTGCGTGACAAAATGATGTGAAAATGGGGCAATGGGGGCGGGGGGGGAGGGGCTTCAGTGTAGTTCTGGACCCCGACACCTGCGGCGGAGGGGGGCGGGGGGTCCGGAGGGGCGTAAATAAGTCATGGCTGGATCTGGAAGAGGGGGGGGGGGGGTATTTCTTTGGCAACAACACCATGACAGCACTCTGGGTGCTGTGGGAGGCGCATTCATGCGTCTGCCAAAATTCCCCGTTGTTGGTTTTTCCTCTTCTGTGGAGTGAGGTCGTGTAACCCGCCACCAATGTGTAGTAGTCAAACAATTCAGGAGGAATACGAATCTGCGATGTCCACAACCTCCAACCGCCCTCACCACATCCCCCCCTAGCGCGGCAACGGTGGTCGCGCGCCAACAGACCGGCGGCACAGATCAGTCCTGAAACCATGTCCTGGCAACCGGTCGCAACTCCAGAGGGCAGTAGAGGATGGGGCTTGGGCCAGGGCTTGAAGACAAAAGAATCGTTCGAATCCCATGACACTTGGTACGGCAGCTGCCGGTTGGACACCAACAACCGTCAGCGTACGGCCGACCGCCGGCTGTGAACCGCCGACCGGCAAACCGAGACCCTCGACTCCATCGGTCGCTAAAAAACACAGACCGAAAGAAACGTCTCGTCCCTGGCGGGCACGGTCCCTGACGGGAATCGCTTCCTGGGACCAGCGCAGCCAAACCCGGCCCGGCCCGGTCCCGGTGTTGATGCGTCTGCCTTGCCCCACCCCGCACAGTCCCTGATGGCGCCGGATGCAGACCTGGCTTGGATCGCTTTCTGGCGACTTTCACGCTCTCGGATCTCGCTCCCAAAGCGTTGGCCAAGTGCCCGCTGCTGATCTTGCGAATCAACGGCATCGACGATGCCGATCCCGGACTCTGGACACAGTGGGGGCAGGCAGTCGACGAACACACATGCCGTTCTGCATTTCCTCCCCCAACCCTAGGTACAATCCATTTGCGGCAAACTCAATCGCGGTGTTTGCCCCGTGCGCGGGCGACAGACATGATGGTCAATGGGTCCCAAAGTTAACTTCGCGAATTTGAGGAGTGCAAATCGCAAAAACATACGAAGCCCCCAAAACAGAGGATCACTACAGCAGTCTCCTGCGCACAGGGCAGGCACGCCCTCCTCTTCCCTCCCTCTTCTCCCCCCCCTCCTCCAAAGCCCTGTTCCATGCCATGGCTCGTGCCCATTTGCCCTGCACGACCCCGACACTCTGTCGCCCGGTGCCATGCCTTGTCGCCTGCGTGCATCTCCTGCCCCACAGGACCGCCAGGAAGGCTTTTGCCCTTGCCTCTCGTCTTTACTTCCAGAGGGTCCGGTTCCTTCGCCTCCTTCGAGTCCTCTTGAACGTGCAGTTTCGCAATCTGGTCCAAGTGCACAGTCCCCTGACCCACTTGCGCCTGGCTGCCGGTCTGCGTCAGCGTTCTTGTCTGCAGTACAAAGGCGAGTGCACTCCCGACCCGACTTGCCGCTTGCGTTCGCCAGGTCACACGTGATCAGAAGGAGCACGTACGGGTCCTACTGGTTCCTACTGAGTTCCGGTACGACAGGAGCCGATATTACTGAGTGGCACAAGGTATGGGGGGCTGATTCCTAAGGAACCTCAGTTCCCCTGCGGAACACCAGCGGCCTGTCTGCCCCCAAGGGCGAGGGCCCGACCAAACGTCAGGAGATTCTGAAGATCTATCATCTGTGGCGATGTGTCCTGTGTCAAGAAACACAAAAATACAACATAAATGTTCACGGCGCCCTGGGCTAAGGTGGCCCCCCTTTGCCCTGAGGACTGCACGGCGCGCGCAGTGTGTCACATGCTTCCACCCTCTGTGTGGGTGTGGGTGAAATGCCCGTCCCGCTGCTCACTGCGGGACTTGAGCTGCCCCCATGCCGTCCACCCCCCGGCCAGCGCTGACGGGCTTCACATGCAGTCACACCCGAACCGCGAAGTTTGGAGGGGGGCTCTCCACCACAACTGACGTGGAGTGGGGGGGAGGGAGCCCGGGCGGCGGGGGAAGGGGGGATGGGGTGGGCAAAAGGCCACTGGCGACATGTACCCCTACAGGAGCAGTGAGCATCTGCCTGCAGCTCGTCCGGTCATTCCGCACAGACAACCGTGTCCGCCTGGCACGGGCAACCGGCGATGCATCAGAGGGCCGGCCACTGAATGGGGGTAAGTGCAGTGATGCGTGGGAGATGGGGACGGGGGTGATGCTGAGGCGTCTCAGGATCTCGGTTGGAGAGAGGGGGGTGGGGGGGTCAGAGAGCGAGACAGCACAGGGAGACAGGGGGGGGGGGAGAGAGAGCGACAGAGACAGAGGGAGAGGGGGGTGTAGAGACAGAGAGGGGGAGAGAGGGAGGGAGGGAGGGAGGGAGGGAGAGAAGGAAGGAGGAAGATCTTTGTGGTGACTCCAGCATGAACTTGAACTTGAGGTGGTCGGCATCTGTGCTCGTGCCCTTGCAGTGTGCTGGCGCATACCCGGGGGCAGACCTGAGTGCCGTAGAAATACCGCGGCCATCGCTGTTGCCCTGGAGTCAACACTGGGCCGTCAACATACGCCGCAAAATTGTGGGGCCAAACCAGCTAAGCGACCAGACACATAACGGACCCGGGTACACGCCACCAGACGCTACCTCACGCGACCGCACGCGACCAGATGGGAAATGGTCAGAGCGCCAGAGAGGGGGTGCACCAGTTTGTGGGGATTCTCTATCAGGTCCGCCCACGATGAGGCGGTCTGCTGCATGATGGCCGCCCGCTCCGTAGTCTCCAAGTACTCCACGTCCTTGCGACCCCAGTCCTGCGGTGGGTGGATGGGTGGGGTGGGGTGGGGTGGGGTGGTGGGAGTGGGGAACGCGGTTAGGTTGAAGTTCAGCGGCCGTGGGTGGGTGTGGGTCACACAGCTGAGCCCTTTTGTAAATTCGGTCTCTCCCCCTGCTCCAAATGTTTCTGCAGGTCAGTCAAAACCCCAAAAATCGCCCCCCCGTGGAGGAATGCTGAGCTATTGCACGTGTGCACAAGCGGCAGGCAGTACAAAGCTCAGAAAGAAAATTGGCTTGTCAGTGGCCTATAAGACCATAGGTACCTTTCTGTCACAAGAGGGACATACAGATGCCACTGGGCTGTCCAGCAACATGCACAATGAAGCAATAGGGTGCAGCGGTACATTGTTCACCACCGCTAAGCAGCAACTATTGGACCTACTCTGTCGACATGTCACTGAGTTCACATACAACAGGGAACCGAGACCCCCCCTCCCCCCGGGGGCAATGCCCCAAGCGAATCGCTGCACAGGGTCCAGTAGGGGTGTAAATTGGGAAAGTACAGGAAAATCATAGCACCAATCTGCGCACATTGGGCTGCACGGTCCCACATGTGGCATGTGCCAGGAGGCACAAGCTGTCAGCGTCCACACTGGCTACGTTACAATCCAGCGCCGTAGTTGAAAAAAGACGGTGTTGCGGGTCGATGGGAGCATGTACGTTACATGTATGCACTAGTGCAGAGTGCTTTCCACGTCCCACGGTGTTTGGCGAACGATGCGTGGCACTGTGGAGTGCAACGCGCGCAATACAATGGGCCGGGAGTAACCCAATTGGCAGATAACAGATAACAGATTGGCCAATTGTGCCCAGGAGGATATACTTAACAGACACGCAATCCAGGAGCTAAGAAATGGCTGCACGTTGAGGACCGCACTGACAATTATACAGGAAATGTGCTTCTGCGCCTACGCGGGTGGTGACTAGAGGGTAATAGTGTACTTGAGGCGCCACTCCGTGGTCAGACCTAATGGTTGGGCATATATCTCATGAGATCTGTGCGTCGCTTCACCCCCCCAAAACGGATTGCAGATCCGCACTCTGTGCACTAAATGGGCCTCCCATGGGGATGGCTCCTACTCTGGACCATAACTTCCCCGCTGCCTGACTGTATGTGTCCGTCAGCAAAGAGAAAATAAAGGAGATTCTCCAGGGTCTCATGGGGCACGTGGAAAAAGCGTGAAGTAGTCCCGGTGCCAGCCCTATCCAGGTGTTATCCTTGTGTATGCTCCATACCAGCTCCCTGGCATTCCATCGTCGCTTCTTCGCCAGCCATTTAGCCGCTGCCACAAAATCGGCCATGACTGCATGGGGGTGTACATTATTAAATTGCCCTGAACAGTCCGCTTCTCCTATAACTGCACACTCCCAATCACTGAGGCCCTAAACCCATGGTTGTGGAACTGTGATTTTAAGGACTAAGAATGAGGCACATATCTCTTCCGTGAGGAGTCGCAAAAACAATGTGAATGCTCGAGCTGCTGCACGAAGGTAGAACCGCTGTATCTGAGGCTCTATGACGGCGGCTATGGTCGCAATAGCACGGTGCCGCGCAACTGGATCTTGGCTTTGCCTAACAAGTAAAGCAGTGGAACCCGTCGAGAGGGGTTTAACGGCCAGCCATTTTTGGTGACAATGTTACACAGAGTAGTCTGTATGCACTGTGTGTTTTGGACTGTTGAACATACCCCTCGTGCTGCAGAAAGTGTTGGGTTTCATCCCATGACCATTGGTGGCAGAAACCGAACAGCATGGTCTGCCCCTTGTGTGCTACCCGCAAACTGGCGTGTAATGCTATCTGTGAGTGCCCGTACTTTCTGACGTAGATATGGGTGTGTGCTCTGGGACTCAATGGGCAGCGCTGCTGCCAAGGTGCCAGTGGTGTATCTGTGTTGTACGTGTAGTGTGCGTGCCAGATTATGTAAGCCGGGTATGGCTTGTTGGCGAGACCGTGCACCGGAACATGGCAGTGGGTCCGTGCTGCGCAATGGTGTGCCATCGTGAGTGATTGTCAGTGGTAGAAGCGCAAAGTGGGTACCGATGCACAAGACTGTGCCGCCCTGTTGCCATATGTGTAGGGTCGCAATAGCACGGCGGCCATGTTTGTGCCATACCTTGCCGTTTCGCGTGCTTCTCGAAAGCTTGGCGCACGTTCAATGGTGATGAGGAGACGATGCGGATATGGGCTCGTATCGCTTGTCGTTCCCACGCAGAGTGCTGTGTGTGCCGCACCATTTTATTGACAACGCTGCCTAACGTCGCGCGTTATGCTGATGTGAGGTATGGTACCGTGACATTCACCGGTTTGCACAGGGGGATATTCATGCTGGAGGCGATGCCTTGTATGTGCCGGTGCAGTATCGCCGTCTATGCGTAGTCCCAGTTGATGCGTGCCACATGTGCCTGTCGCAAGGTGGTCTGTAGTTGTTTTGTATGCTGTGCTCCAAGCAGGGGCTGTGCTGCCGTGGGTAGTGCTGGTGCTGCGTCGTTGAGTGTGTATTTGTGTGTCGTGTGCCACCAGTCTCGTTCTCAGCAGCATGCCAACTCCAGAGAGTCAACCAACTCGACACGGACCAATGTCCAATCAATCTCTGTGGTCTTTTCAGAAGGCTGTGAAAAGTGGAGTCTTCTGAACCGGCCAAGGCCGTGGTGACGTGGTTGCGCAGTCGTTGCGTTGTGGCCAGGGTGGTTTTTCCTGTGTATGTCACAAGCCAAAAATTGTGCACCGCGACGTAAATTAGGATTGTTGCCGGTGTGACGGACGTGTACCACGTGTGTGTGCGTGAAATGGCCCGGATCATGCGTATATTGGGGAGTGTCTCGTAGGGGAGGTATGTCACGCGTGCTTGTAATAACTGAGCCTAGGAACCCAGATTCTTTGCTTCCAGTGCATTGCGCATGGCCCTGGTGTATGCCTTGTACAAGAAATGTCGTTATGGGTGTGGTTGCCACAGGGTGGAGACACTGCGGTGGTGGTGAAGAAAATAACAATGTAGGCGCAGACGTTGTGTGTCCGATAGTGCATGGACTGTGTCGTATGCCGCGTAGAGAAACCAAGTGTGACATTGGAACTCCGCCCTCGCCACCGGCGCTGTGTGCAGTGGGTGTAGTGCTTCATTTCGTAGAGCCTAGCGACGGGACGTGATATGGGAATGGTAATTGATGGGTGTATCTCCGGTGCAAAGCACGATGTGTGAAGAAGGCGTGAGTGGTGTGTTCCATTGGCACCATGGTTGCGTGGGCGTGTGGTATGTCTCCGAAGCGAGTGCAGAGGTCGTGGTCCATACATTTACAGCTCCGATGACGGTGCACAAGAATTGCAGGACGTGTGTCAGCGGGGTGACAGCATTCACGGGGCGTGTGTAACTCCGTACCATGTGGCAAAGCGGTGTGTGTCGTGTGCTGTGTTGTTGGGCAATGTGTGTCAAGGTAGGGGGATGTGTCACCAAGGGGAGTGAAGGATGCATCCGTTGAGCAGAGAAGGCAAATAGTTTTAACTGGCAAGGGTCCAGTTTGCATTGGCTTTGAAGGTATGATGCCGGTCCTGATGGCAGGTCTAGTGGTGTGTAGCCGTATGCACTCGAGAAAGGGTGGGTCTGTGTGGACTCGTAAATATGCTCAGCCAACGCTAATCGCTGTTGGATTTGATGCATGGCATGTAATATATCAATCAGTGACGGTTCGTCCGTGGAGCGTTTAAAGATCCGTTGAGGATGAGGACGCTGGAATGTTCTTGGGCATATGAGCGGAGAAGATCAGTGGGAGGACGCGAGCTCCTCGCAGCAGTGTTCGCAATCCCGCATGAAGTGATCGCTTAGTAGTGCTTGCCGTGCTCAGCATGTCCAGCGTGACTTGCATCTCGTCCGTAGCATGCACCGCGACCCATTGCCGCAATCGTATCATCTGGCCGTCCGTCCATTCCGCCAACAATGCGTCCAGCAGTTCCGAGTGCCATGCTGCCGGCGTTGTATCCACGGGTAAGGGCTCGAGGTCGACCCACTAGCGTCGTGTAGAGCTTCCACTTAACGGCCGGTTCTTGTGCGGTGTAGTCGGTGGATCTTCTCGTTCCGTGCCAGCCCGCTTTCCCGCACGTCACGCCGGAGGCATCTCTTCATCATCCGGTCGTGGCAGTTCTGGGCTGGACTCAATATTGAGGACATCCTCCGCCAGATCCTGCTTGCATTCGTGGATAATGCTGTGTGATGCTTGTAGTGCTTTGATGTCCTGCTGCAATTGTTTTATCGCTGTGTCGTGTGATTCGTGATCCACTGCGATGTTGGCAATTTTGGACTCGTGTTCTACTTGTACCTGGGACATTCTCCGTAGGCATCCTGCCATCTCGTGGCCGAAAATCCCGCAATATAGGCAACCCCTGCGGACACCATCGTCTCAAGGAGGGAAATTGACTTCAGGATCTGTCGTGGAGCATTTTGCCGTCGCATGTGTGTTGTCCCCACATCGTAAGCACCAAAGGTGATCGTTAGATTCGGCAGCTGGAGTGTTCCCCGTCGCTTCCCCCCCGCCCCAAGTGGCCCAGCAATGGCTTGACTCCAACTCCAACTCCAACTTAGACTGGGGCCCAATGTCTGATCGCAGATGAGGACGTTGAGCCATATCTCTTTTGGGCAATGAGCGCTGGTGGCAACAGATTAACGAGCGCGTTGTTGGTAGTGCCCGCTGGTCTTTTTCTTCACAGTCCACACCACAGCTCACGACGCTTACCCTGCAGTGCACCTGCTGCATGCCCTCCCCGACCCACCACACCCCACCCCGCCCCGCCGCACGCCACGCCACGCCACCCCGCCCCACCCTGATGATGATGATGATGTCTGTCCTGCCCCTGTTTTGGTGGGTCCCTTTTCTGAACCAAAGGTTTAGACTACTCGCCAGAGGACGCACGCAAACGCGAATTGCATCTCGACATTGGGTATGTCCGGTGCACAAGAGAAGCACAGATGCCCAAAAGCGCACCCTGCAATCGGCAGCCCACCGTCACCGTCTCATCACACCCTAAAAGCTTCTTTTTTTTGGATTCCCCACATCCGAAACAGGGGGGTACCTCATCCCGACAGAGCAACCACGGGCGAAAGATAGACCAGCATGTTGAGCATCGGGCAAAAATGCCCCGAGCCAGCCCGGGCAGGTCGCACTTTGACTAGCGCCCTGCCAGCTCAGACATGATCCGATGGAGCAGGGTCCGACTGAGCCACACGCTGGACGCAGCACGTTCCCACCGAGTCCTGGTGGTGCAGGGGGCGGGTATTACTGAGTGGCCTGTAATACGGGGCCTGTTGCTACTGAGACGTTTTCCCCGTTGGCACGTCTGTTAGAGGCCTGCCCCGCCCTAGGGAGGGCTGCTCCGTGCACGCGGATAACTTGAGAGACACATGCCCCATGGGAACTCGACCCCCTGTCCACTGGAGGGGGGGGGGGGGGGCGCACCTGAAACAGGGCCAGTCTGGACACTTGGGTCCAGACCCACAACTGAGACAGCCACGCGGCGATGCATTGGCCGCGCGCCCCGAGCTCCCCGCGCACAAAGCCCTCGAGCGAATGCAGACCGGTGCGGCATTGCGCCTCCCGGGCCTCCAGGCGCCCGCGGACACCGCTATGGAGCTGATCCCGCCAACAGTTGTCTTCCGAGTCTGCGGAACGTGTGCAGAGGACTGCGGGATGGGACTGCGTGTGGTGCAAGGCGGGGCAGGAGGGCTGCACGGCAGGGGGGTCTCCGTCAGGACGGCCCGGGTGAAGGGGCCGGTTCGGTTGGGGTCTCGGTTGACCGCACCCACCAGTAACCCCCCCCCGAGCACACAAATACAAACTTGCGATGCTAAATTCTTGTCAGTCGGATCGTCAAACAACAAGCATGTTCAACGCCAATAGCCGCCTTTCTGCAGGGAACAGGCGCACAGCAGTCCAATGGTCCCATCCCGCACACAGACACACAGACACACAAGCTTCAGGTACCGGTTGCATAGCGCTGCAACACGTTGCTGTTTGCGTCTGGCACCCTCTGGAGTGCCCTCACTCCAGGGGAGGGGGGGGGGGACTTTCCGAGTGTCTTTTTTTGTGGATGGGGCCTATGGCAATGTCACTGAAGAGCTTTTTGTTCTGAGTCTGTTGCTGTGCTGCCTGTGCCTTGCAGGGCAAAGGTGAGCGTTCAACATCTGCATCGCGACTGCCTTGCCGAGACACACAGAGAGGGGGAAATTTTCGCCCGGGGTCGATTTCATGGGGGGGGGAACTTCGTGGTGGGCCAGAAACGACATTGTAACAGCCCACAGAACGTCCCTTGTCTCACACAAGCCTCCAGTGCCACTCACTACGCGAGGGGGACCCAACAGCCAGACACCTCCGGTGATAAGGGTCCAGTGCATCGCAGGCCTTCCACACGGGGGGTGGGGCAGGGTAATAAGATGGGCTAAGCGATGGTGTAGGCGGACCCTTTGGTAGACTTACCCTGTTTAACACCGACACCTTCCAAGAGCGACTACATTGCGCCCACCCAAACGCATGTAACATCAATGAGGAGTGGTACGGAGGGACGATGCAAAATTGGTGCTAAATACGCACTGCAAAAACGCACTAACAGAGAACCTGAGGGGACCCGAGAGAACCATTCAGGGGGCCTCAATATAGTCAGGTTGCAGTGTCCGCATTAGGCTCTGGCCGCGCCTGCCCCGCGACTGTCATCGCCTTCTGTCCTTGGTGCCAATGTCCGGCGCTTCCGCTGAGCGTTCGGCGAGCTAATGCTCATCCCTTGACCCTGCCTCTGCTATCTTCATTGGCGCTTCGGGCTCTACAGGGTTATGCGTACATACAGGTCAGGGGTCACTCCCTCCCCGTGTTGCTTCGTTAGCTGGCCCCATTTGGCCACACGTGGTTGGGCTGGGACGGGGCCTTAGGTTGAAAAACCCAGTGGGTTCAGGTTTGGTTAAAATCAGCAAACACAAAACATTCAACACTCAAGGGGTGAAGCAGCGCGACTCCTCCGTGCTGCATGACACCGTCGAAGCCGTGAAGGGGGACTGAAAAACTCAGGTTGCGGGGGGATGGGGGTTCCTCGCCCTCCACTGTCACCAGCTCCAGCAATGCCAGCAGTTGTACGGACGCCTGGGGCGACATTGGGGAGAAGGGATGGGGGGTGCGGAATGTCGTGCACGCAGGTCCCACCTGGTATGGCGTGGCGAGCTGCCTGCACGTCGTGGGTGTCTCATTGACCCTACTGACCCTACGGGGGTGCATCGTGGACCATGGCGCATCAGATCCCGGTGTGGGCACCCTGACCCTCCTTGAGGCCTGAAGCGGGGTGCAAATTTCGATGTCCGGTGCTGGTGACGGTGCCTGTGACTTCGCCGGCGTGCTTGGCTGTGACGCTAGCAGCGTGTCGGCCTTCATTCATGCTTGCAGGGCTGACGCTGGCTGAGACATTTGTCCCTCCTCACAACCCCAAATCGATTCTTCTTCCAGGTCAGGGCCCTCTTCCTCCTGGGGGGGGGGGTATGGACACATGCCCAAGAGAACTATTCAGGGGGGGGGGGGGGGCACCAAGGCTGGTGAGTACGCCGGTTGGTACTTCCGGATGTACGTACTTGTTCACCTTTTGAGGAGGGGATCCTCCAGTTTTGGATGGGGGGTGGGTTGTCCACCCGTTGGGCTGGGGGTGAAGGGGGCGGGTTCAAAAAGGAAAAGCGAGAGGTGGGGAGCCCGCTCGGCTGACCCCAACCGCCGGAGAGAAGTATGTTCACTTCGTGAGCGTGGCACAGCTGTCCTCTGCTCAGGGGGACGGAGGGGTTCACTGAGCCTTTGCGGATGAAAGATTCACAACAGTTGAGCGCTCTGCAGAGGTGTCACCAATCCCCAGCAGTGACCACATTGCCCCCCCTTCCCCTGCTCGCCCGCTCCCCCAGCCAAATTGCCCAAGATATTGGCGCCTGGCCATTGATCGACTTGGCCTGGGGAGGCCCTCGGTCAGGTACCTTGCAGTCCATAGCGGATGATGGTCTCCGTCACTTGGAGCTGCCTCTTGGAGCACTCAACGACACGCTGTTCGTGCTCCTTCGCGGCCACCGCCGCACGCGCCCGGCCTTCGGCCTCGTGGAGCAGCAGCACCTGCTTCTCGTCCTCCATGCGGTCCAGCAGAGCGCTGCTCGCATCCTGCCAGGCCTCCTCCAGGAGGAACCTCGCAGCGCGTTCCATTCGGTGCCAACCCTGAACACGTGCATCACCGGCAGAGGCAGAGGCAGAGGCGACGCAGGGGCCGGGGCAGAGGCACCGGTGGCGGTTCATGGAGGCCTAGAGGCAGAGGCAGAGACGCATTAGCAGGGAAGGGACCTCAGAGACGGCCCCCAGATGCGGGTAGACAGGCAGTTGGAGGAGGTTGGCAAAACGGTTGGGGGCGGTTACTGTCGGTTACCAATGCCATTTGAAGCTGGCACTTGGACAGTGGCTGGGCATAGGCCAGGCGCCCTGGAGGGGGGGGGGGGGCTCCTTCCAATGCATCCCTGGGCAGAGTTTCAGCTCCACCGGCACCTCTATCTCTGCCACTGACTCTTCAGCTCTGCCCGTGCCTTTGCTTCATCTTCCTTTGCCTGTGTCTCTCCCTCAGCGCCTGCCTGTGCCTCAGCCACCGCCTCTACGCCTGTCTGTAGCCCTACCTCCGTCTCTGCCAATGCCTCTGCCTCCCACGCGAAGACAAACTGCAGTGGCCGTATCGGTAACGTCTGGTGGTAGTCAACCGACGGCAATCGGGTCGTGACCAACGGGGGGTCTGCAGCTGGCCGCCGTCCACCGAAGCGTAACCACCTTCGGATGGTGAACGACTGACGGGCCCTTGGCAGTCGGCCTCCAGATCACGTGCCCAATGGGCCGCTGACTGTGTCGGTATTTCGGGGCCTGAAACCAATTTCACAGGACCACCCGCCGACACGCTTGCGCACGCCTGGGCCGTTTTCCAACCATCAGTGTCAAACCCCATGTGTGAACTCTCGTCCATGGGGGGCTCTAGCAGTGTTCGGATGCCGCAGTTTTGCTCCTGGCGTTGGTCGAGGGGAACCATTGAATGGCGAGCTTCGGACGTGGAATCGCGGGTGCCCGAGGCGCGTGCTCTAACCTTTGAACCAACCAGAGTCTATCCGTTCAACATGTCGGTACGCTGGCCCCAGTAGCGCCTGTAGTCAACCCGTTGATCAAGAGGCAAACAGCAGAGGCGATTCTTCTCAGCAGCGGTGGTGCACGCGAGTGCTTGGTGATCCCAGCAGAGACGAACGCCGTGGAGGGGGGTCGCAACAACAAGCACAAAGACAGTACCTTCTGAGCTGATGTCCGGTATGCTTCCCAAAGCCCTGCCAAGGCGACACGCTGCTGCTCCACCAGAAGCTCCCTGGGCCAAAGGCGAGGGTGCCAGTTGTGCGGACGCACGGGCTGATGAGGCCGGGGGGCTGTGGGCGGCTCAGGGATGCAGTGAGGACGCGATGCTCAGCGAGGCTCCACGTCACGGGCCCACATTGGAGCGTGTTGTTGGCGTCTCGTTCGGTTAGTGTCGGGTGGGGGGCTCAGGCTGTCCTCGGCTGTGGCTCAAACACGCTTTCGCTACCCACGGGGGCGGGGGGTGCGCCGTAAACGCTGGGAAAGTGTGCCCGTCGCTACTTCCGGGCGTTCACACTGGTTTGAGATCTAAGTTGTTTGCAGTGCTTGTTCCAAACCACTGGGGACCACGCTGTTTTACCAGCGAAGGTCCGAAGGGCCCACACATCCGAAACCAAAAAAAAACGTCTCAGGAAACATGTGATTTGAGGCCCATTTGTTGGTACACAAACTTTGCTTGTGCCCAATCCCTCGAGCCAACCACTAACCTCAACCAACAGAAGCAGGCCATACACAACACATGGCACTGGACGTCGGGTGTGCTACACGGTAGCCGACCAGCCTTCATGGAACCCCCCTCTCCCCTGCCCTCCGGGCTGCAGGCTCAGCCTTCCCATCGACACCCCTCTGACGGACAGCCATTGGACATAGTTTTCCTTCAGGCGCCTTCGGTACCAATGGTCAAGTCAGGATCAGGCCGAGCCAAGCCCGGCGACCTTTGGTCACTAAGCGTGTGCTGCTGGGGGGGGGGGGGGGATCAAAGGGCCCGAAAGTGTGGGTGTCTATTTGTTTCGGTTGTGTTTGGCTGAGGCGGGCCCTTGGGTAGAAACGCGTGCAAGACATTGGAAATCTTGGGGACGACCCTCATATTTCTCTCGATGGTGCCTGTGTCTTGGGACTTACCGAGCCTTTGGGGAAAGGATGCGACTTGAAGTGCCACAAAAGCGGAGTTTGGACAAATTTGCCGGAGGGTTGTTATCCGTCGACAAATGTTGTGTTTGGGGGTGATGGAAGAGGCAATCCGGGCAGGATGGAGTGGGAAACCGTAGAAGATATCAAACACAGGGCATGTGCACATGGAGCAGGATTGGAGATGAAGAGGAGCATACAGACAGACGGACGGAAAGCGTGGCAAGAGTGCGGACGGAAGAGGTGATGCGAAAAAGGTGTGCGAGACAAAAGACTAGGGCTCGGGGCTTGGCCCGGCCCCTTGGCTCTGTCCGGGCGGGTCGAAACGGACGATCAGCCCCGCGGCCAGACCCTCAGAGGCCCTGCGCTGACACTCTCCCCTCCTCCGGCGAGAGGCCGTCCCCACTCCCGCCTCTGCCCAGGGCATACCGGTTCTGCGCTTCGTGCCGCTGCCGCGAGAGGCACAGCAGCAACTCACCCCAAGAGATCTCCTGCACAAACGCATCCGGACGAAGGAGAGGCGGGGCTGGTACCGCCTGCGCCCGTCGCGCTACCCCCGGGGCACGGTCAGGGCAGAGAGAGCAATGGTCTATTCTGATCGACTGAACACCCCCGCCTTAGGCACTCCTTTGGGGGGGGGGGGGGGTCCAGTTCATATCGTCCAGATGGACTATCTGTCACACAGGGGGTCCAGCCCCCCCCCCGCCCCCCCCCCCGGATTGGTGCTGAGCTTTTAGAGGTGCTGATGGCGCCGAAGAAAATTTTTGGGCTCATCTAACTGGCGTCGAAAGCGCCAGAGAAAACTTTGAATTGGCCAAAGGCCCAGAGAAAAATTTGGCCCAATCACTTCAGGAGGGGGTAGCGCCTAATACTCGAATTACCTTCACCACAGCGGCCCCGATGGATATCCGTCATATTGCCAGGTTGAGCTCGACATGGAAACTCTCCGTCTTCCTCGGGTCAATCCACCTCTTGAAATCGCAATGCCAAGACCCCCGGAATGCTCATGAAGCGTTCAGACGGTGAAGCGGGGGTGAGGGGGCGACCCCTGGACAACCCGCAACAAGCCGCCCCTCCGTAGCGGAGTGCATTCCTTCCGCGCCGCTGCAGATGAACGTCATTCGTGACGAGTGTCAGCCCCACACCCGTCACAAGTCGCACAGGGCCCCCGGCGGAATGTGCACTCCCACAAGAGCGGACCACCCCAACCACGCGTCAAGCAGTTGCGGGGGTGGGGGGGGGGGGCAGGCGTGTCTCGGCGTTGCGAGGGCCCTGCGGGGCTTCTAATGCAGGGAGGCGTTCACGGTGGAGGGCAGGGGGGGGGGGGCACACCTCCTCCTCTTCCACGCAGGCTCGGCGGTAGGCCTCCTCCGTTTCAGTCGGAGTCACGGTGATTTCCGCGTATGGAATCCGATCCAGCCGCCCCAATCCCTCCACCTGCAGGGCAATCAGAGATCGGAGGGGGGGGGGGGGGGCGGGGGTCAAGGCTGAGTGCGTAGCCGCTTGGTGCCTCCGGGTGTACGCACGTGGTCACCGTTGGGGGAGGGGATCCCCCGCGTGTGGAGGGGGGGGGTTGGGTGTCCACCCATCGAGTTGAGGGTGAACAGGGCAGGCTCAAACAAACTGCGAGGGGTGGGCGCCTGTTCGGCTACCCCTAACGACCGGCGGGCATTACTTGCACTGGGCGAGAGTGGGACACTTGCCCCGCTACTCACAACTGCTGCTTCTGCCCGAAGGCGTCCTTCCCACGCCGGCGCCGACAATGCTGCACACAAAGTTGTTGCCAAGACAGCGGAGTTCAGAGGGCGCTTACCACCACATCTGATGTGGGAAATCCAACGGGTCGGGGGAACCGGATCACCAAATGCGAGCCATCGGTGGTACGCGGCATACTCAGGCATGTTGCTGATTGTTTCAGAGATGAGGGGGCGGGCGGCGGGGACAACAACAAAAAGCTGTGGGCTCGGAAGGCCCGCAAAGTCACATTGGAAAGCAGGAGGCGCACACAACTTAATCACAGAATACACTGAGACGACTGCCAACACGGGGCTGACCTCCACGGCGTGGGCACGGGGGGTCCAGAACGGGGGGGTTGGGTTCTGGGGGCGTTTTTGAATTCCCCAGTTCATTCGGAGCGTTTTGATTACACACAAGTCCAGGGGTATGATCCCCCTTTACTATTCCCCTCGAATGGGGGGGAATGGGGGGGGACTGGGGGGAAATTCTGTGCCCGGTCCACAGGGGCCAGGAGGGGGAGGGAGGAGAGGCAGCGTGATGGGGGAGGGACCGAGGGGCATGGGTAGGCACAGGCACCACCACAGGACCCGCATCCCCCGTCGCACCTGCGGCAGGGTCTGCAGCATGATGCTGTAGATGGCACTCTCCCACTCCAGCGTGGCCTGCTTCAGGATCAGGTCCCGACACACGTGCTCGTCCTCCCCCAGTTCCACGAGGGCGCTCATGATTTGGATCAGGCCTGGCCGCTCAGGCCCTGCTCACCTGCATGAGTGGGCACGCTCTCGAGGCGCGGGGCAGGGGCAGTGAGCAGTTGCCTTAGGTGCGGTATTGTGGCACAGGTCCCCGACTTCGGTCGCCCCAAATACCACGATTCCACATCGGGCGGTCTGCTGGAGTGCATGTCGCAGGTCCCGCTGCAAACCAACCCCCGGCCATCTGTCAAAAACTCAGGGGGGGGTCTTTGTAACCCCCCCCCCTTGCGCAAGCACGGCCGCGGTCCCAAAAGTCAGGTCAAAACGGCGGTTCAACGCCCACCCCGTGCTTTGACAAGGCCGTGCATGCGCGCGACACACGTGACAGCAAATGTGTGGGGGAGCCCTCAGATGGGGATGGCGAGGGGCTGCGAATGGGGAAGAGCACTTTATCAAAAGCGGCATTGTGCTCAATCTCCTTCCCATTCCGCATATACTTCAAATGGATGCAGTTGTCCCCATGACGAGAGGGACCAAAAATATTGGCAGAGACATGTTCCCCAGTGCTCCGAACGTACATGACAGCCATGCCGGGAATAACATTGTGAGCCATGGCTGAAAATCACATCAGAACAAACAGTATGGGGTTGCAATGTGTGGCACAATGGTGTTATGAACACAATGCGCTATCACTATCATGACTGAGCCCCACTTTTCCTGTACAAACGCTCCTCAAACACCCAATCCTCCATTCTGGACCACAAAACCAGCGGTCCCAAAATTTCCTCAAAACGGCGGTTCAATGCCCACCCCGTGCTTAGACAAGGCCGTGCATGCGCAAGGGGAGGGGGGGGGGGATTGCCGTGTTTGTTGGTCAGAGTCATTGGTGAGGGGGGTGAAACCCAATTCAGATGACCTAAGCGAAGGTGTAGGCGGACCCTTTGGTAGACTTATCCTGTTTGACACCCACTCGAAGGCACATGACTTCACAGAGGAGGTGGGAGGAAGGATGCAAATCGGTGTATGAAATACGCACTGCCGAAATGCAACAACCTACTGCATGTCTGCTTTGTGGCCTGCTCCGGGGGCAGCTTTGTGAGTGACAGGCGAATGCTGGTGCTCACCAGTGCGGCGTTCACTCCCATGCAGGTGCGGCAGAGGAGTGGTGTGCGGTCCCTCCCACATGTGATCATGTGATGGAATACAGGGCCAAGAGGTTGCGGATGACTGGGGATTGTGGGGGAGGGGGGGCCGCGGGGGGCCAGGTGCAATGGGTCACCCGTCGCCGAACCAACAACAAGCAGCAGTATCCGACACAACAGGCAGCAGGGGCACAGACCTCATGGATGATGCGTGAGGTACGGCCCTGAGATCCAAATGATGGCCCCTCAGGTCGCCAGCCCCAACATCATGAGCCCGCAGGCATTGTGGTCTGCAAAAAGAAGCTGCGGACAGAGCAGCACCATGAGTGGGCCACAGGGAATGTGGGGGTATGAGGAGGTCAAGATGGCGTGTTTTGCCGCACGTGGAAAAGGGTGTGTCTGGGTGGGGTGGGGTGGGGTGGGGTGGCTGGGGTCTTACCATAAAAGCACAGTGAGTGTGCCGTTTGGTCCTTCCGGTTACACACTGGTTTGGGTTTTTTCGGGAGGGGATGCGTTAAGATACCCCTGTCCCCATCTTTGGGCAGTGGCGGTCTGTCCATTGGTGGATTGAATGCAGGATTATAACGTGGCGGGTGACACTATCCCTCCGACTACGGGGGCCATTGAGCGGACGGGGGGGTGGCATGTTTACGGAGCACATACCATTTGCATGGTCGTGGTCTTCCTACAAAATTGCATGGAAAAATAAAAGAAAACAACAAACCCCTCATACTCCACACACGCTGCTTTGCTTGAGTGAGGTGGAGAAGCTCAATTCCAGGTCTTTCAATAGAGTAATTTCCACACATTTGACATTCCCACCACATGCCACACGGGGCAGGAGGTGGAGGGGTGAGGTAGGTGTGTCCGGGGGGTGGCATGGGAAAAGTACTTCCGAGTGTTCGCGGGGTTCTGACCATAATCCTGGAGATTGGCTGCTTCTTCAATGGCCCCTTGCAGGCAGTCGCTGACTGCTCCAGCTGCGTATTGGGCTACCGGTGCGCCCTGTGCCACCACAACCCCCCGGGAAGATCGTCTCTGTAGCACTCAACACAGCTGTTAATGATGATGGTCCCAACATGCAATACACAATGGATGCCAATGTGGCAGTCGTTGGCTTGTAAAGGTCCACCCTGACCTACCAACATGCGGGGGAATCGACTTTCTTCTGAGACTTCCGCTGCCCTGTGCATATTATGCACAAGGCCTTCCCAGGCGAGCACCAAGACCAGCATGCTGCACCGGCAACTCCTCCTATGACCAACCCTCCTATGCCGTCACTTGGCATCTGGCTACAGAGCGGCACATGAAACGTGTCCAACAAAGCGAGAAAATGAATCATACACCCCGCCTTCCCCTTTGCAAAAGCACGGCCAAAACTTCAGCAAGACGATGGTAGCACGTGGTGGCGGTGCATAGACAAGGCCGTGCGTGCGTGCGCGCGACCCATGATACGACAAAGAACGCCCCCTTCTGGCATATCCACTTGCGGACTGACTTGCGTGCAAGCGTGAAGAAGGCATCATCAACACACTGCAAGACTTGTAGTCAACACACGTTCGTTCCAACGGACCGCCAGTTCATGCATTTCCCTCGGTTATCTCGACAACCGGTGCACAACCACGTCTCTTTGGAGGCGTTTCTGCACCGCGCGCACACAGTGCCATAGTAACTTAGCTTTCCCGTGACCACCCTGAAAACCACCCACCACCGGGGGAGCATGCGTCCACAGGGCAAAGACAGCAGATTTAGAGAGGAAAATAACAGGATTCTGGCATTTTCAGTGAGAAACATAATTTGTTTAACTCATTCTCTAAGTCTTTGGACTAAGTAGGAATTTGGGCAGTCCTGTGTATGGGAACACATTGGTTGCCCCGGTCACCAACGGGAACGACTAGTCCAATAGCATACTTTTTGCACAGCGCGTGCACAGCGCACGGCGTGCCCCTTTTACATTCCTGACCGAGGAGAGAGAAAAAAAACGGTAGTACAGGGTGACCGAGCTTAGGTAAGGCCGTGCTGGTGCAGGGGTTGTGCATTAAGGCTGCATAAGTGCGCAGGAGGGGGGTCACTCGAAAACAGGCTTCCACGGGGCTCATGCTCCAGGGCGACAGTTCAAATGGGATTGATTTGTAGAAATCCTTGGGACAGACTTCAGTCGCTAGACTCTCACATTCACCCTCGCATATACCCCTGGCCCTGCCCCTCATTGGATTGTGGCTTGGGATCAAACTACAAAGCGGTCGAAAGACAAACAACACCATCAATCACCGCCGTTACACAGGGTTGTACTTCAACAGCAAAGTTTGACTTCAAGGATGGCCCCAGACCAACCATCAGTACTTGGAGTGATAGTGCATGGGGAGGGGAGGGGATATTCCGTGTCTAGGAAAATCTAAATCTACCAACTCTGGCACGACAAACTCCATGCCATTTCTTGAAAATGAGCAACAAATTATGCAAATTATGCAGGGTTGGCAAAAGTTGCTCGTGAGAAACAGTGGACGGTTGCTGTTATTTCCTGGTGGCCTCTGGATGGTTGCTGTACTTTCCTGGAGGACTTTCCTGGTGCATCAACCAGCACGCTTTTCTGCACCTCATTGAATGCCACGGCAACACTACAAATAAGGAAAGACAACTTCACCACTTCTGCAACTTCCACGGGAAACTACTTATCATTTACCAAATCCTCTGGCATGGTACAAATGAGCAAAGGCACAGCCTTAAGATATACCTAAAAACATCAACGAAATTGCTCCCAAAAGTTTCGCACAGAATTAGTGACACAGAAATTCTACCCTGTACAATTCCCCTGCGGTACTAGGCTCTGCCATACCAAATTGTATTGTATTGTATTGTATTGTATTGTATTGTATTGTATTGTATTGTATTGTATTGTATTGTATTGTATTGTATTGTATTGTATTGTATTGTGTTGTATTGTATTGTATTGTATTGTATTGTATTGTATTGTATTGTATTGTATTGTATTGTATTGTATTGTATTGTATTGTATTGTATTGTATTGTATTGTATTGTATTGTATTGTATTGTATTGTATTGTATTGTATTGTATTGTATTGTATTGTATTGTATTGTATTGTATTGTATTGTATTGTATTGTATTGCATTGTATTGTATTGTATTGTATTGTATTGTATTGTATTGTATTGTATTGTATTGTATTGTATTGTATTGTATTGTATTGTATTGTATTGTATTGTATTGCATTGCATTGTATTGTATTGTATTGTATTGTATTGTATTGTATTGTATTGTATTGTATTGTGTCGTATTGTGTCGTGTCCTGTCCTGTCATGCGGTGTCATACGCATGGCATCAGATTCGATCGTATCGCGTAGCAGTATCCCCTTAAGGCCCGCTGGTGCGGTACCATCAACCATCAACTGTGAATGCATGATCAGCAAGCAATTCCCAACCCCCTCATTGCCCAGTTACCACCCACACCTCTTGTAACCTCAATGCCAGTCAGGCTTTTGATGTCTGTCTATGCACCCCCACACACCACACCAAGCCTCACCCTAAGCACACCTAAGCCTGGCGTGTTCAAGCCGCTTGACCTGTTTTCAGCTTATCAGGGAAGATGCGATACATTTGGGACCCTTCGCTTGCGCATACTTTCAATCCTTCCGTTCTCGGTACAGCTGTTGAACGTGGGCATTTGCTATTCTGGGACCGTGAATTGACTTCAATACGGATCTGCCTCCCTAGTGCTCACCGCATGCGGTGTGCGTGCCATCCCATCGTTTGCCACGGGTGATACAACCTTTTCCGCCCCAGTGCCACAACCTGACTGCACGCGCCGGGTGTGTGTGTGCTTGTGATCCACACAAAATGCGCGTCTCTTTGCATTGCCATGGTTTGGCTTGAGGTGGCATAGTGCGCCACAGAGTTCAGGGGCCATGATGGCGCTGTCCTTGGCACTCCACCAGACTGAACAGGTATGGCTGGCTGCAACCTGCGATGGCTCTGATAGGCAGGTAGTCCAACTCCAGTTGCTTGGTCTCGAGTTATGCTCTTCTCATCGCCACCCACACCATGTGGGCTCCGGACAAAGTGGGTGTGCCGCACGAACATACGGACAGGGGGTGGGATAGTTTCGCCAGGGGAAATTAGTGGGATTGGGCCCTCCATAGCTCTAGAGGCACGTGCTGTCACACGCAGTGCCTGTGCCAGTGATAGTGAGAGGGCCGGTGATAATGACAGTCCCATGGTCTTCTGCACGTTTTTTGTGCTACAGTGCAGGCCTTCGGGCGTAGGGCAGTGTAGTTTTAGGGATTTCAAGGAGGGGGCGCATGTGGCTATCACAAGGACGAGTGGAGTCCACGACAAATGGATGTCAGATCTCCTCTCGCAGCCCTCCTTGACACAAGGCACTCGCAAGCACACCCTCCATTCCCAGGCACAGGCCCTCGTACACTCCCCCGCCCAACCACAGGCACATCCAAATGGTTCACGCTCTTCGGTGTGTGCCTTGTTTCGGTCCTGTGGCTGTCAGGATTTGGTGGGTTTACGGAGCAACCGCCTGCAGTCCGCACGCCCCGCCCCCGACCTTCATTGCGCTTCGTGAACACACTGCGGCAACGTCAAAAACGAAGCTGGGGCTCTGGGGAGAACAGCCTTCGAGGGTCACGCCTGCGGACAGGGACACATTTAGTCACTCTGCTCGACGGCGCAGGCATGGTGGCCATGCGTGGCGACGGTTGTGCCGCTAGAGCACTGGCAGCGCCACTGCGGGCCCTCCAAGTTGCAGAATGTGCGGCGCAACATCACGCTTCAACTCCAGGAAGCGGGTGTTGAAAAAGTCCTACCGTCCCGGGCATGGCAGTAGGGCTCATGCGTCAATGACGGGGGGGGGGGGGGGTTTGCCGGGGGCAGGACTGGGGGCGCTTGCGTCTGGCTCTGTGCATCGGGTTAGCGGGGGGGCTGGACCAGCAGTCGCTGAACGAAGGGGGAGGGGGGTTAGCATAAGGCCTCGGTATCAGAAAGGGGGGGGGGGGGCACTAGGCTCACAGTCTGAAAGGCTGGGGCCCTCCGAGGGACGTCTCGTTAGGGCAGGGCAATGGACTGGAGGCTGAGATCCAACAACATCGGAGGTGAACTGAGGACACATGGCAGTCATGAAGACATGCAGTCTCTCAGATAGTCGAAGGGGGGGGGGGGCGGGGACAAAAGCGCCATCGCGAAACAGCGTCGTCGATTACCACAGCGGGTTCGACTAAAAAAAAAAAAAGATAAATGAAAAGAAATGCCGGACACCGTCACACACGAAGTTCCGGATCTGTCAGTCGATTCGTTGACCGCCAACTACCATCAGTAAACCGCTAACTGCCCGGTCAACTGCCAACTTCCGTCAAGTAACCGCCGACCAACCGCATCAGTCGGCTGCCCACCTCCGCGAATTGACTGCCAACGGTAACGCAAGCCACACATCATGAGGCCTGTCCGCGGTGTACTGCGGGTGCCGGCACGGCCACAAACCAAAGGGCGGATGGCATCGGGTTCTTTGTCCTTGTGGGCACTGACCGGAACATGCCGCCGGCTCCGGGCTTAACATGGGGACGCCTCCGGAGCACCGGGATACCGGACGCGCGCCGCACCGCGCGGCAAGGGCCGTCCCGAAGCAGTTCCATTCGGGTCCCCAGACGTCCTCTCAGGCCACTGCCGGCTCCGGCACGCCAGCGGCCGCGCGGGTGCGGACCCGCATGTAGAGGCCCTCGGTGGTGTGGATGGTGGCCCCGGTGGTCATGCCCAGCGGCTTCGACGTGTCCAGATCGAATTCATACTTTTTGAGGACCACCGCCAGCGCAATGATGGCCTCGAGCATCGCGAATTGGTCCCCGACGCACTTCCGGGGGCCGCCGCCGAACGGGATGTACCGGTAGTTCGTGTTCGCCTCGTTGGGGATGGGGCCATCCAGCGGCCCGAAGCGCTCGGGCTTGAACTCCCCCGCGTCGGGTCCCCAGACGTCGGGGGAGCGATGGATGTTGTAGACGGAGATCATGACGTCCTGATTGGGCCCCAGGGGATAGCCGTTCCCAGGCCCGGGCAGGGTGTCGGGCCCCTTTGTCCTGCAGCACAGGGGAGTCACGCGGCTCGCCTGTGTACAGCACCTGACGCCTGACCAGGGGGTCCCAAGTTCAAATTCCGGACAGGGCACAAGTCATATCACGTCCGAGCCGTCCGAGGCGTTAGGGTTTCCTCGGTGAACCCGAGCTGGAAGAGGCGAATCACGGTTCGCTGGTACCGGGGATCGTACGGATATTCTACCTCCACCTCTACCTCAGCCCCTGCGAACGGCAAAGCGGACGCCCCATTTCAAGCCGGTATCAACTCCATTCATCTGGTGTGTCATTCGTCATACACTCTGACCCAAGTGTGCATCATCCTTCAAAACGGCTTCAATCAGTCGATGAGAATCAGAATCAATGTGTGTGGAATTCTAACGTACTGAAGGGGGACTCATGTGCGTCCTGGAAGGAAGGCACAACTCTGCCGTGCCCACGACCCGAGGACGACCCTTGCAGACGTGTCCCCAGGAAAAGAACCAGAAGTGCCCGACTCAGCTGGCGATAATTTTCCCGGTAACAGACCCGAGGGAAAATGGGGGAAAGGGGAATATGTGGGGGGGGGGGGGGATTGGGGCGGGGGCAGGATGGGGTAATGGGGTAAGAAACACACATGTCAAGGCACATGTTAACGTGGTGTCACCAAATGCGTTAACATTAACGTACACGTTACCGCACAGGCTGACGTACATGTTAACGCGCTAACGCGCGTGTGACCATGCACTTACATCTGTCCTCAGGTGGGGTAGTGGTGGGGGATGGGGGGGCAACTTCATGCCGACTATCGGCAATGAGTGAAAATGGGGCAGGTTTGCAAAATTCTGTGGGAAAACGGTGAGAAACCACACGTGAAATGGCGGGAGAGGGTCTGTTTCAGTAGGGGACAGGCTGCAGATGGGCCGTGACCTCAGGGGAAAAGGGGGAATCTGGGAGGGTACGTTTGCCCGGCGCGTGCCCGGCATCCAAATGAATGTCCCGGCCATCTATCACAATGCTGTATCCCCAAACATCACTCCCTCCTCTAGCCCAGGAACCCTCAGCATAAGCGCGTTGTATGACTGTTAGTGATCAATTAAATCCCCATTCTTTCGCCCAACAAATGGGACGATCACATACACCCTACCCATGTAGGCCCCATCATGGCCACCCACCTCAAAATCAAAGAATCCCCCTCTTGTGTGTGAAGGACCACTCAAGTGGCCACACCGAAGAGTGGGAGTCCCTAACCCCAACTCGAGGGGCCACACCAAAGCGTGGAAAAACTTTGCCCGGCGCGCTAATGTACTCTCTGGGGCTTGTGCTTGTGCTTCTGAGACTGCGCATCTCTGCCAGCCCCGCAGAATGCCGCCCACACCGAAATGCGCTGGGTCGCCAAGTCCAGCGACTTACGGGGCGAACCCCCTTCACGGCGCAGGAGAAGATCCGTCGGAGAACACCCGCTCCGGATGGGGCAGGGAACGTCCCCTGAGGACGCGCAAGCGCCCGCAGACACCCACACAGGCCAAACTTGGCTGCCACAAGCCAGTCATCCCGCGGAGACACCTCTGGCTTAAAAACCGTACCAATATTAACGATTTGTGGAATACTACTTTTTTGCTGGGTGTTTTGAGTTTCATTTTCGCAAAATTTGTGCGACAGCACCCAAAATGGGGAAAAAATATTTCATTTGCGGATTTCATTTTTGTGAAAGGCATGCAGCTGAAAATTAATGTTCTTTTTGCGGTTTTTTTTTGCGGTAAAACAACACCTTGTGCCGGGAATTAATTATTTTTGTTATTCCTGCAAATAATTAATCGTGCATCCGCAACTCGCGTGCTTGACCAAAGGATCGCAAGGCCACACATTGTGGACTCTTACTGAAAGTAAGTGTATCAGTGTGGGGAACACCAACAATGCTGAGGGGAAATGGGGGGAATGGGGGGACATGGGGAAAGGATGTCACGACATGGGGGGGGGGGGGCAAATGAGGGAAGACTTGGGGAGATGATTGGGAACATGGAACACATGGTCTCTGGCCGCAGGCCTGTCCACGCAGAACGACGGTGAGACACAGCCAAGGCGGGGACGGCGCCGCACCTGCGAATGAGCACCGGCGGATGGGGGTATAGCCGCATGGACTCGTTGACGCAGCGTGTCAGGTACCGCAGGTTGGCGAAGTCCTCGTAAGTGGGCACCCGGTCGCCGAGCACCCGGTCCAGCTCCTCCTGCGCCAGCGCCAGCTTGTCGGGGTTCTGCGACAGAAGGTACAGCGTCCACGTCAGCACGGAGCCCGTGGTCTCGTGCCCGGCCACCAACATCGACAGCAGGTCGTCCCGCAGCTGCGTCTCCGTCACCTCCTCTCGACTCTCCAAGAGGAAGCGCAGCAGCGACGGGTCGTCGGCGTTGACGTACTCCTGTGGAGGCCAGGGGGCGAGGGAGGGGGGGTTTGGCACGAGGCCATGGTGTTGGTTTGCTTGCCTTTGGCGGCGCCTATTGGCCTCTCGCCATTGTACATCCCGACCCTCTGTGGGTCCGAACGTGTTTTGGTTATGCCAACGGAGCCCCTGGATGACTTGTCCTGTTTGACTACGGAAGGGGGGGGATATGGGATGGGGTGGTAGACGCCCTGCGGAATGGGACACGGTCGGTCCCGAATGCGGGGATCCGCACGAATCGCCACCGGACTCACCAACACCCCAAACCACGATGTTGGAGTCTGGAAGAACGGGGGGAATGGACGGGAAGTGGGGGATCTTCAACAGAGGGGGCGGAGGGGGGGGGGGGGGGTCACACACTCACGGTCTCTGCCCCTCCGGCCCGCACCCCTGCCCCCGGCCCTGCACATACCTCCTCCTCCGCAAACGTCGAGTTGTTCTCCGCCTCCACAATAGCCTTGCACTTGGCGATGAGCTCGTCCGTCACGTCGCGGATCTCCTGCACAGCGGCGGCGGCCTTACGCTGGCGGGGGTCGATGAGGCGCAGGAACGGGACCTTCCAATACGGGAGGACGTCCGTGGCGCGCTGCTCCACCTCCTTCAGTGCCGTGTAGACCGACTGGATCACCGACGTCTCGTTCGTCAGGGAGTCGAAGTCGTAGTCGAACACAGACTTCCCGATGACGTCCAGCGTCAGTTTGGACATGAGGTCCTCCATGTCGATGGACTTGCCACTGTTGGCCTCCTTCTCGAGGGTGCCGTTGAGCTTCAGCGCGGCAGGGGCGAACACCTTTGAGAGGGCGTTGGGGTGTCCTTACCTTTACAACCACAACCGCAACCGCAACCACAATCATGCATGCCATGCCCTGCCTTGTCTGTACCGATACCCATACCTGTTCCCCACGGTGCCATACCAGACCATACCATATCATACCATATCATACCATGCCACACCAAACACCTCACCACCCAACACCACATCACCCAACACCACACCACCCAAGACCACACCACCCAACACCCCAGCACCCAAAAACCCCACCGCACCCCACTGCACCGCACCACACCGCACCACACCATACCATACCACGCCACCACCATCACCATCACCGTCACATGGTGTGCCATGCTGTGGTATGGTATGGTGATACTGGCAATGCCAATGCCAATGGCAATGGCAATGCTAAAGAACCATACCAAGCAGTACCATGCGTGGTCACAACGCAAGGGCACACAACCTTATCCACCATTGTAGAGATGTATCGTTTGTGCAAGCCCGGCTGCACCGCCCGACGGCGCACCTTCCACTCCTCATCCTCCGCCACTGCGAAACCTACCCCGAACAAGAAGACACTCAGCTCTCGCACAAGCCCCTTGGCATAGAGCGTGCCGTACTTCTTGAGCACATGCTGTGCGGCCTCTGGCTCCGAGATGATGACGAAATTCTGCGGCCCGGCAGCCAGACGGTAAATGGGGCCGCTTTCCTGTGACACATATGACGTCGGGGGGCACTTGCGCAGCGCGCACCTTCTGAGCGCGGTGACTCCCGGAACGGGCAGAGCATGCCACGCCCCACAGCAACAGTGCCCCTCGTTGTGCAAGCAGCTGCACCGTGCGCCCCCCCCCCCCCCGGAAACGGCAGCCCAAAAAAGCCCCCCCTCCTCCTCGGGCCGCAAAGCAGACAGAGCCAAATTTTCCTTGCGCCAGAAGAGGCGAAATAGAGCGGAAAAAATTTCTCATTTCTGCACAAATAGTCGTTTTTATGCACAAATTCTCATGATTTTTGACCCCGCATACGGAGGTATGTATGTTAGGGTCAACCCCCCCACCACCAGATTTCTGGGACGAAGGGGCCAACCTAGTTGGGTCTACAAACCATGGGAGAACGAATTCCAAGGCTTGCCACCCCCCCCTTTGTGACATTCCGTCTGGTTGTTGCTCCTTTACGGGGCCCTGGACAGTCACCCGTTCTTCCCTCCGCATGTTGCGTCGGGTTGCTGCTTTCTGTCGGCCGCTGCGGCCGGTGCTCTTGCTGGTGTTGTTTCCGCGTTCGCGGAGCCCAGTAGTTGGTGTGTTGCGGCTGTGCTGAATGTGGTATGGTGTGCCGTTTGCGTGTCAGTGGCGCCCAAGAATTGGCGTATTGAGGATGTGCTGGTTGTTGCCGGGGTCGTTTGACTGTTTTGCCTGTCCACGCGCCTCTGTCCACAGGCCGTCCATAGCCTGCCTCGCTGTGTTTCTGTGTGCGTGAGGCCCAGGTGCCCTGTTCCTCCACGCGCTGTCCCGGCCGTCCACCATATGTCCTTTTCCCCCTCACGGCTGGTCTGCCCCTGATGGGCTCCCGCTCCTGTTGCGCAAACAGCCCATCTGGGCTGCGGGAGACACCCTCCACCTGATGCCGGTTGAGCAGGGGTTGCCCTGGCACCCGGTAGCGACGGCTGGCTGGCCAAGCCATCCCCTTTATTGTCGCTGCCTCCCATGCACACGCTCTGCCATCCGCTCCATTCTGGTTCCCTGTTCCAGCTATTCTGGTTGCCTCTCCTGCCTTGCTGTGCCCCTCCTCCTTGTCTGCTGCGCTCGCCCTTGTCCCTCCTGGTGTGGCTCCCGCGTTCGGTGTGCCTGTGTTGCCCCCCCCCCCCCCCCCGCGCGAGGGGGGATACAACAAGGTGTAGAGAAACCCGGTGATTAAGGACAGCCCTGCAGACAAAGGGTTCATGAAGGCAGGACTGCCCCGACTGGGGGGGGAAAAAATGGCGACCCACGACTGTGCAGTCTAAAATCGGTACCACTCCATCTGAATGGGCCCAAAGGGCTTAAAAAGAAACCAGCGGCGCACAAACTTCAGCGTAGAATGCCATCAGATCACCGCCAACAACCGCCAACTGGTCGTCTCATGACCATCAGCGGTCGAAGGTTCACGGTGGATCGTTGGCGGTTCGGGGTCAACTGACGGCGCGGTCCCGGACTTTCCTTCCCTGAAGAGAAGAAACCCCCGTCAGTTCAGGCAAGCGCCGGCGCCCGCGATGGGGCACGCACCTGCATCCACTTGAACAAGGGCAAGAACAAGGCTCCGCCTAAGAGGTCCGTGACGTCCTCCAGCTTCGCGTCAGCCACGGGGATGCCCGACCCGTCGTCGCCGCGCAGGGCCTTGAAGAACTCCGTCACCCACGTGGGACTCGCGAAGGACTTGCCGGCCCCGTCGGACTTCAGCGGGGCCCTCTCACCGCCGGAGGAGTCCTCCGGCAGGGCCTTCGTCACGTGGTACACCGCCCGACGGCCCGTCACTGCGGCCAGTGCGATGCGGTCGCCGAGTCGCTGCCGGCGGTCGAAGGCGGCCCAGAGGCAGGCCACTGCCGCGAGCGGCGCTGCCAAGGCCCAGAGCCAGCGAGACGACGGGCCGGATGCGGCGGGGGTTGCGGGTGCGCGCCCGAGCGTGGGACCGGACGCAGAAGCCACTGCCTGGGGCTGTGCCGGCAGAGGCTGGGGCGTGGCACGGGGCGGGTGTCCCATGGGCCTGGCCATAGTCGGCGCGGGGGCGGCGGCGGCGGTGGTGGAGGTGGCCGGTGCCGTCAGACCCGCGTGGCCGAAGGCGGCCACCTCAGGGGCCCCCAACCGTCCGATCGTGAGCAGGAGCACAGCGCCGCCGGCGGCGAGCAGGGCCGCCACGCGCCACAGGTGCTGGGCCTTGGGGGTTGCATCGGGGGCCTCTGGGATGGCGATGGCGTGGTACGGGGTGGTGTTGAGCACCGGAGGGGCCTGAGGGTGGGATGCTGCCATCATCCTGGAGCACACAACGGAAGTGAGATGATGCGGTGCAGGGGGCAGTATTCTTGGGCAGGGGGGGGGGGGTGCGAGAAAAGCCAAGTAAGTGCGCCAGTTGGTGCTTCCGGGTGTATGCACTGGTTCGGGTTTTGAGGAGGGAATTGTCCGGGAAAAGCAGTTTTGGCATGTGGGCATGGGACCGTTGGAAGGTGGGGGGTTGCCATAAAGGCGAAACAAGTATGCCGGTGGGCCATGAAGCAACGGATACTTAGCTACCAAACGCCCCCGTGTCACAGGCGACCAGTCGCTGCTCATCCATGTTCTGCTGCACTTCAGCATTTCCAACCAGTACTGAATGTTGCCAGCTATCGAATGTTTCTTAGCCTGGCTTGGGTTCACTCACCCCCCTCCCTGGGAACCCAGTCATCAGCCGCTTACACCGCGGCTCCACAAAACTGGCAGCACTACTCTGTCACTATTGTCACTGTCACTATCACTGTCAGGACTGCTGTCTGTCGGCTGCACAGACTCTTCATCTATCGATTGTTGACTGCACAGAGCACTGTGACCCCCTGCTCATGTCATCATCACTGGGGTCATCCATCTCCTCCAACCCCAGGTCAGTCCAAATATCCTGCACTTCTCGGTCCTGAATCACCGCAGCAAACGCTTGCACTGAGCCTCTTACCGCCCCCTCAACCGGCCTTTCATTACCCTGCACCCCCACATGTGACAGCATCCATTGCAGTGTGACGCTGTCGCCATACAGCTCCAGCGGCGCCAGAGCTTAGTCCACAGATCTACATGTGCCAGTGGCCCCTCGACCCCACCCACCCTTGTCGCTGCCACTTGCCACACTTACCCTTCAGTCCCAGGTACAACAGGTACAACAGTTCACTGTCCGTAACTACATGTAGTCTCACCCCGGGTTTTTATGCTCCAATGCACACAACACCGCCCTTAACTCCACGCGCGTAATACTTTGCTTTTCACTAACTGGCACTGGCAAATATGCCGGTTGGGGGGGGGGGGGGGGTGAACTTATTCAAAATGTTGCCCAAACTGCAAAGCCCTTGTAAATACTGTCCCTCGGTGGGTGCTGGCGCGGGTGCACGGTGCGTGCATGTTGCGCACGATTTTGGGCAATTACACAACTTTCACCCCCCTCAAATGGACCCTCACAAAAAGGTACCAGACAGCATTTCCTGATGGGCTCTGATGGTGGCTGTTATTTCCTAATGGTGATGGTCACTGATGTTTCCTTTTAAAGAAAATCAACTTATTCATCAAGTTTAGGGGGGTGTCCTCACCATCCACGGAAGCATGCTGTCCATCAAGTTCCTGGAGGCGTCCAGACCATCAGGTCCAGGTTTGGAAGACGTTGAGGGTGATGGGGATGAGCGCCGAGTGTGGAATTTGAGGCAGTGGACTAGGGTTGTTGTATGGGCCGTTTCAACTAATTTAGAGCTACGTGCTGTAGGCGCCTATGCTCTTGCCCAAAACTTTACCTGACATTGCAGAATGAACTTGGGCAGTGCATCCACATGCAAAATTGGGATTGGTGTGCAAAAAGTTTCATTTTTCAGCTTGGAGTTGCACTGGTTGCATGTGAGCTCGTCCAAGGGGGGCCTCACACCTTGCCATAACTCTTCCCTGAGCTACTTCTACCCAGGGAGAGTGGGACGCACCGTGCGCGCACCGTGCATCTTCCTTATTTGGATAATCTACGTGACGTGATGTCTTGCCTGAGGAATTGAAGTTTTTGAGTGCTCCTGGAACCTACTGTGAGCCATTTGGGGTGGGTGTGCTGGTGTTTGTGTGGTCATGACTGTTTGACAACTCTGTTGCTTTTGTAACTTAGTCGTGATTCATTTTGCTCCATGACTCCTAGTGGGGATACCCTGGAGCTGATGGAGCTTCACCCCTTTGAAGCTAGCGTACACCGTCCATGGCTGGGGCATCAGGGTGATCGAGAGAGCATTGGAGGTACTGTGGAAGAGAACACTTGCGGCGGGGTCCTGTGAACCTGGAGCGAGAGGGGTGGCGGATTTTGAACGAGTGGAGGTTTCAAGAGATGATGATGAAATCTCAGAGATGAAGGAGCCCAAATTTGAATTTGTTATTGGCGTGATGTCCAGTGACTGCTGCAGTAATGACGCCTACCAACCGCTTGCCTCTGGGTCAGCTGTAAATACAGCCTTGCCTGAGCCTTGGACCTACTTTGACACTCTGAGAGACGTTTAGCATTGGTCTATGCTGGGACAATGCCAAAAGAGGAGCCGCTGCCGCCTTCCTGCTGTGCCCTTTCCACTCCTGCCAGGTTGCCACCCAGGTGCCCTAATAGTTGCCGTGTGCGTTGCATCAAGTGCTCCCCCATGGCTCACTCCTAGAGCCAGCTCGGCTCGTTTTGATTCACCTAACCTCACTGCAAAGCTACTGTCAATGCTGCAACACCAGTTTTCCATGGAGCCCAACCTCAAAACTGCTGGGCATGCGAAGCAAAACCACGGCGAAGCAGTAGGGCACCAACACAGGGGCACAGCTGACTCATACTTCTGCCACCGGAGTGTGCGACTCTGCTGGTGCTAGATGGGCATCCCTTGAGGCACACCCCGCTGGCAGGTGCACTGCCTCGGGACGAGTTGCCCACAACGGACAGCACGAATGCATGGAATCCGTCACCAGCAGCCCCCATGGCACAATGACATGCCCTTCAGGGGTGGCAGGCAGCCGACAGGGCAGCAGGAAGACTCCCGCCGAATATATGGAAAACAAAAGTATGTCAGCTGTGCCAAGGCAGCTCCGCGCCACACTCTCAGGCAGACTGCCAGCAGCTGCCCAACTCACAGTGGCTGCCAGGCCAACTCAACGCATCTCGAAGCTGACCGACAGTCGACTGTAGTCCAGGCTCCTTCCCAAATCCCTCAAGCAGAACAGCTGTATTGTCATGCATCCAACGGCTTATCACCTCATTCCTATTGGCAGGCAAAGCAGTCCACAGGTGTCATTGCTTCAACCACAGTCGCTGAAATCATCATGCCTGACTTCAGCCCGTTTAGATCAACGGAACAAACCAAACACACTGCAAGCCTGCCTTACCAGTGCAGATTACGCACGTAATAAGCCGACGGCGGGATTCGAACCCACCCTCCCTGGCATGTGCCAGGAAATGGAATTGAACTGTACACAAACAAACAAGCTGTCGCCTCGCTTTGCAGCACAGTGCCACACAGCAGCGGGATTTGGTACCGAGCACTGAACGTTGGTTTCCTTGGGACGAACTTCAAGCCACACGACAACTGTGGCGAGTAAGCCAACAGCAGTTGGGGGCCGAAGGACAGCACCTGAAGAGCTGTGGGATGCATAATGCGAAAAACGACGATGAGACCCGTCAAAACCTGAAAACCGACCGCCCCCGTCAGTACGCAGAGTGCCACGTCAGTGACCACGCCAAAGGGCTGATGCTAGAGCGAGTCCTATCCCACCGGCCGAAGCCAGGGTTCAGGCGGATGGTTGAAATGAGCACTACTCCTAACCCTACTTCCACCTCTCGTCGAAATTACGTTCCCAAAGAGGGTGCCATCAGCGCCCGCAATATGTGCACTGCGCGCACTGCAGCAATCCGGTGACCGCCCCTGGCACTACCAGCCCTGTGCAGCCACTGAAGCCTGCCAAGCTGTCCTCACAGTGCACCATCAGCCAGACATGAGAAGGTGCACTATTGCAAATGAGGAAGCAAAACTGAGGAGGTGGATGGGTCCTTGTCCATCACAATAATGTAGAGGACCTTGTGAAAGATGCCCTAGGATATGGATGCTCTGGAGAGAAGCTGGTCTTGAGGACAGGTTGGAGTGTCATGAGAGATGAATGTTGACAAGAACAGTGCCCTAGTTTAGGAGCTGCATGGCAACACCAACGACGTACAATATCTGCAAAGATGCGGATGGCAGATGGTTTTGGGTGATGGTGAGTGGCAGCTACACTGCTTTATTAGTAAACGTGATTTGTACCGCATCAATCGCAACAAACAACAAAGCGGCTACCATATGCTTCAAAGATGACCAGCAACGCAGTCGACAGCTTCTAAAACAAATACACTTGGAAAATGCAGTCAATGAGCAATTTCTCAAAACACAAAAGTGAGGTAGTTGGCATTTTGGCATCAAATAGCAGGTCTGTGACACTTCTGCAACCCTCTGAAATGCTTTGCAGAATGGCGCACAAATTGCACTGATCATGCTCCACGTGCTGCACTGCACAGGCCGCACGAAGCGCGCACATCGTGATACACATCCTCAAAGCCTGATCTATTTCTATCGAACCGATGCGGTAGCAGGAGAATCGTTGCGGCACAGTTTAGATGTCCATCAGCTCTTTTTTGTCCATCTTGTTGACCTTGCGCTCGGCACACTCCGCCAGCGAGTTGCGCAGCTTGTAGATCTCGTCGTTCGCCTGCTGCAGCTGGCTGCGCAGCTCCGAGTCACACAAGTTGTTGGCTGTCAGGATCTCGGCTCGGATTTCTTCCAACTCCGAGGCAGCAGCCCGCAATTGGTTGCCCAACGTCTCCAAGCGCGCGTAGGCCTGTTCCAAAAGCTTCTCGACACGGTCAGGGGTGACGCTCAGCTTTGGTGTGCCCTTAGGGGGCTCTGGCAGCTCCACAGCAGGCGCCGGAGCAGGTGCAGGTGGAGTTTGCACCGCTGGCACCATTGGCATTGCAGGTCGCATGAACTGTGGAGCAGGGGCCACGCCATAGCTGTATGGACTAGCAGAAAACATGCTGATAGTGACTGCAAAAGGGGCCTGCAGAATGGTGAAATACATTGCGCAGTGTAGTGTTGGGGCTGTGTACACCCACACATTCCGACGGCCTCAGAATGGGCAGGTGTGGAACTGCTCATTTTGATGGCGTTCAATCCTAACGGTGTCATGGCTGAAGTGCTGCACCAACGACTAATCATGTTCAGCTGCAGTGTTCTCCTATCCTATCCATCAGCCCTTGTGGGAACAACGGAGTTAACTCCACAAAGCCTGTGATTCTGTCGTCCAGCACCACTCACCCCATGCTGGCCAATGCCAAAGCAATCTGTACATATGCAGGACCAGTAAGACCACACTCTGCACTAAACCAAATGACTGGAGTGCATGCGACCAATACTAGGAAAAAGTATGAAGTACTGTTGTTGCGCTGGTCTTGTTATACCACTATCTATCCCCAGACAAAGGGGGAATGTTTGCCCGGCGCGCGCCCGGTGCATGCCCGGCGCACTACCTTTATATTAATTATCTGATCTCTAGCCCCAAGTTTATCCTCACCTTGGGAAGTCCCCCGAGTAGACCGCAGTAGACCGCAAACCTTCTCTGCAAGGCACCCTGGAAAAGCCGAAATATGAGAATTCAACAACACAAAATGTCACTCCCACCATTTCCAACCACCACCCTTGCCATCGTCATAAACTGGGTGCAAAGGATGGGCCAAATTTTTGGACATGGCGAGAAGGTACTCCAAATTATTTGGTGAGGTGGGGGCAAACAGGCACAGGTAGGGAATGGTCAAAAAACGATGCCCGGCGCGCTACCGCTCCCCGAAAGGGGACTGTGGCCTTCGTACAATGATGTTTGGGCAACCGCCAAAAAGCTCTGCATGTGGCAGCATGAAACCCACGAGGGGCAAGATTATGAGTGGTAGTAGCCTCACCGCCCTCGGTTTCAGCTTGTGCAAGACCACAGTTTTGATGATGCAGAATGTACCTTTGCGAAATGCATCCAATGGTTTCTCATCAAGATTTACCTTACTCCCGACATTGACCCTGGCACTAGCAATTGTTGACCTGACAATCTTTCAGACAAGAGTTTGACAAATGGCTGAAGGGTTTTTCCAGCCAAAGGAAAGCCTGGCGTGCTTACAGTGTGTCCCCACCAACAACACAGCAAACACACGCTTCCATAACTGAAAAGGTACACAGATGCTCCAGTAACAGTTTTGGAGATCCATCTTGGACAACACATTTACTTCATAGAAATACATTTGCATATCAAGGGCCAGTTGGTAATCCTGACCAAAAACGCTTTTCTAGGACCTGCTGCGCATGTTTTGCTTGTTTCTTGGCCTCTCTCTCTCTCTCTCTTCTCACAGCGCAAACGGTCAATCTCAGGCTGCAGTGTTGGCGCTTCACTGCCGCCTTCAGGGAATGGTTGGCCATCAAGCCCATCCTGGATAATTGCACTTTCCTCATCCCTTGGTAAGTGGTTACCCTTGCCGAACCGCAAGATCTGCTCAATCACCTTTGGCACACCCGTGACAGGTTGCTCCGGATACTTTGGGCGCTCCTTGCGGGCCCCTAGTATCTCAAAGTATGGGTCTCTAGTACGGCCAAACGCCCAAATAGTTGCACTGTGCGCGCACTGCGCTTAAGGCTCCCCCCATTTATGGTCTTGCTGTAGCAGCATTTCTTTCAAGTAATGCACGCACTGTCGCTTTGAGCAGGATATCCAGCACGATCATTTGTGGCTTCGCAAGTAACCAGGTTGAAAATACAATTGTATCTTGCACCTTGTGTGTGTTCAGGTATGCCCCAACCTGACTTTCCGATGGGGGAGTCCTTGCACTGTGCGCATAGTACGCACGCACGGCACACTACTTTTGGAACGTACTTGCCCAAAAAAGCTCCCAAATTGAAATCTTCACTCTGCGGAGGTATAATGTAAAGCATAAACACAGAGAGTCGCAAACGGCATGGCGTGTAGTGCCACATACCGTAACTTGTTTTGAGCTTGCCCTTGAAACTTTCTGTTGTACACAGTCCAATCGGGTGAATCCTCCTAGTATCAAAGCGTGGATTCAAGGATTGTCCCGGTTTCCTCAATAGCACCGGAAGGTTGGGGCCCAAAAGAGGGCGGAAATGCTACGTCACCCATGCATTCTCGGGGATCCCCAAACAAAGGGGGACAAAATCAGAAGTCAAAACCTCCGCTAGGGGTCACCATGATGCCCCTAGGGGCCCCTAGTATCTCAAAGTATGGGTCTCTAGTACGGCCAGACGCCCAAATAGTTGCACTGTGCGCGCACTGCGCTTAAGGCTCCCCCCTACAGCCACCACAGTTTGTCCCATGATCATGAAACCATATTCATCAAGGGGAGGTGCGGGGCTGGGGGGCAGTGGCATCAGAAAAAGCACCGTTTTAACCATTTGTTGCGCAAGGGGGTACAATTTTTGCGCAAGAAATGGTCTATCCAGTCTACTTCAGTACGTAAAGTCAAATTATTTGCATGATGTTAGGTCATTGGCTCGCTTGCACTGCATGGGGTCTGATAGCCTTCCCACATTCCCTGCTGAGATGCTGTTTGACATCACCCATTGGACAGGGCTGCCATTGTGGCGAAGGTCGGGGGTCGGGGGTCGGGGTTGTGGCGAAGGTCTGAACGTGCTGATGCAGACTGTTGCACCACATACCAGCTATTGGGTGAGATCATGCACCACGGTTGTGCCCCAGTCAAGCGCCTTGGGGGTAATCCGTGCTGCCCAACATGTCTGCCAAATTGCTGTTGTGCAATCCCGTGTGCGCAATATGCTTCCAAATGTCGCTGAATTTGCCACTGTTTCACTTTGTTTTGATGTTGTGTGCACTGTGATGGGACCTGGTATCATTCTTTTTGTTCCATCACGGTATGCAGGGTGATGGTACCATCCCTGGGGTTCATGACATTGATCCCTGCCTAAGGGGGCTTGTGTAGGCATTCAAAACCTGGCTCACTCAGACCTCTGGGCCAGATGAGCAGGGCCATAAGCATTGTCACTAGAGCCCCAGAATGTTGGGGGTCCCCATCTACACCTCAGAGTCGCTGATGGGAAAGTGTGCATCGCAACTCTCCTCCCCTGGCGTCCGTCCCTGCCCCTAGCGGTCCTACTCATGCTGGGGCCAGCAGTGCTTCAGGACTGTGAACTTGAAGCTTGAAAAGCGCCCGCTACACCAACGCGGGCTGTCCCCACCCGTTCATCAGCCGAATGTCCCCATTACATGGCTTCTCAGCCAATTTATGGGGAGTACAGGGACAGTAGAGTGATATCCTGATCGGCCAGACATTCAGTCAGTGTACCACATCACTGCAGATGCACACACACACGTCATTGAACAAATGCAACGGGTGGCACTGCATAAGGCCGCAGAAATTGCTCGTTTGGCTACACCAAGCTGTAGCCGCAAAGTCGCGATGCAAAGGAAGGGCTTGTGCAGGTTCACAGCAACAAATTTCCTCTTCACTTGTGGGTCGAGTGAAGGCGCCAGTGCTGCTGCAACGCTTGGATGCGACACACAGCAGAGAGGATGTGCCGGAAAACCAGCCCGCAAGTTGAATGGACACACGGGTCAGACCAATTACAGGGTATTTGTGCAACAGTTGTGTACAGTTGTGTCAGCAGTCAGCCACAGGGATAGGCCACAAGAGCTTTGTCGCAAACACAACGAAGGGGTGCATACAGTAAGCGCTTTCCTTGCGGCATTTTCGCCATATCACGAGGTTTTCCATGACTCCCCTGGCATTTTGGGGGGAGGGATGCGGAAGTGCACAGGGTCCTGCACCAACATCAGCCACCGCTTTCCAATACGGACACAGTGTAACGTTGCATCTCATGCTTATTTAGCACGCAATGGCCCTCCCGGTCCACCGCAGGGCCGCTGTTACCTGTTAAAGCCCACCGCCCCCACCACAGCCACGATGAGAGCACAACGTCACCGAAAAAGAATCGCCTCCCCTGAAAAGTCATTCAGCTAGCTTCAAGGAACATGGCCAGCGGGAAATGCACGTAGAATGCGCTGGTGCAGTGGTGGGCGGTTTTGAAAGAAGCAGCGCCCGTGGGCATAAATTTTACCAGCAAGACCGACTTTCCATTCCCTGTCCAATGCGAGTACCAAAGGCACTGGACTTTGTGGTCAGAGGAGAAGGGTTTGATGCACTGCACACACATGGCAAGCCGCAAGGAAGAACTTGCCCTTGCAGTCACCAAAGACAAACGTCCCTGCGGCGACTACACGTTGTCTGTCCCACTGCCTTCAATGGTTGGATGGTTCGATGGTTGGAAGTACGCAAGGAGAACTCGGAATCATGAGAGCAAGATACCTAGTCTCCCCTGCCGCCGCGGTTGGGAGACCCTGCTCAAGCCCAAAAACCAACCACGTGCAATTGTGGGGCCCCACGGTCACATGCACAATCTGAGGGCCCCTCTGCGGGAGCTATAGGGGGAATGTTTGCCCGGCGCGCGCCCGGCGCGCTACTTTTAGACTATGTTCCCCCCGAAGAGCCCCCAAGCACACCCCTTGGAAACACCCTTAGAATTAGGTGACCCAAACTGCCCCAGCTCAAGAAAGTTGCAAACTGGGGTACACGAGACCACTCTCGCTCCTTTAGGGCGATCTTGGTCAACACCTTAGCAAGTTGGGAGAATGGGGGGTTAGGATAGCACAACCGCATCGATCTCCAGTAGAAGCGATAGGCGTTATTGAGGTATTGCGAACAGTAGAGCTGCATCATAACATTGGTCCCACAAGTGTGGGTGTCAATACATTCAGTACAATAGTGCTCCTTACACTCATCACAAACTACGACGGTGGAGCGTTCTAGCAACACAACACACACACTTCTGCCTCATCCTCTGCCTCATCTTGCATGCTACAACCGAGCAAACAGTTGCTCAATGTGTGCCCTATACCACCCGTGCACGTCATTGTAACATTGTTGGCGGGCTGTCAAAGCGCCATTCTTTCTTCCAACGAATGGCACAATGACATGAATCTGGCCCTTATAAGCACCATCATGGCCCCCAACTTCGAAATCAAAGAAATCACCTCAGGTACGAGAAGGTCCATAACCATCCCAAATCAAAACATCTGCTGATGTCCCGGGGGCCAAGGGGCAAATCCATATAATGTTGCCCAACATATCAACGGCAACAGTCCACCGGTAGGGCACAGGTCACAAAAGATGCCCGGCGCGCGCCCTGCGCGCGCCCGGCGTGCTAACGTTCCCCCACAACCGAAAAACGGAAAAGCACATTGAATTGCTTTTTGTGGGCTGACCTTCAGACGCACTTGAGGACTCTCTGAGGCCTGAAAGTACTCGAGAACCATTCCCGGAATGAGCCACATGCTGATACCGATACAGTGCGTGTCTCAGCGCACACCATCCACAAAACACTTGGACTTGGACTTCAACAGCCTGACCCTCGACGCCCCTGGCCTGCAACGGCACTCATGAAGTCAAACGGCACCATTCTGCTCCCTCCCATTGGACCCGGAACACCACTGAAATCGAACAGCAACTCCATCTGAGGAAACAAGAACACAACCCTGTGGCCTGAGAACAAAGGCGTTGTGCCCAAAGCCTGTTGCAAACCAGGACAGGCACGCCCACCGCGTCAGGTCCCCAGGGAATTGCACCCGTGTATTGTGCTGCTTGCCAGACTGGGGCTTGATTGGGGTTGCGGTAGCCAAGGCACTGGTCGACGCAGCCACAATCAGACACTCCAAGATGTTGCGTGTGCCAGTGGGTCGTGTGGTGGCAATGCTAAGTATGGCACGGGGTGCACACGGGGGACCCGCTGTGTCGCAGCACTGTCCGGCTGTTTGCTGCGATGCAACACCTCCGAGGCCGGGTCGCATGTCCATCGCCGTCAATGTTGCTGCAGCGGGGAGACGTCACAATGTCATACGTTGGGTTTCATTCTGGTCAGGGTTGATTTTCCTGGACCTCAGGGCTTTTTTTTCTGGTCAGGCCTAAGGCCGGGGGAAATCCGTATGGGGATTATGGATTATGGGGATTGTGCGCGCGGCTTTTAACCCAATAAACTAACCCCCACAGGAAAAAGCAGCAGATTGTCGCTCCCTTCCGTCAACACAGCAACAGGGCAACACACAGAAAAGAATGCCTAAACGATGCCCTGCACGCCCTGTGTGCGTATGGGAGGTCCATTGCTACAGAGGACCTGTAGCCGAAAAGCTATGGACAGCCCCGGAATCTGCTGCATGGGATTGCAGCAACGGGCTGCCACCCAAAAGCGAAATCAAGAGAACGTCTCCCATCTCACGGATAGACATATTCGTATACAGGTACGTAGCCTGAAAAAGAGTTGGTTCGCTGGACCCCAGGGCATTGTCCTAAGAGAAAAGAAGACCTACAGAGCATCTGCGTGCACCTGTGTTAGATGGGTATTTTATGAAAAGTAGACCCCATCTGTGTGGGCTTGCGCACATGGACGACCACAGTTTACCCCCCCCCCCCACCCGCCCCAACCGGTTGAATTGCCCCCCCAGAACGCGTGCAATGACCCCCCCCCCCTACTAGCCAGAGGAACGGTCACCAAATGGCGCCCCCTCCACCCGGGCCGCACACAGGTCACAAAGCGCTCAACACACGCACGTCCTGGTGAGCACATGTCGCAATGTTTGAGCATCGTATGGGCGGTTGCCCTTTCCACTGCAACTCCATTGCATTGTAACTGGAGAAAATTGTTTGGTCAGCGCCTTTGGCACCGTGGACTATGGCGGCAAGTGTGCCTTGTCCTCCGGGGAAAACGAAATTCACTAAAGAGTCCCGAAATTGGAGGCCGAGTTTAGGTACACAAACTTTTTCGGGCCCCCGCGCACCGCTGCGCACACGTGTCATGAGGCAGCAGCGCAGCATATGGCCGGGCGGCAGGGCGGGAAGAAAATTGCTCTGCGGGGGGGGGGGGGGGGTTGACACGGAAGCCCATTTTCCCAACCCCCCCCACCCGCCTCCTTGGCCGCCGTGATGGGAGGGGGGGTTCAGGGCGGGGGTGCCCGACCTGCCGTGCCGGGGGGGGGGGGGGTCAACCCAACATCTATGGCTCAAAATGATACCCACGTCGCGCTGATCATTTTGACTACTCAAATGTGGGGGGGGAAATTATTGGTGGAAAAGACTTTTTCGGGCTAAAATTTGTGTTTCTGCGCCTTCGGCGCCAACATCCGTTCTTAGACAAAACAAGGGGCCCGACACGGAACCCCATTTCTCCAACCCCCCCCCCTCCTTCGGCGGGCGTCCATGTCACCCCCCACCCGCAGAGCAATTTTCAGGTCGCCCAGGAATGGCCCGCTTAGGATTCGCACACCCGCGGCCATATGGCGGCGAGGCCAAGCGAAGGATTGGGTGCGGCCATGTGGCAGCACCCTCCCACACAGCCATGCACGCAGGACAGACGCCCCCCAAAACACGCCTGTTTGGCTCTGCACACTGCACACTACTGAGAGCCTGGGATGGCACACGGGCGTTGCCAAGCAGAGGGCACTGCATGCGACCTGCTGCATGGGATGGGGGTCCGGAAGGTGGGGGAGAAGCAGGGAGCAGCACACCGGTGCGACATGGCACCAGGGGCCACAATTCTGCAACACCGCAATATGCGTCGATTGGGGATTTGGATGAGGAGACCAGATTGTCAGCCAGCAGGAGCGGGTCGCCCTCTTCAATGCACATTTCACGGGATGAGGTGTGCAACACACTCTGAAGAACACAGTGGCGCGGTTCAAGATCAACCAAGTTGGCCTCCAACTTCAGGCCTCTTGAAAAAACTTCTTTTTTCGCTGAGGAAAAGGTTTCTGATATGGGGGAGGGGGGGTTGGGGGGGGTCGGCCAGGGTTTGCAGGGCCCTAAATGACCCCCCCCCCCCAACCGGGGCTCCTGAAGCAATGGCTTGCCCAGTATTTGCTGCAGTGCGCAGTGTTATGGGGTGGTCATCTTGTCGTTTTTAAGGTGCACAAACGTTTTTGTGGCCCCTGGGGGTGGGGGCTGGGGGGGTTTGGCACTAAGCAACGGCAGGATCAGGGGTTGGCTGGAGGTTTGGGGGGGTGGGCGTAGGATGGGGGATTGGAAGGCTCCAGGAAGAGGCGAGGCCCAGGGCACTGCTACTATGCCTCTCCCCTGGGCATTGTGTGCTTTTCTGGGGCTGACTTCGCAGCACGAGAAACTGCAGTGCCCGTTGAGTTGCGTACCTTCCCCCCCCCCCCATGTCCATCCCCCCCCCAGGGACGACGGTTCCCCCCCACCCCGGGGGGAACCGTTGCCAAGTGACGCCCCCCCCCCCCCCCGGGGGGGATAGACACCATCGCCAACGAACAAATTACCGCCGCACAGTACGCAGAATTTATGACCAATCAGTTGCTTGCTGTATGTCGCCCAAGGCTCTGAAATACACACTGACATACAGAGATCGAATGGTGCCATGCAAATGATGCAAACAAGCAAAATTCTCAATACAATGCATCAGTCCATCAGTTTGCTGCATGCCCCTACTGCTGAACAGGGACAGTGTAAAACTTCTTTTTCCGGTCCCACATAGTCTTGAACAGCTGCACATGCTGCCCATCAGCCACAGGGATGGACGAACTGGCTGCAGCAGGCTTCGCTGCAGGCTGCTTTCCGCGTTTGGGTGCAGGTTTGGGTGCAGGTTTGGCAACTGTTGGTGCCTCAAGCGTTTTGGGGATCCACTTTTCCTCCGCGATGTCCTGGGTGAAATACAACTTGTCCCCAAAGGTGTGGTCCAACCCCCAGGTTCCCCAAGCAGACTTTGCCCAAACCACTTCTGCAATCCTGTGCAATATGACACTGTTGCGGTTTTTTTGGAAACAGCCGGTGACGGTTCCCCCCCCTGGGGCGGGGGTGGACAGGGGGGGGGGGGGACAATGTGCTCCCCGCACAAGCGCGGGGTCATTCAACTCGGCACAGTACTTCGTCCCCCCGATGACACATACACATGCAGTAGGCCTGCGCCACGCTTCCTACGTACATCCGGCTGTCCGGCTAAAAAAAAAAACATACAGAGTCACAAACAATACCCACGCCACGCTTGGCTGTGACGGGCGATGGTTCGATGATGGGGATCGCATTCACCCGGAAACCTCCTGCCCCCGGTGGCGGCGGAGGTGAGTGTCTGAGAGTGTGTCTCTCGAGAGAACCTCAGATCGGACGGGTGGCGGGACGCCGAAGGGTGTGCGCGCGCTGATAAATCCTATCGTGCTGAGCGGAGGGGTAGCATCCCCAGTCCCTCCATATCGCGGTCTCTTTGTTTGATGTTTGACACCAGTGCTGCTGCTCGCCCGATGCATCTTGGGAATCTATGCCACCATGGCATTACACACCATATCGGCAGTAGCGCAGGCATTTGCTGAGGCGGGAGAGCGGGTAGCATGTACGGTGCCTCTGAGCTGGCAGCTGGTTGCTTGGTTTCCTGTGGCAATCATTCGCTTTTTGCAGGGGGAGCGGCTCCATCATGCGCGCACGCGACAGCGATGGTGCCCAGAATCCCGAACTTCGGACTCAAAAGAGGCGTATGCGGGCTGCGGGCGGCGTGGCAGATTGCCCTGCACGCTCCGTTCTCTCAGCCTTTAGTCTGCAGTGGCACGTCCCATCATTGGGCCTCCGTAGCCCTCGGTGAAGAACTGAACTGAACTGCAATTGCACACAACCCATTGCCTTTTGGGGCGTGGGGCTTGGCACTGGTCAGGATCAGGTTGGGGGGTGGGGGGGTGGGGACCCACAGGGCACAGGGGAGGTCACAACTCTGTACAACAGCCACAAGATGCGGGAAGAGTGGAATTCACTGGGAGAAGGTAGGTATGAAGGTGGGTTATGAGAGAATGCCAAGGCTTAGGCAGGAGCACACACACACACACACACACACACACACAGACACACACACACACGGTTGCAAACAAACAGACGAGCACAACGCAGAGTCCGAATCCTCGTCAGTTGGCCAGTCAAACAAGACAAAGCATGTTTGACGCCAATAGGTGCCTGTCTGTGGGGACAGGCGCGCAGCAGAACTGGTCAGCTGACCTGCAAAGCAAGAACAGCCAGGCGCTGCCTCTCTGGCAACACCGGCACGAAACATGTCACAGCAGCCACAGGAGGTGATCCCAGCGGCGAGATGCAAACTGGGATCCGTATGCACTATGCGACACATGCGTGTGATCGCGAACGTTCACACCATTGCAGGTGATGGATCGGTTCTGTGCACCCCCCTCCCATGCCACCGCCCCTCTGAGGCAGGGTAGTAAAAACACCGCCCACGGACCTTTGTGGGCAGGTGAGCAGCTGTTTGAAAAAAAGGGTGTTTTTTTCCCCGTTTTTTGACTGTTTTTTGGCGTTTTTTGTGTTTTTTTGTGGAAAATATTGGTTTTGTACATCACTATGACCTCAAATGTATTTTCCAGGACAATTCAAAGGTGTTTTAAAGGTTCACAGGATGGTGTCAATCAACAGCTCAACCAAACAACAACACAAAACAGAAAGAAAACACTGTGTTGCGGATTGGTTGCTTCGGCCTTGTGACCCGAAGTGGCATTTTCCCACCATTTTCAATTGTTGGCTTGGTGTGTGCTGGTATTTGTGTGTTGACATATTCATGTATCGCGGCAGCCAGGGTGTTTTTTTGGGTGGGTTTGCCCAAGGACTGCCGCGTGGACGTTATCTCCTAGTTCGCTCTGCATGGTCACTGTTATTTCCGGTTGCGTTTTGGATGCTCACTGTTATTTCCTGGTCTAGATGGTCACTGTTCCTTCCTATTGTGCTCTGGGATAGTGACTGCTATTTCCTGGTGTGCTCTAGATGGTCACTATTATTTCTTGGTGTGCTCTGGATGGTCACTGTTATTTCCTGGTGTGCTCTGGATGGTCACTGTTATTTCCTGGTGCGCTCTGGATGGTCACTGTTATTTCCGGGGGCGCTCTGGATGGTCACTGTTATTTCCGGGGGCGCTGTGGCCGCCATCCATCGCCTCGCGGAAGGCCAGGTCGGCACGGTGGCAGTTCGCGTGTATTGGCACCAGTACCGCCTGGCCCAGCACCTCCGTCTGCAAATTCTGCAGCAATGGGCGCACGACACACACAACGGAAGCATTTGGCCCCTTGTGTGCACAGGGCATGCACCTGCTGGCCACTACCGGGGCACGAAACAATGTCGCCGAGGAGCTTCTCCCCACATCAGCCACATGCCGCCAACTCGGATGCCGGGGTAAAGAATGTCAACACACCACCTTGGCGTTGCCTGGAATCTGGTCCCATGTCGTCGGAGGTAGCGGGAGGTGACGGGACATCCGCATCAGGTGAGGTAGAACGGAACTGCCAGCCATTGCGCGTCTTGGCGTTCTTGGCCGCTCGGGAGACTTGGGTGGCGAACAACTCAATACCTTGCTCCTTTAGGTGAGCGGTGGCGTCGGCAACGGACGGAAAGTAGGCCCATGCCCCGCCTGCTTCGGGGCGTAGCCACACAGGAGGCATGGACTAACAAAGGAAACATGGAGACATGGGTCAAACAAAACGCAAATGCATGTGACAACGAATAATACCACCGGACCCTTTTGTTAACTAACAGCCTTCTTATTTGTCAACCATTGTTCTCATCAGCGCACTTGCCACGCACCCATTCATGCACATTTGTTGTTTTGCACTGACTATTCCTTTTGTTAACTAAGACGTGACATTGCAGCATGGCGGGATGAAGGAAGGAAGGAGGACGACGTGGGTAAGCCGATGAACCTGTTCAGACCGGTGCCAAATGCGAACAAAAAACAACAATTTTGTCAAATTGTGAAAATTCTACTTTTCAACGAATGCTGGAAAAGATGGCACATGCGCAAAAACAGTCAAAAAACACAAAAAAACACCAAAAAATGCTGGGAAACGGGGGGGAAACAGCGTTTTTTTTATTTGACCACATGGCAGGGCACCTATTAGGTTACCCGTGCTCTGAGGATTCTGGGAACATCTGTTCAACCTTGATTCACAAGGCAGATCATGAAAGAAAAGCGCGCCATCAGTGGCGCACCATACACACACACACACACACACACATTGTACAGTCAACAGGACTTGCAAAGGCACCCCTGCGTCCATGCAGTGCTGGACCAGGGTGCGCACTGCAGCCAAATCAGTATTCCAGGGCCTGTAGATACCACTGGCGGTCAATTCAGGCATAAGGATCTGCGTCCATGCAGTGCTGGACCAGGGCGCGCACTGCAGCCAAATCAGTATTCCAGGGCCCGTAGATACCACTGGCGGTCAATTCAGGCATAAGGATCCAGGACGAGCACAATCCATCACTCCAGTAGGCACACCCACACACATACACGGCGTGAGGAGATATGCACACAGCGGAAGCAAAGCACTGATGGTGAACAACAGCTCGTCAGGCCAACATCACGTGAAAGTCACGGAGGCTAGGCGCTTTTCTGACGGACAGTGATGACAAAGGTGCAACGTGTTTCAGCATGATGCCTCATGTAGATGCCCAGCATGAATCGCTGACTGTAACGAGAGTATTTACAGACAATTTGCACCGCTTATTTGCACCACTACGTATGTGAGGTCAGAAGCATTTGATTAGTTTAAGGTTGTCACATCGCTGGTGATATGCGCCAACACACACACACACACACACACATGAGGGACGCGCCCCCAGACTGGCAAAGTGGTGGCAAAGCTAACACCCGGGCTGGCACCAATGCTCAAGCAGAGGCATGGCCAGAGCGCAAAAGCATGCAACTGGGTTATTGCTCAGTGACCCGGGGGGAGGAGGGGGATGGGGGGGGCGTATGGGGCCCTGGCCCGCCCCGGCCAACCGATCCCCCCACGCACACCAGAAATATTGTCCTTCAGGGAAAAACAAAAGTCCGCCACACTACGCAGTGACCCGCATACAACACAAACATGCACAACACACGGTGGGTCCAGGCACATGCAAGTCTTGTGGCAGGGCATGCCGCAATCCTCAGCCAATGGCACGCGGGTGAGCCCACGCTTCGGCATCAAAAGGGCAGTGCAACACGGGTCAGAGCCACAGCTGATCTCTCAGCACCTCTTGTGTGCTGCCCGCCGCTGGCGGCGGTGGCAGCAGCGGGTGCTGGTCAATCAACAGGAAATGGCCCGTGCCCGCTACACGATGGTCAAAAGTGGTGGAGGGTCCACTGGTTGGCAATCGGCTGATGGCAAACTGGACGTGGGAGCACATCCCACTCGCAGCACGATCTGAGCACCCCCCAAAATGCAAGGCAGACCGGCGTAATGGGTACCGAACGGGTGCCTAGAGGGTACATAATGGGCAGGCACCTCAAAGGCACCTCAAGGGCGCCTACAGCGTCATGACAGAGTCGGGTCAGCCACAGCCCCACAGCACGCACAGCGGGTTGTTCGGACCCCGACGGCGAAGGGCCGACTCCCGAGCGCCGTGCATCTTCGGGGAGGATCCACACACAGCCATTCGAGGGGGGGGGGGGGGGCGTGTAGAGCAAGGCATGACGGATCCAATTGCAGCCCGGAACAACCTGCGGGCGTCGCTGAAACATGAGAACGCCCACGCAAACGCGCGGCCTTGAGTGGCCGTTACAGAACGTCGTGGTGCAGCAGGGCGCTGGTGGCCGGGGCCGCCCCCGGCAGGCCCCTCAGCTCCCGCTGCTGGCGCACCCACAGTTGGTCCTCCAGCAGGTGGTGCCGCATGAGGGACCGCTGGTACCGGACGTGCTCCTCACACTCCTCCTGCAGCAGCGGGTCGGCCAGGGCGAACTCCCCGCTGCAGTCGTCCGGCCGCCGGGACGCGGGGAGCCGTGTCTGCGTGAACCGGCCGGCGCCGTCGGACGAGGGGGAGCGGGCCGGGGCGTCGGCCCGGCCGCCGGCCCCCGGGTCCGTGGACAGGGCGGAGGGGGGGTTGTCAAGACGGCGGTCTGCGGCCGACAGGACGTTCGTCCGGCTGCCGCGCCCGGCGGGGGTACTGCTTTTGCTGCCGCGGCCGGCGGACCGGGCACTGGCCTTGCTGCCGCGCCCGACCAGCTCGGTCGCCGGGGACGCGGGGCTGAGGGCCGGCGCGGGGCTCGGGCGGAGCGCGGCCGGCGTGACACTGGCGCTGGGGCTGCGCAGGTCGACCGGGGGGTGCCGCGGCGCAGCCGCGAGCCGCGGCAGGTGCGGACTCGTCCAAGTCTCCGCCGTGTGGGGCCGCAAGGCCACCCCGTTCGAGTGCGCCGCGTCCGGGGGCGGCCGGGGCCGGAGGTGCTGCTGCGCGTCCTGCAGGGCGGAGGCGATGGACGGCCGCGGCGGCGCGTGCGGCGAGTTGAAGACGCGGCTGGAGCTCATCTCGTGGACCATTTTGGGGTCCACGCTGGCCTTGATCACTACCTGAGAAGGCCACGAACGGCGCAGCGTGTCCACCATATGTCCTTTTCCCTTTCACGGCTGGTCTGCCCCTGATGGGCTCCCGCTCCTGTTGCGCAAACAGCCCATCTGGGCTGCGGGAGACACCCCCCACCTGATGCCGGTTGAGCAGGGGTTGCCCTGGCACCCGGTAGCGACGGGGCTGGCTGGCCAAGCCATCCCCTTTATTGTCGCAGCCTCCCATGTGCACGCTCTGCCATCCGCTCCATTCTGGTTCCCTGTTCCAGCTATTCTGGTTGCCTCTCCTGCCTTGCTGTGCCCCTCCTCCTTGTTTGCTGTGCTTGCCCTTGTCCCTCCTGGTGTGGCTCCCGCGTTCGGTGTGTCTGTGTTGCTCCTCCCCCTGTCTGTTGGCGCCCCTGGGTGCCCCTGTCGCGCATCCCCTACTGTCCCACCCGCCTGCCCCCCCGTGCCAGGGTTTCACATCTCCGTACGACATGGACTGTCCCGTGCGCGGTTGGCTGGTCACGGCCCTGTTGCCACCCCCGTGGCGGGCACCTCCCGGCGCGCGGGGCGCAGCCCCCGCCCTTGTGGAGTATGTGGGCACCTTGTAGAGGCAATGAGCGTGCTAGCAGAAAAAGAAAGAGCCCGAAATTGGGAGGAACGCAAGCAACAAAGCAACTGGGCACAGGGCCGCCCCACACACGGCAGTGAGACGAGCTCCAACAGGACACACAACAATACACAAGGGAACCATGAGGTGCGAGCACTGCAGCAACCACCAAATGCGGCGCACGCCAAGCGAGCCATCAGCAAACCCCCCCCCCTCCCTCTGCTGGTGTGCGGCGCCGGGGGGGGGGGGGGGCAGCATGTCGCTCCCTGCATCCCCTTGTGGCTGTCGGGTTGTCCCACTTGGGTTGGGTGGTACCAGGGGCACCGGGCACTTTTGCACATGTCTCCAAATCTACAAACTGACCTGTCACTGGTGTTTGTTGGGGTTGTTCTGGGGTGAATGTGGTGCATTGTTGCTCTTTTGCTTTCCGGGCTGCTGACGGGCTCCCCGTTTGGCTTGATCACTTTAGCCGCCCCCCCCCCCCCCAGTGGTGCTGAGTTGTTCGAAGGAGCCCTGGGGCCTCCACAAGGGCAGAAGGGCAGGGCAGTGTGTGCCACCGGTGCGACTACAAGCAACTGCTCAACGTGAGGCTGGGCCTGTCCGGCTGGCACCCCCCGAAGCCGTGCACCCGGAGCTTCAGGAGACGGTCCACTCGGGGGCACATGGCTGTGGCACGAGGCCTCGTCTTTGGCTGCAGGATGGGCCAGCTCCCCAAACCAAACGCAAACCGTGGCCGTCCTTGGGGGGCAGGGGGGCAGAGGGGGGGCATGAATGCCAAGTGAGTGTACTTCCCCGTGTACACAACGGTGTGAGTGTTCGGGAGGAAGCACTGCTGGGGGGGGGGGGGGGGGCACAAGGCCTCGGTATCAGATTGTTTGCCTTCGGCGGCGCTTGTTGGCCTCTCGCCACTGCTCATTCCGACCCTCTGTGGGTCCGAACGTGTTTTGGTTATGTCAATGGAGCCCCTGGATGACTTGTCCTGTTTGACTACTCCAGGGTCGGCTGTCCCGGAGACGGGCTGTGCCGGCTCCAGCACTGACTTGTGCGCGCTGGGGTGTGCATCTGCAGGATAATTTTCCTGACAGGGACTTCTGGGGGATGGTGTCAGTATGGAGCAACTTTGAGCACTGGGCCACACACCACCACAGACAGGTCCAGCACCGGGGAGCGCAACCCCACGGCAGCCAACCAGCCGTTTCTGAAATAGCCTTCAGCCCCCCCCCCCCCCCCCCACGAGCGCGACCCCGTCCTTGCAGTACAACAGGGGGCAGGCCCCCTTGAGCGATGGAACGTGCACCGCTTCGGTTGGCTGGTGGCTATCGGTTGGCCCTCAGGATGGAACGGCCGAAACGACGGTTGCCCCCCCCCCCCCCCCCTCCCGGCTCAGCACTGGCCCCATCGCTGCCACCACTGCACCTGCTTGCAAACGGGAACCCTCTGGAAGGGCCTCAGATACCCGCAACCCGCCCGCACTCTACACACCTTCCCGGTCACCGCCTCCGGCCCACGGCGCGGCGACAGGGCGGCCGCGGGGCTCGCTGCGGGGGCGGTGTGCGCCGTGTGCGGCGTCCCAAGGGGCACGCAGTTGTGGCCCCCGACGCCGCAGTGGCAGCCCGCCTTCTGGATGCGCCGCACAGGCGTCCCAGGCGGGTGCGGGCTCCTCCCGGCGGTGGTCCCCGTCCGGGGGCTCTTCGACGGGGTGGACACCGGGGACATGGCCGCAACCTCCGTTGAAAAGGCGTACAGGCGCTTGGGGCTGAACTCCGGGCCCGGCATCCAGGACGGCGTGGGGCTCTCCCGGAGAGTCGAGCAGGACTCCAGGCGACTGCCGCTGCGCCCATCCGGGAGATGCAGCGTCGGGAGGGGCGAGTACGCCTGGGGGTTGAGCGAGAGGAACGCGGCGTCGGAGCCGCGCTTCCAGCGCCGGGCCTCTTGCGCTTGGGAGGAGGTTGCGGGGACCACGAAGGGCTCCTGTGAGGCGGTGTGGAGCGTGGAGTGTGGGGCGGAGAGGGAGGGCGGGGCACGGGTGCGGCGAGCAACGCCGGTGCACACAGCATCGGTGGCACAGGGCAAACCGTTGCATGTCCCAAAAGTCCACAATATGTGCTGCGTGCGCAGGGCGGTCTTAAACAGCCAACAATACAAAGAACTGCGGCATGCGTTACATTGAGTCAGGCGGTTGCATGAGGCTAGTTGACGGCGGTTGGAGGGTAACCGGTCAACTACGGCATTGGAAGAGCACCAAGCGGTCGTTAAGGGGGGAGGTCTTTAGCAAAAAATAGGAGGCCGGGACAGGGGCAGGGGGGGGCGGGCCATGATCTCACCAAACAGCGTGCTCAAACTGCGAGGTTCATGACTGGATGCAGCAACCCGACCGTTCAGAGTGCCTGCTCAGGGGGGATGGCAAAGTGGGGGGGGGGGGGGGGATACCTAATTCAGGTGAGCTAAGCAAACGTGTAGGTGTGTGTGGGGGGGGAGGGCTAACTAGGGTAGGCGAAGCAAAGGTGTAGGTGGGGGGGGGGGGGGGGGATGAAGGCTGATTCAGGTGAGCTAAGCGAAGGTGCAGCTGGTGGTGGGGGGGGGGGGGTTACCGAAAAGTCTAAAGGCGTAGGTGGTTGGGGTGGCACCTAGTTGTGTTGCTGTCTGCAGCTGGCGGCGCCTATTGGCTTCTCGCCACTTACCGCTGCCCTTCCCCTGCCCCCTTCCCCTCCATAGGCGGCGGCGCCCATCGGCCTCTCACCACCTCGTGCCCTCCCTCTCCCTGCCTGGCCTATCCTTACCTCCATACTCAGCCTTCCTTTCCCTTGGTCGGCAGTGCCAACGGAGCCCCGGGACTGTCCCTGGTTCACTGCTCTGTGTCGGGTCCACACGAAGGGGGGCAACTGCACTCGCCACTGGCCAGGGGCGTCCAAGTGGACACCCCATACCAGCGGTGGGGGGGCCCTGGGGTGTCCACTTGGACGCCCCTGGCCAGTGGCGAGTGCAGTTGCCCTCCCTAACGCCAACCCATCCCCAACAACCTTCCGCGCTCAGTCCTGCTTGTGGCGAGCACATCATGTGCCCCCTCCACTCCCCCCCTTGTGTCCGTGGTGTGTGTATTGTGTGTCCATTGGGGGTGGTGTAGAGTGGGGGGGATGGGGGGGGGGGGGCTAAGTAGGATGAGCTAAGGGAGGTATAGGTGGGCCCATTCTTAGACGTACCCTGTTTCACACCGCCACCTCCCAAGAGCCACTGGATTGCACCCACCCAAAGGCACATGACCTCAAAGAGGAGGGGGAAGGACAGACGCTGCAAATTGGTGTGAGAAACGAAACGCACCGTCAGAGCGAGACCGTACTGCATATCGGCCGCTGTCCGCATGCACACCGCACAGGATCAAAGACGGAAAAGGGGGGGGGGGGGTGTGTTTGCATTGGAGCACTTTCTGAAGCCGCCTTCTCCCATGGGGGGCGGGGAGGGCGCAACAGCGTCCGTCGACTGTGCACAAACACCAAACTCTGGCCAAACGCAACAGCCAATTGTCCTCACGGGCAGCGAGTGGCCGAGGCCGAGGCCAAACCAACATCGACGCCGCAGCCCAAGCCCAAGCCCGAACGCCCACGCCCCCCCCCCCCCCCCCCCCACCGGCCCCTCTCACACCTGCTCGGGGTCCGCCGTGAACTGGATGGTGCACACATCCGCCGCCTTGGGCTCGGACCGCAGCTTCCCCTCGAACACGTGGCGGCCCTGCCGACCCTCCACCCCGACGGTGTAGGGCACCTCCGCCCCCCGGGCTGCCCCCCCAGCTGCACTTTGTACGCCCCGTGCCGCATGGGGTCCCGCAGCTGCACGTGCGCCTTGTAGCGCCCGCCCGGGGCCCCAGCCGCGGGGATCCCCCGCAGGGTCTCGCCCCAGGGCGTCAGGAGGTACAGCGTGAGGTCAGGGTGCCCGCCCCACGCGGCCTCGATGACCAGCGTGGGGGGGCCCTCCGGGAAGGCGTCGACGGTGGAGGGCTGGGCCATGGCCAAAGGGGAGGGTCGGTTGGTCGACCCGAGGGAGCCGTTCAGGTCGAGGGACCCGATGCTGGTCTCCTGAGGAGGAGGGAGGGGGGAGCAGGGGTGCATTCGAAAGGGAAGGGTCCTCGGAGGCGGCCCAAGCGGTTAGACAGGAGGAGATTGCGAAAGCGGTTGGGGGCGGTTGCTGTGGGTTACAAATGCTGGCGCTTGCCGCCAGGGGGACAGTGGCTAGGTGTAGGTTGGGTGTCCTGGAGGGGGGGCACACAGCGCCCCCCCCCCCCCCGTCCAATGCATTCCTTGGGGAGAGGCAGGGGAGGGGGTGGAGCAGGGCCCTTCTGCCGGATCCCCTATTGCTCCTTTGCGACACCTGACAGCCCACTAGTCTGGCACTGCTTACGTCTGTCACCATCCTCCAAGGCACTGTTGCTGTTCCCTCCAACGATGACGACGAGTTCCTGACCCCCCTCTTGAGTCATTGCTGGAGTGAAGCCCCAAAGCCGTCTGCGATGGGCACCAGCCCAGAGGCATCCCACGCTGTCACTGTGCGGCGCTTAGAGAGGGGAAGCGGGTTGTTAGGATGTCCCCGGTGCATCCGCCCCGCCAGTGCCTTCCACATCGAAGTGTGTAGAGACCCATTGTATCCGCACATCATCCCTAGCCCCCTCCCGTGACCACAACATGGCTCCCACAGGTCCCCTGGGCCCTACTCCCACTGCCCACAGGGCCGATCCAGAGCTGAGGTGGCCGGTTCGGGTCTATGAGGCCAGATGACCGCCACTGCTGCCTTCGCAACAGAGACAGGTGAGGCGGTGTGCCTGGGCCTTTTCGCTCACTTGCCCGGTCCCCCCCACCAGCCCCACGACCCCTCATCCAGTACACATTCTCTGTGTCATTTCAGGGGCAGGGCAGCGCAGCGCAGGGCAGGAGTGGGGGGTGAGACAGGGGTGGAGGGGGGGGCACCCCCGCCCTCACGTACAAGCAATGGTTCCATTGGGTGATCATGTCAGGCCTCTTGAGCTGGTGCTTCCATTGAAGGGTGCTGTAACCCCCGCCCCGCTTTGGAGACAACTGTCAGTTCCGCACCAACCGCTTCTGTCCGCCCCCCACTGCCCTCCAACCGCTTTGCAACGCCAGCATGGCTCCTGAAAGCGCTCTCCAACCGCCAGTACCCACTGCTCCAGCCGCTCTTGAAACCTCCCTTCAGCCCCCCCTCCCCCTCACGCACCACAGCCCTGGGGGTGCCTTGTTCGTTGTGCTTCTGTGGTGTTTGGTTCAGTGTTGCTTGTGTTTGGGTGTTGTGTTGGCCCATGCTTGGGGGCTGTTTTAATTGGGGGTGTTGCTCTTATTGGACCCCGGCTTCTGTTTGCTCCGGGGGGGGGGGGGGTTAGAGGGATGGGGGAGGGGGGTCAAAACACACTCCAAGTCCAATCAGCTCGCAGAGGTTGTTAGGTCAAAGCCAGGCAGGCTCGCATATAGGGGAAAACGCCACATTCCCCCCTTTTGGGGCCTATTCGCGTACCCTACCTCAAGGGGTTGAATCGTTTGTTTAACCCATTGTAAAATCATTATTTTGTCCAATAAACGTATCCCCCAATGGGTTTTGGGTCCGGACCCCCCAGTACCCCCCCCCACTTCAAACCCACTTTTTTGCAGGGGATGGGGGGGTCAAAAATGTCGAGAAAAAACCCCCTTTTTGGGGGGGGGGGGGTCAAAAATCATGAATCTATGTCGGTGTTTTTGGCGACCTTGTTACCTTGTTACCTTGTTACCACTCACAATGACCATCCGAGCTATGTAAGGCATGTTTTAGGTAGTATTTATGTGTTTATTACGGGTATTGGATGTGCACTACTCGGGGTAGAGTCTCTGCGAGGTGCACTTGCCGAAGGCAATAAAATCACCTTACAGAGGTTGTTAGATCAAAGCCAGGTAGGCCCGTAGATATGGGAAAACGCCACATACCCCCCCATTTTCGGCCTTTTTGGGCCTATTTGCGTACCCTACCCAAGGGGTTGAATTGTGAGTTTAACCCCTTGTAAAATCATTATTTTGTCCAATAAACGGATCCCCCAATGAGCTTTTGGTCCGGACCCCCCTAGACCCCTCCCCCCCACTAGAAACCCCATTTTTCGGGGGTGGGGGTGGGGGTGGGGGGGCTCAAAAAATGTCAAAAAAATGCCCCGCCCCCCCCTTTTGGGGGTCGAAAATCACAAATCTTAGTGTTTCGGGGTCCCGACTCCATGGGGTTTGTATGGGGTGGAGTGGGACGAGCGCTTGTGCAGTTTATGCACTTTTCAGCCATTTTTGCTATGTTGGCGGTTTTGGCGACCTCGGTGACCCCGTGCTACCCACTCTAAGGGGTGCAAGGGGATGTTGTGACAATATATACCTACTAGGATAGAAAGGATGTTTTTGGAGTCTGTAACCTTGCCGAAGGCCGGTCAATGCCCGTGCCAAAGACGTGAAATGACTGTTTCCACCAATAATGGCTTACATGAGTGAATGGGCCGGTGCACAACTTGCTTATGCAATTTTTCACCTTGGGCAGCTCCAAAATGGAAGTTTTCGAAACTTATTTTTTTGATATCGTGACCGCACAATATGACCATCCAACCTATGTAAAGCATGTTTTAGGCCGTATTTATGTGTTTTTCATCTTATTTGGGTATTGGGTTCGGGGGGAGTCTCCCAAGGGATTGGTACACAACTTGCTTTTGCAGTTTTTCACCTTGAGCAGCTCCAAAATCAAAGTTTTCGAACCGTATTCTTTTTATATCGTGACTACACAAATGACCATCCAAAGTATGTAAAGCATGTTTTGGGCAGTATTCATATGTTTTTCACCTGATTTGGGTATTGAATGCGGGGGGGGGGGGGGGGCAAAGGAGTACGCCTGTTTTGTGGTTGAGGCCTCAGTGCATACCATTGCTCACACCTCACATTTGGGGCAACAATGGTACGGCGGAAGACCCACACACATCAATCAATCAACGACTCAAGTTGAGCCCAATGAATGTTGTTTGGTCTGCCAACGGCCCGTGTACTGGACACACCTGGAGAAACAGTTCTTTCTCATACACGTCTGTGCAGGGACACATTAGAATCGAAACTTTTTCAGGAGGACCCCCCCCATTCCCCCTCAGTTGGCCCAAATTTCAGCCACCACAAAGCGAGGGTGCAAGCCGTGGGCTGGTTCCCCTACAGGGGAGCAGACCTTTGCTGCCCCTACCCCCCCAACAGAAATGGAGCCGGACCGAAAGCAGGCCCGGCACCCCCCCCCCCCCCCAAGCATGCCCTCGCACCCTCACTGCAGGCCGACAAATGGTGATCGAGGTCCCTCCCCTCACGGAAAGGGGCGGACACCGAACGGCGAGTATGTTGGGAACTGGGACCTGCTGGGTTACCTCCTCTCCCAAACAAGTGAGCCCCACGAGCCAATGAACGGACAGGGGAGAACCATCCACCACTCTACCCCCCCCCCCCCCCCCCCGGGCTGCGCCCCCGACGGGAGGGGTGCACGGAGTCGGCGCCCTCAAGGCCTGAAAAGTGGAGGTTGTGAAGGGCTCACAGCTTGACCGTTGTGGGTATCCCTTGAGCGTCCTGCCCAGGGAACCTCCAGGTGTGCGCGCGCCCCTCCAACTTCATCACAGACGCCTAGGCCAGCACAGCCCCGTGCACTCCAATGCCGTTGTGGGCGACCCCTGGAGGCCAGACAGCCACCTGCCGACCCATGCCCCCCCCCCCCCCCTTCCCCTCTTGGAGGGGCCAGTCCGGTGGTGTGCCCTACGGGCCCCCAAGACTACCAGGGCAGCAGCGCCGCACCCGGGAACCTTCCCGGGCAGGTCCCAGAGCAGGGAAGCGCTCAGCGCGCCCAGGGACCCCTCCACCTGCCACCAGCGCCCCAGGCCGTGGGAGTGTGGGACCCGGCTAGTACAGCAGCGCCACCTATGCCTACAGGCAGTCAAGGAGCGCGGGCCCCCCCAGTCGTGCCCGGCGCACACTCGTCCTCGTGCATACGCAGTCGTGGGGCGGGCAGCGTGTCTCTGTGACCCAGAGAGAGACACGCTGCCCTGGCCCACTACTCCTTGGTGGGCTCAGCGTCAGGTTCCCATGGCCTCCCCACCGGACCTGGAGCACCAGGCCACACTTGCCCCCCACGCGCAAGGCCCAGTCCCTCCGCCAAGCCCACGAACGCCGGCGCGCACGCGTGTGGGCCAGGCGCGGCATGTCCGTGTGACCCGTCATGCGCTATGGGCGGCCAAGGCACCGTGCCCCTCGCACCCTGCACCCTGCAGCCCCGCCCACACCCCTGCCCGCGCGCGCGCGCGCCTACACACAGGACGACGGTATCTTCCGCCCACCTGCGCTTCGGTGGGGTCTGGTGGCCGTCGACAGTGCACTCGGCCACACAGTCAGGTAGTTCAACCTCGTGGTGGGGCAGGGAAGGAAGCCCACACCCGAGGGCCTACTCCTGCATGAGGCCGCCAGCCCAACCCAACCCAACCCAACCCCCCCGTTCCCCCCCTTCCAAGTCACACCTGGATTTTTCAGTTGCTGACATCATTGGGTTTCCACAGCCCAAGCTAGGAGCGCAAAGTGCAGCCACCCCCCATCCCCGCCCGCCCCCCCAACTCTGGCCAACAATCATAGACTGGTAAGTTAAGTTTCAAAGGAGGTGGTGTATGCAGGTCTTTTCACGTGCTGGAGGTTGTAACGGTGACATAGTGCACCTGATTTATGGCGCTCCCGCCGAAAATCAGGTGCACTGTGCACCCCAAGAGCATGCCCACACTGCCTCAAAGCAAGCGTTGTGTGCACGCCGGCGTAATTCTCTTCGTATGTTCAAGCGTCCCCTGTTTTGGGGTTGGCGGCGCTTTGTTGTACATAGAGCACCCCGAGACGATTTGAATTGATGCGTAGGGAGGTGCGGACCACAGGCCTGTTCCCGTGACGCACTCCGGACCGGATGCCCAGACTTGGGATAGGCATACAACTGCAATGCGCCCAGCGTGGAGTCCAATTGACTTTTGCATTGCAAAAGGACGGTCTGTCAAAGGCCCACTGCCTGTCAACACTCAGCAGTGGTGACTTCCCAAGGCCGTTGCTGTGCACCCAACAGTGGTTGGCCGTGCCCGATGGCGGTTGGTGAGGAAACGACGATGGTGAACAGTGGGAGCGTGTAGTGCCGCAGGCAATCTGTCATGAGCTCATGAGCTGTTTGAACAAAGAAAAGAGGAACGAAGAATTGGAATTGAAATTCTTTTGCCTTCGGCAAGTCCACCTCGCAGAGAACCTACCCCAAGCAACACACACCCAAAACAGGGTAAAAACTACATAAATACTGCCTAAAACATGCATTACATATCTTGGATGTTCACTTTAGGTGATCACAATATCAAAAAACTAAGTTTCGGAATCTTCGATTTTTGAGCCGCCCAGGATGAAAAACTGCAAAAGCAGGTTGTGTACCAATCCCTTGGGACCCCCCCCCCCCCCCCCCGGCACTCAATACCCCAACAAGGTGAAAAACACATAAACACTGCCTAAAATATGCTTTACATGCCCAAAATCTGCTTTACATAGATTGGATGGTCATTTTGTGTGGCCACTGTATCAAAAAAAAAGTTTTGGAATGTGCAATTTTTGAGCTGTATAGGCTTAAAAGCTGCATAAGCAGGTTGTGTACCAATCCCTTGGGAACCCCCCCCCCCCTGATGCTGAGCCGGTGCCAGTACACCCCCTGTGGCAGCCGCACGGGTATACGCGGGTATACGCGTTGTTCTGCCGTTCCCGCCTTGTCCTTAGCGCCCGGTGCCCCCGATCTCTGCCACCCCCTGTCCCCGTGGTCCCAAATTTGTGACCCCCCCCCCGTCCCCTGCCCCCCCTCCCCCCCCCGGCGTCACGTAGTCACAATACCAGGGGGTCGTCCAGCCCGTAGACCGTCTGCAGCAGCGCGTAGGTGCTGGCCTTCTGGCGGTCCATCTCCTCATGGATTGACTCCAGGGCCCAGCTCTTGTCATGGGGAGGCAGCTTCTTCAGAAACTCGTTCATGAGCTCGTGGAACTGCTTCAGCGTCACCGTCTCGCCCTTGTTCTGCTGGCAGACTAGCAACTGCAGGATGCAGAAGAGGTCAGGGCGGTTACAAACCGGTTGGACGGCAGTTGGCGGACGGAAGCCGTTGGGGCCCACAGTCGCCCACACGCCAGCGCACAACGCGGGACATTTCCGACCATTGGTGTTACCCACGGCTTCGAACCCACGAGCAGGGCTCCTTTTAGGGGAGGCTGCTCGTGCTCGGGCTGGGGGAGGGGGGTCTAGGGGATGGGGGGTCCAGCCCCCGCTCTGGGATACCAATGTTGAGTGCTACCTAGCACGCTCCTGTCCCTTGCTCTCCAAGCACCGTTGGTTGCCCCTCAAGCACCTGTGTGTCTCATTCATAAATGTCCTGAGAGCGCCCGCGGGCTCCCGCGTCCGGCTCCTACATCCAAGGACCGGGATCCAGGCTCAGGAAATACAACTACTCAACCGGCGGCGGGAGTAAGTCCCGAGGATCCGGTGACCGCCTGAAGGCGTACCCAGAGGCCATGGGTTCGAAGCCGTGGCAAGGGTTCCGTTTAACCACTTGGCACCACTGGGGTGTGCCTCACCCCCCCCCCCCCCCCCGCCCGCCCGCCCGCCATAAGTGATTGAGCTAAATTTTCTTCCGGGCCGTCGGCGAATCAAAATTTTTCTCTGGCGCCTTTGGCGCCAATTAGTTTAGACCAAAACTTTTCTTCCGCGCCTTTGGCGCCTTTAAAAACTCACCACCACTGGGGGGAGGGGGGGGGTTCAGCTGAATGAGCCGTCAATCACTGTCACTAAGGGGTTCTTCACAGCGTAATGCGCCTATGGGAATGCTTCCTGCGCGCCATAGGCGCGCGGTACGTGCGCCGCGGGCACGCCGCAGGGAAAGGGTAATTGGCTTTAGTGTACACTGTCCAAGAAAATGACCCCATGCACCATACGGCTTGTGCTTGACGTTGTTGTTGATGAAATGCTGTTCACAGCATGGACCATCCAATGGAGTCGTAGGATGCACTCCTCCCAGTTCATCCCCAATTTGGTGCACGGCTCGCGGCACACAGACCAAGTGTACAATTGGGCAAACAGATGCTCTCCACGGCCTCGAATGAAAGAGTGCCCATCACAGATCAACATCATACAGAATCAAATGCACCATTTGTGAAAGATAGAGGCCCAAAAAGGGGAATGTACAATCAAATAGGTGAAAAAAGTGGTGTGGGGGGGTAAACGATATGTAACAAATGTGTGTATGTATGCGGCACTATTCCGCCTGTATTCTGGTATAATTACCCAAACTGCGCGCCGCAGGGAAAGCGCTCCCTATGGCAATGTCACTGAAGAGCTTTGTGTTCTGACTTATGTTGCGCTGCGGCCTTGTGCTTTGCTGCAGGGGTGGATATAGTGGGGGGGGGTCCCCCCCCAGCCCCCCCCCCCCTCCCCCCCTGATGACGATTACGATTACAATTTACCCGTTTGACTGAACTCGCAGTTTTGCCAGCAGTTTTACAAGAGGACTGATGGCCCAAAAAAGTGCCAGAGCAGGTGCTGCCATGGATTTGAACCCAGGCCAATCATTCTATAACCCTGTGCATATACCCCTGAACTACTGAGCCAATCCACCAACACTGAACACAAGACAATACATTGCACAGGGGTTGGTGTATCCCATGAAGACAGTCCACACAGTGCAATCATTTCTTGACACATTTTGCCAAAATGGCTTGCAATTACGAATCATCTGTGCCTGAACTGGCAGAGCTAATTGTAATTGTAATCGTCATTCCGTCATCACTGCCTCCTGGCTCAACAGCCCCCCCCCCCCCCCCCTCCACCCCCACCTTGGTAATGTCGTCACTATTATATCCACCCCTGCTTTGCTGTGCAGGTGTCTGGCAGTCGAAGAGTGACCGACGGTGCCAGCGGGAGGGTGACCGACAGGGTGGGCGGTTGGAGGGTAAACGAATGGTGGTTGGAGGGCAACGACAGCAGTTAGAGAGTAACCGATCGACGTTTTTTTTAACACAAGAGAAAAAGAAAAAAGAAAAAAGCTGTCTACTACAAAACGCCCTGGAACCTGTTACGAACCAGCAACCGGGAGTGTTCCAATGTGGCTGTCTAATGCTTGGGACTCTCGGCTGGTGATGCATGTTTTGGATGGAACTCAAGCTGCTTGGCCCCCCAATCCTACACCCGAATGACCCCCCACAGGCGGTACCTCTTTATTCCACTGAGATGTGTTTTGCTGCAGCTCTCGCTTCGTTTTGTACGCAGCGCTGCTCTTCACAATAATGTCCAGCTCATCGAACTCTTCGCCGGTGATCAGGCCGTTGCCATCGATGTCGCAGCGGTTGAACAGGCGGCGCGTCAATAGACGGTTCCTTTTCTCCACGTCCTCCTGCACACAGCGGGCGATGAGTCCGGCCACTGAGTGGCGCAGGAATGCACTTGGAATGGAAGGGACCTGGGAGGCGGCCCCAGAAGCGGTCAGGAAGGCGGTTGGAGGATTTTGTGAAAGCGTTTGCGGTTGCTGTCGGTTTCAAATGCCAGTGAGGCTGGCGCTTGCCGTCAGGAAGACGGTAGCTGCGCAATAGGCTGGCCGCCCTGGAGGGGGGGTACCTTCCCATGCATCCCTGGCGTGGCGACACCGACCCTCGCGGTGCACTCAAATGGCATCCATCATTTGGCCACTGGCATCAACACCCATTGCAGTCCAAGGGACCTGGTGTTTAGCGCTAACAAGACTACCCCGAACCCCCTCTCTGGAACAGGGTCCCGTATGCGCCCCCCTTACTCCGCCAGCAACGCCATGCCTCTGCCGGTGGGGGCGAATGCAGCCGCAACATTCCTTCCGCATGATGCACGGGCTAGTGGCGAGGCCATTGCGAAGAGGGGCCCGCAGGGGGTGCGCCGGAGGGGAGGCACCCCAAAGACTACCCCATGGTGCTCTTCCCAGGGTATGCCTGGCTGTCCAACCCTCACTGTGCGAGGATCTACAGTGGGACCAGTCCAATATGAGGACCGCCCTGTCACCACCTGCATGTGCATGGCATCCACCCCAGCAGTCATGTAACATGGACCACACCCGAGGGGACCTGCGAACGAAGAATCACGGACGAAGGGGGGGGGGGGGGGGGGCGAACACAAAGGCACATGGGGCCTTGCCTGACTTCAGGCCTCCACTTGAGAAAAGGTATTGTTGCTCCCAACCCCTACCCTCTTCCAGGATGACTTTCCCCCCTGAAGCGCAGCCCTGGCCCCATCCCCTCGTTGCGCTGCTACAAATCCCATGTTCACCTTTTGTTTTTTTGAAAACGCTGGGGCCGGTGAACATGTTGGTTGGGCCCCAGCAACGGGGCCCCTCCTTCGCCCGCCTCCAGCACAGCACCTCGGAGCAGGACGGTCCCTGAAAAGGGGGGTGGGGGGATTGCGGCCCATTACGGGACAGTCCCCAATTGGTACTACCCCCCTTGGAGGCCTGAAGGGCCCACAAAAAAAAAATACAAAGCAGCGGGCGAACAGAACCGCTCAATTTAGAGCACCCCAAGACAATGGCCAACAGCCGTCAGCTGGTCATTGGTTGGCTGTCCAACGGCCAGCGGGCAGTGACTGATCGGTGGTTGTGGGCTCACAGTCGCCGGCCGTTGGCAGTGGACCATCAGTGGTGGCCGGTTTACCACCGGCCGCGGTGATAGACTTTCCAAAAGACAAGCCTACACCAAAGCCGTCCCTGAAGAAGGAGCGCACTGCCCACTGGGGGAGTTCAGTTCAGTTCCACAGCCCAACACCCACAGCGTGAGCGTGGGGGCCGGAGGGGGGGGGGATTATGTATTCGGATTTGGGGGGGAAATCTTTGATTTCCACGTTTCATTCGGGGCATTTTGAATGTACACAAGTCTGGTGGGTACAACCCCCCTTTACCATTCCCTCAAAGGGGGGGTGGGGATGGGGGGAAATTCTGTGCCCTAGTCAACAGGGACCAAAACAAGTGTTCAGGCACTGCTGGCGGCCCAAGTCGGTTGTCGCGCACTGTTCATCTCCCCAACTCAAGTAGCAGGGGAGGAATGCATAGGAGCGGATGGATGTGCTAGACTAATGATTGGAATTGGGCATTCCAACATCTCCGCACTGCATCACTTACCACCACAGTGCTAGGTTCATCGTTTTCACTTACGCCCCAGGGAGGCCCCGGCCATTCCCATAGAAAAGGGAGGTGGCCGGGGAGTCTTCCCCTATCTGTTCAACGTATTTGTGTCACAAAAGAGAATGTCCGTCCTCCACAAGATCTTCCAAAAGAGCAACAAACGACATTTGTAAAGCGCCTCATCTTGCACGATCTGGCGCTCAAAACATGGATGGTTTGATGGAACAACTTAGGTGTAGTACGTCACATTGTACTGTGCAACCCCCACCGTATAGCCCGACTCTGGGTAAAATAAGGTAAGGTAAAGTGCTTGGGCGAAATCCAAGCTCCACTGTAAAGCATTCCCTCCTCCCACGACCCCGTCCCATGTGGCAAAAGGCCGTGGAATTGGGACTTTTCGTGGACACCCAGCGGTTGCTCTTGGCCATGCCACAACAGTCCGGTGTACCAATGGCAAGCGGGGTTCGAACCACGGACCTCCGATTCAAGCATCCGCGGTATCACCGCTTAGCCAAGAACCCCTTGAGAATCCGTGTGGAGAAGTGCACAAGAAGAAATGCAGTGGAGCTGGCACACTTGTGGAGCAAGCACTGAACAGGCACACTACCGGCACTCCATGCAATGTCGGCCGGTAAAGTGCACACACAGGCATGCTCATCCGCCAGGCTTGCCAAGTACTCTTATCGAGCACCGTATCGCCAGGGACTCGCTGTACATGGGCGTAGCCCTCGCTCTCATGGCTGATGTGTGCTCGTCCATCGGGCTCGCTGAATACTCATGTTGAGTACTGTAACACTAGGACTGCTTGAATAGTATGGCACATAAAAAGTGTGCAGTGCGCGCTAGTCCTTCCAGCTCGCCGAATACTCGTCAAGAGTACCGTAACTCCTAGACCACTGTACTACACGTCATAAGCCGTATTCTTGTGTGGTGTGCCTTGTACGCCGTCGTGTGTACACCCCTTCCACCTGGGTGTCTCGTGGCTGTTACGCCTTGATCCCGTGGCTTGGCACGCCATTCTCTGAGGCAACAAGGCGCTGCCTAGCATGTCGGACCCGCTGACAAGAGCCCAACTCTAGGCAATGGCTACATAACCCCTACATTCTCAGGGAGCTACATAACCCCAGTCTTCTTGAGCATGACCACATGGGCTAAACCATTTTACTACTTCCCTTCAAATGCACCAAAATGCAGAGGAAGCAAACTGGGCAGACTTGGTGCCCATAGACCGTCGGGCGCCTTCGGCACCCATGGACTCCTTAGGCCGGTACCTTTGACAACCAACTGTTGGCTCCAGGCCCCTTGGGGGGGGGGGGGTTACCTGGCGTCCTAGGACCCGCGGAGTCGCCCCCCCCCCCCCCGGGATTTTCAGTGAGCGTGGTCTATCTTGCCCTGTTACCTCCCCTTGTGGTTCCCTTTCCCCTGCCCAATTTCCTTTGGGCTCTCGTTGTTCTTCCTATCCCAGGGGTGTTGGGCGGTGGGGGATCCATGTGAATTAGATCCGGTCAGCCCCCTGCCGGACAGCTCTGTTGAATAGGGCGCGTCTGCCCAAGGCCCTGTTCACACTGCGGCTTCCGAGTGCCCGGCGGCTGGGCGGGAGTTTCCATTCGTCGTCACTGCCGCGGCCCCCAGCCCCCGGCCCATCCCCCAGTGCAGTGGGGTCATCCCCTACCACCGAGGGACCCGGGCGGCCCTTCTGTGACTGTTCTCCAACAAGGCCCACTGCCCGGACCTACACCGATGCGCAACACTTGGGAGCCCCTGTGGTGCACTTCCCATATCGCGTGGGGCGGTGCGCACCCTTGGCACTTCAGGGCCATGCGGATGACTGACGGTGACGCTTTGCTGGCGCCGGCGCGGGAGGGACAGCGAGGGCAGACACAGCCCCTGCGAAGAGAGGGGCAACGGTCCCACTCTCACCAACCAACCCGCCAGGGACACGCCACGCAGACAATGCCCCCTGAAAGCCCAAACCCGTGCGTACACCGGAAGAACCCACCAGCACACTGACTGAGCCTCTTTGGCATCCCCCCCCCCCCACACTGCGGCCTTCGCACCGTTGAACACACCACAACTGTCTCACTGTCACGTACTAGCTTGGGACCCGCCATGTCAACAATACCATGGGGGGTCGCCTGTTGCAATTTTAGACCCCGACAGGGTTGTGGTGGCCGGAGGCCCCAGACGGGGGGTTCCAGCCGGCCGCTGAGGGGGGAGGGATCTAGGGTGCCCCAACATGTATACTTCAAAAAGATCGCAACATCGCGCTGATCATTTTTCCTTATGCATGTTGGGGTCAAAATTGTTTCACAAAAAATCTACCCCTCCGAGGGTGGCAGCTAGGGAGGGTCGGGGGTTGGGGTGGGGAGGGTCGGGTTTTTTTTTTTAACTTTTTGCCATCATTTTTGAATTCTCCATGAAATTCTGAGCATTTTGAATATACACACATAGAGTGCAAAAAACCCGGCATTGGACCAAAAAAAAATTCCAGCGCCTTCAGCGCCAAGATTCCAACCAACAATGGTCAGGACCCATGTGGTAGCCGGAGGCCCGGTTGGGGAGGGGGGGGGGGGGGGGCTGTTGGGGTTGGGTATCTGAACACGCGGTCCCCCATGGTGCGTACACCTGGAGGCACTGACGGGCACACATGCTCAGCCTTTATGCGACACACCCCAGTCTGCCCCACTTATGCCCCGGTACATGGCCCCCTCCGCCCCCCTCTCCTGCCGCCCACACCTGCACAGGCTCGTCCAGCATCGCAACCCGCAGCCCGTCCAGCATCCGATGGTACTCCGCGGTGCTCATGCCCCGACTCAATGCCACCATCAAATCCGTGAACTCTTGCGCCCGGGCAGTGCGCCGCCCGGCGACCGATAGCGCCCGGTTGAGGCGCCCGATGTGCCGCGCGGTCATCTTGTCCAAGCGGCAGAGCTGCGGAAGCCGCTCGATCTCCATCGCAACGGAATCGAAGTTGATGGCCGCGTCGCCATCGACGTCCAGCACCGTGAAGAGCGCATGTGCGGAGCGCTGCCGCTGCTCCACCTCCGCGGGCGTCAGGTCCACCTGCATGACATCGCGCGGCCCAAGTGCAGTCCGCTGATTGAGCAGCCCCCCGCCTGCGACGAACTTGTCCAGCTGCCGGTGCAGGGCACAGATCGCCCGGTACTGCTCTTCCGGGAGCAGGTGCCCAATGAGAGCGCACAGCTGCCGGTGCAGCACGTCCAGCTGAGGCACGCGATAGGGGAATAGGGCGGAGGCGTGGGAGGGGGAGGGGGATGGTAGATTGACAGCGGGTCGAAGCCGAGAGCTGACCAGCAGCAGTGGATGGTTGACCGACGGCGGATGATGGCCTGTTAGCTGCGGAAGCAGCAGCACAAGTGGAAGCAGCAGCAGCAGCAGCAGCAGCAGCAGCAGTAGATGAAGAAGCAGAAAGAGAGCTGCTGCTGCTGTTGCTGGTGCTATCAGCAGAACAGGAAGCAGAAGATGCAGCACCAGCACCAGCAGAGGAAGAAGAATAGGATGAAGAAGAGGCAGCAGCAGCAGCAGCAGCAGCAGCAGCAGTCTCTTCTTGTAGACCGGATATGCATGACCTATCTTTTGAATTGAAGTAATGTAAATTCATTATTGATGAATTGATTATTGACTAATTAATAATTCTATTACGTTCAGCAAAGCACCTGGAAGAGGGACTTGTGATTTGTTCGCCCTACACCCACCTCTTTTTTGTTTGTTGGGTTATGATGTAACGTACAAAGGGAAAAAAGGGGTGGGCACCACTACAGTGCTAACAGACCCAAAATGGCGCTTTCGGGGCCAAAAAGCACCAGGAGGAGGGCTACTCCCGGTGGCTTTATATGTACTTCCATTGTCACCAAATGATAACCGAACAACGGTCCCCGGGGCTTGTCAGACGTCACCGAAAAATCACGATTTTTCAGCCTCTGCAGTGGCTGCTTGAGCGGCATAAGGGTGGATGGTGTCACCGCATCACATGTAACAAATATGCTTCCCATAAACTGTATGTTTGGTGAGTGGTATTGCTACATCTCTTCTCTGATATTCACAACCGACCGTTTTAGTCTGGCCCATGGAGACAACAATCCCTCCCACATGATGGTGTGCCGTGGAGTTGTTGGAACCACTTTCCCCAAGCACTTCTTGGTAGGAACACCCCGAACAAACTCCTTATGAGACATAACAACCGGTTTGGTATTGAAACGGACCAAGCAGAATTTCCAAGCACTTTTTCTTTGCATCAACCCTAGGCACTTTCCAAGCACCAATCCCAGCTCAGCCGACCCGACAAGCTCGCATGCAACCTTGCAAGCACTTTTCCCAAGCACATGTCGCTCCAACGCACAACACGGAATTTTTTTTTTTTTGGCACCGAAATGCTTGGCACCATGCCAACCCCTGCTGATGGTCATTCCTTCCATTTCGCTGGCAACATCGTCAGCACCGGCTCCAGTCATCCTCCGCCCATCGGGAGCATTGCTTCCATCATCGGAAGCTTTCTCCCCGACCGATCTATGGGGGCACCGCACCGGTCAGGTTCATCGGAAGCATTGGTTGCGACATCGGAAGCGTTTTTGGAGCCAATTTTGGGTGCGCACCCCCCGGTGTGAGGTGTGCACCATACCTAGGGACGATCATACAATGACCCCCCCCCAAAAAAACACCTTACATGTCAAAAAAAACGCCAAATTCTCACATTCTCACATTCTCAAATTCTCACATTGTGTTACTGCCCCTCCAATCACCACCACCACCATCACCCATATATAAAGTCCACTAATGTACATTGCTCCGCCACTCCTCAAAGAGAAGCAGCCCAGGCTACCATGGCCAGCCGTGGCCAATCACAAGGTCCCGATGCTGGTCCCGACTCACGGAGCGCCGGGTTCCCCCCCCTCCCCCCACCGCCTGCCCCCCTTCCACCATACCTCCCCATCCCACCTCGCCCGGTTAGTTAGTGTTTCAAAGCAGCTTCTGTGTCGGTAGGGAAGAAATCCCCCTCACTTAGCAAATGGGTTACGGGGGCTGAGCTGGATGCGGCATCAACATCCACGAAGATAGGGGCTAGGCGCTGGGACAAGCTGTGTCCAACGCGCAGGGCTGTCATGCGGAACTTTTTCCGTGGAGGCGGTGCCGGTGCGGCAGCCTCAGGGTCAGAACTGCTAACTGTGATAGCACTGCAGGTTGCGTCACCATCTGAGGCACTCCCACTCCCACTCCCACTCTCACTCTCACACCCACTGTCACTGCCACTGGGGGAATCCCCTACGTCTGACTGGTTGACCATGTTCTCATACCTGATATGACAACACTTCATATGCGCCGACCAACCACAGACTCCAACAAGGTACAAACCAATCAGAGAAACCATGAACCATGTGCCCATAATTTGTATGGCATGAGGAAAAAACCACAAGGAGGTGACTGCCTTCAACTACTTGCAGCTGCATGCTGAAGGCAACACAATGAGGCGCGCGAGGGGCTTCGAGCGCTTACGAGGACGACATGGCCCATTCCCATGTGGCCCCGTGGATGGTGATTGCTGTTTGGGCGGTTCAGAAGGGCCTGGACGCGTATACTCAAAGTGAGGCTCTTGTGCCCATCCGGACCCGCTATTTCCGACATTGAATAGCACACTGCAAACAACCCCACGAAATGAGAGGGGGGCCATCAGAGGGACACGTTTTCTGGCTACTTTGTTCAAAGAAAAACAATATTGGGCGAAAAAAAATGTTTCAAAGAACAAAAGCGACTGTCGACCATGCCCCGGACAAGCAACCTGAATCCGTGCATCGCTCACCCCTACTGGCATCCCAGGGGTTAGTCACGCCGCCGGGACTCCACGGATTCCAATTTCAAGGGAAAGGGTGGGGGTGGGTGCGGTGGCCTGCCAAAAAACAAAAAAAAAGACTTCCATACAAGAAGTGGCGCTACATTGTGCTTCACCACCTTTGGGGAGTTTGAGGAGGCGGGGGTGTCAGGTTTTCATTGTTTCAATTTGGGCCCAAGAAACCCTCGTGCATGAGCAATGGTGACACATTTGCTTTTTAAAAACGGGGCATGCCGGTCGGAACAAAGTACCTTTATTTTCTGTGGTCATGGTGTCCTCCAAGTACCAATTCACCTATTTGGGGCACTGAGGTGGGTGGCAGTGTCATGAGTGGGTTCACAACTTTTTGTCAAATCCCATGGGATTAGGGGGCGGTTTTGAGATGCAGACGTCCTGAGTGGTCCATGCCATTGCCCATAGCCTTCTAGAAGCAGTGCTGGGTATGCCATTGGAAGCAGTGCTTCCAAACACAGGAAGCGATGTTCGGAAGCACTGCTTCCTGCAACGGAGGCAATCATCGGGAGCGTTGCTTCCGAACATCGGGAGCGTTTTCCCGACCAGTTTCGGCGGGCACACTTCCGAGACACCGAGGCTGAACGGAGATCGGCCGGACCACTCGGCCGCAATGTTCCCAGCGCTACGCCCGATTGGCCAGAGGATTTCGGAAGGAACATGCTAGGCACTACATCTAAAAACTCCTAGGAAAAAACAATTCCGTGTTGTGCAATTGTGCGACATGTGGCACCTCTACCCATCAAAATTTCCAAGCACTTTTCCCAAGCTCCCCACCCAGCCCCTTTTCCAAGCAGCTTTTCCAAGCACCAATCCCAGCCCGGGCCGCCCGTCAACCTCACATGCAACCTCGCAAGCACTTTTCCCAAGCACCCCTGCCCATCAAAATTTCCGGGCACTTTTTCCAAGCGGCGAACACTTCCAGTTTTCCAAGCAGTGCACCGAACCAAATGTGTGAGAACTTTGTTTTTGGCCCATGCACCTTTCTGGCTCTCATTTGGAATTGCACCTTTCGATTTACAACCACTCAAAACAGTTCTCAGGTACTGTGAAGGTACAAAAATATTTCATGTCAAGGGGATTTGCGACATGAGTGGGATCTGCAGGGACCTTCAATGGTTGCTGCTTGGCTTTGCCGTTAGCGATGAGCTCCTCCCAGTCGACGCGCCAGTCCAACGGGTTGTTGGCGGGCGGCCGCAGGCACCGCGCCACGACCTCGTCCAAGTGCACGTAGTCTGCCGGCGTCAGCAGCCCGGCGTGGTTCCAGTCCCACCGCCCGAAGAGCCACGCCACCGCCGCCTGCGTCTTGGTTGTGATGTCCGACGTGTGCAGGGCTGTGAATTCTGTCTCAATCTGCTTTAAGAAGCGGCCGTACCGCCAGTCGTCCAAAGGCATGCCGATCTTCAGCGCAAGACTCGCGAAGTCCGGCTCTGAGACCTGGTTGGTGCGGTTGTGCGTCTGCAGCGCGGCCTCTAGCACACCCATCAGCAGCGTCAAGTGCCGCTTGCTTTCCTGCGAGGAGGTGCATGCGTCATGTTCCGGGGGCTGAGGTCTTCTTCTGGGCGCCATCTTTGTTCAAACTTGTTGCATCACACTTGCGGGTGTTGTCCACACTCCACAGGGAGGCGGGCGTTTCAGTTCAGCTCCGGACCCCAACACCTGCGGCATGGGCATGGGGTCCAGCAGAGGAGTGTTGGGGGGGGGGGGGGTCAAATTTTGTTTCGGGTTTTGGGAGCATTTTTAATTTCCCCGTTTCATTCAGCGTTTTGAATGTACACAAATCCGGGGGGTACAATCGCCCCTTCATTCCCGTCAAATGGGGGGCGGGGGGGGGGGGGGGATGGGGTGGAATTCTCTGCCCAAACCGGAAGGCAGTTGTTGCTCAGATTTGCGAATTTGAGGCACTCATTGGGGCCCATCAGCCCGCTGCCGCCGGTGATAAAGCATGACTCAGCAAGTGTCGCCTGTGGCTCCCGCCTGTGGCAGTCCTCTGTGGCCCAACTTGCCCACATGGAACTCTCGCACAACTCGTCCAATCATTTGGGTTAACACTCAGCCTCCCCTCCCTGGGGGGAGGGGGTCAAATCATGAAGGCGACCACAACCAAACAATTTGTCCCGATATCTTCATCTTCAATGAGCAGGGCACCTGGTGATCATTTTGAGGAACAAAAAAAATGTTGGACACCGTCCAGGAAACGGTGAGTACCACATGTCCAGGAAACGGTGAGTACCACATGAGACCAGAAAAACCAACCGGCAAACCTGCTCCTAGGGGACTCAGGTAGTGAATGGAAAATGCAGCATGCCTCAACCGGGCTCCGTCTCCTTCCGACTCCAGCTGTGGCTGCAACAGTTTTGAAACCGCCACCTCCTGCTCCCCAACCACTTGTTTTCCCAACCATGGCCAACCCCCCCCCCCCCCCCCCCGCGCAAAAACCGGTCAAATTCCAAAATCACCTCGCAGATCAAAGCCAGGTAGGCCTGTATATAGGGGAAATAATCCCCCCCCCTTTTGGGCCTTTTTGGGGCTATTCGCGTACCCTACCCCAAGCGATTGAATCGTTTGTTTAACCCCTTGTAAAATCATTATTTTGTCCAATAAACGCATCCCCCAATGAGGTTTTGGTCCGGACCCCCCTAGACCCCCCCACTTGAAACCCACTTTTTGGAGGTTTTGAGGGAGGTGGGGGGGGGGGGATGACCCCCCCCCCCCTTTTTGGGGGTCGAAAATCACAAATCTTTTGGTTTTTTTCGATTTTGAGCTGAAAAAGTGTTTCCGGGTCCCGACTCCATGGGGTTTGTATGGGGTGGAGTGGGACGAGCGCTTGTGCAGTTTATGCACTTTTCAGCCATTTTTGCTGTGTTGGCGGTTTTGGCGACCCCGGTGACCCCATGCTACCCACTCTGAGGGGTGTCAGTGGGGATGTTGTGACAACATATGCCTACTAGGATACAAAAGGACGCTTTTTGCAGTCTGTAACCTTGCCGAGGGCCGGTCAATGCCGGTACCAAAGACGCGAAATGGCTGTTTCCACCAATAATGGCTTACATGAGTGAATGGGCCGGTGCACAACTTGCTTATGCAATTTTTCACCTTGGACAGCTCAAAAATCGAAGTTTTTGAATTCGAAACTAATTCTTTTGATATTGTGATCACCTAAAACGACCATCCAAGGTATGTAATGCCTGTTTTGGGCTGTATTTACTTGTTTTTCACCTTATTTGGGTATTGGGTGCGGGGGGGGGGGGGGGGGGTCTCCCAAGGGATTGGTACACAACCTGCTTTTGCAGTTTTTCACCTTGAACTCAAAAATCAAAGTTTTCAAACCTTATTTTGTTAATACCATGATCACACAAAATGTTCGTCCAAGCTATGTAAAGCATGTTTTAGGCCGTATTTATGTGTTTTTCACCCTATTTGGGTTACGAGTGCCGGGGGGGGGGGGGGGTCAAACGGGATTGGTGCACAACTTGCTTTTGCAGTTTTTCGACCTAGGCAACTCAAAAATCGAAGATTCCGAAACTTATTTTTTTCGATATTGTGATCACCTAAAATGACTATCCAAGATATGTAAAGCATGTTTTAGTCCGTATTTATGTGTTTTTCACCCTATTTGGGGATTGGTTGTGGGAGGGGGGGGTTGGGTTGGGTTGGGCTGGCGGCCTCATGCAGGAGCAGGCCCTCGGGTGTGGGCTTCCTTCCCTGCCCCACCACGAGGCTGAACAACCTGACTGTCCGGTTCCAAGGCCGAGCGGACTATCGACAGCCACCAGACCCCACCGAAGCGCAGGTGGGCGGAAGATACCGTCGTCCTGTGTGTAGGCGCGCGCGCGGGCAGGGGTGTGGGCGGGGGCTGGGCCTTGCGTGTGGGGGGCAAGTGTGGCCTGGTGCTCCAGGCCCGGTGGGGCAGGCCATGGGAGCCTGACGCTGAGCCCACCGGGGAGTAGTGGGCCAGGGCATCGCATCCTCCTGGTCACAGAGACACGCTGCCCGCCCGTCCCACGACTGCGTACGCACGGGGACGGGTGTGCGCCGGGCACGACTGGGGGGGACCCGCGCTCCTTGACTGCCTGTTGGCACAGGTGGCGCTGCTGTACTAGCCGGGTCCCGCACTCCCACGGCCTGGGGCGCTGGTGGCAGGTGGAGGGGTCCCAGGGCGCGCTGAGCGCTTCCCTGCCTTGGGACCTGCCCGGGAAGGTTCCCGGGTGCGGCGCTGCTGCCCCGTTAGTCCTAGGGGCCCGTAGGGCACACCACCAGACTGGCCCCTCCAAGGGAAGGGGGGGGTGGGGGGCAGGGGTCGGCAGGTGGCTGTCTGGCCTCCAGGGGTCGCCCACAACTGCACTGCAGTGCACGGGGCTGTGCTGGCCTAGGCGTCTGTGATGAGGTTGGAGGGGCGCGTGCACACCTGGAGGTTCCCTGGGCAGGCCGCCCCAGGGATGCCCACAGCGGTCAAGCTGTGAGCCCTTCACTGCCTCCACTTTTCAGGCCCTGAGGGCGCCGACTCCGTGCACCCCTCCCGTCGGGGGCGCAGGCTGGGGGGGTTGAGTGGTGGATGGGTCTACCTGTCCGTTCATTGGCCCATGGTGTTCACTTGTTTGGGAGAGGAGGACCACCTGCTGGGTTACCATGCGGGTCCCAGATCCCGACAAACTTGTCATTCAGCGTCCGCCCCTTTTCCGCGAGGGGAGGGACCTTGTTCACCATGTGCCAGCCTGCAGTGAGGGTGCGAGGGCATGCTGGGGGGGGGGGGGCGGGTCTGCTTTTGGTCCCGCCCCATTTCTGCTGGGGGGGGTAGGGGCAGCAAAAAGTCTGCTCCCCAGTTTCCTGGTCCCCAAGGGGAACCAGCCCACGGCCTGCACCCTCGCTTTGTGGTGGCTGAAATTTGGGCCGACAGAGGTGGGAGGGGGGGGGGGGGTCACCCAATGGAGTGGAACACAATGCATTCACCCTGTACAGCTCAAAAATCAAAGTTTCCGAACCTTGTTTTTTGAACATCGTGACCACTCACAATGACCAACCAAGCTATGTAAAGCATGTTTTAGGCCGTATTTATGTGTCTTTCACCCCATTTGGGAATTGGGTGTGTGGGTGTGTGGGGGGGGGGGGTCACCCAATGGAGTGGTACACAACCTGCTTTTGCAGTTTTTCACCCTATACAGCCCAAAAATTGAAGTTTCCGAAACTTTTTTTTTGACATCGGGAATGCTTAATGCGCACCGCAGGCGTGCCACGGGCACGCCGTAAGCGCCGTAGGGAAAGGGTAATTGGCTTTAGTGTACACTGTCCAAGAAAATGACCCCATGCACCATACGGCATGTGCTTGACGTTGCACTTGTTGATGAAATGCTGTTCACAGCATGGACCATCCAATGGAGTCGTAGGATGCACTCCTCCCAGTTCATCCCCAATTTGGTGCACGGCTCGCGGCACACAGACCAAGTGTACAATTGGGCAAACAGATGCTCTCCACGGCCTCGAATGAAAGAGTGCCCATCACAGATCAACATCATACAGAATCAAATGCACCATTTGTGAAAGATAGAGGCCCAAAAAGGGGAATGTACAATCAAATAGGTGAAAAAAGTGGTGTGGGGGGGTAAACGATATGTAACAAATGTGTACTATTCCGCCTGTATTCTGGCATAATTACCCAAACTGCGCGCCACAGGGCGCGCTGCAGGCGCCGCAGGGAACGTGTTGCCATCGTGAACACTCACAATGACCAACCAAGCTATGTAAAGCATGTTTTAGGCTGTATTTAGGTGTTTTTCACCATATTTGGGTTTTTTTTGGGGGGTAGGGGGGCAAACGGGATTGGTACACAACCTGCTCATGCAGTTTTTCAGTTTATACAACTCAAAAATTGAAGCTTCTGAAACTTATTTTTTTTACATATTTTTGTGATCACCTAGAATGACCATCCAAGATATGTAAAGCATGTTTTAGCCCGTATTTATGTAGTTTTTAGCCTATTTTGGGTGTTTGTTGCTTGGGGTAGATTCTCTGCGAGCTGGACTTGCAGACGGCGATAGAATCACCTCGCAGAGGTTGTTAGATCAAAGCCAGGCAGGCGTATATATGGGGAAAATGCCACATACCCCCCCATTTTGGCCTTTTTGGGCCTATTCGCGTACCCTACCCCAAGGGGTTAAATTGTTAGTTTAACCCTTTGTAAAATCATTATTTTGCCCAATAAACGCATCCCCCAATGAGTTTTTGGTCCGGACCCCCCCAGACCCCCCCCACTTGAAACCCACTTTTTGGAGGTTTTGAGGGAGGTGGGGGGGGGGGGTCAAAAAATGACCCCGCCTTTTTTTGGGTCGAAAATCATGAATCTTTTGGTTTTTTTTCGATTTTGAGCGGAAAAAGTGTTTCCGGGTCCCGACTCCATAGGGTTTGTATGGGGCGGAGTGGGACGAGCGCTTGTGCAGTTTATGCACTTTTCAGACATTTTTGCTATGTTGGCGGTTTTGGCGACCTCGGTGACCCCGTGGTACCCACTTCGAGGGGTGCGAGTGGGGATGTTGTGACAGTATATGCCTGCTAGGATACGCAAGGACGTTTTTTGCAGTCTCTAGCCTTGCTTAGGGCCGTTCACAACCCGTGCCAAAGACGCGAAATGGCTGTTTCCACCAATAATGGCCTAGTGAATGGGCCGGTACACAACCTGCTGATACAGTTTTTGGCCCCGGGCAGCCTAAAAATCGAAGTTTTCAAAACTTGTTTTTTTGATATTGTGACCACACAATATGACCATCCAAGGTATGTAAAGCATGTTTTAGGCCGTATTTACGTGTTTTTCACCCGATTTGGGTATTAGGTCCGGGGGGGGGGGGGGGGTGTTCCCAAGGGATTGGTACACAACGTGCTTATACAGTTTTTGGCCCCGGGCAGCTCAAAAATCGAAGTTTTTGAAACTTGTTTTTTTGATATTGTGACCTCACAATATGACCATCCAAGCTATGTAAAGCATGTTTTAGGCCGCATTTACGTGTTTTTCACCCGATTTGGGTATTAGGTCCGGGGGGGGGGGGGGTCCCAAGGGATTGGTACACAACCTGCTTATGCAGTTTTTCACTCTAGATAGCTCAAAAATGGAAGTTTTCGAAACTTGTTTTTTTGATATTGTGACCACCTAAAATGACCATCCAAAGTATGTAAAGCATGTTTTAGGCCGTATGTGCGTGTTTTTCTCCCTATTTGGATATTGGGTGGGGGGGGGGGGTCTCCCAAGCGATTGGTACACAACCTGCTTATGCAGTTTTTCACTCTGGACAGCTCCAAAATCGAAGTTTTTGAAACTTGTTTTTTTGGTGTTGTGACCACCTGAAATGACCATCCAAGGTATGTAAAGCATGTTTTAGGCCGTATTTGCGTGTTTTTCATCCTATTTGGGTATTAGGTCCGGGGGGGGGGGGGGGGGGCTCCCAAGGGATTGGTACACAGCCTGCTAATGCAGTTTTTCACCCTAGGCAGCTCAAAAATCGAAGTTTCCGAAACTTATGTCTTTGATATTGTGATCACCCAAAATGACCATCCAAGCTATGTAAAGCATATTTTAGCTTGTATTTATATAGTTTTTACCCTATTTAGGGTGTGTGATGCTTGGGGTAGATTCTCTGCGAGGTGGACTTGCCGGAGGCAATAGAATTTGATGCAAACAACACCCACTGTTGTTCTGACACAGGCGTTGTTTGAACGCAAGGTGAGAAGACACAAGCAATAAGAGCAAAGCGAAGCATCATTGACGTCGTAGCAATCGTGTCTCTGGAGGCGCATCAACATGTGCTGCAGCAGGACTGTATGGTTTGCATTCTCTTTTTTTGAGTTCCTGACGCCCAAGGTGTCATTGAGTGTATGGTTAACATCCTGTATGTCAACATTCTGGTGACAGGGGCCACAAATGGGGCATTACAGTGCTGGAACACAAATAAGTACAGGCACAGCTGTGAAGCCTTTTCCATACTTGTATTGCATGCGAAACTCAGGAGCAGGCTTGGGGGCACGTTTGGGCGCAGGCTTTGGCTGTGGACCAGCAAGGTGTGCAGGGACACATATATCATCTACCAAATCCTCGGTGATGTACAGTTTTGTTCCAGCGCTATCACTATTGCCATTCACCCTTGCGCTGACACGTGGTTATTCTCACGGGGACGGGGGGACAACGGCTTGCCGCACTGCCCTGTGGCCTCCCAGGCCTGGGAAGGAGCGGTGAGGGTGCATCATGACAGAGCAGCGCTCGAGGCGTCGGCGGCAGCAAATCCCTGCCCCTTGCAGCACAGCCCCCACTATTCTCATGCCCCAAAGGAGCCCCAGAAGGGCAGCCCCTCCAGCGAAATGTTGGTGCCCATACAATGCCACTGCTGCACATGTCAACCTACACCCTTGTGGGGCACGGCCTAGTGGGACCTCCCCGGGCCGACCCAATTTCCACAGCCCTCGGCTCTGCCACCCTCTAATTGCCATGCCCTCACTGCGCGTTGCTGCTCGCCGCGTGCGCACTGCGTCGAGCGCTCCCCAGAGCACTGGTTGGGGGAGTGCCGTGCTTCCGACCCTCCACCCTCGCCCTCTGTGGCGCCCTCACCCGCACCTGCAGCATCTCATTGCTGTCCAGAACGCGCTTCAGCTCACACAGATCCAGAACCCCCTCCTCCTCAACGTCCAGCGCCCCGAACATTGCGGCCGCTCGCTCACGCCGCCGCTCCTGCTCGGGAATCGTGAGGTCCGGCGTCGTCGTGAAGAGCCCCTCCAACTCCTGCGCCATCCAAAACGCGGCCGGGAGTCCCGGCACCTGCGGTTTCGCTGGCCCTGGCGCCGGGGGGGAGGGCGCGCGTGCGGCGGGGCGTGTGGGCAACGCCACCGGGCTCGCGGCACTGGCCTCTTGCAGCAACATGAGCCCCGGCCGGGGCTCCGTGGGCGGTGGCTGCGAGGCCAAGGCGGGCTCAGGACGGGAGGACGAGCGGTCCCTGAGCGACGGGACGCCGGCTGCGTCTTGCGCGGGCGGCGGGTCGTACGTCACGCGCGCCGTGCCGTCCGGCCCGGAGGATTCGGCAACTAGCGCCGTCCCGTGGCAGTCCGCGGTGGCGGGATCGTGGCGGGTCCCCGGCTCTGCGGTGCAGGGCGCGTCCTCGGCCGGTGCGGAGGCCGTGGCCGGGGGCCGCTCCGGAGGGGCAGGGGGCGGGGTCGTCTGCGTGCGCTTGTCAGCGGCGGCCTGAACCCGCGCCGGCAGCGTGAGCTGGACGGTGGGGGAGAGCACTGGGGACTCGACCGTGGGGCTGGGCCCGCGGGCCTGCAGGTCGCGGATGAGGGTCTCGACCTCCGGGGCAAAAGCGGCGTCTGGGATCTGCGCGAAGCTCTCGGCCATGAACACGTGGAACTCAGAGAGGGACCACTTGTTGTCCGTGGGGATCATCGCGCTGGGGAGCGCGTGGAGCGCGGCGGTGCAGGGGAGCTGCGGCGGCACGGCCTGGGGAATGACGCCCCGGGATTGGGGTGGGATGGTGCCATGAGGCTGGCGGAGGTGGGCCAGGGATGCATTGGACGGGGGGGGGGGGGTAACCCCCCCCCCCTCCAGGGCGCCAGCATGTGCCCAGTCAATGTCTCCCTGACGGCAAGTGCATCAGTAACCGACAGTAACCGCCTCCAACCGCTTGGGCAACCTCCCTTAACCGCCAACCGAGCTGCTTCTGGTAAGGACCCCGTCTGATCCCTTCTAATTCAACCCTGGGGTTGGCTATAACTGGTCTGAGTTTTCAAGAATAAGTTGTTCACATTGGCTCGTCCCACGCCACTGGGAGTCGGGGGGGGGGAGGGGGGATTGAGGCCGAGGGGAAGGGTCCGGTCCTACACATGACCAGACCTTTGCTTACCAACGGGGGGGGGGGGGGTTCCTCTGGGGCTGCCTCAGGACCAGGCAGCCCACCCACCCACCCAAGCTGACCCACCCATCCAGACCCCCCCTACCCCCCCATAGGGGGGGGGGAGGGCGGGTCTGTGCTGTTACAATCAGCTGGTAACACAAAGACCCTGTGTATTTGCCCAAAAAAACTTTTGTCCTTGAGTTACTATGCGATCTTTGAACGGCAGTTACCCTAGTGGTAGATCACTGCACTGGCAAACTGCTAAAGCGTTGGTTCCCCACTGCCTATGGACCGGAAATTTTTGCCACTTTTTGACTCCATTCTCCATCAAGGTTGCGGACCCAGAGGGAGATGCACCGTGCGCACCGTGCATCGCACTGCGCGCGCACCACGCGCGCGTTTTTACCAGCCCATCTCTGGAATCTTTGTGCATTTTCAGGGTGGCAGGGCGCAGTGGCCTAAGGGGTTTAGCATACAACATCAAGTTTCACAACGGTGCTCAATGGGGTGCCCATTCCCATGATGCAACGATGTCGTATCGTTTCGCGTTTCAATGTGCACATTTTTATCAGGTATGAGGAGTCCTCTTCCACCTCCTCAGCAGACGATGGACCCCAGGAAGAGGATGAGGAATCCGAGGAATCCGCATCAGAGGCACGACGCCTTGTGGCCTTGGGCTGCCCATAGATGCAGAGACCCATACGTGCAGAAAAAAGCACAAGGAGAAAGAAAATATGGTCCGCACACGTTGAAAACGCACGCAAGGCGCACGCACCGCACGTGAGTCTCCCTCTCAGTCGCCGCGCCCTCCACAGGGCCTTCGGGGGCGCAAAGGCTGCCGGCGGGGCCGCACACCTGCGCGTCCACCCAGCCCTGCCCCTGTGGGTCCAGCGCCCGGAAGAGCCGCCCCAGAAGGCCCTTGCGGCGGTTCCCATGCACCGCCAGCCACGCCGCCTGCGCGCGCTGCTCCAGGAACGTCACGAGGCCCTGGAACGCGGGCGCGTCAAGGCCCTGCGCCACGTGCATTAACAGGTTCACGCAGTCGTCTTGCCCGAGGCGCGCACCGTGCCCCAAGGCCTGCAGGGCTGCGACGGTCGGGGGGTACAGCAGCTCACTGGAGCGGCGAATGGGAGCGCTGTGGGCAGAGAGGGCGCGCTGCAGCTCGAAGTAGTCGATTTGGCCCTGCGGGTGTGTGGGAGAGAGCCTGGCGGATGGTGCGGGAGAGGGGCTGGGGGGGGGAGGGGGGGGGCAAAAGGACTGAGCAAGTGTGCCGGTTTATTTCCTCCGGTGCACAGGACTGGAGCGCCTTCGGGCTGTCGTGTCCGACACATGCTGGTGCTGGGCCCAGCATCATCCCCCCCCCCCAGATACCGAGGCCTTGTGCCAACCCCCCTTCCCCCCCCCACGTCCAGTTTGGCTGATTCCTTGGTACCTCCCTGGCATGCACTGCTGCAGGATACAACCATCAGACGGGCGGGAGCACGCGGCCCCGTCACCCCCGGCGTGCGACGGTCCCCCGCTGCCCCCCAGGGAACGGTTGCTAAGTTACGGTTCCCAATGGGTGGGTGGGGACCGGCACCGTCACCGTACACGAGCACTGCACAGACTGCTAATGGAAACAATTGAAATTGCCTTGGCTCGGGCACAGTTGGCTGTCAATGTGCCGTGATTTGGTCCCTCACTGGCTCAGTGTGAAACTTCTTGGTCCTGGTCCACCTGACTTTGAAATCTTAAACATGGTCGCCACTCTGTGCAGGAATACTTTGTTGACCAGATGAAAATCAGATCAGTTCCAGGTTGGAACAAGGTTGTGCTATCCAAATCCATGGGAAAATATGCAACTGAAAATGTCCTGTCCCTATATGTACAGCGGGTGGGCAGGCAACACACAGCACCTTCAAACTGCAACACGCGATTTTTTGGTCGTTGACAAGGTGACAGTTCCCCCCCAACCCCTGGGGACGGACAAGGGGGGGGGGGGTGGACAGAGCAGTGGAGAAGTGGAGTGGGGGGTATCGCCGAGGGCAGGCCGATCCCTCGCAGAGAGGGGGGTACACCAGGGATGGATATAGTGGGGGTGGTGCCCCCCCCCCCCCCCCGATGACGAAATGACGATGACGAAATTTGGGGGCCAATTTTAACCAAGTTTCACCACTTTTAACCCTTGAAAAAAAAAGCGATTTTGGGCCCCCATTAAGGACATCTTGGCGTTCAACACATTCCGCTGATCAATTTGATGGGCTTTCTGACATCTTTTGAAAGAAAATTTCTTTCGAGATTTTGGACCACTTTTGGTCCCCCAGAAAAATGCGGCGGCTTAGGCGCCAAAATTTATCCTTTGCCAAAAGAGGGACAAAGGAGTGGCGTAATCGTCATTTCGTCATCTCGGGCCTCTCAGAGCCCCCCCCCCCCCCCCCCCTCCATCCCCTCCAAAATCAATCGGTCTCTTTTCCCTGGGGTACACTGTCTTCTGGGAGTGACACCACAGAGGGCGCTGCCGGTAGTCAGTCACGCCTCCACAGGGGAGCACAGGCGAGGAAAGAGCAGAGCATGGGTACCTCAAACGCTGGCAACGGACGGTCTGGGGAAAGCATCTTGTGGCTTCCGTGGCCTACCCACTTCGTTTACAAAAGGGTGCGGATGGGACAGTCGTCCCTCTGCTCGCAGGTGCTGTGTCTGCCCCACTGGCGTCCCTCCCACGGCGGCGCCGGCACTGCTTCACATCCAGTTGTCCCCAAGACCATGAAGGATAGAGACTGACAGTTTGGGGGGGGGGGGGGTGAACCATTCACTGAATCGCTCAATTTCAACCAGAATGTGAATTGGAGGTGGGGGGGGGGGGGGGCAATCTCGACGCGAGCACCAACAACCACCATTCCACAAACCTCATTGGCCCCATCCAGGGTGGAGAATAAGCGGCTCAGCTGCATCTGCCGGACCCGCAGGACCGTGTGGGTGTCCACCGTGGAGCGGTGCCGAGAGGGCGAAACCAGAGCATCACCCTCGACCTCCAAGAAAAAGTGCGGGCCGAGAAGGGCCATTTGGGGCAGGAGGCCTCACCCACGCCCTGAAATGGGGGCTGCACCGCAGTGAGACAACGACACAGCACGTCACAACGACATAATCCAAAAAAAGAGTCAGAGAGTGACCATCTGCAGAGGTGCATGTCAGAATGGGGCGCACGTGACACCACGCCTAGTGCCACATGGACTTCAAAGCATGCCCGAGGGCAAACTGAACTACTTTGCATAGGCAAAGGCCTCAAGCAAATGTACCCGCGCAACCCTGTGTAAGCACCTGCTAGGGTCCAAAAAAAAGATGGGACCACTTAGTACAGGGGGCCATGAAGCAACCACATAGTACAGGAGGGGGGGGGGGAGATTTCGAATGGGGACTAAATTGCTGCGGAAAAGTTCGGGGGCGCGGGGGGGGGGGGGAGTTCACTGTCAATGGAATGAGACATGGGCACAGAGTTGTCCGTGTCGAAGATAGGCTCTAGGTCTAGGGACAGCAATATGGCCGTGACTGACGCGAACCTGACACATGCTGGTGAGCTGAAAATAATGCGACGTGAAACGTCAGGAGAGTCATGTTGTGAAACGGGCGATAAACGTGCTTTTTTGGATGGTGCAAATGAGGGCATGTGTGGGCTAGCTACGGAATTGGGTGTGCTAAGAACGGGGTGCAAAGGGCTGGACAGGCGGCCAAGATCAGCTGGGCGATCAGCCTCGTTATTTCCCTCTACAGACACGTGGGAGGGGACCTTGACCCACCGAATGGTTTTTCCTGGTTGGTCAAGTTCATGGAGAAGCTCCTCCCAAATGGCAACATTGGCTACAGGGCCACAGGACCCTTTCCAGCCACGAATTTTCCACCGCTTTGCCACACCAGACGCTCCTAAAATTACGTAAGATGAATCAGAACAAAAAGCATAGCGACCTGGTGGCAAAAGTTGAAGTGCGCGCACTGTAGCAAAGAGTTCCGCTGTGTTATTGGTTTGTCTAAGGTGCACGGGGACGTACGCTGATATTGATAAACAGCCGGAAGAGAAAATGCCATACCCTGCAACCCTGCCAATGCCAGCAACTTCCTTGGAGGAGCCGTCCGTGAAAACCAGTTGATAGCCCTCCCCTAAGAGCTGGGCGAGGAGTGTTTCAAGTTCCAGGGCTCTCTCGTGTTTACGTTCCAGTTGTTGCTGGGCCTTAGCCGACTCCGGCATGGGGCCATGAGGCAACGGATACTGAGCTCGCATACGCCCCCCGTGTCATAGGCGCATGGTCATCACCACACAGTTCAGTGTTTTGCCTTGCTGCACTGCAGCACAGACCAGTGCTGTACCACTCCAGGTGGCTGCTGATTGTGCTTTGGCCTTGGCCATCTGTACATTTGGGTCAGCATGACTCCGGCATGGGGCCATGAGGCAACGGAAACTGGGCTCGCATACGCCCCCGTGTCATAGGCGCATGGTCATAACCACATTGTTCAGTGTTTTTTCTTGCTGCACTGCAGCGCAGACCAGTTCTGTACCACACCAGGTGGTTGCTGACTGTGCTTTGGCTTTGGTCCTCTGGACACTGAGGTCAGCTCGCACCCACCACCCTCCCACAGTGCCGGTTAGTCTCTAACCCTAGCCCTGCAGGTCGTGCCCCTGTCATGCACTTGGTCTCTGGCACGTGAGGACGTGTCGTACCCGAATCTCGGGGGCGCAAAGGCGCCTTTGGTGGCGCAAAGGCGTCTCAACATTTCAACAAAAGCTCCGGCTGCCGGACACCTCAACAGATCATTGCTGTACTGTGTGTGGCGCACACCTTTTCAGCACCACACCATGCGTGCACAAGCCGCCCACATTTTCATGCCCACTCGCATCCAACGCCCTCACATGGGCCGCATTCTCACGGCCCTTGTCATGCTTCGGCGTTTCAACACGTAACGACATGTCGCGCCTGTGCTCCAGGGGCGCAATGGCGTCCTGTTATTTCACCATTAAACTGCTCTGTGCTGCCTTGGCGTCCCATACACCCTGGTCAGCTCGAACCCACCGCCCTCCCTTTGCGCCGGTTAGCCCCCAACTCTTGCTTTGTGGGTCTCTCTCCCACTCTCTCCCTCTCATTCTCTCCTGCTCTCTCTCCTGCGCCCCACTCTCTCTCTCTCTCCTCTCCGTTCCTTTCCCACTGCGTCCCACTCTCTCTCTCTCTCCTCTCCGTTCCTGTCCCACTGCGTCCCACTCTCTCTCTCTCTCTCTCTCTCTCTCTCTCTCTCTCTCTCTCTCTCTCTCTCTCTCTCTCTCTCGCATAAAAGGGGTTTTCGGGACGTTCGGTGTATCTCTATCCCCCCCGGGGTTCGAACCATCCTCTACAGGACAGAAGAGGTGCGGTTAATCCACTGGGCTATGACGATTGGTTATCTGCATCACTTGCTCCAATCTGTCCTACTCCCCCCTGCGTGTCATCCCCTGTCATGCATATCTCCTTTCGCATGGGGGTGTGCTCAGCAGCGTGTAGAGGAACCGCACGGCGTCCCCGGGTACCGGGTCCGCCTGCCTGAAGAGCGTTCTCTGGAACAGCCTCAAGAGGTCCGCACGGCCCGCCAGCCACACATGCATACAGTCTCTATTTCTGCTCACCGAGGAGGGCACCGCTCTGTGTCCCTCTGCCGTCGGACAGTGGAGGATCGCCTCCCACGGGAACGGGTGCCACTTGCCTGCACTTTTGGGTCGCCACTGGACCTGCATGTTCACCAGAGCCTGAGTCTTCAGGGTCCAGTTGATCTAGACCATCACCGAGTAGAGCTCCTGATTGCTCATCAGCAATGGTTCCCCATGATTGTCCACAATCTCGCAGTGCATCCTGGTGCTGTGTGGTTGGTCTAGTCGGAGCCAGATCTGCTGATTGCGGGCCCAGGCCATTGTGGTCAGCTCTGCTTCGACTGCTCGCAGTCCTTCATTCGCGATGGCGTCTAGCTGGCTCAGTGCTTGCACCTTGAAACGCTGGCGTTCATGCTGAGGCTTGACCTTCTTTGGGGCTGGCTGGATGTGTGTGTAGGGGCCATGCTGTTGCTGACGTGGTCCCTTCTCCTGCCATGTCCTTCCCGGCGGCATTACGCCCGGATGCTCTTCCGCGACAGGACGCGGAGTTCAGCTGCTTTGTGGTCGCTTCTGTGTGCCGCTGCTCGCCGTGACAAGACGCGGCTCTTGTGACGAAAAGCTCTGCGTCAGAACGCAGATTTCAGACATGCATGCATTGTTGAGCTTGAAACCTGTGAGATATCCGCACCAGAATGCAGGGGCTACAGGGCATGGGGGGGGGGGCCGCAAGCAGGTCAACAAAGCGCTCCACACATGCACGTCCTGGTATGCATATGCAGCAATGTTCGGCAGTTCCATTGATACTTCGGTTCCACGAGCACTTTTGCGTATGTACAGGTTGCACTGATGTTTGCCTAGTTACCATTTTCTGGCCGTGTTTTGTCGGCCAAAACCTCTAGCCTGCATGTTAACGTACTGGGGGTTTGAGGTCCACAGGCGGCTGGACAGGCTTGCGAAACGTTGGCTCTCAATCGGCCAACCCGTCATGTCGTCCGTCAGCACTCATAGAGAGAGGGTCAGTTGTGTGTGTGTGTGTTTGGCTCTATCTCATTCATATAACTGCGGACACTGTGGCAATAAAGTGGCTGTGAGGGGGCCGCAGGCCCAGCCTCCGGTTCATATCATCCATTCGGACAGTGCATTCCTGTGGGCCGGTGTGAATAATGCGGGCTTTTGGCCGCGTGACGCAGCGGCAGTGCAGCCGGCCGCTGCCCTGAAGTTGAAGGTTCGATTCCTCGCAGAAGAGGAGTATGAGGAGGACATGCGGTTCCGGCGCCGCAAGTGGCCCCGGTGGCGGAGCGCGCTGCTGCAGGTGTGTTGTGGTTGGGGCTTTGCTTTTGCTGAGTCCCTGTGCTAAGCCCATCACTAGACAAAAAACGATGAGGAGACACGCCACCCGACGCGCCGGCGGTACCGGTGGTGGAGCGGGTTGCTGAAGGGGGCGGTGGCGGGGGCCTCGCCAACGGACCCCTGGACGGACAGACGAACCGGGGTTCGAACCCCCGACCATGACGAGCGCCAGCCATGGCGCATACCACTAGACCGTCCATGCCTCTTATTCGTAGTGGCGTTAGATCATTGATGCTTCAGCGCAATACCGCATAAAATCCTCCTAGATGGAACCCAAGTATTTATTGTCACCACAGAAGAGCTACCCATTGCGGGCCGCCACGGGCCACGCTCCGGGTATCGAACCCCCGCCGCTCGGCGCCAGGGCTACTGATGATACCATTGTACTATATGGACGATACTGTACGCTGCAGAGCGGAATTCGCCGAAGAGGGCAATGGCGGTGGTCAGTCACACGCCTCTAGCCAAAAGATGGCGCTTGTATCATTCATTTCTCGTCGGCGTGACTCTCTCAGGGGGGAGGAAAACTCGCAAGTCCGATTCCACTTCCGTCGTTTCCTGGTGGAGCTGACATCCGTGCTGAATTCGTTATCTGAGGAGAGGGGGCGGTCACTCGGACTACCATCAGAGAGGTAGTCGTCAACAATGCCGTGCCTAGGCGATTCAATGGTGGAGCATTCCGACTGGCTGCCCTGATCAGACGACACCAAACCCTCTGAATCTGTCCCTGATTCGTCCGGAAAAAGCTGTCTCACAGGATCCTCTGGGTGAGTGTGTGTGCGATTCATTCGTTCAATGAGGGGGGTTATATCGTCTGGCTGCAGGAGAGGGGTGATTTCCACACGCGTGCGCGGGCCTGTGGAGGCATCAGCGCGGGTTCTGGGCGCCGGGGGGGAGCAGGGCGGGGTGACAGGGTGGCGTACCGCCCTGTGCACTGTGTGGTATGGGGGGGGGGGGTGATGATAACAGATGGGTGCTGTAGTGTTCCCTGTTGGAGCGATTCAATACCAGCAATGAAAAGGCGAACTTGCTGTGGTGAGATGAAAGTGTAGCACTGGGCCTGGGCAAGTGAGCGCAGGACCGTGATCTAGCGCTTGAGGAAAAGTGAGAAGGAGTGACGAGCCTCTGGGTGATGCTTGACAACACAGCGGACCTTCCAAGAGTCATGGATTGCTGTCCATGCCAGGATGCCGACTGGGGTTTGAAGGGACGTGGCAGGGTCATTGTCAATTAAGCGCTGCACTCCTAGAATGCTCTGGTCCCAGTCTGGGAAGCATTTGACTGTCGTGTCGTAAGCTACCGGCAGGTAGCGGCAGCGCAGTAGAGAGTGCTGCATGGTTTCTATGGCTCCATCGAGGGGGCTGTGGGTGTCAAGCGGCTTCCATGCCGCCTGTCTGCTCCCTACTGGTAGCTTCCGCCACAGAGCTGCATAAACAAAATCCTTTCGATCTAGAGGAAGGTTGCAGCGCCACCAGGCCTGCCATACTTCGCGCCGCTGTCGAGGTTCGAAGGTGTATGGATAGGAGACGTAGGCAATGAGCTTAGAGTCAATCCATTTCACCCCATGTGCCTTGTCAGGAAAAGTAGGGTATCTGTCTAGACGTGGCAGTGTTTTTGGCAGCCGTGACTACGCCAATTGTAAATGGTAGAGCTGAAGATTGGCCGCCACGAGGGGGCCAAACGATGAGACATATTGTCGTCCTCCAAAAGATCCCCCACCGTGAGAATCCCAGCTCTGATGAGTTGGGGGCAGAAATATGTTTGCCGATGCTCGTTGCGGAACGCATAGTGATGCCACAGTGGTGTGTCGTACGCAAGCATTGTGGGGGGTGGTTGTGGGAGATCTTGCTTGAGCAGGGAGAAGCACCGTGCTGACCATGCCAAGTAAGGCATGGTGTTCCATACCACATTGCTGCCCATTTGAAAAGTAAAGATTGAAGAAGAATCAAGGACAATTCCGTGGTTATTCTGAAAAGGCCGAAACTCGTTGGTGACAGTCTTTGGAATTGATGCACGGCCATTCAAGAAACGCACAAAGAGTGTAGAAAACTGCCAGCGGAGGAAGGTTTTAGGGTTTGGGAGATAGCCCCCTTGGTCCTTAGGCAGCGACAGAATTGGCTGCGTAACACCCCGGGAGTTTAAGTTAAGTGAGATGTGGTAGATGAGTGTGAGAGTGGAGCATACATCATCGTCAGCATGGACTGCTCTGGCGGGATGTACTATTAGAGGTAGGAGCCACAATTTGAGGAGCTCTACCCGTTCCTAGAGGGAGAGCTCCCAAGACCGCATGGCATGTGCTCTGGACAGGGCTTTGTTCAATGCCAAAGAGAATGATTGTCTTGGTGTGACATGGCCCAGTAAAATGCCCAAATACTTGTAAGATGTCTAAATCGGGATGCCAAACTGCGAGAGCTGTGCCTGTGCGTGCGGGGCCCAGTCCCCTGCCAGCAGAAAAGCGGACTTGCATTCGTTGATGTGAAGCCCAGAGTGTGCTGAAAAACAAGACATTTCAGAAAAAATTAGCGAGAGTACAGGTATCACCTCGTCCGGCGGTAGCTTGATGATAACGAGTAGATCATCCGCATAAAGCAGGATGGTAACATGAGGTGAGACACCCGTGAGTTTAAGCGCCAGCGGCGATACTAGCATGGCAAAAATGGATGGTGAAAGAGGGCATCCTTGTCATACACCTAAGGTGGGGCTGATGGGGTGTTGCCTGAAGTGTAACCCATGCACAACAGGAATAATTTGCGCAGTGAAAAGCAGAAGCAGAATTCTAATGATCTCTGGGGGTAAGCACATGAGCTCAAAAAATGCGGTGGCATAGGTGTGTGTGCTACTGAATCAAAAGCCTTCCGAAAATCAATCGGGATGAAACATCCTTCTTTCATCGTGGACCACGTGCCAAAAGCATGCCAAATCGTGTTTTGTATGTATCGGCCTTTGAAAAAGCCGGTTTGTTGGGCGAGCGTAATAGCAGAGATGAGGTCTGTAGCTGCAGTAGGAGGGTGGCTGATGTCCACTTTTGACAGCAGTTTTGGAGGACCAGGGGCCTGAGGTCCGCGACCCCAACTTGGCCCAGGGCCTTGGGTTTGGGGTTGAAAAGGGCACTTGCCCAGTCGGCATTGAGCTGTCCATTGTGCAAAATTTGCTGGTAAATTTCGTGCATGAGGGGCACCAAAAACTCTCGAAATGTGGAGTAGATGGACGCCTGGACGCCATCTGCTCCGGGTGCTGAGTTTTTGCTGAGACCATCTAATGCTGCTTCGACTAGTTCAAGAGAAAGTGAGCGGACGAGCATGCGGACCATCAACGGGAGATTTTTGTTTGCCAAAAAATCAGAGAGAGATAGCTTTTGCAGTCCGGGACAGAAGCCCCAGTGGATGGCATAGTATTTTGCCGGTAGTGTACAAATTCTGCGGCCATTGCCTCTGGGTCCGGAATAACATGCCCAAATTTGTTCCTGAGACTGTGGAGTTTGCGCTTTTTTTGTAATTGCTTGACAAGTCTCCATACATCTTATTTTTTCCTCCAAGGTTGTTGTGTGTGTAAGGGTGGTCCAACACCGTGCGAAGCACGTTCAAAACTTTCCGGCCTGTTCTGTCTGAATTCTCTCTCTCAGCAAGAGCAGCTAGTGTTGACTAGGCAGATTCAGGTGCAGAAAACTTGTAACCATGTGCATGCAATAGGTCCCAGGCACCTAGTGACAAGCGATGTGTAGTGGAATCCATGAGCAGCGCCTGAATCTCAGCTTAGCCCTGTGCAGACTGTTGACTGTTTGTTTGCGTTCAAAACGGTGTGCACTGGCTCGGATGTCTGAAAGTGCATCGGCCCAGCATGCGTATCCCTCCATGGGGAAGGTCGTGAGTTCACTATGGATTCCAGCAACAGTGTCAGCGCAGTCAAGAAAAGATGTGGGGCATCACTTGAGCCCGTGTTTATTCTGGCTGTTGTTGGGGGCAATACGGGCCACCACCGCCTTATGATCCGATCCCCCAGAAAAGTACAATAGCACTCATGGAGATTTTGGAAATAAGAGGAGGGGAGGAGAATGCGGTCCATTCGGCGCCGCCGGTTAGCGCTCACCGAGTGCTCATTTTGAGCAAGAGCCGGTGTTGGTACCTCTTTGTCCACATTGGGGAACCCCCAGGTGTAACCTTCCAGTGGTAGGTCATCCAATCGGCCGTCATGGATAGAGAGATATGCATCTATGAGACGACGATTGCTGACATATTCTGCTTCCGTAGTGCGCGCCCTAACGGTGGCTGGTGGTTCCGCCCCAAGATGGGGGGATGCAATGTCACGGACAGGGAGCATGATAGAGTTGTGGTCCGAAAGATAAATAGTGTCAGCATGAATCCAGCCCGGTGGTAGGGACATCAGTTGCTCCATTGTTGGAGTCTAATATCGGCTTGATGGTGAAAGTGAGAGACAAGAAAGTGATGCACATTGCCGTCTGAATCTGCAATGCCGGCATACAAAATCCGCGGGTGGATGGACCAGGAATTCACCAAGGTCCAGTCCTTGTGATAAAGGAGTGCCACTGCTCCTCGGGCTCACTGTACTGCGTGTTGCTAAGAAAATTGATTCCTTTATCGGAGAAACATTGTTTGGCCTTGGCACAGTCATCAGGCGTTTGCAAGTAGGGCTCCTGTATGCCCATCACGTGTAAGCGATTCCGGTGGAAGAATCTAATCATATCCAGATGGCGAGATGTGTCGGTAATAGAGTCTTTTGCAAAAACACAATAAGCATTAAAAGTACAAAACTTAGCTCCGGAGAAATGGTAGGGGGGGCAGTGTGCTGGGGTTGGGGCTGATTGTGGGGAAGTGAAGCACGTTTGGGACGTAGTCATGGTTGCTAAGTGTTAATTCTGGCTGTGTTGGCATAAGAGAAAGATCCGTTGTCAGAGCGATTTTGGCGCGACACTTGCGCATCTTTGCGCGTGCGTTGGTATTCCGTCATCGAAACAATTGTCATAGTGATGTTTTTGGATGAGTAACAAAGCAGCTTGTGGGAAACTTCGGCAGGGAAGTCGCCTTGAATGCGCCAGGCTGTGCAATTGAATTTGCCTGGATTCCACATACTAGGCAAAACAGATTGCGCAGCAATTCCGGCGTCAGTCAGTAATTTCAGCAGTTCCGTGTCATTGAAACGGAAAGGAACATTGTAAACAACCATGTCCTACGAGGCAGCAGACTGTCTGGAGGAAGTGGAGGAGGCAGAAAGGGAGGACTCTGAATCGGAGCCTTGCAGCCCATTAAACCACTCCCCAGTGCGTTCATCTTTCATGAGGATTCCGGCAACCCGGAATTCAATCAGTGGGGCATTGAGGAAAGCTGTGACGGCATCATCATTGAGCAGCCCAAGCCTGAGCTTGTTACACCCCCCACCTTGTAGGGGGAACCGTGTGCTGTCGATGAGACGGTCCTTAAGGACCTTGTAAACATAGGACCATATGGTTTTAGCATATTGTTCTTTGTGCGTTTTCTTGTAAAAAAGCTCAAGCACCAACTCGCATTCCCCAAAGGGTTCTCCTTCGTAGACTGAGATGGGCATGGAAGCAAAGAAATCCAGCTTGGAAAAATCTCGTATGAAGTTGGCGTGTTGGACTTTGATCGACCCCTTGGGTTGGAGGTGGTAGGCCTGATGTTGACAGGGCCGGGCACGTTTCTGCGGTTTTTCCCTGAAACTCCCAGCTTCCCAAAGACAAAGGCCAAATCCTTTTCATGGACGTGAATGGCACGAGTGTTTGCTGGGGAATCAGGCACACTAATTGTGCGACGTTCCAGGGAAACACCTCTGGTCATTAGCCTGATGGAATTCAGGGCTGGTTTGAGTTGGGAGGCAAGAGATTTTCGTGTGATACAGACAACACCATATGTGCGCTCGGTACCGCTCACTGAGGTGGCAGGGCGCGAGAGATGGTTGATAGAAGAAAACGCCATTGGGAGGCGTTCGTGTAGCTTGTCAGCCCGTTGCTGAAAAGAAAAAGTGTGGTTAGACAGCTTGATGAGGAGGTCAACCTGCTTCAGTGTGCCGTGAGGGTGCAGCTTGGAAGATAAAAATTTAGCAAACTGGGAGATCTTAGAGTCTTTGAGTGAGATAAGCAAATTTAGTTCATCGCTTGGTAGAATTCAAGGGAGCAGGTCAAGAGGAATTCAGTCTAAACCCTTCCATGACTGTGGGCTGCCTTCGGTGGTGAACCTTACAGAGGACTGGAGCACAGTAGGGCGGTTTTGGTCCCATCCAAATTGTAGCATCAGTTGAGTTTGTTCATCAGTATGTAGCAGCTCCTCATCGTCTGGTTTAAGAACGTCAGACTGGGCTTTCCGCATTCATTCCACCGCGTTCACATTGTGCCGACTCAGGCCACCGGCCTCCGTAACTGCTTGGAGCAGGTTCTGGGTGGTGTCAGCCATGTCCTCCGCATCTGTTTTGGATCTTTTTGAGTGTCGGGTAGGAGTGTAGACAATTTTCCCCAAGTGTGCATTGAGATGTTTCCTCTGGTCACGCAGGACACACTGCTGATTTTGGATGATGTCTTTTTGAAGGTGCAGATACTCAGAATTTGCGGCATCGTCGGAATTGATGAGCCTTACCAAGCCATTCTCCGAGGTGGAGACTTGTGCAGTGAGAGTGTCCCAATGTGATTTGAGATGGTCCCACGTCGTTGGCGATGCGTCATGATTGATGTCAATATACTGTTTTTCAACTTCTTGCAGTTGAGCCATTAGTGTGAATAATTGTGAACAGGCCGTGCCCAGGGGCGAGTCATCCTCAGAATCAAATTGTTTAGCAATCATGCGCAGCGCCAGAAGTGAGTCCGCACGGGTGCTCAGTAGCTTGGTCTTAGCAGTTTGATCAGCTGGGTTCTCGGTCAATCCGGATAGTTCTTCATCAATACTCGCAATGTGAGCACACAGGTCCACCACATTATGTTCAGCAGAAATTTGTAACCCACGGTCAAGCGCATCATCAATGAGCATACCGCTGTTGGCCATTGTCGATGGTGTGCAGAGCAGCACTCAGTCGCCCAGGAAAACGTAGCGGATTTCAGGCGTGAGGGCGGCCTGGAGGATGTGGAAGATACAGTCTTGTCGTTCGACAGGACCAAGTCCCCCAAATAGACCGCAGTAGACCGTAAAACTTCCCTGCAAGGCACCTTGCATAAGCCGAAATATGAGATATCAACAACACAAAATGTCACTCCCCCCACTGCCAACCACCACCCTTGCCATTCTCGTAAACTTGGTGCAAAGGATGGGCCACATTCTCAGACAAGGCGAGAAAATGTTTAGTGAGGGGGGGCAAAAACAGGCCTGGGTGGGGAACGGTCAAAAAAAGATGCTCGGCGCACTAATACTCCCCCTAAAGACCTAATTAATCCCCCCCCCCCTCCCCCTTGCATAGTTATCGGCTCCGCGCGACGGTATTCTGGCACCCCGAGGGAACATACTGCAAGTGACGGTTCCCTTGCCCCCACGAATACTATGCAAAGGACCCGCGACACAAAACAAGACATGCAGACACAAGAGCATATGAACCATAAAATGAGCCAGAAACTGCCAATTGGGATACATCTTTAGCTTTACTGACAGACAAGCTCTGTGTGCCACTTTCTCTGGTGGGAGTATTTGACTATGAAAAGGTGCACATGCTCAACAGGGGCCACAGAGGCCACAGGAATGGGCTCTCCAGCTGCAAGCAGGGCTGCAGGCTTGACTGCCACCTGGGCAGCAGGTTTGGCTGCACTCTTGGTTTGGCACAAGATTTGGCAGCTTTGGGAGCAGGCTTGGCAGGGGGCTCCAGCCCCTGTGGCAAGCAGTTTGCCTCAGGAACATTGCACTTGAAGTACAATTTTCTGTTGGCAAAAACATTTGCCAGTCCCCATACACCACGTGCCCATACAACCTTTTTTTTGCTCAGACTTACGTGTGCCTTGTAGGTGGTCGGTCAGACGGACCGGGTCAAGCTGACAGTCAAAGTAAAACATATTTGTCCCGTGTGAGCCGCTGCTCGCATGCCGCCTGTGGCGGTGGGACATATATTTGGACTCTGGGTGTCTGTCACCTGTAGGTGCAGTGATATGTTGCTGCCACGCCACTGGGGCGACCCAATGAAAGAAAAATAAAGAGTAGTATTCGATCTCTACTGGGTCTGTCGTGTCCTGGCTGACCTGTCCTGGTGATATGAAAAGAAAGCATTCTGTGTGGTATTCCATGCATGGTACTCGTCTGAGAAGCGTGCCCTTTTCCTGCAAAGTGGGGGATTTTTATCTGCTGGCCTGGCACGTTTTGTGCCACGTGGTAGGTTCATTTGGGTCTCTTTGCCCACACAATCTCACTGTCTGATTGACTGTCCCATTTCCTGGCCAAAGCGAAGCACATGTTCTTGGTCACCATGACCCACTTGTTCGTTCGTGCTACCATCCATGCACAAAACTTTTGTTCAATCTCATGGTACCTTATCTTTCTGCCTGATTCATGACTGAAATTATGAAAAACTGAAGTGTTCTGCATGACACAGGGCACAGTGGAGTGCCTTGGATGCAAGAAACCTGAAGTGCACAGTAATGCACCAATAATACCACCTTGGCCAGCCAGCAAAGGCACCGGAGAAGCTCAATATACAACCTTCTGCGTAAATTTGATAAACGGAAAGTGACAGTTCCCTTGCCCCCCCCCCCCCCAAATTACTATGCAAGGGCGATTACTATGCAGGGGGGGGGATGAAGTGCCGGATACTGAGCTAATGTATACCCCCGGGACACAGGCATACGCTCATCGCTCTTCAGACCAGTACCGAATGTTGCCTTAAGTTCACTGCAGCGCAGTTATCGAATGTTTCTTGGGCTGGCTGGTCAGCTCGTCCCCCTCCTGCGGAGAGAATATCATTCCTCACACTCTCTCTCCCCCTTGACTCACTCCAAACGTTCATAATGTACGGTGACAGGGCCAACATCCCCCAAAGTATTCTCCAAAGCCCGGACGTTGGCACTGGCACGGCCCGTGTCCCCAGACTTACGCATCATGACAGACGACGACGGCGTCTGATTTCACACACCCCACACTGGGTTGCCCATGGCGGAAAAGAAGACACCGAGAAAAAATAGACACTCAGAAAGTGTCTTTACTATGCAAGAGGGGGGGGGGGGGAGGTCCTCGAAAAAAACGGTTGGTCACAGTATTTGTTGGACATGGGTGGGGGGTACAAGCATATCACATCACCAGGAGTGTGGAAGAGTGTAATGCATCCCCTGGACCGAGGGGGGTGTAGCTGATAGGCGGAGGGAACCCATTGCCGGTCAGGGTGTCGGCGTACACAAACAGGGTGCACAGTCGAAAAATTGAGGAAATAATACGACCTGCCACTGGGTTGGGGGCAGCTATTGCTCGTGGACGGGCGCGAGATCTACATCGACCACATCACCACACGCACAAGCCAGGGCTCGAACCTGCCCCACTAGGCCACACACCAGGGTGTTTAGCCCCTTGCGCCGACGAGGAGGTCTAGCAGCCCTCAACAGTGACTGAGATACAGAGGTTCTACTCCTCCCAAGATTGTAGCGACCAAACCGGGTGTCAGATATCAGATATTAGACATTTATGGACCATCACCCCACCAACCCCCCCCCTTCCCTGCAGGGATCCATATAGTGTAGCACAAGCCCTGCAATTCTCACCAGCACATCACACGCCATGCAGTTCAATCTCTGATGCCTAGTCCAAACTCCTGCTCAGGCTGGAGCCATTGATGAAGTCCTTGATGGCGACCGGTCTCCCCCCCTATCTGATGGCAGTTCCTCTGACCTCGGAATGCTCCGGGCCCAGGGAAATCGCAATTTAAGCACAGCACAGTGGTGACACACCTCACCCTCTGCCGGTCTGAACCCTGGCATGCGGCGCATGACCAAGCGGTCGGCATAGATCTCTTTGCCTGTTGGCAGCTTTGCGTTCCCAGCCGAGGGGTAGACGTGCATACCAATTCCAATGCGGGCGCCCCAGTCTAACGGCACACATGCTGGAGTGTTGTGGGCTGATTCGCCGGTTTTTTACAGACTTCGGTAATACTGGTCTCTTGTCAACTTGTTTTCGCGGGTAATGGGTCCCACCCCACAGTTGGACAGACCGTCACTGTGATCCCCAGAAAACACTCTCGTATGACCCCATCCTCTTTAATCCACGACCCATGACCCTCCAGACCATGCACCAGAAGGGAACAACACACATATTACTCAGGCAAATTGAAAACCTCTGTGGCCAGCGCATTCCTGGGCATCAAATGGGTTTCATTGCACACAGAAGTATCTCGGTGTGTTCAGCACGTACAACAGGCATGGGCGCCCTGGGAGGCATACTGGTCAGAAGCTAAAAATGCTGTCCCCACAACCGGGGTGCTGAAATCTGAAATCGCACCACGTGCACGTGTCAGAGGAAGTAATGTTTGAGTACAACATTCACCCTTAGTGAAGGCAGGCAGAGATGCGGTGGCCTAAGGGGTTTGCATGCAACAACAATCTCTTCCGCTCCAAAGACCTCATCCCTAGGGTGTTGATGGTTGCTGCTGCCCACACCCCCTGCCAAGGAGGCTGTATCCTGGTGACAGAAAAGATGTCAAAGCTCTCACGGCCCAAGGAAGACTCGGCACGTGAGGATGTCCCATCAACAATATTCTCAGGTAGCGCTCACATGGATGTGATCTTCGATTGCACCATCTTTTGAGGTGCTTGGTTTACAGAGAATAAAGCTGTAGGGCTTGGGGTGAACGCACACAAAATAGAGACATGTGCGCAACAGAGAGGCACTGTCCAAGAGATAGTAGTTTACACTGGGCCAGGCGTGGCACACCAGCAGTGGATCTTGGCACTGACGTCCCGGGTCTCTAGGGCCATCATCTTCCTTGGCAAAGCATACTTTGCATACTTTGTTCTCACATGAACATCAAAATTGTCTCACCATCACCTAACACTGGCACAGCATCAAACTTGGTCCCAAATACAGTCACTGTAGATGGGACATGGGCGTAGCATGGCCATAAGAACACCAATGGTAGACCGTCTGGACTCTATCCAGGAACCATATCATGTACCGAAATCGGCCAAGCCACGCCGGCATAACAGTGCCCTCCTGAGGGGCCAGGGGGGAATGAAGCACAGATACTTGGCTACCATATGACCCCCGCGTTACAGGCCATAGGTCATTGCCCCCCACCCTGGGGGCCAGGGGGGGGGGGGGGGCACCATGAACCGTCATGGGAGGGGTATAGGCAACGGCGGAAAGACAGAAGACGACAGCTCTCCAGCCGTCTTCACCCCATGTCCATTCTACCCACTACACAGGGCCCGGTGAGCTGCCAGCCCGGGCCCACGTCGAAGGCGATGAAGTGCATCACGTGAAACTTTACACAGCTCCCATTACGCCTTATCCCACTGCTCATGTATGCAGCCTGCTTCCCCAATGGTGTCCACTCCTCTAACAACGCCGACAGGCTGAACATGCCCTCTCACTCCACCACTGATACGGCAAATGTACGCGAGGCATGGGAGATCGGGTTCATCGGTGCTGCCCATCAGTGGTGTGCTGCACTTCCAAGCTGGTAGGATGTGTCGTACAGCAACATCAAGCTGCCGTTTGACAAAAGAAGGCAAAAAAGATCACAAACAGCTGCACATTCACAGATGGACCGAACTGGCCTGACCACTGGCCTGACAAACGGCAATGTCACTCATCTGGCTTGGAGACAGCAAGCTGAGATGTGGGGCAGGGTTCACGTCACACCATGACAGCTCTGGGTTTTCATTCGAAGGCTTGGAGGATTTTCCGCGTTTCGTTCCGTGTTCCCGCGGCCTTGGCCTTTGCCTTCGAACGCCGGCGTTGTTGGCGCATCTAACGTGCACCCACACTCCCAGGGCCACTGCCATGACCACAGCCAGGGCCGGAGCGAGGGCCAGAGCTCGGGTCGGGCCCCAGCCAAAGAGAGAAGCGGTCCTTTTGGGGTTTACAGTCACATGCCGGGCAGATCTGCCGCTCAGGGGGCAGGGCGGGCGGGCGGGGCTGGGCAATTGTCGCATGCGAAAATACTAGGCACTGGCGGGAAATTTCCAAGGCCGATGAGTATCGTTGCGGCACACAACGTCTTCGGGGTGTACGTTGTCCTTCGGCGTTGCATCGGGCCGGCCAACAGGTATTGCCTTGCCATGGGCCGGAACAAAGCGCATTGGACCCTCAAGCACAAGCGTTGATACGCGCAAAGGACTCTTCACAGGCACGGCCCGTTCCCCCCAACAACCGGCTCACAAACATGCCTGGGCCTCCCCTTCCTCTACCCTAATGGTGTATTTAATTGAGGAGCACAAGTTGGCAAAGAGTCCAAAGTGAGCGGCATGACCCGAGACAGAGGGCTGGCCCAAACGACAATTGTTGTTTTTTGGTTTTTGTCATAATGCTGGGAATCATCGGTAGCTGGTTAGGACGTTACATCTAGAGAGCGCATCTTTGTCCTATTGTTGTCTAACGTGTACTGTCAGGACCAGTGTGCAAAGTCACAAGCCCTGCAACCAGGGGACGGTATGTGCACGGCCAACATTCACTGCGTGTGTCTGACCTTGGCCCTGGCTCTGACCCTTCTCCTGACTCCCATTCTGCATGGGAACGGTGGTGTCTGAACAACGGGTTTTTAGGAAGGGTCTTTCCAGATGGTATTGGATTGCAACGCAACGGCGTTTCGAGGCTGCCTCCGGGTGGGTTTGGCAACCGTCACCCCAACTGGCAGCGCGTACACGTCCTCCCCAATAGGACGATGTAACACATGGGCCGTGCGGGAGACTTCAAGTAGCCCAGTGCATGCACAATGGTATCGGCACACACAGAAGGCACGTACGCCGCGGTGGAACGTGCCCTTCAGGCTGTGCCTGTTTTTTGTTCCTGGTGACCCTTGCGTCCAAGGGACCTCTTGGGATTGTCCAAGATCAGGCGTCAGTGCAGACGGTATGGGACTCCAACCGCATCTCACGGGGAGGCCTGTGGCCCTCCACCTACAATAGACCGACTATGGCACACGCACTCTTGCAAGCGCCACGCGCGTTGTGCAAGCACGGCCGAAGCTGGGGAAAAGAGGTCAGACGGGGCTACAGAGATGCAATCAAACACTGCCATACGGTGCAGACGCGGTGATAACGGTGAGTCCACTGTCTCCATAATGGGGCCGAGGGTGTTGAAACTTCCTGTGCGGTTGAGCAATCCTCAATGCGTGCTCATGCGAGACTCATAGGTATAATCCCGGGAGCTGTTCCCCAAGGTTGCTTGCTTTTTGTTTACCATGTGGGCGTCGGGGTCGCCACCAGCCAAAGGAAATTGTCATCAAATGCCGATCCATTGGCGGCATGGGGTGTGGCAGGCATGTTATCTCTGGCTCGGTTGTAGCCAAGGAATACCGACCCATCCATCCTGCCTCAATCCTGAAATCAAAACAGTGCTGACCCTCCTCTCTTGAACCAGTGGGGGTGCCAAGCGGCACATTTGCTGAGCCTGGCATGGCAACCCCTGCCCTTGAGTAGACCCCAGGCACATGTTTTGCGATGGCAGGTCTCCGTGTCGTGACCACAAACATTGTGATCAGGAAGACGACCGTCAGACGGGGTCGCGGTGCTCACACAAGGCCGTCTCGCACGGGGCCAGAGCAGCATGACTTACGGTTGGGGATTCTACGGCTCCCCTTACGTTCGGTGGGTGATTTTAAGGAACGGCACCTCAACCTCTGGACCAAAAACACCCCATGCCTTTTCCTATCTGGCGACTCTGGCCTCCAAGGGTCAGTGCAGACGGGAAGAGATCTCCAGTTTGTCCCCCAAACTGGGTTTACCACCTCTACCCCCCCACCACTGTCTTCCACGGGCTTTTGAAAAATTTATTGCGGTCTGTCTGCCCAACGACTTGATGCTTGTGTGCCTTGGTAAACTCAGCCGCACAGTACACGTGTGCCCCATCGGATGGCAACATCACCCCCACACCACGTCACACAGCGATGCATGATCGGGCCAGGATACTCTCCAACCGCCCGAAGGTCTGCACACCGGATGCCCCTTTCGAGGCAGCGGACGGAGCTGTGAGGGTGCCTCAATGCATCGAGCACCTGCACCACGCACACCGCGCGCTTCAATAGACGTGTCACTTGCCGATGTACTGCACAACTTTTTCAGACAAGGACATGGTGGCCCAGGGGTTTTGTGAAATGATAAGTGCAACTTGAAACTGTTTGCTGTCATCCTGCAGCGCAACGTTGAGGCTCTCAGTCTCAGGACAATCCTGAACGTCAGCTGCAACTGCTCTGGACCCGACGGCAGCGGTAGGCGGTGGGGAGACACCGTGTTTGGAAGCGGCTCCGCGCGCACAATGGGGAAAAAAGAACCGCTCCACGGGGCAATCACAGTAAAGCTGTGTGTGGCCTGAGCGCTCGTAGCTGATGGCGACACACTCCGGGAAGGATAACAGGCCCACAACAGTGGCAGGCACACGTTCCCCTGTGGTGCCTCTCAGGTAAAAGACATTACTGCCCGGCACCAAAAGGTCAGCATTCATTGCCATGTGTCCTGTGGAAAGCAACGGAGGCAAAACATAGTCACACCGATATTTTCGAATGCACAAGGTGCCCTGCTGCCCACTCTTACACCCTGACATTGATAATTCCACCCAAACACAACAATTGGCCACCCATCCTATGACCGCTTTTGGGCAACATTCCATGGTACCGCCATTCTATGCCAACCGGGCTAAAGTCGCACCACGCGCCCGCACCAGAGGCACCCTCTGTGCTGCACCACTGGATTGTTGATCGCGCACTGCTGCAGGGACACCAATGCACCGTGTGATACACAGGGGAGGCGTGGCATCGTAGTGCCGGTTTGAACAAGGGGGCGGCAGCGATGGAACAACGGTCAAGACATCTGCGGCTCGTCTTCGATGCCCTGAGTATCTCAAACAATCATCAAAGCAGGAACGCAAAAAGGGGCAGGAGGGGGGACATGGCAGTGTGGGCCCTGAGCAGAAGCCTCCTCCTCAAGACGGCTGGTGAGGCAAACAGGTCCGAGCAGTGTGGGGGTAGAGAAGGGGGGCAGCGGCAGCGTAAAAGAGTGCCGGGGTGAGGCACGGCGGGGGTTGCACGCACGGGGCGTTGGCAGTAGAGCCCCCCCGTGCACCCGCCTGCCGGCCTGAAGGCAGGGACGGTAGGTTCATGCACCAGGGCACTATGAACTCGGCGCAGGACGTGTCTAGGGATCACAAGTGGGGGGGGTTATCGTCGAACACAATGGCACACAATGACGTGAAAGCTCCAGTCGCACTCAGGCCACACTGCCGGGCCTCGGCCCGGGTCAATGGACCCCCCAAACAACACACCCTCTGGCCACAGAGAACCGGGAGGGACTGCATGTGCGACCGGTACTGGACCCGCTAATGCGGCTTCGGGAGAAACACCACGCCCTCGAGCGAAACAACGGGTGGGTCCCAGAAGCGGTTAGATAGGCAGTTGGACGAGGTTGCCAAGGCGGTTGGTGGCAGCTGTCGTTTGCAACTGCCGTTACGGTCGGGAAGACAGCGGCCAGGCCACAAAACTCGACAGATGATTCACCACCCACAGACAGACATAAGCAACTCCCCTACACCCATACTCGAACAGCAGCTCTCCTACGAGGGAGCGGGGGATGATTATCAAATGCAAGCCTCCAAGTTCTTCTCGAACGCTCTCGTACAGTGAGAAAGAAAGAACGGGAGGCAGCCTTTGTGTTGGCTCAGGCATAGTTTCAGGATTGGACGACGCAATCATGATTCCACTGCAACCGTTCGAATGTCATTGAAATTGCTATGTACATTCGGTAGTACACTATGGACATCAGTCGGATAGCTTATACGGTACCTGGAGGGCGCATAGCTTTTCTGATTCTGTTGCGGGCGTCATGTGAAAAGCGACAGCCCTATAACATACTCACTGTCTGCATGATGTACCACTGTCCTACTCAGATTCCGTCGGTAAGAAACCAGCACTCATTCGGCCATACAGTCTCTGAGGTCCTATTTAGGTCCTAGGTTTCGGGATTGGGGCGCGTGGGGGCGCGAGGTCCTCTGAGGTCCTAGGTTTCGGGATTGGGGCGCGTGGGGGCGCGTGGGGGCGCGAGGGGGCGCGAGGGGGAGGGGGATGTGTGCAGTGCTGTGCAGCGACAAGGTAAGCCGGTCGCAGTTGATGATGGGGGGGGCTCTGCAGTTTGTGTATTTGTATTTCTTAGTTAGTGAGTTAGACCCGTGGGGCGCGCGCCAACCGTCTGTTTACGCAATGGTCACGAAACACTCGACTCGGGACTGACAGTGCCGGCGGTGACATGTCCCGTAGGGACAGGCTTTGCTCCCAAAAGTGGACCACCCCTCCCTCAACACATGACCCGTGGGGGCCTTGTGCAATGTTTTGCAAACGGGACCAGGGACAGGTTCCAGTTTGGGAGGCGAAGGGAGACGGGGACCCGATGCCAAGAGGCCGCACGCCACTTGCACAATCGGTCTCAACACGTGCCCCATTCACCACATGGCAGCCCCATCCTCCGGAGGTCGTCGGGTGTCCAGGACAGCCACCTGCAGCACGGCGGTACGTGGCGAGAGGACATGCCCTGCAATGCACAGGACCTTCTTGACACAGAAATGAGACAAACGCCCACAAGTGGGTGTCGGGATGCCGTGTAGCATGACCCGACACCACAGCGTCGATGTGGCCACCATCGGCCGCCGCGTAGATCACGCGGGAAGCACGGTCGGGGAGGGTGCGGTCAACGGCGCGGGGCTAACACGTAATCAGATTTCACGGCGTCCAACACCTTTGAAACTTCGGACATGGCGGGGCGCTGCGTGGGATCGCGGTGCCAGCACGCGTGGATCAGCCTGCCCATCTCCGGCGTGACACGACTGCGCGTCAGCGCGGGGCGCTTGACGCTGCAGACCACTTCTTTGAGGGCGGCCCAGAATGCCTTGAAGCCGTCGTAGCTGCCCAGGTTTGCGGTCACGAAGGGCGTGTGGTTGTGTGTCAGCTCATACAGAACGCCGCCGTAACTGAACACGTCGCAGGACTTGTCGTAGGGCTCGTGTGTGTCTTCTGCCATCATGACTTCAGGGGCCATGAAGCCCGGCGTCCCACACGTGTCTGTGCTGCTCGGTTCTGAGGTCGCGAGGTCGAAGTCCGCCAGCTTCACGTCACAATTCTTCGTCAGCAGAACATTGGCCCCTTTGAGGTCACGGTGCATGATGTTGACGCCGTGCATGGCCCCCAAGGCATCCGCAAGCTGATGCGCGATGCGCCACTGCAGCTCCCTCGAGATCGGGTTTTCGCCGCCCGGGGCCGCGTGGTGGTACAGCGCGTCCACACTGCCGTTGGGGCAGAACTCGGTGAGCAGCACCTCGCGCTGCGGGGCGCGGCACATGCCAAAGACGTGAGTGACAAACGGGTGTTTGACGTGCTGCTGCAGCCGCCCCGCCTCCAGCATTGCCCGCCGCGCGTGCCCGTCGCTGTTGGGGCGCGGGACCTTGGCGACGAGGGTCACACCCTGGTACGTCGCCAGCCACGCGTGGCACTGCCCGCCGCCCCCCAACCGCTTCAGCTTCTTGACGCGCCGGGGCTCGACATTCGAAAATGTCACCTGTTCTGAGGCGAGCGGTGACGAGACGGAGGGCAGCACTGGGTTTGTGGGCCTGCGGGGCTTCTTGGGCATGATGCTCAAGGCCCCCTGCTTCCCCTCGGGCCGAAGGAGGGCGTACATGAACTGGAACACCCCCATGACCGGCACGACGCCGTCTGTCCGAAATTTGTCAAAAGCGGCGGCAGCGTCTTGGGGCGCCACCTCCAGTTTCTGCTCCGCAAACTGCGTGAATTGGGGCCGATTCAGTGTCAAAGTGGACGCTGGACCGGTCGCATTGCCAGAAGGATTGAACTCTCGCATCTGCTTCGCAACCCACGTCAGGCTCTGCCTCACCAGATTGGAGGCGTCGGATGTGGGGCAAAGGTCGCGATAGTGAAACGATTTAGTGAACACGTACGCCATCAGAATGTATTCAAAGAAGGTCAGGGCCCCGCTGTCATCAGCATTGGTCATCGCGAATATGGCGCGGGTCTGCAGGATGATGGCGTCGCGCTGCACCTTGGGGCCATTGCCCCCGGGCTGCACCACATGGGCCCTTAGGCCCTCGTTCCAGCATTCCGTGCAAACATCGAAGCGGCAGGCGATGAATGGGCAGCGGTACTCGCAAGTGGGCGCGTCGCAGCCCACGCAGCGCGGCGGGACCGGGGCCTCCACTTTGCCCGCAACCAGTGCGTGCTCGCTGCCTTTCAAGAGGTCCTGCAGTGTTATATGGCCATCGTCTTGGGCGGCCCGCCGAAAATCCGTTTCGAGGACCCTCAGGCTCTCTGCCAAGAGCTGCTTGTTGAGCTTACTGAAGTCCTGGGGGCTGTGATTCTGCAGGAACTGATCGCCCCGGAGGGACTGGTACAAAACCTTGATCAAGTCCCTAATAGACAGCGTCGAGCCGCACCCCATCACAAGGGCGGCAGGGCTGGGCTGGTTTGGCAGCCACCGCGCGAAGTACCGCTCCACCTGCTTGTGGCTCAGGTGCGGGGCGCCTTTGTCGCCCCCCGCCACCACCACAAAGCCCTGCAGCACCTCATCGAAGCTCTCGGCGATCAGCCTCGCGGCCTCAAGGCTGTACGTCAGGGCCCCGAGGGTCTGGCCTCGAGTGTGCCAGAACAGGGCCAGGCCTAAGAACTCGTAGAAGCCAATCTTCTGCTCCAGATCTGAGTCCACGTACTCCTTAAAACCAGCCTTGAGACGCGCCTCCTGTCGGAAGCCGCGGCACCGCAGCACAAATAACATGTCGTCGATGTCGATGCTGCCGATGTTGTCCCGGTCCAAATCCGCAAACGACAGTTCCAGTTTCTCAAAGGCGACGGTCAGATTCGCCTGCAGATCCACGATAGGGGCGAACGACCTGATGGGCTTCGACGGAACGACCGTTGTCGTCGCGGACCGGAGGAACTTCTGTCGCCTCCCGAAGAAGAAATTCCAGCAGCAGGGGGTTCTGTTGCCAGATCCGTTGGGAGTAGTTCTGGTCGACATTCCGGGCATCCCTTGGGTGTGCAACCGCCGGCGACAAAGGCATAAGCTGCCACTGAAATGCTGAAAAAAATAGACACTCAGAAAGACTCTTCCTCCCTGTACAGTTCATCCTGATTCTCAACTTGCTTGGAGAGCGGCATGGGGCCCCACCACGTCACAAAGCAAAAGTGTAGCGGGACTACGCCACCACCCCAAACTTCTTGGTGCCCATGCCATCGCCGTATGTCCTCTATGCTGCTGCGGTCATCCCGTTCTGCACGTGCCAATGCTCTTCACGAGCCTTTCCACTGAACCTTGAAGTTCTAGCGCTGCTGAAGTCCCTTTCCCATTATGATTACAAAAAGATGTTCTTTTTTTTTGAGTTCTTGACGCTCAAGGTGTCATTGAGTGTACTCAAGAGAACCCCGGATAGTAGGAGGTCCATTTATGCACAGTACGGGTGCACCCGTGGACCTCGGGTCCTAGGAACGTAGTCATAACATGTGTTGATCCTTCATACAGCAAGCGGGGCTGAGAAAACACTCAGTCCCGGCAGCGGAGCCACCACTCCACCGCACTACTCATCAAGGCATCACGCATCAGCCATGCCCACACAAACGGGGCATCCGGTACATTTGGTGCATCCCATTTCTCATTAAGGACGATCTACGGCCGCAGGATTCGAACGGCTGAGTGCATCCCATAAGCCCGACAATTACCCCTCAATTATGTAAGAGTCTTGGTAGATGGGCACCAGTTTGCGCCCATGTTGTGCCCCGGCTGCAGTTACCACCCCCATGAGTGTCACGGCGGACACACTATCATCCCCACACCAAGTTTCCGTTAGCTCCTACATCACTTCCTATACCTCCAACGTGTGTCGCTCACGTCGGTACTGAAGGACTTCATGCTCGACGAGTCTGCACCAGAGGCAAAGGGGGGTTGTTCACCCCCAACCCCCCACATGCTCCCTTCTCTACTCCGTGCTTCTTCGCCGGAGCTGCACTCGCTATCAGAATCCTCCCGCCCCCCAGACGCCTCCTTGTCGGTTCATCACTATGCCTCGGCTGCAATGCCAGTTCTTCCCACAACCCCTCTTGTTCTCCAAACCCCCCTTGCAACCCTACTAAGGACTCCGATCTCGACGAGTCTTGCCTCTGAGACCTTGACCACAGCGGGCTGCCGCACATGCCTTCGAGCCTCAACCCATTGGCCACTTTGTTCCCCTGTACATTGACCTGTGCAGGCCGTGCTCCCACCTGATCACCCTACCCGGCTTGGCCATTTCGTGCAGAAGCATCTTCCACACTAGAATATTAGCCTTTAGGGTCCCTAAGGATGATGCCCATCCCGTGGAGCGCCAATGCAGCGCCCTTCTGCTAGCGCCCAGCTGTAGGTATCGGGAGTCCGTAAGCATTGCTATTTTTTTTTGTCCTCCGCCAGTCCTCAGTACGGCCCCTTGCGGGGAGCAGAATCATGGCCACGCCACGGTCCATAACGGCTTTTCATGCTGGTCTGTCTAGGGCGTTTGACAAAACGTTCCCAAACATTCCCAGTAGTGGTACCTGTAACCATCAGGGTATGCCTCTTAGGCCACGCATCTCTACAAGACGCAAATACCTCAAACATTCAACTCAACTGTCCTCTCACATAATCTCTCATCTCCCTTAGAAACTGCTCTTTTACCCCTTGGCTGAAGTAGCATTCTCCCTCTCTCCACGGCTTAGGCAACTCTCTCGGCCTCTCCGGTGCGTCCCTCTGCTCCTTCCCACCTGGCCCGCTTGCTTCCTTCCCCTCGTACCACCTCCAGAAGCGGTCATTGGCCGAGTGCGGCCGGTCGTGCGCGTGGAGTCCGTGAGCATTGCTATTCATTGGCTGCAATGCCAGTTCTTCCCACAACCCCTCTTGTTCTCCAAACCCCCCTTGCAACCCTGCTGAGGACTCCGATCTCCACGAGTCTTGCCTCTGAGACCTTGACCACAGCAGGCTGCCGCACATGCCTTCGAGCCTCAACCCATTGGCCACTTCGTTCCCCTGTACATTGACATGTGCGGGCCATGCAGCCACCTGATCACCCTACCCGGCTTGGCCATTTCGTGCAGAAGCATCTTCCACACTGGAATATTAGCCTTTAGGGCCCCTAAGGACGATGCCCATCCCTACAGCGCTCTTCTGCTAGCACCCAGCTGCAGGTATCGGGAGTCTGTGAGCATTGCCAGCTTTGGAACCCAGAAACCTTGCAGCGCCTCCATCGCTGTCCACGGTTCCGCCCCAATGTTCGTTTGCCAGTATGTGACCAGTATATAACCAGAGAAGCGGACCTCAGGTGCCTAATCATCGTCCGGAGCAGGAAGGAAATCATATTAAGGAGCAATAGTCCATGGGGCTTCTACCCATTCCAGCCCCCCGACTCACCCAAGGGGCAAGTCGCGCGGGTTTCTGGAGAGCTGCCGCCCTGTATGACAAGAGGCTCCTCCCTCCGTCCTTTAAGTCACCTCACGTGAGGCCCGTCCCTGCATCATGAGCCCATCCGCGCTGTTGGAGTACCCTCCTGCATGCTGTACAGCATGGTGGAGTGTCGTGCATGGGGATCACGAACCCACCCCTGGCCCTGTCGGGCCATGCCAGGCAATTCCGTGCAGAGCCGCTGTGCTCCGCGTGGAGAGGGAAAGGTAAAGGGGTTAGGGGGCCACTCCCCCACGGAGGGTGGGGGAGAGTACTGGACTTCGTACTGACCCATGTCCTCATCGCACTCACGATGAGCGCTGCCCGCTCGTGGGGCAGACATCACGCTCTCAAAAAGTGGCGCCGGCAGGGTGGGGGGCAGTTCGGGGGGGGGGCAGAATACTGGACTGCATATTGTTGCACGTCCTCATCAGACGCACTCTGAGTGCTGTTCCTTCGCGGGGTAGACATGGCGCTCTCAAATAGGGGCGCCAGCAGGATGGGGGGCAGGTGAGGTGGATCCTGCTGTCGGTTAGACCCCCCCCCTGGTGTGCACGCGGGCGACCAATGTTCTGGGGACATGTGCCGCACTGAGTGCCAACTGGAAGTCACCGCCGGCGACCATGCCGGGGATGGCGAGTATTGCCCTGGCCTACTCAGCACCCGCGGAGACGGGGTGCTAATGTTATCGAACCCCATCGGAGGGCCGGTGGGCAGGACGGCGGCGCGTGAAGTCCGCGCGCTGGGCCGTGTTTCCCTTTGGGGCGGCAGCGGTTGTGGCCTGGCGTGAGGCACTCGGATCTGCTGCAGCATCCGTGCTATCCCCGGGGGAATGTCGCGTCCCCTTTCGTTTGGAGGCTGCACCGGGCTCCGTGTCGGTAGTGGGGTGCGCTGCCCCTCTGGGGTGCTTACCACCACTATGCGTGACGCCCGCTCAGGAGTGATAGCTCCAGTGAGCTGTAGGTATGAGAGCGCGTGCCTGGACATGGGGAGGGGAGCTCCAGCTGGGCCCCTGTGACGGCCTGGGGCCTCCAGGGCCGTATGTGACTGCTCATCCTCTTGCTGCAGTTGGGGTCGCTTGCGTCGTGGGCTCCCCCGCCCTTCCGTGATGGACTGCCGCCTTTTGACCCCTCGGGGCGCCCGCGCGGGAGGCACCCTACGCCGTGTCTTCCTCAGCGCCGGGTTCCCTGACCGGTGAATGGATCGGGCCCTCGGAGCGCGCGTGCGGGGCACTGCGTGTGGCGGTGGGGACCGTGCGGGGCCGCATCTGGGCCCCATTGCCGCTCGTCGATAGTGTCCCCCGTTGTTGTTGGGCTCAGATTCCCGTGAGGACGACGAGGAGAAGACCTCCGGGGTAGAGGGCCCTTCCTCCGAGGTGTACTCCACCTGCACTGGAGGTGGCGGCGACGGCGGGGCCCAACCCATCTGGGGGCGTTAGCGCATCTACGCGCTGAGACAGATCGCTGGGCGCTGCCGCTCGCCCCGCCGGCAGGGCTGCTTGGTGACTCGAGCCCACTGCAGCCACATCAGGTTGAGGCGGGGCCGCCTGCTTGGCAGGTCGGAGCAACCGGTAGGGCCGCGTGGGGGGAGCCCCAGGGTGGCGGTGTGCTGGGAAGTAGTCAGCCGCAAACAAAGTGGCGCTCTTCTTACCTCCTCCTCTGCCAGTGAGGTGCCTGGGGGTGTGCATAGCAGGCAGCAGCGACGATGTGTATTTGAGCTTGGGAATGCGCTCCCTGATGCTGGGGCTGGACTCCGTCGCCTCTCGCCGTTCCTTGGCCCGCTGGGCATTCCTCCGCCTGGTGTCCGGTGAGGGGGGCGGTGCCTGTAGCACAGCCGTCCAGCGCAGCTCACAGTACTCTTGCATGTTTTGTAGGAGTTTTAGCATGTCCGGGCGCCGTGTGAAATACGGTCTCGCAGACACACCCACCACTGTGGGGGCTCCCAGTGGGACTAGGGAGGAGCACTTGGTAAGCACACCACCTTGTAGCACGGCCCCAGCCACGCTCAGCTTTTGCAAGGTCGCTAGGGCAAGCTTTAGCACCCTTGCCCTTTCTGGTAGCGGGAGGGCAGTCGCCCGGTACACAGCTTGGGGTGAGGCCGGCAAGGTGCGCGCCGCGAAGCACTCAAAGTCCATCGCTAGCTCCATGAAGGAGACCTGCCCTTTCCCTGGTATCCAGACCAGCTCGTTGACCCATCGGATCAGATCGTCACGAAAGTCCGAGTCCCACCGCCACTCTTGAGCTGTGGGCTGGCGGATCCGCAGCTTCTCCCTGTGCTCCGGCCGTGGTAGCGGCCCAATGAACTGCTAGAATGGGTACCGTCTTCCTTGTTTCGGCTTAGGCTGGTCAAAGAGCTGCACATCTTCGCGGTGTGCCCGCGCCCGCAGAAGTTGTAGCACCATACTATGAAAACCGTACATGAAGTCGTGTACCTGACCTTTGGGGATGCCGTGTGATAGGTGTTCCGGCATCAAGCCACACACCCGTAAACACGTGGGCCAACTACTGACCTGGTCCGATAGCCCCAGTGCCCTCGCCTTTCGCATAAGCGAGCGCCAGGCACCGGATCGATGTGTGCCCCAGGCTGGGCAGGCCCACAAGATGTGTTCGTCGTCCTCTTGTTGCCGCGAGCAGTATGGGCATAGCGGTGTCGCCCTGAGGCCCCTCGCATGTGCCCTGGCAGCCGTCCATAGCGCCCCTGTGAGCCAGCCCCGCAGCAGCGCCTTATCAAATTCTGTGCCTTCTGATAGAAGGACTTGACATGCCTCCCTGTCAAGGGCTCCTAAGATGCCTTGAAATTGTCGCGGTCGACGATCCTCCAGCGATAGCAGGGCCCGCCTTCTGATGGAGTCCCGCAGGATATGCTTGAATTTGTCCTCGTTGATGAGCGTCATGTCTATCTCTTCAGGCACCCCGGGCACATTCCAGACCCACCAATGATCAGCCTGCCTCCAGCCAAGACTCTCCAACTCCAGGAGGGCCCGTTGAACCGGTCCTGATGTGGTGGGTCGTACTTGCTCTTGTCGAGCTTCAATGCACGACTGCACCACAACCTGAAGAGTGCCTGGCGTGCGCGCCACCGTGAGGAGCCAACACACCCTGTCATACGTGATTTTCATGAGAGGAGACACTCGGTGTCCCTGTACTAGCAGCACGAAGATGATCTCCTTCGCCCTACTAAGCCTCGAGGTGCCCCACAAACTGTGGAGCACTGCCGTCTCCAGGCTCTGTAGATCCCTCCGGGACACCTCCGCCCCCGGGGTACCCCATAGGGCTGCGGCTTGTACCAGAGTGGCAATGATGTGCGTTCGCCGGCTGAAGCCCCCTTGTGCACCCCTCACTCTGGATAGCAGGTGTTTCCCCTTGGATATCCTCTTTTTCAGGAGCGGGCCCGTCCCCCTGGTCAGGCTGGTACGAATACCCACCCCCAGCGAGCGGAATTCAGCTTGGAGGGGGAGTGAGATCCCCTGGAGAACCGTGTGTTTGCGCGCAATTTCCTTGGATTGTCGTACTTGTATGGACAGTGACTTCTTGGGGTTCACTTTTTGCAAGGTGAGAGCCAGCCACTCATCAGTGAGCTTCATCACCGGCGCCATGTATTGGCCCTCGGATCGCAGCGGGTACGTGTCATCTGCATAGCCCATGGACCCGACATGGATCGTGCCCGCCTCTTGTGGCTGGGGTTGAGCACCCCTAAGCTTCGCTGGGCTGGGGGGTGGGGACTCCTCTGATGCTGCCATCTCCTCTTCCACCGGTCCATCGCATGCGGGCATGGGTGCGGAGGAGGGATGTGGCGGCTGTGATTGCTGAGGTGGAGGTCCATGGCCACATGTGCAAGGGTTGGAGTGTTCCCAATATTCAAATTGGTCAATCCCCGAGCCGAAGGTCTTCATGACGCTCGTCCATGGCGCGCATCCAGACTGTGGTGAGCATGTTGATCATGAGTACGCTCATGGCGCACCCTTGCAGCACGCCGTTCGTGGCGTGAAAGAAGGAGCCCAGTGCCCCGTTTATTTTGAACGCCCTGTGTAATTGTTGATACATGGCCTCCAATGCCGCCTGCGGTTTGGGGTCCAGGCCGAACTCTCGTGCCATCCGGAAGGAGATTTGTTGTGGTATCAAATCAAAACACTTCATGTAGTCAGTGCCAGCGCCAGATAATGCCTGCCTCAGTAGGTGTGCTCGCTCAATGAGGGGGGCTAGTAGGGTGGCTGCGTCCAGGGCGCTCTTCTGCGGCCTGAAGGCAAATGCATTTCGGTGCACCCACTTCTCTTGCCAGACGAGGCAGTCACGGAGGCGGATACCGGACCAGGCGACATAAATCGCGGACAGCACCGACAGCGGCCGTTTTGCTCCCTGCACCAGTGGTTGACTGGCGGGCTGGGGATTGTGATCTGGCCTTGGATCCTGCTGCCCCCTGGGATTGGGTGGGGTTTTGTGATCGGCTGGCACCTTTGCTGGTGCTCTTTGCAGATGTGGATGTGTTTCGCTCTCCAGCTGCTGCGCTGGACTGTTGTCGTGAGGTCGCTCCCATGGCCGCCTGGACCTCCTGGCGGATGATGTCGCGCAGCCCTCGTAGCGCTTTGTCGTCCAGCATGATGGGCGACATGTTGTATGGCCCCGCTCAAGGGCAGTATCAGCGAGGCCAGAGGCATGTGTGAGCGCGAAGCGAGGGCACTGGGCCCTGTGTAGGTCAAGAGTTGTTGCTTTCGGTAAGATTCTGGGTCTCAGAGTCTCAGTGGCAGTGTCACCACATGCAAATCACATGCAGGGGCAACAAAAACACCTAATCATCGTCCGGAGCATAGATCCCAAACCCACCAACTCTTTGTTTACTGTCTAGCACCAGCCATGTTGATGGCCTATCAATGTATGTACCTGCGGCTCACTTGGAAATGTGAAGTTGGGGCTCATTTGGGGCTAAAACGGCTCATTTGGGGCTAAGTGGTGTTTTTCAAGGGGTTTAATGTGAAAAGTTGTGGCTTTCGGGGGTGGGTTGGGGTTTTGGAATGTCCCCAAAGGGATCCCAATCCCTAGGCCAAGAGGATTTCACCGGGGGGGTTTCTTTTTTTCGACGGCTCAGTTGACTGAGCATCCCGACTGAGCCGTCACTGAGCCGTCACTGAGCCGGCTCACTGAGCGCTCACTGGGGGCTCACTGAGCGCTCAGTGAGCGCGCCAAATGGCTCAGTGAGCGCTCAGTGAGCGCTCAGTGAGAGCTAATTGGGGGCTCACTCAGGGCTCACTTAACATGCACGGGCACAAATCATCCATCATAAGCACTTACTTGGTCCTTTGTCGCAATGCACGTTCCACAATCCTCCTCACCATGTTCTCCCTCCCCTTCCTCTCCCGCCGGGCACGTGACCAAGTCATGCACCGTCGTTGGAACCCCCTTTGCTTGGTCACGGCCCTACTCTCCACCTCCCAACCTTCCTTGCGGAGGTGATCATCTAGTGTGTGGTTATCCACCACACATTGCAAGCCGGACCTATCGTTCAGCAAGCTAACCCCCCCACTATTCCTAAGCAACCGTTTCAGTCGCACGTGGCTGCCCTCCAATGCAAAGCAACTAAACCTTGCAATGGTCCCCCACCGTGCAACATACGCATACATGTGGTCAACCCACATGTGCGTCCACAACGTCTTCCCCCATCCCAGGTCAAGGTGCCTTGCCCCCATGGTCCGTTGCCGTTGCAGCAAGGCACGTTGCTCTGCACCACTCAGAAAGTCGGCCTTCCAGGCCACCTCGGCCATGGCCGCAAACGCCTCCCACCACTCCGTGCACACATCAACCCATGGCCTGCCCCCCACTTGATGGTTCCCAATCACCGGTGCAACCAGCTGCAACAGTGGGCCCCACAGCCGGGCCTTGACAAAGTGCGCAGCAGCCCCCAACTCCATGCGCACCTGTCCTTTGGCATTTGCCTTGTCCGCCCCCCACTTTCCAGGTCGCACCGTGCGGGCCACTTTCCGTGCCCCGTTTATAACCCCCTGCACCATGGTGGCCGCACTCTTCCTCGATACCCTGCCCCCAGTGGCTGATAGCCCTGGGGTTGGGCAGCGGCCCGTCTCCCCGTGGCCGTGAAGCCAGCTCATCCTTGGCCCCTGGCAGAGGGTCAAGGATGAACCGCTCCACGTCCACCCACTTGTGACGCTCGTCGGGGGTGAGGAAGCGGAAGAGAACGACCTGCTTCCCCACCCCCGGCAGCGCGGCGAGACCCCGATGTCTCAGCGTGGAGGCAAAGAGAACCATGTCCCCACGCTGAAACTCGAAGGTCTCGACCCGCAGAGCGTCATGGTCACCCAGGTGGCTGCCCAGGTGCACCTCTAAATGATACTTGTCCGAGAGGACAAGCATCATTGAGAGATGGTCGGGCAGCTCACCCATGATAGGGAGCGTACCTGGCAACTTATCAATGTCAGTGTGCCAGGTCTGCTCCCTAGCATCTTCCCCGGCGGCAATTGCCGACCACTGCGTTGGGAAGAGACCCCTCATCTCGGGCCAGCGAGCACTGCACTGCTGACTAGCCCGTTGCAAGGGGTCCCTTCCCAACACAGAGATAAGCTTGCCGGGCCGAGTACCCCAGCGCCGTGGCAGTTTGGGATCAGCCAAGCACTCCTCGCGAGAGTGTGCATTGGACAGCAGATCCCAAATTGCATCCGGCTGGGTGCCGCAGGAGTCGACGAGAATGCGGTACCAGTTCTCGCACTCCTTGGCCTCTACCGCCCCCCTAACCACCCGGAGCCCCAAGTCGCACAAGGACTCATCCGACTCAAGGTCATGAGCCGGGAGTTCATGTGAGAACACCGGGGCAGCCAGGGAAATGTAGGGGGGAGGGGAGGCGGCACCGCGGAGGAACACGGGCTCCTTGGTCCTGTACAAGGCTGGGGTGGTGTAGTCGGGCACCACATGGCACCACTCAGGAATGATGGGACAAGCCGAAAGGCTTTCCCACCATTCCCCTGACACCACCCCGACCCCGAAAGGCAGGGGCTCAAGGAGTCCCTTCTTGGGTGCCACGTGGCTGACACCAAGATCTGAAGTCCAACCGTGTTGGAGATCTTTGGTGTCATGAACCCGTGTCCCGAACTCGTGGGGGGTACCGATCAGCTTTCCTGAGGACTGCTGCACCAAATCTTGGACAGCAGCCACAGGAAAGCGGAAGCGTACGGCACGAAGAGCTGGATGCACCTGGCGCAACATTTGGTTGCACCGGTGCATCCAGCTCTTTCCAAGAAGGGTCACATCGGTCACGTTGATGTGGACCACTTCTGGGGAAGGGGCAGGGAGCTGCTGGGCCCACAGCTTCAAGGGCTCTAGGTCCGTCGAAGGCACCCCCGGGTACGCTGCCTCTGTGAAAGCGGTAGGTACCCGGGGGCGACTAAGGAAAGACGCGAGAGCCTTTGAAGCTGCCGGTTCCAGGCCTGGGACAACAATAGACATGGTGTGAAAGAGAGGACCTATGGGAGCGAGAAGGAATGGATGGGTAGGCGGATAGGGGGGCGGAGGAGAGGCGGAAAGGGGGGGGAACCCTCTGAGTGAGCCCCCAATTAGCTCTCACTGAGCGCTCACTGAGCGCCCACTGAGCCATTTGGCGCGCTCAGTGAGCGCTCACTGAGCGCTCACTGAGCGCTCAGTGAGCCGGCTCAGTGACGGCTCAGTGACGGCTCAGTCGGGCGCTCAGTCAACTGAGCCGTCGCCAAAAAAAGTACCCCCCCCCCTTGAACCTTGACCAAGTGAGTATCCAAAACTTCTAAAAACATTAAATGCACATTACCTAGCATGCAAAACGCACAACAAACAAGCACAAAGACATCGCAATGCACAACTGAGCCCCAAATGAGCCCCAACTTCACATTTCCACTTAGCCACCAGTGAGCCGCAGGTACATAGACTAGCCACCAACCATCACATTGTGAGTTGCACTCTGTCGAAAAAAAAATACACACTCAGAAACTGGGGTGTGGGGGGGGATGAACCATTCACTGAATTGCTCCACTCCATCCATTCATCCATCCAAGATGTTCTATTGGTGGCCTCACCTAACTATTTCTTCTTGGGGGCCGGGTATCAATATGTGGCTGAACAAAGGTGGGGATCTCATGTGTCGCACATCCACCAAATGGAAGGCCAATGTGTGAGAGGGAGACTCACCCTCGGCTTGTTGCTCCCATAAATCCACATGTACCACTTTGGCTTTCGTGTTGCACCATCCATGTCTATGCTACCCCCGCCCCCCCCAAATGCCACGCCGGTCCCCGCCATGGGGCCATGGCCACAAAGCAACGGATACTTAGCTACCTACCGAACGCCCCGGTGTCACAGGCGACCGGTCACAGCTCATTAATGTTGGTTGCACTGTAGCACTTCCAAACCGGTACTGAATGTTGCCTTGAGTTCGCCTGCAACCTATTGGATGTTTCTTCGGCTGGCTTGGCCATAATCCGACAATGGCCGTCACCCCCGGTATCCCACCGGCAGGAAATCACTGTCCACAGGTCCAGCAAACGCGGCAGAACCGTGCACATGAATCGCCCAAACGCGCCGAGCTGCCCTCACCGTTCCTGCAAAAACGGTGAGGGCGGCCACGCCGCCGTCATGTGTGCGTGCACATGACGTGCATCAGCCCCTCCTCCCTAGTTACTCATGTCATGTGCTCAGGAGGGTTGAGAGATCCTCGTCCCTGCATCGCCCTCTTACACTCTCTTTGCCTATCACTATCGTCTATGCTGAAACCCGAACTCCATGCACTGGAGTCGCTCACCCCATCACATGCCCAAGAGTCCGTCGACACTTCGGACGCGCCAGTGGACGTCTGTCAGCCCCCTACACTAAATCGTTCCCCCACTGAGACGGACGGCTTTGTGGATCCAACCCCCGACGAGGACAAAACATCTGACCTCATTGGACTTCGGCTGGCTTAGGCAAGCTCATCCCCCTCTCGCAGAACCCGGTTGGACACACGCTCCATGGGAGCGAGCATGACATGATGCGTAGAGGGGAATTGAAGTGGCTGCGTGGGGGAGCATCACACATTGTGTGCGCACCATGCATCTTTTTTCTTCGGATGATTGACTTGACCCCATTGTTTTGCTTGGTTGTTGCCGCTTGAGGCGCTCTGTTGCTGAGCGGGTACCCCATTTCACCTAAAACACATTGAGAGTTGGATGGTACATGTAGTCCCTTGGTCTGTATATACCCCCGCTTAAAACCCCCCCCCCCCCCTAGCGCGTCCTGGTCTCCCCCTAGGGGATCAATGGTCGGTGCTGATCGACTGAATGTCCCCGCCATAGACACTTTCAGCCATTAGTCCAGAGGTTCTCTCACAGATGCATGTGTCCCCTTCTTGGTTGGGGTGCTCCACTATTCAATGTACAACAAGTAGGTACAAGGTTTCAATCAGCGGTGCCAGTGGCAGCTGCATTTGTTATATAACTTGTGGATGGCGAACCACTAAAGATCAATACCTGTGTGTTGCTGAGCTAGATGGTGCATGAAAAACAGCCACGCCCTCAAGCTGCGTCTGTGTTGATGTGTCGCAGTGAATCACAGGGCCGTATAGCCTGATGCACTCCTTCGGCCTAACCATACGGCTTTCTGTTCTCCTGCTGGAGGGGAAAAGGGGAGGTAGACAATCGCTGTATTACGTATTACCCCTAGGGGGGGGGGGGGTCACCAAGTGACGGTCTCCCCCTTGGGGGCCATGAAGCAACGGATACTTGGCTACCGAACGCCCCCGTGTCACAGGCGACCGGTCATTGCCACGCAAAGTTCAATGAGTTCCTCGTATTGTGCATTAATCACGACTGGAATGTTCCTTTGTGTACCTGCTCACAGGTCTGCTCTGCTTGCTGAAAAACCAATACTATAGCACCTCAAAATCGTCTACCTCAAGCGATCCTCAACATGAAGATCTCAACTTCGATATCATTGCACCTTGACATAATGTAATATCATGCCTTCCGAGTTCCCCCGGCTGGAGACCCACAAGTGAAGCTTCAAAGCGTTGCAGAGGCTCTACAGTGCTCCCCGACACTCATTCGGTCTTGGGGAATCCAACAGCGGGCCATAGGAAGCTTTACGCCCCTGCCCAAACGTCAGCGACACTCAGAGAGAGCGAAGGCTGACAGGTCGTTGCCAACACTTAGAGAAACCGCGGGTAGTGGGGTCAAGGCCGGAGGGGCCCTGAAGCACCAAGTTCGGCTGCCTGTAATCAAACAAAATGTAAAATCTATATATACTGGTCACTGTCTGGTCGGCTCGGCATGATGAAAAGAAGCAGGCTCAAACCTGATCATCTAACTCCTGATGTGCCGGTGACATTTCCACTGTACTGGAGCCGCATTCGGCCACTGCTCCTGACAGGTGTCCAGATGCAACCGAGCAACGGGGCTCAACTACGCGCATGTCCAAGACAATCAATCAATCCTCTCAATATTGATCATTTGAATCCTCCCCCCGGATCCTGCGGGCTGTCGCGGCAGTCGGTTGGAGTGTTACTGATCTTCATAATGACGTCAAACCCATCCTTCACACATCCAAAGACAGGGCGCTTGGAGGGGAATAGGTCCGTGTTCTCACCGGTGGCATAACACCAGTGAGACCCTCCGCGACAGGGCGCGGGGCTTGTTACCAGCTCATTAGAAATGTTGCCTCTTGCATTGTGCTGCACTTCCAGCTCATTAAGAATGTCGCCTCCTGCATTGCGCCGCACTTCCAGCTCATTAGGAACGTTGCCTCCTGCATCGTGCTGCACTTCCAGCTCATTAGGAATGTTGCCTCCTGCATGGCGCTGCACTTCGTGCTCATTAGGAATGCTGCCTCCTGCAGTGCGCTGCACCTCGAGCTCATTAGGAATGTTGCCTCCTGCATTGCGTTGCACTTCCAGCTCATTAGGTATGTTGTCTCCTGCATTGCGCTGCACGTCTTGGTCACCAAACTTGAAAGCTGAATTGGGCTCAGGATCTCCGTTCCCACTTCGAGGGTTTTTGGGGTCCCGTGCAAATGGGTATCCAAACTGCAGCATAAAATTGGGAATTTTGTCAGAACTCTTCTGCGGCAGTAGATCAGCGTGAGGCCGGCTGTCGGCCTTGGCGTTTGCCTTGCCGACGATCCTGCCGTCCCCTGGTATCATCCGCCATCTCCTGTCGATGCTTCGTGGGATGCTCTTGGAAGAGTCCGCCAGCGGCCCGCCGTTGTCCGGGAGCGGCTGCCGGAGTGTTGGTGTAGTCAGTGAGTTGGACACAATCCGAGCGTCCACTTGTGATGCATGATCCATGAGGTGTTGAAAGTCGAAATAGGGGGGGGGGGGGGATTGCAAGGGTATTCCAAGGCAAACCGTGGTACCCTCCACTGATGCAAGCAACCCGCGTGCACGCGCCACACAAGCAACCACACAGCGTGGCGCGAGACAAGGCTGCGCGCGACACAAGCTGGCAAACTCCATGGACCGTTTCTAGCACTTGCTACACTGCGGGCACTGCGCAACAGATTCTAGCACCATTGGTCTGCACTTTGTGGCACTTGCTGTACAGTGGTGTAGGTCTTGATGAACTGCCTTGCGCATTGTAGGGCTGAGTTCACAGCCACATGTGGTGGCGCTTCCTCTGGAATGAAGGCGGCGAACAGGCTTTTGTTGTGGCAGTCTACTGTGGTTGTGGGGTCTTCCTTGAGGGTGCGCTCCAGCTCTGTCACATCCACACCATGCTGTGGCAGCCACCTACGCTGTTTCTGCACCTACACAACATCAAACATTCAGCAACAGAATTAATGCTTGGCTTACCCAACTCATCACCGATCACACTCTGGCACCCAACAAAAAATATCAACACCACTACCCCACCAAATCAAGGAATCCCGGACAAAAAGCCTAAGTGTGAAGAGATGATGCGGATGGCCCAAGGGACCCTACGGGATGATAAAAATGCGATCTCTTCACATTTTGCTAGTGTTAGGGGTGGTTTTTCGGGCAAAATCGTGACGGATAGCAATCCCAGCACCCTGCTCTATCCAAATCCCTCTCAAATGACAAATGCTCACATCATGCAACAATGTAGGACACAGTGCAATGTCAATTTCTGTGATTTAGTGCACATAAATGATCATCCAATGTCTTTCAACCATTGCAATCACATGCATAGTCCACATAGTGCAGCGTGTGTATGGTGGCGGCAGGTATTGCTGTGGGTGTTGATGGTGTTGGTGTTGTAGCCGTTGTCTCGGCCGATGTTGTTGTTGTTACTGTTGTCTTTGCTGTGGGTGTTTTTATTGTTGTTTTTGGGGTGTGACCATTGCCGTTTGTGCCCCATTTGTCGTCGTTATGGGCGTTGTTGTTGTTGTCGCCGTTGTTGGCGTTGTTGTTGTGTGCGCGCTCCCTTGTGTTGTTGTTGTTGTTGTTGTTGTGTTTGCCGCAATGTTTATTGTGGCTGTCGTTTAGCTGGGGGCATTGGTGGTCCTCGCACGTTGTGGTTTTTTGGACTTGTTGTTCGCGGTGCCCGTTTTGCGGCGTGCTCGTTTGCGCGCCTTCGTTTTTGCCGCCGGTGCTGTTGTTGTTGTTGGTGTCATTGATTTGGGTTGCGGTTGCCGTGGCTGCTGTTCGTGTTGTTGTTTGCGTTATGATTGATATTGTAGTTGGTGTTCTTGGTGTCGTTGGCATTGTCTTTCATGTCCTAGTTGTCGTGGTTGTTGTTGTTTTGGTTGTCGTAGTCGTTCTTGTTGTGGTGTTTGTTGGTGTTGTTCTGGCCGTTGTTGGTGTGGTTGTCGGGGTCGCGGTCCTTCTTGGTGTGGTTGTTGTGGTTGTTGTTGCTGCAGTTTGCATCGTTGAGGTTGAGTTGGCTGTCGACTCCGTTGATGTGGTAATTTAGTTCGAGGCCGTAGCGGGCCGCAAAGGTCGTGGTTTGTTGGACTCAATGTTCGTGGTGTTTGTGGTTCTGTTGGCGCCGTCTTTGTTTTCATTGTAGTTGTTGTTGTTTTCTTTGTTGTTGTGGCATTTGTCGTTGTTGTGTCTGTCGTTATAGTTGGTAATGTTGCTGCGCTCGTTGGTGTTGGTGTTTTTGGTGTGATTGTTGTTGTTATCTTTACGGTTGTGATGGCTGTTGTTGGCGTTGTTGGCGTCGTCTTTGTCATTCTGGTTGTGGGTGTTCTTGTCATTTTTGTTGGTGTTGTCGTTGTCGTTGTTGTTGTTGTTGTTCTCGTCGTTGCTGTTGTTGTTGGTGATGTGCTATGATGAAGTTGGGGCTTTGACGGACACAAGTACCAGCTTGAACCCAACACAATGCCAACTTGTTGCCAAGCTCCCCGCCCCCCCCCCCCCCGTGGGGGGGAGACCGTCACTTCATTATTTTGCAAGGCAATATCTATTGCGGTAGTGTGTGTTCCCCATCTGCCACACACACACACACACACACACACACACACACGTTCTTGCATTGCTTTCCCAATATTTCAAATCAGTCACTTGCGTGTATTATGTGATCTTCTCTCTTCAAAGGCGGTGTACAGTGTGTCTTCTATCACTATAGCGCAGCAGTGCAAATGAGAATCCTACCCTCACATGAGGGTACTATTGTTCTGGCCACCTCGCAGCACCCTGGTGACTACCTTTGCATACAACATGAGGTGAATTGGAAGGCAGTTATTCATGATGCTACTGCACTCTACTGCCCCGAGTTGGTTGGATTGACGCATACTCTTTCTCACGTGTTTGCCATAGGGTGCCTGCCCTGGTGGTGGAGCAACCAGCAACAGCGCTACAGACGCTAGTTCCGATCCAACCAGGGCATTCCTTTTCGGGCAAGCGGAGGAGGAGTACGAGGAGGACCCCCCCCCCCCCCCCCACTGCCCACCCGCCACCGCACAGCGTCGGTGGCAGGGCGCACTGCTACAGGCCGGGGTCCGTTTTGCTGTTCTATTTTGCCGCCCTAGGTCAAAAAAACAAACAAACAAACTGGTCAAAACTCAATAAAATAAACCACAGAAAGACGAGACACACCACCCAGCAACCTACATTATCGGTGGAGGGGCACAATGCTATAGTGGCCGGCGGTACGGGCCATCACCATTGGCTCCCTGGCCATGTCAGGTATTGAACCCGCGACTATGGTTCTTCAGCCACGGATGAAGACGACGGAACTAAGCCACATCTCTTGCCTGACTCTTGCTCAAAATGGGGCACCCAATACCTTTGGTGCAACCCAATCCTCTTCAAGTACCATCTACAGCCGCAGGAGTCGAACCATCGTGAGCCTCCCGTCTGCCCCAACGAATACTGCTCTACTAAGAAGGAATCCACTGGGATCCCCCACCTGTGTACCTGCTCCAAAAACCCCTCAGCACCCCTCCTCCGGCAGGACCACCCTATCCTCATGCACAGACTCTTGCCTCCGGCAGGACCACCCTATCCTCATGCACAGACTCTTGCCTCCGGCAGGACCACCCTATCCTCATGCATAGACTCTTGCCTCCGGCAGGACCACCCTATCCTCATGCACAGACTCTTGCCTGGTGTTCACCCAAGGGCTACCGAAAGCTCCTTAGGCCGGTGTGGGGCAGCTCATTGTACCCGGTTATGCATTCGATGCCCCAATCTCCATGACACACCCCTCCAACACCTCCCCATACAAGTCATGATCTGTCGATCCCCCACTGCCTGCACTGTCACTCCTTGCCTCTCGCTCTCGCTCCCCGAGCTCCTTCAACCCCAATGCCCACCTCCTTCAACCCCCCATGGGGCCATCGGAGGGGGGGGGGGGGGTTGCACCACACAATTGGAGCACTAAGGCCAAAATGTTGCACTGTGTGCGCACTGCGTGGGCACTGCGTGCATACTGCGCACGCAGTGGCCGGGATACTCACCCAAGAATACTTGTCACCTGACTGGTTGCACAGCGAAGCAGCAAAGCCCACATGAGAACGACGAAACTGCCTTCAACTTGGTACTCCACTGTCCCTATGAACAAACCACTCAGCCTTGTAAAGTCCGCTTGCTTCGAGTGTTTCGGTGCCCGTGGCTTCGCTCTTGGAGGCGGCGATGAGGTGTCCCTTGACTTGGAGCGCGGGGAATGCATTGTCCGTGGTCTCTTGGGTGATGGGGACCGCGAATAGGGTGAAGGGGAGGGCGGTGGTGATTCTGAGCGTGGACGCGACACACTTGTTGATGGCGAGCGAGATCAGCGATGTGGTGGGGATGAAGGCCGTACCACAAACTCCTCAAGGTCCGCGGGCTATGTATGGCTACATCACCCCTGCCTTCTCGGGGTCCCCATAGTGGGGAGAGTTCAATATGGGGGATGGAAAATCGGTAAAAATGGTTGACATTGGGCAACAAAGGGTGACAATTCAAATGTGCCACATCCCAAGTATGGAACCAAAAACTTGTCAAAAGGGGCCAAAAATAGGGTCTGAGTATTGGCCGACATTCAAAACTTTGCACCGCGTGCGCACTGCGTGCATGGCATTCCCTAAAAGTACAGCAGTTCCAATCTAACATAAAGAACATTTTTCTTCGGCGCCTTTGGCCAAGATCTCGCACTGCGTGCGCACTGCGTGGGCACTGCGTGCACACTGCGTGCATATTGCGCACGCAGAGGCAAGGATACTCACCCAAGAATACCTGTCACCTGTTTACTAGGGGGAAGACTGAAAGGTGTCAATGCCATAGGGTTGGCCAGGTGTCCATCGATACTTCTGGTTGTAGTTATAACCAACAGCATCGTCGAAGAAGAACTGTCCGGTCCTGGTGTCGACTCGCCACCATCGAGTATCGGCGATCGAGAGCCTTGGAGCGACGATGACCACGTTGACTTCTCTGCAGTTGTGGACGTGGCCATACCGATCGATGATCTTGAGCATCTCGGTTCGAGAATCACCTTGAAGTCACATCCTAAATGCTTGGGAAGCCAAAAAAATCCCTGGTACGGAACCAAAAACCTGTGAAAAGGGGCCAAAACTAGGGTTCGAGTATTTGCCGACATCCAAAACTTCGCAGTGCGTGTGCACCGCGTGCGCACTGCGCGCATGGCATTCCCTTTGGCGCCTAGTATTTCCTATCCTTTTTTGTCACAAGTGATGGTGCCCCCTATGGGGGTAGGGGATTGCAAGGGGGAAGGAAGTGCCGGATACTCAACTACCGTATATCCACACGACACAGGCATGCGGTCATCGCCAACCATCAGTTCCGAGTGTTGCCTTGAGTTTGTCACCCTCATAGGTGACTATTGAATGTTTCATGGGCTGATGGATTTAGAACAAGATATAGTCTGTCGTTTAATCCCCGACCAGTCTGAAAGCGACTCAGGGGGAAGGTTTGCCCGGCGCGCGCCCGGCGCGCTACTTTTCTATTAACTATCCCGACTTCAGCCCCAGATTTACTCTCTCATGGAGAAGCCCCCCAAGTAGACCACATTGCACTGCACACCTTCCCTACAAAGCACGTTGCATAATAAAGCAATATGTGTGAATTCAGCAACTCCAACTGTCATCTGTATTGTACTTAACAAACAACATTGGTCCCACAAGTGTGGGTGTCAATACATCCAGTACAATAGTGCTCCTTACACTCATCACAAACTGCGACGGTGGGGCGCTTCTGGCAACACAACACACACACTTCTGCCTGATCCTCTGCCTCATCTTGCATGCCACAACCGAGCAAATAGCTGCTCAATGTGTGCCCTATACCACCTGTGCACGTCATTGTAACATTGTTGGCGGGCTGTCAAAGTGCCATTCTTTCTTCCAATGAATGGCACAATGACATGAATCCGGCCTTTATAAGCACCATCATGGCCCCCAACTTCGAAACCAAAGAAATCACCTCGGGTACGAGAAGGTCCATACCCATCCCAAATCAAAACATCTGCTGATGTCCCGGGGGCCAAGGGGCAAATCCATATAATGTTGCCCGACATATCAACGGCAACAGTCCACCGGTGGGGCACGGGTCACAAAAGATGCCCGGCGCGCGCCCGGCGCGCTAACGTTCCCCCTCACTGTCACTAATCAAGCACGAACCTCCCAACCCATTTGAGTCACAGTCAGAATCAGAATACGTGGTTGGAACCCCATTTGGAAACCCATTTCTTGCAACCCCACGTCTGCCCATGCCATGTGTTATGCCGAACAAAACAACGAGGTGTGCCCACAGTGCGTGCAATAAAAGGGGTGACAGACCTGAATACAAAAAAAAAATTGTACATCTGCGAGTCCAAAGTTAGGCCCCATGCGGGGAGCGGCATCATGGCAACACCACGGTTTGGCATGCCTGTCTGAGGCGTTGACAAACACTCCCTCATATTCCGGTGGTGGTACATTCAACCATCAGGGTATGCCTCTTGGCTACGCATCAACATGTGACACCGGGTACATCATGCTTCTTCTCTCTTCCATGCATCGCATGCTTTGTCGCATCCACCTCTAGGAACATGGGACATGGTGGGGCAGTCCGAATGAGTTGCATCAGTCAATTTGTGTTTGTTGCATTTTGCACAATTTTGTTTTCGGAGGCAGGTCTGAGCAAGGAGATGAATAGAACAGAGGAGATGAATAGAACAGAGGAGATGAATAGGTCGAGGGTCCATATTTGCAGCCCATCCCCATTACCCCCAACCTCTTCTACACTTGAACCTGATGAACAGAGGCTCAGTGGACGGTCGGTCGGCATCCCCCACCCAAAACCTGATGGACAACGTGCTTCTACAACACTAATTGTGCTGTCTATGCTCCAGATTCTTTGCTGGTTTTCATATTCTCTAAGGCTTGGACTGCGGAATGTGAGTTCAGACTGTGAGAACCTGATCAGATGCCCATTTGCCAGCCGGTTTCGCGGTGCCCATGTTGCTAATCGGGGTTTTTTTGTGAGGGTCCATTTGGAGTGTGAAAGCTGTGTAATTGCCCCAAAGGGTGTGCACCGTGCTCGCACCGTGAACCCATCACCCCCATAACCCCTGCCTTCTTGGGGTCCCAAGGTGGGAAAGTCTTGGATAGCACTTGGTATGGTGTTGGGGGAGGCATTTTATCTCAAAACAATGCCCACTGCGTGCCCGGTCCCGGACTTTCCTTGGGTAGAAAAAAAGATGTAACACTGCTGTCCCAGAAAGAAACCTCTGGCAGAGAAAGAAAACAAACAACAAGTTCTGCTTCGCTCCATGTCACTACTGACCTGCGGCACTCAAAGCACAAAACATCTGTAAATCAATTCATCGATCAATCAATCAACGTTCACAGCTGTCCACTTCTACATCTGTCCCATGGAGCTCAGTGGTGGATATATACAATGTAGTTGAGGACAAGCTGAATCTAAAACTGATAAATGCGGTGGAAGTGTGCTTTTGGAGCACTGAACGACTGCAAGCTGAAAATGAAGCACACACTCTGTCAAGGAATCCATCGAGTCTGTCCATTCTCCTCGAAAAAAATAACAGGCTTCGAGGTCAGGGGTCGAAACTGATGTTTCTGGCGAAATATTGGTTTCTCAGACACAAATCAAAGGAGGATACCTTGAGCACACAGCACATGCATGGTGACCGACAGATGGATTCTGCAAAATCAGGGGGTTGTACCACTGCTGTTCCTGTGGACAGTCCCCTCCGAACGCGGGGTGTGTGGTCCCGCATATTGACATCCGTTTGCACGAGATCATCTGCAAATTACAACGAGCATCCAGCCACAAAAGAAAATTTGTTCCACATTACTATCAGCCCCAGGTGGTTGTAGGTGGGTACGGAGTTTCCTGATGATGAAGCAGTAGGGGCTTGCGACCAAAAGAAAAAAACAGGCGGTCACGAGGTTTGGCTGATGTTCCCTGATCCTGCTCCCCTAGACAGGCACAGTTCAAAGCAGTTGACCAATTGACGGGCGGGAGCGCGCGGGCCGTAAGAGGGTCGGTGGAGCCAAACTGGGGTTTATGGGTAAACCTGGGATTGGAATGGCGGATACAACCTCCGCCAGACCACCAACACAACCTAGAGTAGCATTATAAGGCCTGCTGCTTCGAGCCCTACATGTTTGCGCCACTGTTGGGGAACACGCCCTGTGGCTGGAGGGCGTTCGGATTCGGGGCACAAAAGTCCCCCCCCCCCTTGTATAAGCTACGCCAATGTACGGAATTATTACGGTCCCTACGCCTACTGTAGCGTGGACACGGGCGTAGCTTACGCGCAATAAATACAACTACCGACACACACGTGCGCGCGCGCATGGTATGAGCGCCCCTTGACCTCCGCCCACATTACTAAGTGCATGCAAACACAAGAAGGCCTTGGGAACATGAAAATTTCAGGTTTACACAAATGTTGGCACAAGCAATGAGGAATGCGAAGCCTACAAATGTTCGGCTCGGAAACCCTTCTTGCGATCATACACCATGCGGAACAATTGCACATGCTCACCACTTGAAGATGCCTTTGGCTGAGGCTTAGGGGCTGGTTTGGGCTTGGACAACGTCAAATTCTTGGGAATGAAATTGCCTTGCATGTGGTCCCTTGTAAAATACAACTTACCATCGAAGACATGGGCCATTCCCCACACGCCTCGGGCAGCCTTAGCCCAAAAAACTTCAGTGGGTTCATCATCGGAGTCACTAGAATCATTGCATGGTGAGCTGATGCAAGAAAGGGGAATATAAAGCACAAATATTCCCAAAATCAGAGCCATGTGGGTTGAAGTGGGTGAAGGCTTACAACAAATGTGTCCATGGCTCCATCTAATTGGCAAATCTGTCACCAAACCCATGTCTTTTGTGGCCGCACTACATACCGTACGCAATTAAAATTACGTACACAATTATTACAGTCCCTACGCCTACTGTAGCTTGGACACGGGCATACAAGGGGGGGGGGGATTGGTGCACCTGGTGCGAGGCTACAACAACTTGTACGGCTGAATGAGGACGGGGAAGAAGAAAGGGGGGCAAGGAATAAACACGAACAGCGGACAGCACCAGCCCTAACGGTGCCAAGGGCGAGCACTGTCCTAGCGACAAACAGCCACTCGAGGGTGTCGTACTGTATCAGCACGGACCAAGAGAACGCGGGCGTCTGCAGTCGCTAAGCACTCAGGAAGGGTTGGGCAATAACAGCATCTTCTCTGCAGCCATTCCGCTGAATTACTGAATGCTCGACAAGGACGTTTCGTGGACAGGGTTATGGCATGCTACCCTATCTTACGAGAGCAACGGTACTAGCACTGAAATGATGCAACCAACTTCTGTTGTTCCAATAAGGGCGTTGTTTGTGCGCACCGTGAATCAGCAGCAAAGCAATGCATCATTGAGGCCCATACAGCCATGTCTATGGCGCATCGAAATAAGGTGCTAAAATGAGGGGCAAAGAGCGGCAGGACAGTAATCAGCATCCCTTAAATACCAACCCCAGCATCAAATCACACAAAAACTTGGGCTTTGCAGACAGCCAGAACATGGAACCGCTAAATTCCATGGTTCCAAAAGTGCGGAAACCGCACCTTGTGTTGTTTTGCCGTTTGTGTTGTTTTTGTGTTGTTCAGCAATGCCTTGGTGGACATGGACACAAGTCTGGTGACAAGATGGGGTTGCATGTCCATGCATAGGTGGGAAGATGGTGGGAGGGTAGACAGCCCTGTGGTGCTTTTCAGTTGTGTCAGTTGTGGAGGGTGTGTGGGCCCGTGCAGCTGAGAGCAAAGCAGGGCAGCGAATTTTGAGGGCTTAACACAAGCCATCCAGACAAAGTGTGCAAAGGATGGTTGTTAACACGAGCGCACACGCAAGGCACTAAAAAAGAGTACCCAGTGAGTTGGAGGGGGATAGGCTGAGAGAGAAAGAGAGAGGGAGAGGAAGAGATTGCATCAGAGGAGGGCAGTGCAGTGCTTACTTTATTTTGTGGGTGCGTTAATTTAGGAAGAGAAGCATAAGAAGGCAAGGCAAGTACCCCCCCTCCCCCTTGCATAGTTATCGGCTGCGCGCGACGGTATCCTCGCACCCCTGAGGGAACATACCCCAAGTGACGGTTCCCTTGCCCCCACGAATACTATGCAAAGGACCCGCGACACAAAACAAGACATGCAGACACAAGGGAATATGAACCATAAAATGAGCCAGAAACTGCCAATTGGGATACATCTTTAGCTTTACTGAGAGACAAGCTCTGTGTGCCACTTTCTCTGGTGGGAGTATTTGACTATGAAGAGGTGCACATGCTCAACAGGGGCCACAGGAATGGGCTCTCCAGCTGCAAGCAGGGCTGCAGGCTTGACTGCCACCTGGGCAGCATGTTTGGCTGCACTCTTGGTTGAGGGTCTGGCACGAGGTTTGGCAGCTTTGGGAGCAGGCTTGGCAGCAGGTTTGGCAGGCGGCTTGGCAGGGGGCTCCAGCCCCTGTGGCAAGCAGTTTGCCTCAGGAACATTGCGCTTGAAGTACAATTTTCCGTTGGCAAAAACATTTGCCAGTCCCCATACACCACGCGCACTCTTTGCCACACAATCTCAGCGTCTGATGCACTGTCCCATTTCCTGGCCAAAGCCAAGCACATCTTCTTGGTCATGATGACCTGCTTGTTCCTTCATGCGACAATCCATGCACAAAACTTTTCGTTCCATCTCATGGTACCTTGTCTTTCTGCCTAATCCATGACTGAAACTATGAAAAACATGAAGTGTTCTGCATGATACAGGGTACAGTGGAGTGCTTTAGATGCAAGAAACCTGAAATACACAGCAATGCATCAAATAATACCACCTTGGCCAGCCAGCAAATGCATAGGAGAAGCTCAATATCCAACCTTCTGCGTAAACTTGCAAAATGGAAAGTGACGGTTCCCTAGCCCCCCTGATTGCTATGCAAGGGCGATTGCTATGCAAGGGGGGGGGGGTATTGCTGTGCCAGACCTTTTGTGTCAGGGGGCTGTGCAGGGGGGCACGAGAACGAAAACGTTAAAGATTGTATTCCTGAAGGGGCAGTGAATCAATTCAATCAGTAGCCAGAACGCAGGGTCCAACCCCCTCCCAAAATGCCCCCTCAGGAGAGCAAACCCTTGGGGGCAACACCTGTGCAACATCCCTCCGTCTTGCCCTGTCCAGCACCTCCCAAGGTGAAAATGCGTCAAGTGCTCCCCCTCTGTTCTCTCCCCTGTACAGCCGTAACCACATGAAACTCGCACTCACCTGAGCGCACCAGCACTTCTCCGCAAAGAAGCATTTGTGCATGGACAAACTCCCAGTGAAACACCATGTCCAACGAACACTGTGTGCCCCGACCGTATCGATTTGGAACCCAATTGGATTGAGACAAGCATTTCGGGACAGACAACACGGGGAGATGTGGGGCAATGTGGGGGCGCCTGCGCGCATCGTGCACGCACTTTTGCACCAAAAATCCTGGCATTGAACCCACGCTACTGACCCTGAGAACGCCACCGAACGAAAGATTGCCTCTCAACATTACAGGTCCCTGGCACAGGTCACGTTTACGGCGCTGTTCTGAAAATGCCATCCCGCCTGGGCCTTGGCGTCCACAAGCTTTGGAAATCTTGCATCTCAGATCCATCCATTTTTCAACCGCTAATGGCTAAATGAATCCGATGACCTGTAAAGTCGAGCCATCCTTAGTGAAAAAAAATCTCTCGTTCACAAAGGACAACCCTGATGCAAACATACAACTGTACTGCCAGATCTATGGTACAACAACTGACGGAAACAATACACGCCATTGTAGAGACCTGGAGGGTGCTTTGTGGGTGGGGTGGGGGTTGGAAGGTGTGCGTTTTCTCTCTCCCTGGCCTGTATACAACCCAGGGGCTGTGACAGTAGGTTCTTGGGGATGCTGTCCCGGACTGCGTGTGTGCGTCATCAGCAGTGTCGCCTGGAAAGACCAATACACATGGACTCGTGTGTCCATTGTCCCCCGTTGAGACACCATGAGATCACAGGGGTCCCTGAACCCTCATGCATTGCATTGCAGTCCTTACTGCCACGCCATATTGGCTGAGGTCTTCAATCAGGAATCGTTTGAGGAACGCAATGACCGATTGTGGGATCAAAAGTCTGACGTTTGCGCTGCTTCGTCCGTGGGTCACACTGACGGAAACAACACTGGGGACATGGAGGGTGCTTTGTGGGTGGGGTGAGCGTAGCTCTACAGCCGAGCTGCCGCTGGCCCCAGCCCCGTCCCTCAAACGCACAGTCAGACCTGCAGGCTCCTCCCACCCTGCTCAGGGCACTTCAGAGGAACCCTGGCTGTGACTGGGTGCCCCCGATCGTGTGCCGCCTGCACTGCCTGCAACACACACCATCGTGTTTTGCATGACATCTGTGCCCAGGAACCCTGGGCCCTGTACACGTACCCTCCCCCCCTTTGTCGTTCCCCACCCCAGGGAAGACGGTCCCCCACCACCCCCTGGGGGACGGTCACCAAGTGACGGGCCCCCACCCCCCCTTGGGGCACCGCACCACCACCGTACACACACATTTGCGGGCACAGAAATTGCAGCATAAAACGAAAGAATTCAGCATAGGATGCGTGCAAAGGGCTGCCAATGCATGGAGACCTACTCCTCGACCGGCTCGGTGTCAAATTTCTTGGTCTTGCTCCACTTCACCCATTTTTCAGCACCCTGAAACCCATAAGACAAACCTGCGAAACACACGGTGGATGTTCGCACGGTATCGGCGGACTAAAGCCTCCAAAAATTGTTCGGTGCCGCCCTTGCTGTATGAACTGATGCGGCATGTCGTAACACCCTCCCGCGACGAAAATCTGTCCACCACCAGGGGGAAACATGGTTGTGCTATCAAGTTCCATTTCAGCGAAAGTGAGCAAAATGTCCTGCCATGAGTGCAAGGGATGCAAGTGGCAGTGCCCCACAACACAGTCACCCACACAACAACACAATGAGCCGCAACGAAAAATTTTGGGTTGACCAAGTGCCCCCCCCCCCCCCAGGGGAACGACAAGGGGTGGGGAACGACAAGGGGGGGGGGGAGGGTAAACGTACAGAAAGTGACGGAAACAACGCCTCCTGTGGTTCTGACACGGGCGGTGTGTACACGCACCTGCAGAAGACACAAGCAGCGGCACCGTGTCTGTGTCCAGTCCATGGATGATGACCTGCGGGACAGTCATTAGCATCCCCAAAATACAATCTACAGCCCCAAGTCCCAAAAAAAAGAGGGTCTTCTTGGACAACAGGAACCGCCAAATTCAACGGTTCCAAAATTTGTGGCAACGACACCCTGTGTTGCTCTGACAGGGGCGTGGTTCTCGCTAGGGAGGGAGGCGGGGGGGGTGGGGGGGCTCAGACATAATATAACAGTGCTGCTCAGGCAGCTCCAGCGCCATTGGCACCTCATAACAATCTGGAACAAAGTCATCGGGCGGCTCCCCTGGGGGGAGGGGGGGGGGGACCCAGAGGAATTGCGTAATTGGCTGCCGGATTTGGAAGGTGCTCATATGTGCGCCGCAACCCACGAACAGGTGCTGCCCGGCCCTCTTCCAGTTGGGGTTTGGGGGATCAATGGTCGGTTCCGATAGACTGAATGTCCAGTTGGGGTTTGGGGAGGGGGGGGGGGGGGGCTGACTGGAAGCCATGATTCGGACGCAGGGCAAGACTTGACCTGTTGATCTCCAGTGACACAATACTCCCAGGCCCAGCGGCGCACAAACGGCGGGATTTCTTTCCTTCTCTCTTCTGTTCCCACACCCAGACACCCATCATGGGCCCAGGCGTACCTGTACATCGGCATCAACACCCATGTCCATGCGCTCATCCACACAGTGCCCAATGCCTGGCCGCGGGTAAGGCAGGCGACCAGGGCTAAAATGGAACCTGGCGGTGATGCCGCACGGCTGGGATGTCCCAGCCAAAGCCCATAGGTCAATGACCATTCATTCGAACCATTCCACGGACCCTGAACTCCTTTTTTTTTTTGCTTTTAGTGAACATAGTCCGTCAGGTGCAAAATTGAGGTCTCAGGGACCAGGCACCAGGCACCAGGAGCACGTTTGTTGGGCTGCAATTCGGCTTGCGGTAGGCCCAGGCGACCTGTTGGAGGGTCACAGGCGGCGGGGGTGGGAAACAAGATGTGAGGCATCGTGCTTGTCCGCAGGGCGGACATGCACCGATGCCATCGACTCCGGTTGCAGCCCAAGTGCCGGCTTTGTGTGAAGATGTGCAAATGCACACGTCTGGTTGGCTGGGAATGGACCTGTGGGGCAAAGGCTACTCGAGCATGGGCGCCGCAAGGGCAGTTGGGCGGCAGCGAGGCAGACAGCGCAAAGGAAGGGCAGCAACCAGACCGAAGTGCCCAACCCGCTGATATACGGCGGACGAGGCAACGGGTGACTGCCTTGGGCCCTGCATGAATTCACTGGGGAGACGGTGTCGCGCAGGGGGGGGGGGGGGATGCTTGCGTGCTGTCATGGGTGCGTGCGGCGGGTTGCAGGGTCGGGGGTGCACGGGGCGTGGCGCATGGAGGCACAGTCAAGGGTGCGCTTCGGCCTGGAATACCCACCCATTCATCGTCGTGGAGGTTTGACCGTCTGCCTTTGGGGACACGCAGCACTGGCGGGTGTATCTGTGTGATTGGGCTTAATGGGGTCCCGTGATGGACCACGAGGCTTGGCACTACCATGGACCGCAGCGATCGCACATGAAAGTCTGTGTGAGGTAACGCGGGCTCACTTCACTTCTCTGGTCAGTGGTACCCGGTTTTAAGAGCGGCTGCAACAGCGGGTACTGGCGGTTGGGCATGAGCCAATGCCTGCGGTTGCAAAGCATTTAGAGGGCAATCGGGGGCGGACAGAAGCGGTTGGGGAAGGACGGACAGTCATCCCCGAAGGGCCGCAAGCACGTCACAAAGCGCTCCACACATGCACATCCTGGTGCGCACATACAGCAATGTTCGGCAGTTCTTCTGGCTTTCATTGTAGTTCCACACACCAAACCTTTCGCCTTGCTGTTGTGCCTATTTTGTCAACACATTGTGTTTGCATAACACAGTACGGGCTGGGCGCTCTCAAATTAGGCAGGTCAGGCGTTGCACCTGGCTTGAAAGCTGATACAAACCGATCAAGTGCACATCCTGCCCTAATATCCCCTGGAGGAGGAATCAGGTGTTTGTAAGAGGAGACAGTGTGTGAAGGAGGGGGCTCAGGGTATTGGCAAGCTGGTGCCGAACGCAGCTTGACTCGCCAGCCAAGGGGGCAGGCTGGAGCTTACGAAAGAGGTCACACTGCTGTCAAACATAGTACCACATTTGTGCATGACCAAAATGAGGGCAAATACAATGAAACGCGGTTTCCCATGCGAGTCTCTGCTCAGTAGGGAGCCGCTATTGCTCGCGGATAATTCCCGAAGGGGTGGGGGTTAACAACACCCCCTCTCAAGAGCAGGCCTGAATTGGCCAAGGCCCGATGTGCCTTTGTGTTCAGCCCCCCCCCCCCCCCCTCGCTCGTGATTCTCTGCGCTTTCTTGTTTGTCTTTTTTTGGGGGGGGGGGATGTCAGTTCAAAAGTCCAGACAGGGCGGGACGGTGGGCCCGCCCTAGCGTTCAAACCTATGTGCATGCAGCAATTGTCCAGGATCATACAGCATCTCCCAGGGCAGGCAGGGCAAGCCTCCTCACAGTGAGATGCTGCACAGCCCTCTGTAGAGAAACATCAGGGAAAAAAAGAGGTGAATAGCAGAGCAGAGACGAAGCAAACAACTTCTTTTACCCCCCCGCCCCCCTGCGCAAGCACAGCCATGGTCCCAAAAGTCCAGGCAAAACAGCGGTTCAACACCCACCCCATGCTTAGACAAAGTCCGTGCTTGTGCGCGACGCACACGACAGCAAAGCACGGTGTGTGACAGCCGCAGGGGCACGAGGGTGTTGAGTGGGCATTCAGCGAGGGCGCAGCTCTCTGGGCTGCATTTGCGCCACCCAACCTTCAGACAATGTCTGTGACACCCCAACCTCCGAAAGAATCCAGTCGGTCGAGAGGCTGGAGAGCACTCCTAAACCTATGAGCCCAGGTTCCCACCACACCGGGCCAGCGATGGGGCTGACATGAGATACACATTGCATTTGAGGCGACCATTGGGTGCTGAAGGAATGGGAAAGGGTGGGGGCGTGCCATAAAGGCTGAGTGAGGGAGTGGGGGCAGGGGGGGGGGGGGTCCACAAGGGTCGACGGGACCGGGAACGCCCCCACACAAACACACTTCACGAGTCATATCCTGGTCTCTGTGGACGAAGACGTGGTCCCCACGTACGTTCCCCATCACGACGCCTCGTGATGCCGAGGCCTCCCAGTGATGCCCTAAAGACCGACACTGCTTCATCGTCCGTGATTGGCACGCGGGCCCCTGCTGTTGTCGTGCACCAACGCAGATATAACAGATGCAGGAACTCGCCCATGGGCTTGGACCCATTGCACAGCAGCCGACTGCACTCCACTGTGATGGAGGTTGGCGCTCGGGCCAACTTAACTATCTACAACGGCGTCTGCAACGCCAAACCCATGACGGTTTCACTGCCTCGCACTACCCACGCAAACTGTCCCATGCCGGGCATGCCCCTTCCCCCCCCAAAAAGGGTTTTCTGTACAAAAAAAAAACGTTTGCAGTGTAACTGAGGGCAAAGGCATCCATGTGCATTACAGACTCCCGGTGTGCATCACGAACCCCAATCATCCACCAAATCGGCCGGATACAACATCTATACACAGCCCATTGGTTGACGAACAGCCGGCAGCCGATGGACCGCTCAGGGGAGGGTCAGGTACTGGTGGACTGAGTGTACCCGCCAAACACATGTTCAGGCATTGGTCCAGTGCGTTCCAATTACTGTTTACCCCCACAACCACAACAAGTACCTTCCTTGGTTGGGGGTGATCTACATTCCAATTGTGTGGCAGCATTGGGCTGTTGGCACTGCCATGATCCACACTGCAATTGTTCGAGTTTTGCGAACACGACGATGTTCCAGAAAAAAGCCCATAGCTTCATCGCACTGTCGTACACTGTAGAGTTCATGATGCGCAAGTGGGCTGTTTGGTGGGTTGTGCCAGAAAGAGTACCCGCATGAACGAACGCGCGCGCCTTTTGAGGAGGGAATCCTCCACGCGTGGATGGTGGGGGGTTGTCCACCCGTTGGGTTGGGGGTGAAGATGGAGGCCGTCGGGGGCCTCAAAGGTCAGGTATGGACCCGCCACTAAGCTCTAGCTGCGCCTGACTTCACAGCTTTAATCGCCTCATCAGTTCCAGTGTTTTGTCCGGGGCTTTCGCCAAGTCCAGGCTGCTGTGCTGCCGTTGGGGGGGGGGGGGGGGTGCGGAGTTCGGCAATTGGCTTGACCGCTCAGACCGGATTCCCGTGTGCAGATGCATGCAAGCGGAAGACGCATGACTTGCAGACATACCATTCAAGGATGGACACGGTTGGTTTACAAAGTTGCCTAACCTGTTACACACATGCTTGGTCGGTACCCAATGCCCCTGTCGTAATTTTCCAGCATAACGAGGGGCACGAGGGTGCTGAGTGGGCATTCAGCGAGGGCACAGCTCTCAGGACTGCATTTGCGCCATCCAAACCTTCAGACAACGTGTGTGACACCCCAACCTCCGAAAGAATCCGGTCGGTCGAGAGGCCCGGCGGCACTCCTATACCTATGGTCCCAGGTTCCCACAAGGCCGGGCCAGTGAGCATCGACGGAGGAAAAGTAGTGCGGAGATGTTTCGTGGGCAGTGCGATGCACACACTTCTTCGACCCGACTTTCCCTGCCACGTTGCATCACACTGCATCGCTTCCCAGCCACCGAAAGACATGGGTTCCCTTTACACAGAAATGCGGAAGTGCAGTGCCTGGCACAACACACTGTGCGCCACCGCAGGCGCACAAGAGCGCCCGCAAGACTGTACTCACCTGCACACGCACATCCCTTGAGTTGATGTGGTGGCGGGCATGGCACGTGGGGATGAGCCCATAAATCTGATGCCAGGAAATGCCCCGCCTGGAGGCACCCCGGTGCAGCCCGGGGCTTACCTTTACCTGGTGGGGGGGGGGGGAGGGGAGGGGCGGAATGGCAGCCTGGGCTCCTCCGCCTGACCCACCCACCCACCCACCCACCCACATCAGAAAATTTTTCCGCAGGAAACAAATGAAATTTATCAAAGGGGCCCGAAATTGGAGGTCAATTGGATTTGAATTTGGATTTGAATTAGGTCCACAAAGCTTGCTTTTTTTTGGGAGGGGGCTGCAGATCCGTTCGGAGCCCGAGGCCAGAGGGCGGCAAGTTCTGGGGCGCTTGCTGAATCAATGCACAGTGGAAGCAAAGACTCAAAATGCAATCCAACACGATACAAGAGCCAACGCCCCGCATCAAAGGCAAAGAGGACACCTCAACTACATGCCTTATCATTCTGTTGCGGCAGTCAAAGTGTGCTCTGGAGAAGACCTTGGCAGTGCACATCACGGGTGGGCGGCACAGCCTCGGTCGCACACACACACACACACACTTTTCGGGCGGGAAAGACACACACACACACACACACACAAGGTGCGCAGGACCTGGCACCGATCACCAACCGTGCAACAGTTCCGTGACACAGTGCAGGCCGCGACCTGCTGTGCCGTCCGGAGAAGATGTGGGGTGGGAGGAGCGGAGATGGACCCTCACTAATACGCGTTCATCCCTCGTTTGGCGGGAGGCTTCCAGGAAGAATTGCCCGCCACCGAGGCAGGGAACGCACAGCGCGGGTGGGGCAGGGGCGGGGCGGGGCCACCTGCCTTCTGCCCTTTGGGCGGGGCGGGGCCACCTGCCTTCTGCCCTTTGGACGGCCGGTTGGTGCGTGCCCCGAGGCGCCGCCCGATGTTGGGCCTCTGCTGGCGCCAGTCCAGCCCGCACAAACTGCAGGTGAAGTATGAGTGGTTGCGCTTGGCACGCAGGTGCTTCCAGTGCTCGCGGTGGGCACACCTCCCATTGGGGTACAGCGGGAATCGCCCTGCGGGGCGGCCGTCGCCCCTGCACTGTGCGGGGCCACTCCCGAGGATTCCTTGCAGGCCGGGCGGCGCAGGCATGTCCTCCTCGTCTGAGTCGTCGTCTCCTTCTTCAAACACTTCTTCTTCAAACGCTTCTTCGGATGATGAAGCGTTGACTGCATCATCACTCCACGAAGTTTTGTCCGCTGTATCAGCGCCCAGAGACATATCATCAGAATCGCTGCTGTGCCCGTGGGCATCAAGATGTGCAGCTGCCACACCAACCGGCTGCACACTTGGGGCAATGCCAGGGACATGGAAAATCGTGGGCCACAGGAACAGATCGCTGATTGTGGATTGCTGGCAATTCATTGTAGCGGCTGAGGCAATAGAAGGACTCTGAAACAGGGGATTCCGCACAGCTTTTTTCTCTGTGAAACATTTGTGAATGCATACACATGGCATGTGTGGGTCAGGAAATCTACAAGGTGGACTGTCACTGTGGCTGGGCCAACCCAGCCCAGTGAGTTACAGCATTGGTCCAACATGATTCCCCCAAATTTGTTCCCTAGCCACTTCCCCAAATGAGTGTTGTTAGCCCTTTTGCCTTGCAAGCCACCGCTTGGTTCGGCTGCAGGGTCATCACCCCTAGCCAGAGGCTACAGCGTGCCCAAAGCCTGGAGAGGTGAGGCTAGGTTGGCACAGTGTTCCAGGGAGGTGGGATCTGTGGCTGATGGGGTACAGTCGGCCTCGCACCCTCAATCAGACAAACCAGCCTGTGGGCCTCATCCCAGTGCAACAAATGAGCAAAAAATTGCCAAATCTGTACCATTTACCACCCATGCATCACTTGTCTGAATGTTGCCAGGCCATCAAAGCGTTACTCTTTCTGCAAATAAAGGCACAATGCCATGCACCAAGCGCTTGTGTGCGCATTCATAGCTGCCCATCTCAAACACCAATCAAACAAATGGGAAGTCCATACCCATCCCATATTAGCACATCCGCAGACATCACAACGGCTAAAGGGCAAATCCATATAATTTTATACCCACCATATCAACAGAAACAGCAGCACTGTTGTTGCACTGTATGCACACCGTATGCACTGTCGTTGCACTGCATGCACACTGCATGCACTGCATCGCACTAGATAGGAAATCCTCTAAACCCATCCACCACCTCTGTACACCAGGGCAATGCACCATCTTTTTTTTTTTTGAGGAGGCTACAATAGGTCTCAACATGCAACAGTGCGAGGAAATCCTGGATTGAGAGCACACTCATCAGATACAACACAGCATCTTCCTCTGACAAGGACAGAGGTTGCTAACGACACAGAAATCGCTGCTTACATCCCTTAGGAGAGCATACCTGTAGTGCGCCCTTCGGTCACCACGCCTATGCACTGCACTCACACCAAACCTCTTGGGATTTCTCTTTGCAGGATCTACTAGTGAAGATGGTACACCACGCACCATGGCTGTCACCCAACGTCGCCGACACTTGCGTTTCTGTGGGGGTTGTGGCCTGCTGTTCTTCTGCCACGTGACACTTGCGGTGTCGCTTTCGTCCCTTCCTTTTTTTTTGGGGGGGGGGGGGCTGGCTCACGCTTTTGTAAAGCAGAGTACTCAAGACAATTCTTAGAAAATGGACATCAGACTCATATGATACACCACATCCCTAGCAAGATTGGAGCACAATGCATTGATCCATAGCACTTATCCATGTCATGATGCCCTCTACTATGATAGGCGACCGCCACACCATAGGCTGCTTAATTAGCAAAAACAAACTTCGAACTTCAGTGTACAGCACTCCCAGATAAAGTGCATAGAGGTGATGATGACGCGACGTTTGGTGGGTGACTTGACGCTCAAGGTGTCATTGAGTGTACTCGGGAGAACCCTGGAAAGCTGAAGGTCCATTTATGTACCGTGGGCGTGCACCCGAAAGCTGAGCGGACCAGAGGCCCAAGCATTGTACCGCCCACTTAGCATATAACTTTTCCATCTAGGGCAGCCACTTACCTACCAGTCGAAATCACATCCCTTCGTAGTGTCTTGCTTGCAATATTTCTTGGTACTCCTGTCCATGGACATGACCCATAGCCTGAAGCAGCCAAGCAACCCCAGCTGTATCTAAGGGATCCTTGGTTTTCAGTAAATTTCACCCAAATTCGGACAAGGACAGGCTCCAGTTGGCCTGTAGAACCTGTAGAAGGGGTGGTTTTGTTCTAATTGGACTTCTAAAATTAGAAACTAGAAAATTTCCAATTTAGAAAATTTCCAATTTAAAACTGTTTTAGAACGCCGTTTCACACATAGGTTTTGGGGGGGGGGGGTCCCAAACTTGTTCAAAGTAGAGTACTCAAGGCACTTCTTGGAAAGCAGGCAGCGGATTCATATAATACATTGGATCCCTGGCAAGACCAAGGCACAAGGCATTGACCCGTGGCTCACACTGTCAACATGCAGAGCTCACATGGTCATGATGCTCTCTACTCATGGGGGCCATGGCGTCAAGTTTTTGAATTAACCAGCATGATCCTACTTTCATGCCGGACTTACTCAATTCTTTATCTCAGATCGTTCATCTTGCTGCTACTGCAGCACAGACCAGACCAGTGCTGAATGTTGCCTGGAGTTCACTGTAGGGCTGCAGTTATCGAATGTTTCTTGGGTTGCCTAGGTCAGCCCATCTTGTCCTACAGCGCTGGTTACTCTATTGTGTGTGTGGGGGGGGGGGGGGGGACTTCGGTGAACTTCGGTGCAGAGAAAATTTCAAACCAATTATTTAATACCACTGCCAAATTTGATACAAAATCCTAGCTTGTGGCACAAGAACAAGCATACACCGCGAATATTGGTGTTATTTCCTTTTGGACTTTCGCTGGTTGTTTTCAAATCTTCTTCCTTGGCTTCTAGATGTTCGCTATTGAAGGCTCCCAGATGCATGCTTTTCTTTCTTGAAGGCTTCTCATTGCTTGTTGTTCTTCCCTAATGGCTTGTGGATGCTTGCTGTTGTTTCTTGGAGGCTCATGAATGCTTGCTGGTAGTTCGTGGAGGCTTGTAGGACTGAATTTCAGGGTTCGTTTTTATTGACTAAGCAGCCTCTAGCACGGCGGTCGCCAACCATGCCGGGGGGTTAGGAATAGGCGAAATTTGGAATGTCAAATTTGGTACAAGAAAAATGTGCCACATTTTGCCCTGGCATTTTAAGGACCGAAGCCAGTTTTCTAAGTGCTATTGTTAGCGCTCTTGGAATGCACATTCCCCTTGTGCCTGCGCAGTTTACTCAGTTTACTCGTCCCTTTGGCTGGGCAGTGGGGGGCTACTACAGCCTGCCTCTTGTCGTTGTACATTATGGGTGTTAGTCCATAATTGCCAGAGAATTCAGCACCACATGTTGTGCTGTATGGCGCTAGGGACATGGTGCTAGGCACGTGATCTGTGGTCCAGTTTAGAAACCTTTCATCAATTTGCTTGAGTCAGTGTCCAATGTGCTATTGCTGGAAGTTCATGCTGAGGCACACCAGGTTGCATTTTTGCATGTGACTGCTTTTTTTCACCTCCATCTTTGTGCAAAAATGCCACACTCAAACACTAATAGAACAACTGGAACAAATGAGTGTGAATGCAAAGAAATGTATGCTTGGTAACAAACTGATGAGCTTGGGGTGTGTGGACCGGTGAGCAATGTGAATCGAAACAGGGCCCGAAGAATCTCCATTCCCCAGGCAGCTGATTAAAACTGCTTTAGGCAAAGAAAACAGCAAAGCTTCAGAGCATCATGAAACAAATAGAATGAGTCACAGTTAACCATTGGACAGTGGACAGACAGAGGGCCATGCAACTTCACAATATGCAGCCGGAAAGCAGGGTCTGTGTAGCTGCAAGGGGCTAGGGTTTTATTAACATGCGATGTTGTGGTGTACTATTGTCCATAGTTGTGTGTGTGTGTGTGTGCAGGTGTGGTTTCGGTGCCCTGCAGCACCTACATGGTTAGCATGTACACCAGGTCAAACACAAAGGGTTCAGGTCCAGCGCCACGACCACCTACAGGAGGGTTGAGGCTATGTCACCACCGCTGACAAGAGGGTAGAGACTATATGCACAACCACTTCTAAAGGGTTGAGCACTAGGGTCAGAAACACGGCCTTCGTAATGGACAAATTCAGCCTGCAGACAAGAATTGAAAATCTGTGTGCTGCCATGCTCACCATGCTCACTCAAAAAACTGCAACGGACAAAGACAAAACCACTGACACACCTTCTCACCAAAAGCACAAGACAACACATATTCCCAAGAAGAGCAATCCCATGATTGCTCATCCAATTACCAAAATCAGTTAGTTGCAAAAAGAGATCGCCCTCTGAGGTTGCAACTGAAATGCTGGATTTTAACCAACGATTGATCATATCAGACACTGACCTACCTGACCAATTAATCATCTCCCATAGTTTACAGTTTCTTGTCCATACTGATACTCTGGGTTCTCCAACCCAAACTCCAGATGCTTTTGCCATTCGAAGTGTCTGAACTGATGCCAAGCCTCTTAATACTAGTAAGCATGTCTACATATATGTACGCGCATACATATACTTAGATAGAATGGTCCACATATGCACAGGTCATGCGTGTATTGGGGGGTTAGACATAGGGAAGCATGTGCTCCCCAGGGTGTGCGCAAGGATGATGCACACAATGATGTGTTGTAAGTGGTGAGGGAGATGATGGACACAAGGTCAATGAAGGCAAGCAAGGGGATGAAGCCCACTCATCAGTCATCAGTGTTGAGTGTCACAGCTACTCCCTCTAAAATCCAGTGTGAGCTGTGCTTTTCAGTGGCCAGATCAGCTTCAAACACCAGCCCTACCCCTGCTGCATTGCGCCGCCCTTGTGTCACATAAACGGGAGTCCGTAGAGTATTCTGCAGCTTGATACGAGCAGACTCCATAGGAATTGCCTGTACAACAGGCAGCTCATATATGAGCACTTTCGGATCCTGTTGCACTAACTGCATCTCGTCCATATTCCACTGGGCACCCTCAATAAATAACCCCTGGATGTAGCAGCCATCATCAGGGCGGGCCTGTACATCCTCCCCCGAAGGAAAAGTGGTCACCCGGGTGAACAGGCTGCTCTTATCAAGAGGCCACTTGTACTTGCGGCACGTGGTCTGGACCAGGGCAGTGAGGTACGATTCGGGGATCATGAGTCCAGATAGCCAAATGCAGATCGGCTCCTCAACTTCAACCCAGTCCTTATATTGCTTATATCTTCGATGGAAATGCGTCAACCAGCTGCCCAAGAGTTTGCGGGTTGCAGGCGCCAGTTTGCGCCACGCCATGGGCAGCTGCCCATTGTAGAGGGAAGTTGCCAGATCATCCAAACTAGCACTCATTCCAATAATACCTGCCAAGGCACGCTTCAAATCCTTGAGAGTAGCCATCATGCGTTCCACCAAATTGTTCCAGCGCTCCAGCTCTTGAAGCAGCACAACCTGGGTGGGCACCAAGTAGCCAGACGTGTTCTTGGCCTTCTCTGCCTTGAAGATGGCCTTTCGATCAAAAGGTGTTGGGATTTGGCCCGTAAGGTCGTTCACGATGCCCTCGAGCACAGTTTCACGAGAATCACCGCCAGTGTCACCACCGCCAGTTCGGGGTTGCAGTTCAAGGAGATCCACCCACAACTGCTTCGTTGCATTCGTCAGATACCCAATTTCGGCGTTGGGATGCAGACCAAAGACCTCAGGACTGTTCTCCATCGGCATGTCCTCGATCTGCTGCGCGTACACGTCGCGGTGGACAGGGCTGTTGTCCTTGTTCGGGTCGGGGAGCTTGTAATCCACCTGCTCATTGAAATAGAAGTGGAAGGGCTGGAAGGTATCGAACAGGAAATCACCCATGTACTCCTCGAGGTAAGTCACCACAACCCGCCGGTCCATGCTGTCGGTCACGCGCCCCCCATACATGCACTGCCCCACAAGGTACCGCAAGGAGGCCCAAGGGATGGGCCCATCGTTGTTGAAGGCTTTGGTAAGGTAAGTGTTTGCCAGTTCTCGAGACGCCACAAAATCGGTCTCGTTGTAATCATAGACCACGTTCCATCCAATGGTGCCGTATTTCCGGCGCTCCTGCACCACCGCATGGAAGAAAGCCAACACAAACACAAGTGGCCGGAAGGCAAAGTGTGGGCAGGATTCCAGTAACTCCTCAGACACTTTGCTGTATGTGTTCTTCATGTTCATTTTGAGTCCGTTTGGGGGCTCATTCACCACCTTGAGGGAGCTCTGCAGAATGCCCAACGGGAATGAAGCGGTGGGTTCGGTGGTCAGCCACAACCGGAACTCAAGATGCGGTTTGGCATCACGCTTCATGATCATCTTCTCCAGCTCCTTCATCCAATCAATTAGCAGATGGCAATTTTGCAGCAGCACCCACTGCCCTCGCAGCTGCCCGGTCTCAGTCAACCGCATGGCCTCCTCGCCCTGCCCCTGTCCCAGACTGACAGACCGCATCTTGCTGCCCCCCATCTCCATCTTGTCCGCAAGCTTTTGGATCTCATCGCTGGGGTTGGCTCCGGGGCTGATAATACACACAATGGGGCTGTACTGCGTGCTCTGTTTGTACACGTCGATGTACTTCAGGATTGGAGGTGTGCAGTACTTCTCCCCCATCTCTGGGCACTGCGCAATGAACTGGCTCACCGCCAAGAACACTCGGTCCACGCGGAAGCAGCGCAGCAGCACCATCCGTTGGAAAGCCGTCAGCTTCTCTGAATAGCCACAAGGGTATGGGGATGCTTCAGGGCGCTCCAAATCAAACCACTCCTGCCATTCTTTGCCATTCTTTTGCACGTCCTCCAGAATCGTGGAGAACGCAGGGTCAATGGAAGGCAGCCGCAGCAAGTCTTGGAACCCTTGCTCTGGCATCCATGGGAAGAACTTTTCATGAGTGCTCTTCCCCAACACAATGTTGCCCTTCAGGAAAAATTCCAAAGCCTTCGTGTTCAGCTTGCCCTCACCTTCCAGCACCTTGGCAGTCATCTGGAAAGACAGCATGAGCTTGTGCTTCTCGAAGATCCCCATACATACATAGCGGTACACAGCCAAGGTGAGGTACTGGATGATGTTGTTTAGCCGGTTCTCAATATCGAAATGCGGCTCAGACTTCTCCAGCGAAACTTTGAACACATCGTTGTTGAATGCCATCAGACTGTACTCATACATATTGTCGATGGCAGACAGGGAATCCATGACAAAGAAGAGAATGGCACCACGCTTGGCCACAGACATGTACTCCAGACGAGCAACTTCAATGTCTTTGGACGTGGCCACGGCGACCTCAAGCTTCTCTGCAATGTCGGCAGCTGATTCCTTGGTGCGCTCAAGTGTACTGATCAAATCATCATTGTCTAGGATGTTGCCTGTTGCAAGCGCCAACTCTCGGATCAATGTCTCCTCCAAAGTCTTCAGGGTGGCCTTGTTCTCAGACATTGTTATGATGAGTTCCTCGCGCTGCTTTTCCAGATCGCTACGCTCCATTGCCACAACGACATTCAGCAGCTGGGCCTGCAAACCCTGCTGGGTGACACCGTAATTGATTACCATAGTCTTGCCGTACACCTCCGGGGCATAATTGGGGTTGCTGAGCTTTGTGCACATGTACAACCGGAAATTCTCGTCCCATTCCACGGCCTTGTCTCCAAGTTTAATGAACTTCCTTCCGGCTTCGATCACAAAATTCTTCTCAAGAACAGGATCGATGATGGGATCAATGGTCTCATCCATGTTCTCAAAGAGGAATGGGTTGCCATAACTGATGCAGAACTCCAGCCGCTTGAGGAAATCAGGGTCCGAAAATGAGGCCACCTCGAATCGGGAATTGCTGGCATTCATCTTCTTGATCCAGGCCACTGCCTGCATTTGTGGGTCGATGCAGAGGGCGAAGCGGGAGGACTGCGTGGTCAGGATACCATTCTGGATACTCAGCTCGTCACCAGGCAAACCGTCGCTGTTCCACTTTGCAATCTCAACTTCATCCGTCAGTAGAGACTCCACCTTGAAATTGTCTTTCAGAGGAATCTCCTTTGACTTCAAGAATGTCAACCACTCATCCTCCAAGATGCGCTTCCGGAAGTCGAAGGTGAATGCCCCCATATACGACAGGAATGCTGCGCCTATGAGGCAATCTCCGACCAACTGCGCTCGCTCACCCCTCAACCTCTCACTGTCTTCAGTCCACCGCTTCCGCTCCGAACCCAAACCTCCAATGAGTCGATTGGCAGCGTCCAATCGCTTGTGCATCAACGCAGTTTGCTCCTGCAATTTGCGTGCCTCTGCCTGGCCCTTTTCCAACTTCTCAGCCAGAGACGTTTGCATTTCCGTCAACATCTGCACCTCTTCCTTGATCTGCTTAAGCTCACGTTCGGACTCCTTCAAATTCTTCTCCAACCGCAGCACAAGCTGCCGCTTAGGCTCAACCTTTTTGGCGATCGAATGGTAATTGCAGATCGCAAGCACCCATTCAAACAGGTTTGCAGCCGGACCCGAAGATTCTTTCACAGCAGCCACGGTGAGCTCCGCCTTCAATTTGTCACGCATTTTGTTGCGGATCGCTGTCACAGCGTTGACCTTCTTGTCATTCAGGGTATCTTTGGGAAAACTAATCAAACTCTTCAGGAAATCCATGCTCTGCATGTAGGTCTTAGCCTGGGCCCATGAAGGCTGTCCCCCCTTCAAGACGCACACCATCTCTCCCACAGCTACGACTCTCTCAGAGGGCTTAGCAAAGGTTCGGATCTCATTAATGGCGTCCTTTGAGATGTTCCCCAGGGCCTCTTCGGCGGCAGCAATGATAGGCATCGCCTCTGACAAAGCGGCCTCAGCCTCTGCTTTGTTTTCAATGATGTCAGCCTTTTGCACCACCAGCGTCTCCTCCTTCTCCACCGCAAACTGATGCTTCTCCTCGGCCACAGCCTTCTTTTGCGTGATCTCAGCAATAAGCTCCTCGTTCTCCTTCGACTTCGCGGCCAAGAACACCTCCTGCTCTGCAAGACTTTTGCTCATCTCAGCCACCTCCACAGCGGCCTTTGCCAAGCGCTCAAGACCCGTGCCCAACCGATTCACGACGTCGTCAATATTCTGACGATTGGCGACGAGCAGCCGTTTGTAGTTCTCGATGTAATCCAAGTAATTCTTGGGGGTCACGTAATTGTATCTGCGCAGTTGCAGACCATACAGCACGGACTGCTGGTTGGACACTGTGTGAACATGGACCATTGTGTCTGTGATCTTGTCTCGCAAATCGTCTGGGAGATCAAGTTTTTCAAGGAACCTCGTGCTGACAGCACCCAGGGCCTGCTGTGGCCACTTGGGGAACCAGTCGATCACGGTGTTGTTCACAAGCCCCGGGAAATTCCGACATCGCGTACGGAGAGTGTCCCCGGAAGGAGACATGCACAACACAACGTGCAGGTTGTCACGGCACCGGTTCACGAAGTACGACCACTTGTTATCCTTCGTGGGGGCCAACCCCAAATTGATGACCTCATCCACAACAGGATTCATCAGACTCTCCTTCTCATCGTCTGCAAACAACGCAGGCACCATGCCAGAGGCTAACATGTTGTTGATCAGTTCCAAGAAACCCTCCTGTGCCACTTGCGCATCCGTGAACAAAAACACCACGGGCTCGTTTTGCACTCCTGCGATGTTGTACAGCTTCTTCAGATCTTCCCGGAACAATTCCTCACCGTAGCCCCTGCAGAGTGTGATCTCGAACATTTTGAACCCGGCGGTAAATGTGGCCAATTTGGTCAGGGACTGTTTCCCAGAGCCACCCACACCCACCAGCAGAGCATTGCCTCGGTCCACGGTGATGATACGGTTGATGCGGATCAAATGATCCATCGCCATGTCAAACATCACCAAATTCATCCTCGGGACGGGATCGTTGTACTCCTCCAGGATCCCCTCCACAATTGGCTTTACGTCTGCAAAACCGCCCATGTCCTCATACAGCCGCAGCCGATCCCCATCCTTGAAATAATCCATAAAATCTCCGAACAGCAGTGGCTCAACCATGATCTTCTCCATGTCGTTATGGAAGTGCACGTCCAAAAGGCTGTTCATCTTCTCCGTGACCAGCTCACGGTCTTTGTCGTCGATCAGGCGGTCATAGAACACACGCATGCACTCGTTGCGCCATAGCCGCCCAATATCCCCTGGCTCCGTGAATTTCTCCGGTGTTGTGCGGCACAAGGCCTCGTACACGCGGCTCAAGTCCCGAAGATTGAAGATGTAGTGGAACTTTGTGGGGGTGGCAGGCAGCTTGTCAACGATGTAGCTGTACAATTCAAGGGTCATCTTAGTGATTCCGTCTGTCAAGTCCTGCATGGCGTCGGCGAAGTTCTGCAGATGCGACCCAAGGATTTGGTTGTAAATGGTCTCCAGAGAGTCGTTCGTAGGGAAAATGATGTTGGCGCAGGAGAACAGCGACACAAACCGCGGGTCCAGGGCATTGCGCCCACCTCCGGGTGGAGCCATGGCGGAGATGTACTGCAGGTCTTTGATCGCCTTCCACTGCAAATCCTTGCGGTCGTACCACGCACCCTTGTCAATCAGCAGCTTCAAGAATGCAATGGGCTGCATGGTGCCGTAGGTGTCCACTTTTGGCATGTTCACATCGTCAATGAACACTACCAAGCGCTTCCCCGGAGACGGACCGAGCACAGTGTTGGTTCGCTTTTCCACGTTGTCCTCCAGCGACCGCTGCACGTCCGTACTGGTGGTGCGGCTACTGAAATTCAGCTCCAGAAGGAGGGACTCCAATTGCACCTCATCTCCGTCATCATCGGAGGGTTGTGTAGACTTGATCTTCAAATTCTTCAGGAAATTCTGGATTGTGACGGTCTTGGCAGTCCCTGAGCCACCAACCAGGAGAACCGGAGTTTTGTTGGAGACAACCCGGTCCAACAGCCAAGAAGTACGCACTGTGTCCACAGTGGGCACAAGAATGGAGCTGAACTTGTTGTCTGATGGTGGTACGAAAGCATCCACAAGCGTCTTCCAGGGCTTCCACCTGGACTCACTGTCGTCCACATAATATTCGTACAGGGTGAGCCTCTCAGGCAGAGACCCAGCCCCTACTGAGCGCTCCAGCTTCTCGCCGTTATCCTGCATAGGCCACCCACATACACCTTTGAGGAAGGAGTCGAATCTCTTCCTGTCATCTTCGATGATGCAAGCCCCAATGCTCCAAATGATGCAGAACACCAGAATCGTCTCCAGTGCCTTTGGCTCCGTGATGTTCTTTTTCTCGGTGAGGATAGTCTGCAGCAGAGTGCACAACTGGACCACCAAATTCATGTCCACCAAGGGCAAAGCCATGCGCGGAGGTTTGGTGATGGTCCCATCCAGCTCCACGCCATCCAGTACAAAGTCCACGCAGGGTTTCAAATATTTCTGGAACAGTTCCCGCATTGTCTCTGCCTCCTCTTTGTTGCGGCTGTTCATCCACTTCCATGCGAATGGACCCCAACCCAAGTTCTTGGGATCCACGAAGACCATCCCAGCCCGCGACACGGTGGCTGGGGAGGCGTACTGGAGATCCCCAACCTCAAACAACAATGCACATGTCGGGTGCACACGGATACGCTCCCCGTTGGGCAGGGTCAGCAATTTGTTGTCATCCATGACAGAGTTCATATTCTCCACCCACAGCGCATCCACGTCCCCATCAAAGAGGACGTACTTGCGCTCGCGGTCAGCTCCCTCTTTATCGGACACTTTATTAATGGTACGGAAGATGTTGGAGAACAGTCCATCGGTCCAGGTTCGCGTGATGGGATCCAACACCCCGTACAGCTCACTGATGTGCTGGGCCTTGGCATTCACCACAAAGATCTTCGTTGGAAGCTTCAAATCGGTCTGCGCGTTCTGGAGGGTGGTGATGATCACCGTCTTTCCGCCCTGGGTCGGCCCCACCACCATCGTGGTGTGCCGCGTCAGCATCGTCTCGTAGAGCTGCACAACCTTATCGGCCTGCTGGGATAGGTACTGATATCCTTTGGTCTTAATGTCGTTCTGGACGGCTTTGGCTAGGGCCTCCTGGGTCACACGCTCCACCTGCAATCCCGGGAACAGGTCATCAATCAGGCCCAAAAATAAAGGCACGTCCTCGAACACAAACTTGGGGGCATTCATGTCCCGCAGAGCACGCATGAGCACAACGTCCTCAGGCTTGTCTGGGTCCCCTCGCTTCAGGGCCCCAGCCATCACCAGCACTGATTTCAGAGCTCGGAGTCCCCAATCATAATGGAACTGTTTGGACAGCTGACCCTTGGCCAATGAGTACAGTGACACCATCTTCTGCGCCAAGCCTCGGGCTGATTTGAACCCTTCAGAGAACAACATGATCTCGCAAATGATGGCCAGGTCAGGCAACACCATGACGCAGGGCCGGAACAGCGCCTTTAAATTGTCGGGCAGCTCCACGCGTCCAGCATACCCAGGATTCATGGTGATGAAAACGCCCACTTTGGAATCCAGCGCCATGTCCGTTTCCCCACAGAAGAGAAAACGCTTCTGGTTGTTGCGAAGGGCGTACTGAATGGACCGCAGCTGCTCAGCAACAACACTCAGTACTGGGAGCTCAATGCGGTTGAACTCGTCAAAGCAGCCCCAGGCACCACACTGAGCCAGACCAGAGAAGATAGAGGCCATGGCTTTGTAGTCCAGCCCCTCTCCACAATTGAATACCACACAGAAGATGCCCAAAGCTTTTGCCAAATCTTTCGTACTCTCCGTCTTTCCAGTACCAGCAGGCCCGGCAGGGGCCCCTCCCAGTTTGAAAGTCAACGCCTGGGTCAAGGTCATGAAACACCTGTCAGTCAGGGGCGTGATCACAAGTCGACCATTGAGCCCCATATACTCGTGCCCGTAGTCAAACTCACCAGTGCACTGGCGGATAATACAATTGTCCACGACCTTCTCCCAGTACATCCGCAACTGGGACTCCCACTCGAATTCCCGCGGATCCATCACACTGTCTCGCACGAACCTGTCCACAATATCACGGGCATGCACGTCCACAATGATCATCGTGTTGCACTTCTTGCGGTACTTCTTATCGAGAGGCTTGTCCATCTCTGCGACCAAATCGTTCAATTGGCGTGTCAGTTTGGAAGCCAGCTCCTTGATGGCAGTCTTCTTACCAGACTTCACCTTCTTGAAACCGTCCTCCACTTGATACGTCCACCAGATTTTGGACCCAGTCATCGCGATCTGCCCATGGTACTTGTTGATCCATTCCACACGGATCATCTTGGGATAAAAGAATGTGCCCTCCTTGAGCACTGCAGTCAAGGAGCGCTTCTTCTCCTTCAGCACCAGATTGAGCCATTTCTGCACCTGCAGCCCCTCGGTGGCCACCGTGGCGACAAACATCAATCGCTCTCCTTCTGCAGACTGCACCCCTTCGATCACCGTTGACTCTCCCTTGAACAGCAGCATAGCACAGTTGTCAAACATCTTCAACATGTGCTCCTGCACAGCACGCGGATCACTGCTGCCCAGGATGCTCAGCAGTTCATCATCAGAAATGAAGTAAAATCGTGGGAACGCCATTCGTTTTGTTTCCAAATAGTCCGACAGCCCCTTTTGGCATTCGTCCAGCTTCTCCGCGAGGTACGTAAAGTCGCTCAGACGCCCGTCCATGTGGCAGGCCTGGTCCACGTTCGGGACTTTCTCGGTCTCGCCCATAATCTTCAGCCACCGCTTGTCAATATCCTCGAACTTTTTGGCCTCCTTGGGCAGTTGGTTTGCAATGTCCTCTGACCCCACAAAAATGCTTTCCAAATACATCCACTTCATCTGCACCTGCATCCACACCACCAGCACCTCTCCCATCAGGGCCAACTTCTTCTCCCATGTGTGCACCTCTTGCAGGAAAGGCTTCACCCACTTCACGTTGCTGATACTCTGCAAATTCATGATGTTATCATCGATCTTCTCTGCAATCTCCGTGGTGTCAAGCAGAATATACCCACGATCCATGCCTGCACGCTCGTACTTCCTTGTTTGTAAAGCCTCATGGAACCAAGTCTCTTTGATCTGGGAGATGCTCTTCTCAATGCTCAGCTCTCGTGCCGCACCTGCCACAATATTCAGAATTTCGTCCTTAAACTCATACAGTTTCATATCCACAAGATTCTGAAGCGTGAAATTGGAGAAGTCAAAGGTCTTGCCCGTCACATCCATCAGCATTTTCCAATGTCGATCTCGGAGGGCCTCATGCTTCAAATCCTTGAACAGTGGGAGGGAATCGTAAAAGTTCCGAATGTTGTCATTGATGGGGTTGTAGGGCTCCAACTCCTTATATTTGCTGTCCATCTTCTTCATCCGCTGAATAAATTGCTCTGTGCCACGTGTCATGGAGTCCGGCTGGACATCCACCCACAAAGCATTGGACCAGCCTCCAAGAGTCTCCTTCCAATCACGGTAAACATCGTAGATGACAGTCAATTCCTGCAAATCACGCTCGAGCTCCCCCAATACTTGGAAGGATGTGATAGGTAGGCCAAACAGCTTCTCAGCTTTGATGAGGGTGTCCCTTTTCTTCTGCTTCTGGTGCAAATCAATCTTCCAATCATTGATCAGCTCCAATCCCTTATCCAACTCCATTCCAGGCTTGCCAGGACCATTCTCCTGGAAGTCCTCCTTTGCCTGCACCAAAGACTTCGTAAATTCCTTCACTTGGTCCTGCGTGACTTTGCGGAACTTGTCCTTCACCGCAAACAAGCTGTCATCCCTTTTGCGGGCCTGCTCGAGCAGCCCCAGCCAGTAATCTCTGAGGCCAGCGGCCAAGGATGCCTCTTCAGGAGCCACAGGAATCTGATACTGCCTCAGGGTCGCATAACAGTGCTCAATCTCGCGGTATTGGATCTCAATATCCATCGACTGCGATCGCATATTGTCAATGACGCTAAGCACAAACTTCAGGTCCTCAATGCTTTCCACAGATTTGCGCAGCTCGTCTTCAAACTTCTTGATGCGAGTATCCAGCTTGAACAGGCGATGTTTGATGATCTCACTCAGTTGCTTACCTTCTCCTGTGATCCACACACGGGTTTCTTTCTGGATCTCAGCCAACAGCGGATTGCAATCTACGCACACGAAATCGATGTCCTTTTCTTGAGGGTAGTTATCGATTCCTCGGATCAGCTTTGTGTACTCCTCAAAACGCTTGTCATATTCCAGCCAAGTGAGGTTCTTCGTGGCCAACTTCTCAATGAACATCTGCTTGTCCAGTCTCCAGAGGGAACTGAAGCGGTTCCAACTTTCCAGGTATTTGTTCACGTAGAAGAACGTCTTCTGGATCCCTTGGTAGACCATCGTTTGGAGCTTCATGACCTGGCTGTTCTGCGAGATATCGTTGAAGAAGGTCGGGATGTGGGAGTCGGAGTCATCGGTGGGTTTGGGGCTGATCTCCCCCAGCGTGCAGTCAATGCATGCACCATCCATCCACCGGACAAACATCTTCGTGGTCTCAATGATGTTGCGCATCACTTTCGAGAGGGTCGCCTGGATCTCCCCCATTGCAGGGCTGGTCACAATGTCTGAGGCTGCCAACGACGCAATGATTTTGAACAGTGGCGGCTTCTTTTTGCCTGCTGCCTGTGCAGACTTCGAATGGTGCACGTTCAAGAAGGACTGGAACACTGAGAGGGAGGTCAAGACCATCCTCTGTAGCGCTTTGAAGATCTTGCGCTCCCAGTAGTAGTAATAAGTCTTGAGACGGGGGGCCTTGCCGGTGTTGGTCTCACATACAATGCCTTCAATCTTCTTCAGCAGAGGAGCAATGGTGTGATACTTGCGGAAACAAACGTCGATGCGCTCATTCCTGTAATGTTCCAAGTTGTCAAACAACTCCTGGATATCAAGCAGCTCGGACCGGGTGGTAAATGTGTGTGGATCCTTGACCAAGCAGGTGCCCACGATGAGATTGACGACGCCGTTGATGATCTGTGCGTTCTTGTGGATTTGCTTGACCATCGAATGGAACTCGTTGATGGCTGCATTGCACTTCTGAATGAACTCAGGAATCCCAAGTGAATTCCAATTCAAGGTTTTGAAGCCAGGATCAAGGACACGGTCCAAATTGGCAAGCTGCGTGGAGAGGATCACACGCTCATGAGGCTCTACCATGGCTTGCGTCTCGTTGAAGAAGTGGAGCATGCTCTTCAGGTTTTCAGTGTAGTCATGGTACTTCTCATCCTGAAGAGTGACATTCAGAGCCACCGGGGGGACATTGTAGCCCAAGCGGTCCAAATATTTGGATTCCTGCATAATCTGAAACATGCTGGGGTCAAAATTCACCAGCAGTCGCTCTCGGTCCCGGCCGTCTTTCATCTCCTTCCTCAGAATCGGAGACTTCAAATGATTGATGGTGTTGTCGTTCACATCACGGACCCAGGTGTCATACAGCTGCGTTGCATAGTCCTTCATCTGCCGGGCCACATCCACGTACTTCTTGCGGACCTCCTTCCCTTTCAAAGACGTCAGGATGTCCTCCGTCTGAAACCGCATGATGGGCTTTTTGATGCGCTGGAACAGGGACTCCGACCAGTGAATGGCTCCAGCAATGGGAGGCTGGTTCTTCGTCAATGGAGGATCTTCCCTCTGCTGAATGAAGATGGCCTCTACTGTCTTAACCTCCTCAAAATAATTCTTGAGGATGCCATCCGACTTCTGTGACAACAACTTCGACATATTGAGGGTGTCAGAGCCACCACGGCTCTGCAAATTCTTGAAGCTGCGCAGCAGATCAAAAGTCTCCTCTGCAGACCGCAGCTTTTCGAAGGAGTGGTCAATGAACTCCTTGGTCACTTGATCCATGGTTTCCACCTCCTTCTTGAACCTCTCATATACCATGTCCCAGCTGTGCTTGGCTCTCTTGTCAAAGATGTCGAAAGCCACGCTCTCGATTGGCTTGACAAGCCCCTCGACACGTTTCATGACACGATCAATGCCTTGAGTGTCTTTCACCACAGCTTTGAGCTGACTGCCCAACACACTATGGTAGTACTCCAAAATAGTGGCGATCTCGTGTAACTCCCCACACCTCTCCTCCATGTACTTGGTTGTCTCAAACAGCCGCTTCCGGTCGAATTCCCAGCGCTGATCACGGTCGCTCTTCTCAATCTCCTCACGCTCTTTCATGTACGTGTCCTTCCACTTGCGCAGCACAGCTCGCCCCTCAATCATTTTGCGCTTGGCCTCTGTGGAATTCTGGCGCAAGATAGTGCGGACATTGATATGCTTGGAGACCTTCTCAGCAATGGTGTTGCCAATCTTCTCCAGCAATCCCATCATGCGCTCGTCCGTGTTGTAATATCTGGAAATGATCCAGACCATGCGTATGGCGGTCATCATAGAGGGCAGGGTATCAATGATAGGCTGCAGGGACTGCCCAGGCTGCAGATGCGAGATTGTGCGGAAATGCCGCTCCAAAGTGCTGAGGAATTTCACGTTATCTTTAGCCTCATGGTACAGCTTCGCCAAATTCAAGAAAGAGATCTCAAAATTGGGATAACTGGCCCCATCCACCTCCTTCAACACTCGCAGCATGAGCTTCACGTTTGGCAGCATCAGCTGCTCATAAATGGCACTCAAAATGCTGTATCGGTCCCGCCAGAATTCAATTTCGGACAGAGGTCCCTTTCCTGTAGACGTGTCCTTCGCCAATTCCTGTTCAATGACGATGGAGATATGGCTGTTCCACTGGGCCACAGCCTCGTCGAGCTCCTGCACCAGCTCCTCATTCTCGGCGGCGCTTTTTATGTCAGCCTCGTTGATGGTGATGTTGGGGATGCGTAACTTGCGGTCCCCACTGACTTGGTGGAGCACTGATGTGATCTGCGAGTTCAGCCTGGTGACATTCTGCAACACCTCTGTCTTCAGCACTTTGTGCAATGCGTTCCCCCTTCGATTCACATCCTCTTGAGTCTGTCCCTCCCCCTCCTTACTCACCCCAGGCTCGCTCTCCAGCATCACAGACTGTTCCTCCACCTGGGAACCGGACTCCGCCTTCTCCAGCTTGTCTCCAGTGAGAGTCCCAGTGCTACGCTCTACTAGTTCCTCCCGGTCCTCAAACATTGGCTGGTAGACGTTCATCATCACTTGCTGCATGGTGGACAAAATAGGTGAGTCAATCTTCCCATACTCAAACATGGTGTCCATGAGCGGCGGCCCATTCTCTGGATCGATGATCTCCATTGCACACTTGAGGAAGTACACACAAGTGATGGCATCAGAGCTGGTCACTGTGTCCGTCAAGTACGTGAAACTCAGGTTCAGGCGAGGTGCGATCTTCTGCTTCATCATGGAGACAGGTCTGCGCTTTTTGCTGCGGACATCGAAATCATCTTCCATTTCATCGTTTTCGTCGGCATCCGAGTCCTGGGTATCGCCGTCGATCATATAGAAGATCATGATCCTTTCCTTGCTGACCTCTTCAAATATCTCCACCAGCTGAGGATAATTGTTGCGGCGCTGAATGCAACGTGTGAAGGATGCATCCTCCAGACTTGGAAAGCACCACTTCAATTTCTGAGCAATCCAATGGACTCGCTTGTCATTGGCATAGTTCAACTTCACCAATACCTCGTCAGGAGGTATGTCCGCCATCCTGCGGCCGGAACAGTGTTGGCCTCAACCAGTCTGCTGGTCAGTGAGCCAAGTGTTGAAAACCGGCAAAACAAGGTATGACTGAAATTGCGAAAAACTAAGTGTTTTGCATGATACAGGGGACAGTGTAGTGCCTTGGATGCAAGAAACTTCAAGTATGCACCAATAACACTACCTTGTCCGCCCAGTAAACACACAGGAGAATACAATACAATTGGAAAACCCTTCGTGAAAGGTTCCCTGCCCCCGCCCCAGATGCCAATCAAGGGTGGGGACGAATCAAGAGAGAGCAATGGTCCGTTCTCATTGACTGAATGCCCCCGCCAGAGGCACTTTCAGCCTTCAGTCCAATGATGTGTGGGACTCATCAAGGGGGGGAGGGGGGCAGGGGCTTGAGGCCATATAAATTGCTTTAGGACAGCAGAGCAAGTGACAAGCCTCGTGACAAACAACATTGACAAAGCAATCCCCCCCCCTCCCAATGCAAAAGTGTGGTTGCACAAACCCTTGTTTTTAGCCTAATTTGAGCCTACTCAGACCCTTTTAAGCCCAAGAAGCGCTACAGGGCCCTGAAAATGGGCCAGTTTGCAACCAAAAATGGGTAACAAATGGGTCGAACACACATGGTGTTTGGACTCACTCACAACAAACACACAACAGCATCACAACACCAAACCAGCAAACACCACAGGTGAGACATGTGTCAATGTGCACAAGTCAGCACGAGAAGTTCTGCCCAACAGGTGTCAATGTGATCGGAGAGGGAAAAAATTGGATCTTGTAAAAGCTTGTGGAAAAAAAAAGCATGCCAGACTGGGCATGCAACAAACATTGATACCCTCCTGCGGTTGGCTCATATGCCACTAGGCATGGGGCCATGAACCATTCACTGAATCACTCAAATTCAACCAAAATATTCAATGGGACATTCCACTTGGCAGGGGCCATGATGTCAGGTTTTGAAATAACCAGCATGATCCTTACCCCATCGCAGACCCACTTAGTTCAACTCAGCTCAAATATTCTGCAACCACAATGCGTTTTGCCTTGCCACTCTCGCAGCGCCAACCAAACCAGCCCAAATGTTGCGTTGAGTTCACCGCTCTGACAAGGCTATGGAATAATTCTAGGGCTGCTTGTGTCAGCTCTTCCCCCTCATGTGCCACTTGGCATGGAGCCATGAACCATTCACTGAATCACTGAAGTTCAACCAAAATGTTCAATGGGACATTCCACTTGGCACGGGGGGGGGGGGGGAAGGTGCCAAGCATGTTTATCCCCCCCCGCGCATTGTGCCCTATTCCGCTACTTGTTCTCTCTCATGCAATATCCAAACCTCCCAATCTTCTGCATGCTACAATACCCATGTCATAACAGGGCATGCGGTGCAACAGTCTAACACCTTTCTAGCGTGCACAACCACTGATGTATGCATGTTATGGACCCACGTTCACGGGTTGTGTAGATGCCGAGATCCAAAGCCATTTGTGGTGCATCACCACTCATCCACTTATGGAAATGGGTGACATTGGAAGGAAATCATATTAAGGAGCAATAGTCCATGGGGCTTCTACCCATTCCAGCACCCAGACTCACCCAAGGGGCAAGTCACGCGGGCATTTGGAGAGCCGCTGCCCTGTATGACAAGAGGCTCCTCCCTCCGTCCTTTAAGTTGCCTCACGTGAGGCCCGTCCATGCTTCATGAGCCCATCCGCGCGGTTAGGAGACATAGTATCTGCCTGCATGCTGTACAGCATGGTGGAGTGTCGTGCATGGAGCTCACGAACCCACCCTTGGCCCTGTCGGGCCATGCCTGGCAATTTCGTGCAGAGCCGCTGTGCTCCGTGAAGAGAAGGAGGGGTAGAGGGGTTAGGGGGCCACTCCCCCATGGAGGGTGGGGCAGAGTACTGGACTTCGTACTGCCCCATGTCCTCATCAGACTCACGATGAGTGCTGCCCCCTCGCGGGGCAGACATCACGCTCTCAAAAAGGGGCGCCAGCAGGGTGGGGGGTAGGTGGAAATGGCTGACATTGCTGATAAACCAAAAGAAGGGACACCAAACACCAAACACCAAGCATATATTTGTAAGAGTGTAAAGCTATCATTTGCATCTCCCACTCACCAACACTGATGTGAAACTTGCAGGGGAAACAACATTTAAATTTATCAGTGGCCGGCTCTCACCTCCTTGCAATCCCTTGTTGCCTATTGGGGAAAGAGGGATATTGATGTGCCAAAATGCATTTTTCGGGGGCAATATGGGAGATCCTGCGCCACATGCGTGCCGCGCACTACTTTTGTGGCAAGCACACCTGAAATGCTGATTTTAACCCCCCAATATGGCCCTAAGGAGAGCACACCCATTACACCCCTCCTTCCCACAATCAAGAGGGCGATATGATCAACTACTCTCCTACTTGTGCATGATGTGAAGCGGGCCTATTCACTTGATGTGTGAGGCAATTGGCATGACCATTAGCAACGGTTTGGCCGCAGCAGCATTGTGTTTGGATGGGCAACAAATGGTATTTATAGAGTGCCCTGTCTTGCCCTATCCTGAGGTGAAAATACATAAGATGGCCCCTTGGGAGCCACCACCACCCTGGTTTGGGGTTTCAAGTATCCCCCACCCCCCTTGTCTAGTAAGCGGCGCACATGACGGTTCCCTCGCACCCCCAAGGGAGCGTACCCCAAATGACGGTTCCCTCGCCCCCCCCGATTACTAGACAAAGGACACGCGACACAAAACCGGAGATGCAAACACGCCACAATGGGGGACCGCGCTTGTTTAGGGAGGCTAGATTCCCTAGTGAGCCGCATGGTGTTCGTCTCATCATTGAAGGGGGGGATTAAGGGGCGCAAAAAAGCGTCCAACTTCAACTGCACCTTCTTCCCAGTTTGCCTTCTCTCCGCCCGGTTGGCCGTTGCAGGAGCTGAGGTGGGTCGTGGGGGTGTCTACAAACAGAGAAAGGACATCCATGCTACAAGGGCACATCCACGCAACCACACATCAAAACATAGTACCGCGCTCATATGTGATGGAAAGGTAGTCAGCACCACACTCTGAGGGGCCCAGAATCTTGGCAGACACAATGGCCAAGTTGTTGCACTGCGTGGGCACTGCATGGGCAATTTTTCCGCGCACTACGTGCACCTACCGGGAAACTCACCCAAGATCACTTGCCACCTGTGTGCAAGCACAGCAAAGCAGCGAAGCCCACAAGATGAAAACCAACACACGAGGGGGCACATGGGTCCAAGGGCCATACGAGGGGTAGCGAACCTGGTGCCGAATATGAAACTGGGTGAGGTACAACAAGATGCGAATAGATTTGTGAAGGGTAGTCCCATTGCCCCTCCAAATATTGCGATAGCCGTCGTACCCAAGGGATCGTAATAGCAATGTACACCACGGAAACGAATGCTTGGTCCGACATTATCACAGCCCAACAACAAGTTTCGCCCCACACCAACCGCTACCTCGTGCTGGGGCTGAGCTTCAAGGGCGGGATCTTCAAAGAGCAACAAACGACATTTCTTACGCGCCTCATCTTGCCCAATCTAGCGCAGATGTTCAATGGACAGCAACAAACGACATTTCTTACTCAAGAGTATCACGGATCAGGCCCAAAATCCCCAAACGAGGGGCCCCCGGGGTAGGAACTGTGGGTGCTTGGGTGGGCCAGAAGGCCGAATCTCCGCGCCGCGCACGTGCCGCGTCAGGTGCTCCCCCAAGGGGCCAAAACTAGGGTTCGAGTATTTGCCGACATAGAAAACTTTGCACTGTGTGCACGGCATTCCTAATATTGCCGTCTGAACGTTGGAAATTGACAACAACACCATGAGAGTACGTGTCAATATCATGGACGTTCATGGCTGAAATGCGAAAAACTAAAAGTGCTGCGTCATACAGGGCACAGGGCACAGTGCAGTGCCTTCCATGCAAGAAATTCGAAGTACACAGCAATGCACCAACAATAGTCCCTCTTCCAACCAGCAAACACACATGAACACCTCAGGGGGAATCCTTGCACTGCGCGCGCACTGCACACTACTTTTAGACTATGTTCCCCCCGAAGAGCCCCTAGGCACGCCCCTTGGAAACACCCTTAGAATTAGGCGACCCAAATTGGACTGGGGGGACCTTGAGGGGGACATCGCCGGTTCTTGTGGCAGTGGTGAAGGACCAAGGGGCTTTGGGGGGGGAACTTGGCTGTGTGTTGGGCACCGGAGAGAGGCAGCGGCAATTAGGTGGCGAGTCTGAACTTAGGATGGCAAAGGAGATGGACTCCATCTTGCGTTGCCGATTCACGACTCTCAACCCATCTTGGCAGTATTCCAAGTGGAGGAGTCCGTCTTCACCCGTCCCAACCACCGTGGAAGGAACTCGCAGGCCATTGGAGCGGGTGTAGAACACCCTATCCCCAATACTGAAATCCATGGAGAAAATGGGCCTGAGAAATGAGGAGGGAAGTATGATGTCCTGTAGCAGGCACCCTCAAAGTGTATCAAAGAGTAGATGTGGTGGAAATGGGCAAAAAATGTGTGCAAAAAAGTAGAAATGGGTGAAACAGGGTGAACATCCAAAAATGCTAGATCCCCAATGCATCAAAACCTACTACCAAACAACAATGATGCCCAAAGTACCACAAAGTATGGGTTTCTACTACGGCCAAACGCCCAAATAGTTGCACTGCACTTAAGGCACCCCCTCAATATCCAACCTTCTAAGAAAATTTGGAAAATGGAAAGTGACAATTCCCTCGCCTGCCCGCTTACTAGAAAAGGGTGCCTGCTCGACAAGGGTGGGGGGGGGGGGGTACCCCAGTCTCCTTGCTGGATTGTCGAATCTTGAAAGGGAAGTTTAGGTGTTTCCCCAGCACGCAACACACCACTTTTGATACAACTCTCCCAAAAAATTGCCCTTAAAAGGACATACCTCAAAATGTGGCCTACATGATGCATATGCATTCTTTTTTTGGTTTAGGCCTTGGTAAAGATGGCAACATCCTCTTACTCGACAGTACCGGAGGGCATTCTCGGAAGCAGGAGTGAGAGCTTTCTGGTGCTACGATTGTCCCACAGCTCAGTGTGGTGGTGGACATGACACGTAGTGGGGATGAGCTAAATATGAAGCTAGAAGATGCAGCAAGAACTGCCACACCCACATATATCCCCGGGTGCTAATGGCATCTTTCAAGGGGTATTTCTGGCACTTTGAGCTTAGAGGTTTGGGGGAATTCAACTTGGGCCAAGTTGTTGCACTGCGTGCACCTGCCACGAAACTCAGCCAAGATCGCCCGCCACCTGTGTCCTAGCACAGGAAATCCGCAAAGCCCACAAGATAATACCCAACACATGAGGGCGCACATGAGGCGGAGATTTAGCCTTCACCCAAGCACCCACAGTTCCTACCCCGGGGGCCCCTTGTCTAGGGATTTGGGCCTGATCCGTGATACTCTTGAGTAGGAAACGTCGTTTGTTGCTGTCCATTGAACATCCGCGCTAGATTGGGCAAGACGAAGCGCGTAAGAAATGTCGATTGTTGCTCTTTGAAGATCCCGCCCGGTAGTGGTTGGTGTGGGGCGAAACTTGTCGTTGAGCTGCGATACTGTTGGACCCAGCGTTCGTTTCCGTGGTGTACATTACTGAGATAAGATTAAGATTAAGATCCTGTGGGTACAACGGCTATCGCGAAACATATAGGAATGGAATTGGATTGCATTTGGATTTGCCAACAATACACGTACAGCACATAACACTTGTCCACCCACCCCATGTCCTGCAAAAAAGGTGTCATACCACGTAGACACATTTTGGGCCACCATCATTGAAAACCAACCGCTGTGCACATGACCCCCTTGCTAGTGCAACGACATTGGCAATTTGTGTACAAATTAGTATGGTCATTTGTACCTCCTTGTCAGTGCATGGGTGTGGACATAGTGTGAGCACAATGCACCCGCACAGGGGTTTTCACTGTGTGGACCTGCCCCATTGGACCAAGATTGCCCAAGAAGGGCCAGACTGGGTGCCAAGTCTAAGATGACCGCAAGGGGTTTTGGAGGACAGCGGGGGGCATGTATTGGGACATGGTTTTTTTTTGCAACAGACCTGCGCTGAGTAGCGATGAGGCTCTCGGGTTCACAACCCGGTCTCTGCATCAGTGCTGCAGGGCGCAGTACAGTCACCCGATATATCGTGTGGCCGGAAAGGCAAACCTGGATTCGTGCCTGCAGAGGGTACCAATGCTGGTAGTGCAGTGGGTACTGCCACGCCGAAGCAACCCAAGAGTTCAGGGATTCAAAGATTCAACAAGTATGCATTGAGGTTCTTACTTTCGTACTTTCATGAATGGCGGTTACACACAAACATGTCAGCTGTCTTCTAACTGCAGTACCAAGCAAGCAAAATGGCACTCCACGCACTGGGTTAGGGGTCTCACCGGTGCACGCGACGGTATGGGCGATGGGGGACAAGTGACTGACCTAACTGTCACCCTGCACTTGCCCAGCATCTACCTATCGTGTGTCCTGACGAAGACAGTGGCTTGGTGAAAGTCAGTAGCTCGCAATGGCGGTTTTTGGCGGCGTGCTGCAGCGGCTGTGCAGCCGGCTGCTGCCCTGAAGACCCGGGTTCGAATCCCTTCGGCGAGCCGAAGAGGAATACGAGGAGGACATGCGGCTCCCGTCGGCCGGCGGTACCGGCGACGGGGGGCACTGCTGCAGGTGTGCTGTGCTTGGTGCCTCGTTTTTCTATGTGCTGGGTTCTGTGGACTGGGCAAAAAACTACGAGGACGAGACACGCCACAGCGGGGGGCATGTATTGGGACATGTTCAAACCCTACAAATTGCATGCCTCAAGTGTGGCATGAAACATTGGTCTCATAAGCCTACGTGCCATGTGAGCAGTAGCAAGCCTAAGTCAAGTGCTTGTTGATGAGGTCCTGGTTTGTAAAATAATGATGGGTAGAGGGGTGTTCTGGCACTTCCAAAAGGGTGGGGGTCCTCCAATTGGAGGGGGGTTGGTAGTTGAGCATGATGAATGCGTGTTGAAGGTGAGACCAAGAGCAACGGGCTCAGGACAGCCGGGGGGTAGCTTGAAGAGGAAAGCAAGAGATGGCAAAATGAAGGAAGACAGGACACGCACAACGGTACACATAGGGGGAATCCTTGCACTGTGCGCTACTTTTAGAGTAGGTTCTGCCCGCCCCAGCCGTACACCCTGCACCAAGACATGAGACACTGCGTTTCACATTCCATGGACAGCACGGATGAAAGTAAGATCGCCGTCCAAACTACACTCCAGACCTTGCTGGAACAGAGATACTCTGGGCGGGTGGGTGGGCCGATGACCCGCCACAGGCACGGAATAAACAAAAGACTGGGTTGGGGTAGGTGGGAAGGGAGCAATGGACATGTCGGGTGGGGGGGGGAGTAGTGCTGGGGCCCCCGGTGGCAGAACCTGCGTTACCCCGCTTCGCTAAACTAACTGCGGTTCTGCCCGCCCCAGCCCTACACCCTGCACCAAGACATGAGACGCTGCGTTTCACATTCCACGGACAGCACATTTCTCGTGCGACTGCGCGTCTGGTTGCCCCCTCACTGCCACCTCCTCGCGCCCTACCCCACACCCCCCTTCACCGGAACGAATCTCCAGGGGGGCCGGATCATCCCCGCAAGTCCCTCGTACTTTCCATCGGTTTGCTTATCCCACATCACGCGACGGGCCTCGGCATCTGCCACCGCCTGTGCACGCGATTGGAAGCTGACTACCCTGCTTGGAGGATCGGCCGGGTTGATCGCCAACCTCACTCTAAAGGAACTGATGGAAGAGCCACTCCAGCAGCGGAGCCAAAACAGGCGCCGGAGGATACACTCCTGGGGCCCGCACACACACAGGCACACAGTGAGTTGATTTGTGCGCGCGCCACGTTGCTATCTGAGCCGATGCGCACCGATTGGAAACCGCGGTACGAGGCCAGCTTAGCAACAGCATAAACAGCGAACAGCACTGCCTGTTGCAGAGAGGCAACCCACTCGGGGCAGATTGAAGAGCGATAAAACCCCTTTTCCCCCACAATCCCGATTCGGAACCGCTCACCCTCTGGGGCTGCATCGGCAAACACTTCCCAGGTCCCAGCCCCACGATCCCCAAGCACATCTGCCCTCTATGGTACACATGAGAATGTCAGGACTGTGGCTATCCCTTTAGCCACCCCCCGACTGAAGTGCCCAAGACCACTCTGCAAGCAGCGGTAGGCGCCCGCCAGAAATGACCCCAACCCCGCGTTCGGTCTGCCGAGCCAGCAGAGCTTTCCCAGCAGCCGTCGCAGTGCAATAGTGGGGAGTTTCCCCCTGCCCACCCCCCTAATCCAAGCCCGAAAGGCGCCCACCAGTGCCCCCACCGAGTTGCTTATAGTGCCGGCACGCGTGTCCAGGGTTTTTCCGATAAACCCCAGACATTCCGTCGGCGTAGTCTCACTCTTTTCTCCCACTAAAAATCCAGCTTTGCGGAGGCGAGTCTTGCAATCACGCACTGCCCTCCTCAGCCTACCCCGACGCTGACAAGAGATCAGGATATCATCCAAGTACACCCACCCCCTCACCCCATGTCGGGACAACACGCGGCGAATAATAGCCTGCACCAGCCTCTGGCAGATAGCTGGACTATAACTCCACCCGAAAGGCAGTCACGAATATCGAAACTTTCTCCCCGATCCCCCCTGCACTACAAAGATCCTCCTCCATGCAGCCGGGAGGTGGATGCTCCAGTAGGCATTTTGGAGGTCAAGCTTGGCAAGGAACACACGACCCCGCTTCACACCCCGTTTCGTATGGCACATCTAGTTCCTGATGTCCTCCAGAGCAGGGAGCCGGAACCTCGGTGGGCGACGGGGGTCACCTTCATTAACTCGCCTGGCGTCCATGATTGCCCTACACTTCAGCGCATTTTTCCACGTTAGAAACATGCGGGCTGTAGGGGGGGGCGGATGTCCTGTGCAGTCCCCCTGTAGTGACGCGCAGGGACTCCGGCATCTTGTCCACTGGCCCCGGGCGTCCGCCCAACTCACTGTCCCCCCCCTCCCCCTTCTCCTTTTGGGCTCCTTTGTAGACCTTCAGGAGGTCGGGGGGGACAACCTTATTCCAGATCGACGGCGAGACCACCACCCTCCCCGCCTCCCCCACTCCGCTGGCCGCCATGGCACCTGTAACTTCCCCTTCCTCGTCGCTGCTGCTAAAATACCCGTCATCCTCCTCGTCTAAGTCCCCCCCTTCCACTACCCTGCCCAGAGTGCTAGACAGAACTCGCAGCCCCTCGTCCCCACCCTCCAATCCGCACGTAGCGTCGCCCATTCCCAAGATCATTTTGTGCACCATCTCACGCCTGTGACACTTTACGCCTGGCAGAAGGGACACTTGTTCCGCCAGCCTATCCAGACGCTTCAGCTCCTCGCCTGCCAGCCGGGGACGCTGTCCGTCCCCTCTTCCTCGCCCCCTCCCCCCCCGTGCACCCACTCCCAGCAGGTCGTGAACCTTCGCTTTGGGCAAATGCAATTTCCGCCCGAACCCAGGACGGCCAGAACGCAAGTGTCGATCCCTTGCGGACCGTGTACAGAGGCGTTCTCCCGTCCTGATCCCCCCACCCCGGCCACGGTATTTCGGCCGTGCGTTCGAATTTCCACCGTGGGGGGGCGTCGGTATACAGCTTGGCGACTCCTGGAGATTTCCACCCCCCCCCCCACAGCAACACTGTTTGCATGGGGGCCCCCGATTTTCGAAGTTAGGGGGTGCCCAGTCTCCTGAAACTATGCCACCGGAGACCCCGCCCCCTGCCCCCCCTTTCCAGCAACTCCACCAGGGATTTACCCAGGGCGTCCCCTGAGCCGTGCCAGGCCCCCTTGTGGGGGTGGAACCCCCTGAGGGCACGCAGTTTTCCCAAGAACGCCAGCCATTCTTTGCACCACGGTCCCACGTCTTGGTTTTGTTCCCCTCTCCTCGATTTTGATCCAAAGAAGCGAATCCCATAGTCGGACTGCCCCACCGTCCCGCTTGCCTCCGATCTGCGCATGCAGTGCGCCACAGAGATGCAAGCCAGGGCCACCGCCTCCCAGTCTGCGAACGACTGGGCAGACGCGCATAGCGAGACCAAGTCCCCCACCTGCGCCCACTCCTTTGCCGCGGATCGCTCCTCCTTCGTGCGCCTAGACTCCAGCGCCTCCACCAGGTACCAATCAGCCACGCGGACCACAGGTTTAATCCAGCCCATCTTTTCCACCAGCCTGGCAGCAAACAGCACCAACTTCGCCGCACTCTCAGATTGTTCCCCATCGACGATATCCATGAGTCGGGTCTCCAGAACCGTGCGCGCTGCCATACCTGGTCGCATTCGCTCCATCCCCGCCAATCGTCGGACCTGTCGGAGGTATCCGTCAAGAGTGGTCTTCTGCAGACCCTGAATAACAGTTGCGTTGTAGGATGCCCCGTACCCCGCCCCCACCGCCTCCGCGAATCTGTCGCGCGCCGCTGCCCATGGCATCTCCCAGCCTCCATCCTGCATTTTTGACAGACTCGCCTTCTCTTGGACTGCCCGCAGTCACTTTTGCCGGCCCTCACACCCGAATTTCTCCTTGTCAAACCACCAATGGTGGCCTCCGCAATCCGGGCACGCACTTTTGGGCTGGCTTTCGCAGTTGACCCAATCTCCTGTCTTCTTTGATTTGAAATGCCGCTTTCCATCGATATATTTGAATTCGGGCATGTTGACCGTCCGCTGACTCCCCTTGTTTGCTTTATTCTTGGATGACCTCCCAGAGGAGCTGGATGCGTCGGACGACGAGGAGTCGGACTCGCTGTCGCTGCTACTACCGGTGGAAGATGAGGAGGAATCCGACCCTGAGCCGTGTCGCCGCGATTTTCCCGATTTCGCGGATTTGTTTGCCTTCTTGGCCCGTCTTTTCTCCTTCTTCCGCTTGCGTCTCTCGTTTTGCTTTTCCTTCTTTTTGTGGTCCTTCACCTTCGCCTTCAAGGCGTCCTTACCGGATTTATCACAATCCAGTAGGATTCTCCACACATCGTGTATGATGTCCTCCACCTCCGTGGTAGTTTCGGTGTCTTCCGCCTCCATGAGGCGCTCGAGGAATCTGCACAATTTCTGCGTCCAACGTGGCGCGCCCGGACGCTTTCTCATCCATCTCGCGTTTCGGAAGCTGGGTTCTCGGTATGACTGCTCCTGCACCTTGTCATCTCCCCCACCTTCACTCGCGCCTCCTCGCTCGGTCGCTGGAGCGCCATCGACCGCCCCATCCAGCGCCATACCGCACCCACTGTCGACCACGGGTGCTTTCTTAGGCGTTGTCCGGGCTCCTGATGTCGGCTTCGTATAGTTTCGCTCGCTCTTTACCGGCTCCTTGGAGACCACATCGCACACCGCGAAACTGACGGCCGCGGCCTCCTGGCTGAGGTTAAAGGACGTGACCTCCGCCCCCCCAGGCCATGGTCAGTCCGTAGAGCATGGCGTCCATGTAATGCTGGGGATCAGGCGATTGGAACGAAACCCCCAATGCTTCGTGGAACGACCTCGCCAGCTGCGGTGGGGACCACTGAGTCGCTCCTGGGCCCCAACCGGCCACGCCGGACATCAGGACCTCCAGTCTGTGCTGTAGCGGGACCATCCGGGCCATCCACGGTGTTTGCAGCAGATGGCGCCACGCCTGCGCTTTCACCGAGGCATTCTCGTCCTTGAGCCTGGTCCAGTCCCAGGCCCCGTCGTTGATTGTGGTGACCATCTATCCCCCCGATGACCCGCCACAGGCACGGAATAAACAAAAGACTGGGTTGGGGTAGGTGGGAAGGGAGCAATGGACATGTCGGGTGGGGGGGGAAGTAGTGCTCGGGCCCCCGGTGGCAGAACCTGCATTACCCCGCTTCGCTAAACTAACTGCGGTCTTCCCGAAAGAACCCCAAGGCACACCCCTTCCAAATGCCCCCAAATTTAGGTCACCCAAATTGCCCTAGCTAAAGACAAATGCAAGGTACCTTCCCCTCACATAAGACATCATGCAAAATGCGGAAAGACACACACATATCTTGTTTTCTGTTCAAATGTCAACTAAATACAAAATCAGAATGCTTTGGAGTGGCGGCATTTGAAAGCTCACTCACCCTACCAGCTAGTGCCAAGGCCTCATATGTGTCCACCTCATCCTCCACTGGACCGTGGGGCAAAGTGGCTTGTAGGAGGGAATCCATGTCAAACGACGGTTTCCAATTGTGGTACAACCACGCATCCTCATCAGCAGTGATGCGGCCTGGCATAGGGCATTCGACTGTGGTCAGGCAAAAACCGGGGAGTCTGTCACCCCAACTCAAGGGCCCACACCAAAGTGTGGGAGTCCATGGTGGGGATGAGCAAAAAAGTGTGAAACGGGGCGGAAATGGGTGAAAGTGGGTGAAAATCCAAAAATGCCATATCCCCAATGTGGAAGAAGCATCAAAACCTACGTTAGGGGCAACAATGATGCCCCCTAGTATCACAAAGTATGGGTCTCCAGTACGGCTAGACGCCCAAATAGTTGCACTGCGCCCGCACTGCGCCCGCGCTGCGCTTAAGGCACCCCCATAACCGCCCCTCCTTGCATAGGGGGCATCCTTGCACTGTGGGCGCACTGCGGACTGGTTTTAGACTAGATTCCCATGAAGAGCACCAGACACGCCCCTTCCAAACCATGGACCCCCACACTTTGGCATGGCCCCTCGAGTTGGGGTTATGGACTCTCATGCTTCGGTGTGACCCTTCGACTTGGGGTGATGGACTCTCACACTTTGGCATGGCCCCTCAAGATCGGGTGATGGACGCTCATGCTTCGGCGTGGCCTCTTGAGTTGGGTAGAAAGAAATCAACCTAGAAAGGAGTGGATGTGGTGGAAATGAACAAAAAACATGTGGAAAAGGGTGTAAATGGGTGAAATTGGGTGAAAATCCAAAAATGCCATATCACCAAAGTGGAAGAAGCATCAAAACCTGCTGTCAAACCACAATGATGCCCAGAGTATCACAAAGTATGGGTTTCGAGTGTGGCAGAGGCCAAGTTCTTGCACTGTGTGCGCACTGCGTGCGCACTGCGTGCATACTGCGCACGCAGAGGCTGGGATACTCACTCAAAATTACCTGTCACCTGACTGGTTGCACAGCGAAGCAACAAAGCCTACATGAGAACGACGAAACTGCCTTCAACTTGGTACTCCACTGTCCCTATGAACAAACCACTCAGCCTTGTAAAGTCCGCTTGCTTCGAGTGTTTCGGTGCCCGTGGCTTCGCTCTTGGAGGCGGCGATGAGGTGTCCCTTGACTCGGAGCGCGGGGAATGCGCTGTCCGTGGTCTCTTGGGTGATGGGGACCGCAAATAGGGTGAAGGGGAGGGCGGTGGTGATTCTGAGCGTGGACGCGACACACTTGTTGATGGCGAGCAAGGTCAGTGATGTGGTGGGGATGAAGGACGTACCACAAACTCCTCAAAGTCCGCGGGCTATGTATGGCTACCGTACATCACCCCTGCCTTCTCGGGGTCCCCATAGTAAGGAGAGTTCAATATGGGGGATGGAAAATGGGTAAAAATGGTTGACATGGGGCAACAAAGGGTGACAATTCAAATGTGCCACATCCCAAATGCATAGGAAGCTAAAAAAAAACCCAGTATGGAACCAAAAACTTGTCAAAAGGGGCCAAAAGTAGGGTCCGAGTATTGGCCGACATCCAAAACTTCGCACTGCGTGCGCACTGCGTGCATGGCATTCCCAGACACCCTAATAGTTGCACTGCAGTGCACTGCACTTCACACCACTGCAGTACCACACACCCCAAGTGACGGTTGCCTCGCCCCCTATTGCTATGCAAAGGACACACGACACAAAACAAAACATGCAGACAGGAGAGCATATGAACCACAAAATGAGCTGGGAACTGCCTGTTGGGATGCATGTTCAGCTCTACTCAGAAACAGGTTCCGTGTGCCACTTTTTCTGGCGGGAGGTGATGGGGGGCATAGAAAACTGCAACTTCTTCCCAGTGAGCAATCTCTCTGGCCGGTTGGCGGCTGAGCGAGCTGGAGTGGGTCGTGGGGGTGTTGGCACACAGACAATGGGCATCCTTGCAATAGGGGCCCAGTCATGTGTCACCACAGTGCCAGAGCGCTCACATGTGATGGTCTGGTAGTCAGCACCATGCTCTGAGGGCCCAGAGTCTTGGCAGGCACAACACTGCCCCCAGAATGTTGGAAATTGACAACAGCACCAGCTGGGTACGTGTCAATATGATCAACATCCATGGCTGAAATTGGGGGAATCTGAAGTGTTCTGCATGATATAGGGGGTAGTGGAGTGCCTTGGATGCAAGAAAGCTAGAAATACACAGCAATGCACCAATAATACCACCTTGTCCAGCCAGCAAACACACAGGAAAAGCTCAATATCCAACGTTCTGAGTAAATCTGCAAAACGGAAAGTGACGGTACTCTCGCCCCCAGCTTACTATACCAGGGCGAGTAGTGTGCAAGGGGGCCTCAAAAGGTCAGGTGTGGACCCGCCACTTAGCTCCAGCCACACCTGCCTTCACACAGCCTTCATTGCCTTCTCATTTCATAGCGTGTTTGACTGGCCATCTGAATGTCCACTGGCGCATTGTGCTTCTCCGTACCCTCCCTGACTTGGGGAAGAGACAAGGCCTGGTGGTTCTGGGCATTATCGCCTGGTCACGCCTGGTTCTGCTCCGAGCTGGGTCGTGGCTTTGCTTGTGTTCCGTGTTGGCTTACTCTGGAAAGGGTGTGCTTGCTATCGCGGGCCTCACTCAGCCACACAACTTTAAATTTTGCTCACTAGGGCATGGGGGGTGCGGAGGGCTGGTGGGGTCAAGGGTCACTCCTGCTGGTCGCTGCCACCGACCGTGGCTTCTTGTGTTGGTCCTTAGGATTGAAAAACCCCAGTGGGCACTGGCTTTGTTGGAGTTAGCACACACAGCCATACATGGTTGAGTTGTTTGTGGTGTGTGGTTTGCATTCGCTGCGTCACATGCAGTGGGGGCGCTCTGGTGTGGCGCACCTGGAATTCTCTGTGCTGCACGTGTTGGTGGAGACCGTTGCCAATGATGCCGGGCTGTCCGGCATCGCGTCCCCAAAATAAGGTGGGGGGCAGGGGGGGGGGGGGCTCATAGCAACAAGGTTGAGTGAGGAGAGGAGGTTTAGCGACGCTCTAGGAGTCAAGGGCGTCGGCGGCGCCGGAGACCGGAATGTAGTTCTGGCTGGCCCCACGACCCGTGGAGTTATTGCGCCCTGTGCCTGCACCGACCCTGGTATTGGGGGGAAGAGTGCTGGCATGCCCTGACCGGAGAAGGGGCATTGGCGTGAAACTGGGCGGTTCTGGCGACACAAGCCGCATGTGTTTACGCTGCGGGGTGGGGTGTGTACTTCCATGTCTGGGATTCCGGATTCCCGTGCGGGGGCTGCCCTGGGGCGGCAGGGTGTCCCATCGCATGGGCCATGCAATTCTGCTTCTGTGTCGTTGGCTCAAGTGCATCTGGGTCTACATCAAGTGTTTTTGTGCAGGCCTGGGCAAGCAGGGCAAAGCCCCACAGCCACAACGCAGAGCTCAAATGCAAGCACCGTGCACAAACAACAGTAAAAGCTTTTTTGTTTTTGGCTGACTTTCACAGTGTTCGGATGCTTGAATGGAGGAACATACAGAGTTGAATGATGCAAGTACTCAGGAGCAAGCCCAGAAGCACGTGCACAACACGATGCAGCACATAGTGTGAGTGTGGGCTTGCTGAACACAGGTGCAGTGCTACTCATTACTTTTTTTTGGTACTCAGACTCACGTGTGTCCCGTAAACACTCGATCAGACGGACCGGATCAAGCATGACAGACTAAGTACAACATGCATTGTCCCGTGCAGAGCATTGCTCGCATGCCGCATGCAGCGGTGGGACGTGCACTGTGCTCCATGGAATTCAAAAAAGTCTCTCTTGCACTCCCACATGACCTGCACCTGCTGATGTATCTGCTTTCTCCATTCCCTGAGACTGTGTGTGGTAAAACATCGCGTGGCATGTGCCACTGTGGCACAGTAGAAGCGCTCTAGGGTTTCTGCATGTATGCAAACCCACTGACCGGTGCATCGCAACTGATGGACCCCCGTGGCCGTCCAGAAGACCATTTGTTTCAAAGTGGGGTGGCGTAGTGCTGTGAGGAAACATCGCGTGACCTTGCGGGCATGCCTGGTGTACCAGCGTGCTTGGCACTTGTAATGTCGAATGACATTCCGATACATGCTCCCCTGGTAGTGTCGCTCTTGCAACATGTTGTTGGCTTGCACGTGTCGCTCTTCCAACACCTGGTGCAGTGCTACTCATTACATGCACAACCGAGTACAGCCCAAGCTGGCATGGCCTGTTGACTACTTGGAAGTGAGTAAATTTGAGATGCTGAGAAAGCACAGGGGCCATGGGCACATTTCGGAACCAAAATCCACTGGTTGCGCTTGGATGTCCAAACCCAGTGCTGAAGAATCCAGTCGCTCTTGTGCATCCGGTGCCCGTAGACATCTTGCGTTTTTGTGAGGGCAGGCATGGTGGAGGTGGGACGCAACGAGGCATGGACCTTTGCGTGGGGTTGTATCCTTGGCGGCCCGTGAGGGCATTTCGACCCCAAGAGAGAGAAGATATCTGTCGGAATGTAGTGGACTTTTCCAACCAAGCTCCCTTCATCAACTGTAGTTCGTGCAAAATACATAGGGGGCGCGCTTGGGAGCAGGCTCAGGGGCAAGCTGTGGCACAAAGTTTGCAGGGACACATGTATCATCCACCAAATCTCAGACAATTCCGACAAGAACACATGTGATGGCATGGCAGCCTTCCCACGGCCCAAGACCATGATTGCACTGTGCTAAATGCAAGGGCAAAGAACAACGCCATCCTTCCGAACATTTTTCTTAGTCCAGACCTACATGACTTAGCATAGCCTGCTCACCGTGTGGCACTCGAGGCAACCTCTCAGAATCAAGCTTCATGTGCAGTTCTACGATGATCCGATAAATGACTGCGGTAATGCATCTGATACGTGTGAGGATTAGCTGAGTCTGAAACTAGGATGCAGTGGGAAACTGCCACACATGCAGGCTTCCCAGTGTGCATGAGGCACAAGACCAGGCTGAAAAGAACAGTGGAGTGTAAAACACAGTTGAGTGGGCATGAAGCACTAAGAACAGGGGGGTTCGTGAACGTACATATGGTGTCTTGTGAATTATAATTCAGTAGACATAGTCCGGAAACTGTGAAGGTGAGCTCAGCTCGGTCTAATGTTACATCAGGGGTACTCCGCCTGAATCATATGGCATCTTTAAAACAGGCCTACCCCTCACAAAGAGAGGGGACACTGTTTTCTCCTTCCAACGCTACAGAGGAAGCTGCCTGGCAGCAGCCACGCCCTCAGACTGAAGACAAAAAAGGTGTATGGGGGAATATCTGCCCGGCGCGCGCCCGGCGCGCTACTTTTCTATTAACTATCCCGACCTCAGCCCCAGATTTACCCTCTCATGGAGAAGCCCCCCAAGTAGACCACGTTGGACTGCACACCTTCCTGACAAAGCACGTTGCATAATAAGGCAATAGCTGTGAATTCAACAACTCCAAATCAAAGAAATCACCTTGAGTACGAGAAGGTCCATACCCATCGCAAATGAAAACATCAGCCGATGTCCCGGGGGCTAAGGGGCAAATCCATATAATATTGCTAACATATCAACGGCAACAGTCACGTTATAAACATGCGACGGATACTTAGGATTCCACAGGTCGGCACTCCATATCCCACCAATGGATCTAATGGGCATGGAGTCTGTGAAAATGTGAAAGAAGCATCAAACTACCCTTTTTCAAACAACAATAATGCCCATAGTATCACAAAGTATGGGGTTCTAGGACGGCTAGACGTCCAAATAGTTGCACTGCGCGCGCACTGCACTCAGTGCACCCCCTAAAAGGTCACCAGTGGGGCAAGGGTCAAAAAAGATGCCCGGCGCGCTAACGCTCCCCCTATGGTGTCTTGTTCATTATGTACAACGGCACCCTGGAAAGGTTCCCGGATTCTACATCAGTGGTGTGGCCCTCAACACTTTGGCCATATCGCGAGGTTCAACACTTTGTGTTTTTGGAAGATCCATTTCGACAGGAGAGCTTCCAGAGCAAGCCGCTGTGCACAGCAGGCTGCCGCTGGCACTGTCCCGGCTGTGCTGAGCTGTACCGGCCAAGCAGCGGCAACTGTCCGATAAGGTGTTCCTCAAGCGAGACGAAGGCAACCTCCACCCATCCCTCCAAGAATCCTCACACGAGCGTTCATCTATTTATCTATCTATTCATTCATCTACACGTAGCCCCCCCCCGGCTTAGGAAATACCCATCTGTGCGCGACGGTATCCCCAGATACCCAGGGGAACATACTCAAAGTGATGGTATCCACGAAACAAGACATGGAAACATCAGGGCGAATGATCCACAAACTGGCTATGAAATTGATCGATGGGACGTGTGTTCAGGTCTACTGAGAAACAGGCACTGTGTGCCACTTTTTCTGGCGCGGATACTTGACTTTGAAGAGCTGCAGATGCTGAACAGGGGCCACTGAAATGGTCTCTCCAGCCGCAGGCTTGGCTGCCAGCTTGGCAGCGGGTTTGGCTGCACTCCTGCCTGAGGGTTTGGCACGAGGTTTAGCAGCTTTGAGAGCGGGCTTGGCAGCAGGTTTGGCAGGGGGTTCCAGCCCCTGTCGCAAGCAATCTGGTTCAGGAACATCATCCAACCATTCATCCATGGCTCAAATTGCCAGATCCCAAGTGTTCTGTGGGACACAGGGTTCGCTTGTGCGCAGTAAATTCCAAGTATACAGCAATGCACCAATAATACGACCTTGTCCAAACAGTTGACACACGAAAGAACCTCAATATCCAACCCTGGCATTGAAATCAGAAAACTCAAAAAGACGGTATCCCCCTCCCCTGGGGGGAAACACACGGGTATTTCTCAAGGAGGGGCCGCAAGCAGGTCAACAAAGCGCTCTACACATGCACGTCCTGGTAAGCATATGCAGCAATATTTGGCAGTTCCATCATACTCCATTCACGAGAGTCATCAGTTGGCCACCAGAGTGCCAGCAACATGCAAGCTTGATGCTGAATCCAGAGAACTGGGTCACATTGATGTATCGTGACATGCAGGCTAGAGATTTTGGCCGACAAAACACGGCCAATGACAGTCCACCAGGTGACAGTTTGACAGTTTGTACACATCCAGCTCAAGGCACAATCATCATTCAAACTGCATCAGGTGCGACTCTAGCATGTGATACATTGGATTCCCCGCAATGCGGGGCACGTGGCAAAGACCCAGAGCTCACATGCGTAAACCAGAGAGCTCTCTAGTGTGGTAGGTGACCGCCACGCCAGGAGGCAAACCTAGAAAGCAGTTGCAGTAAGTGTGCACTTGTAATCCGTGCTGATGGGAGGAGGTCCTGGGTCATGTGTTCTTGGTGCAGTAGTGGCTGGGGCCACAAACGAACCACAGTAAAGCCGTGGCCCCCTCTGTTGGATGAACAGCGGCCTGCACCTCGACAGGCGCATGCTCAGTATGTACAACCAAAGCTGTTGGTACGTCACATGGTTAAGGGCCAGAACTATCTAGACACAGCAACCTCTTGGGGGAGTGTTTGCCCTGCATGCACCCTGCGCGCACCCTGCGAGCTACTTTTATGATGACTTTCCCAAATCGAGTCCCCAAGTTTACCATTACCGTATGAAGCCCCCGAGTAGACCAACAACTGCCTCTTGCATACCAAATGAAGCAACAAACCATCCGTGCACAACATTGAACAGACTGCCACAGACTGCTATATCCTCCGGATGGATGGGATCGTAGTCTGGGACCGGTAGCCGTGTGGCCATTTTGGCGAGCAAGTCCACCTCCCCATTGCGCCGGATTTGCTCACGTTCCTGTGCACTACGGGCCTCGGACTCTTGATGGTGACAGGGGATCTACTCCATGATGACTCACTTGTGTTGCATGTGATCACACACCTTGTGGCAGACAGACGTCGGAATAAGAGCACTCCCGTGTGGTTCGTTTGTCGGCACATTTGGTCACGGCCATGTTGTCGATGTACTGCTTGTCGCTGTTGGATGCTATCGCCGTCCTAATGGCCGCGTCGTACATTTCGGCTCTGTATGACTGCTGCGGACCCATGACCCGAGCCAAAATGCGCAGGGGTCCTTTTGTCACCACAGCTCCCGCGGCTTGGGAGCCCACACTTTCCACCGTTTGGAGGCTGCTGTTGGAATACAAGGACGTGCCTTCACGCTACTTTTGATTGTACTAACCCCTTCAAATGCACCAAAGTGTAGAGGAAGCAACCGTGGTACCCATAGGTTGGCGCCCTAGGACCCGCGGGGACAAAATCGGACCTAGCTACCTAACCCGTACCTTCTCGGGGGCCCAAAAATGGGCGGATTGGCTACATAACCGCTGCCTTCTTAGGGGTCCCATAGGGGTAGGGATCAGAAATAGCCCAAAAAGTTGCCCCGCGCATGCCCTGCACGCTAACACTCCCTCCTTTTCACTTGTATTCCACTTTGTTTCAATGACTGGCTCAATGATTCACAATATGGGACTGCCTGGGGCAGAGGGGGCGGGGTACCATGCAGCACACACGGTGTCCTGTGCTGTGAGGGACTGGTAGGGGGGTGCAATCAATTCCATCATGCACTGAAACCTGGAAATAAAATGCAAAGCAATGTCCAACTTGCATGCCAATTGGTCAAGGAAGGAGGGGCCATGAGCAACGGATACCGAGCTCGCATATAGCCCTGTGACATGGGCATATGGTCATAGCTACGAATCACAGCACATTGTTTTGATGAGCGCAAACCAGATCAGTGCCGAATGTCGCCTTGAGTCCACCGTACACTGCGGCTATCAAATATTTCTTGGGTTGTCTGGGTCACGTCATCCCCCTCCCATAGGCGCCGGTTAGACATAAACCTCGCACTTAGGGGATCGGAACGTCAGCACAAAACGCCCCTATATTGGATGTTTACCACATCACGACCCCCATCAGTTGGGAGCAGTAAGTGCCAGACGGCTAAGATGTTCATTGACCATGTCACGAAGACAGCCCACTACGACCCTCCGGGGTTTGAACTTAGCCCCCAGGAGCCAGGCCGCGTGCATAGCCACTGCACTACGAAGGAATCAAGATGTTCCATACTTGGTTCTTCCCCACCGCTCTCACCAATCCAAAACATCATTCTTTTTTTTTTGGCTCAGACCAAGATGAGCTGGCGTAGCATGCTCACTTCACAGTACTCGAGGTAACCCCTCGGAATCAAGGTTCAGAGCTGTCCAGTGCTACGATGATCCCACAAATGACTGTGGTAGCGGATCTGACACGTAGTGAGGATTTGCTGAGTCTGAGCACTCCCAGCATCCAGCCAGTGCTGAGGTGATAGGGGGGGCATGCTCTTTGGACAGTCTCTGCTCAGACTGCACAACTGAGTGCAGCAAACAATGCAGTGCTTTTTGGCAGCTGCTATGACTGTCCAACAGAGCAATGTGGTGGTTAACATCCCACGAACCGAAGATGGGCCAAATCTGATACGTTTTTTTTTGCTTTCAGTGAAAATACTCCCCCACCTTGTATAAGCTACGCAAAAGTCCCAAATTCATACGGTCCCTGCGCCTACTGTAGCTTGGACAAGGCCGTAGATGCCCAGGTTCAAAAACAGAAGATTGCACGGTGAGCTGGTGCAAGAAAAGGAATAATGCAGAAATATCTCCAAAATCAGAGCAATGTGGGTTCAAGTGGGCAAATGCTCACAACAAATGTGTCCATGACTCTATGTAGCCGCCAAATTTGTCACCAAACCCATGTCTTATGTGGCTACACAACATTTGGTACCGAATCAGATTAGGTCCCAAATTACTACAGTCCTTACACCTTCTGTAGCTTGGACAAGGCCATAGCTTATACAAGGGCGGGGGGGGCTAGTCTGCCAGCTGTAAAGCTGAGTTCTCAGCGGGGGTATGTTACATTTTGGCACGAGGCCAGAGTAATCTTGTGTCTTTAAGACAGGCCAAAGTATCACGAAGGAGAGGACACTGTCTTCTCCTGACAACACTACAGAAGAAGGTGCCCAGTACCAGCCATGCCTTCAATGTGAAGGGAAAACCAGGGAGAAGCGAAACTGAAGATGGGCCAAATCTGATACCAGGAATGCAGCAGGAGCTGCGTGCGCTGCGCTGGTAGCAGCAGCTGGCAAGCCACAAAATAGGACTGATAGTACTCCCCCCCCTTTGTCCTAACACGGGCCAGGTTCTGGTTCAAGGGGCAAAAGAGCGGAAACACGGAATCACTGTGTTTGGACAAGCCTGTGTTGCCGTGCGGCACTTACCACAGAACACATGTTGCAGACATGCCAACCATACCCGTCAAAACATGATCATACAAAGCAACAGGCCAGCATACACCCCAGAACGCAAGAGCGCATGGAATGACAGCTGCACCAACATTTTGCCACCCATCGTGACTGTTTCTGCAGCCTGTAAGCTACAAACCACATTCTCTATTGGATTGGAACCGCAAACACGATGGTTCCAAAAAAGACCCAAAAGTGCGGAAACACAGGGTCGCCGTGTTTGGACAAGTCCGTGTTAGGACAAGGGCGGGGGGTACACGCCATTGGACTGTCAACGCATTCAGCCTATCCGTCCCCTGTGGTGAACTACACACACTTGGTCTCCAGGTGTGCACAACACACCTCGTGGACACACCACAAGCCGAAAGCCATACTACAGGGCAGTCACCAGCCCAAGGGAGTGTCCTTGTGCGGGTGCAAACCCGATGTTTCACGCCGAGATGAGATTCATCTGGTGAATACAAGTACATGTATACGAGCGATATCTAAGTATCAAGCCTGTGTTCACTTAATAAAGAGGGGCAGACCCATTCATCAGCTGAACCAACAGGTGCGGGCGGCAGAATGCCCCGGGCGGTATGCGCTGCAGGTTGGGACCAGAAAAGGGCCAGTCTCTTGACTGAAGCATGCTCTTTTTTGTGGCTGACTTGCGAAGTGTTCGGCTGTCCAGATGGAACACCAGAGAGTTCAGTCTGCCGAAAGTACTCAGGAACAACACCGGGATCGTGTGCAGAAATGGTCCGATAAAGTGTGCTGCCCCAGTACGCGTCTAACGAGCCCGAGATGAGCAAGTGCAGTCACACTGTGTCTGCTTTGAGGAGTCGTGTTATTGGCTCAGGGTTAGTGCGGTCAAAGAGCCAGCTGTTCAGCGTGTTTCCACACGGATGCAGGCGGATCTCACTGAAAGTACGGCACGGCAAACACCCAACCTGCCTCCTCAGGCTCAATAAAGCTCAAAAAGGAACACCCCAAGAGGCAGACAGTACAACGATTACCAATACCGTCAACAGCAACAGCCCTTTCACAAGCAGAAAAGGCAGGTCCTAGTGCACTTACATCTGCGACTCTTTCGGCACTCAGCCAGTCATCCCACAAGGCCCCGGGGTACACGGCAACTGCCGGCGGTTTACCGGCCAGCCACTGTTGGGAACTGCCCTCAGCCAGTGAAGACCAATGCCCACATGCCTTCCCACGGCAGCTGAAACCAAAGGACCAGCTACAACACAGTCAACTCAGCTTCGGAACTCGGCAACAACATCTGTCGGCACACAGATCGGGGCAGTCCAGGTCAGACCCCGGCCTGCAACTGCAGACTCGAAGCAGACCTCATCAGTGCAGGACAACATGCCATTCCAATGCCAGCTGCCACAGGGGAGTTCGCGTACGGTTTGCACACCGCGTCAGGTATTTGAACAATTTCTCCAGGGGCAGGCATAATTTGAGGGGTGTTTTTTTGAGGAGGGCCAATGGGGGTGGGTTACTAGCCCATAGAAATGAAGGAAATTTTTGCTATAAGGTCCCTTGCTGTTGTTTCCTAGTGTGCCCTGAATGGGAAGCCATAAAAGAGACATTACTCTATGGAGACAGAGGGACAGAAGTCTGCAACAAACAGGGAACACTGCAAAGGACAGGGCACAAGCAAAAAAACAGCGCACATGCATATTGGGAAAGTTTTTGGGCTCCCAACTGGACGCAGTAGGCTCTAAATTGGCTGAAACGGTCAACGGAACAACCCCAATATACGCACCGCGTCTGATACTCCTCATACTGGTTCGGCCAAGCATAAGTGCAAATGGCCCTCGGGGAGAGGCACATCGCCAGGCGTGTGGGAAACAACACACGGAGAAGGGCTGAAACATGCTTTACATACCTTCCCCCCTCCATGTCCATCCCCCCCTCAGGGACGACGGTCCCCCCCCCCCCCCCCGGGGGGGAACCGTTGCCAAGTTCCCCGAGCAGACTTTGCCCAAACCACTTCTGCAATCCTGTGCAATATGACACTGTTGTGTTTTTTTTTGGAACCAGCCGGTCACGGTTCCCCCCCCCAGGGGGGGGGGGATGGACACTGGGGGGGATGGACACGGGGGGGAAGGTAAAATGTTTACAGCAATCAAATCGATCCACACTCCTGTACCTGTGGAGTAGGAAAGGACTGAGACACTGACGTGTTGTAGTGGATTGCTGTAAAAGCTGATGGCCTCATTTGGGTGTGGTACTTCGGAAGGGCAAAAGGTTGGAAGAGCGAAAGGGAGTCGGAGATTGAAGGACATGTATCACAAATGGGCCGATTGGGGGTACCCGGAGATATAACCCGGGACACCCGCCATTGGATGGGGGTTCCAAAAGAAGAAAACAGTGGAATGGACCCGGGTTTGGATCCACGCATAGTGGCTGCAGCAAGCCAACCAAGTTTTGCCCACCACAGTGCAAATTGGAAAAAAATAAATGGCGTTGTAGGGGCCAACAAACACCACCATGGGGGCCTAATTCCTGCTGCATGGCTGGGCACGCTTCCATTGTCACCAAAGATCACCCAAGCTTGGCCCAAAGGATCCTGGGGGGTCATCAAGGGTCGCTCGAAAAAACCCATGCAGGCCATTTTCAAAGGAAACAGTGATTTTGTAGGGTGGGGCTGGAGGCTGCAAAACATGTCTGCTTGCATCCTAGCACGGATATACTGCCACAATATCTACCACAATATCCCCAATCCCACTCCTCTGGGAGGGTACCACAGGGTCACCACGGCCGCAAAACACGCTGTCATAACAAAAATGGCCGAAAACTGCATACACTGTTTCAGCGCTCATCCCACCCTGCCCCACCAAAGCACATCGTGTCAGGACTCAAGAACTTTGCAGCCTTCAAATGGGCCCTGGTCGCCCCGAGAGAGGGTCAGAGGCTTCAAAAACACACCCTTTTGCATCCCACAACAGGTACACTGCCCCACCACCTCAATACAGCCGCAGGTTCGTGCACAAATTGAGACAGGGCTTCATGCCATAAAATCGGCCTCAAACTTCGGGCCTCTGTACATGTGTGTATATCCTCCAATCTACACCCCCCTCCACACTACGGCAGAGTTTTCACTGAGCAGACTGGTGAAGCATTGCCTGCAAGCTTGCCTGCTTGCATGCTTGCGCCAGTTTATGGGGAGGAGGGTGTGGTAATATATTTATAGGCTCACTAGCTTCAAATATAACTCCAGCGGAGGGTATGTGTGCAGTTGAAGTGTTTTCCCATCTGGAAGCCACCGACGTTCTCTGGCTGTGCATCCAACAATAATCATCAGAAACCGCATATCAAGCAAAGGCCTCATCACAGTGAACATGGATCACAAGCCTCATCTGAAAACCGCCATCATCCAGCATCGTCATCAGAGGAGCCAATGTTGGAGCGCAAAAGAGCAGGAGACTGAAGGAACAATGGTGACAAAACACTGAAACTCACACTCACAATAAGGCCTACACTCACACAACAGACCGGGACAATAAGAGACAACAACAATAACAATGACTGGTGCTCAGGACTCATTCCCACTTGGATACACCCAAGTCATCCCTCCCCAACGGCGAGCACCTTGGTGTGACGTCTCACTGACACACACACTTCGTGAGGGAAACAATGAGCCAACAACCAATAAACCCCCTGTGGTCCATACGAGGCACGGCAGGGCAGAAGTCGCTGAGCACAAGTCTCCGGACACCTCGTCAGGCCATTCAATACAAAGATGTTTAAGGCCAGGCGCCTTTCTGCCAGTAGCATAGGGGAGAGTTTGCGTATTGTCTGTTCAAAGCCCTGAAGTCGACACACACACACACACACACACACACACACACACACACACACACACACACACACACACACACACACACACACACACACACACACACACACACACACACACACACACACACACACACACACACACACACACACACACACACATACACACATACACACACACACACACACACACACACACACACACACACACACATACACACACACACACACACACACACACACACACACACACACACACACACACACACACACACACACACACACACACACACACACACACACACACGTGCGAGGATATGAAGATCCGGATCCCACGTGCAGAGTCAAGAACAAAGCAAAGCCAAGCCGCATTGGCACGTGGATCTGAGTGACTGGGTGATTCTCGTCGGTGCCGGCTCAAGACAAAGTGAAGAATAAACCACAGAGTCATGGCGGCATAGGCGCCCTTCTGCGAGGCGCACGTGCAGACAGTGCAATGGGGCAGTCCAGACAACCGTTGGCCACCCCCCCCCCCCACACACACATCGGCATTTGCATCTGCCGCTCAGAGGCCCCCCACGTCCATTGGTCTGCGTTCCCGTTCCACAGGGTCCCCGTCGTGCCTTCAGCGTGGCGTGCGAGGGCCGTCGACATTGGGTGATGGACAGCGGCAGGGCCCCAACCGACGGGGGTCACGGCCACAAGGCCTTGGGGCCGCAGAGGGGGCACCCTTTGCTGCCTGTGCCCCCCGTTGGGTCACATTTGAGGCGTCGCGGGGCCCACGCCCACTGCCTCCGGCTGATGCCTTCCCCCACATCATCGCCCGCAGCTCCTGCCGCGCCTGCCGGCGGGCGGGGGTGTACAGGTCCGGCGTGGTCAGGCTGCGACCATGGCCGCGTCCACGTACACCCACGACCGGCTCAGCTCGAAGTTCTCCCCCGCGGCCTCCACCGACTTGCGGAACCGCCCGACCGAGGCCGGCAAGTGCGGCAGCGGGGCGTCGTTGCCGAACCGGTCCTCGATCCAGGGGTGCCGCTGGGCCTTGCGGGCCGTGAGGCGCCGGCTCGGGTCGCGCACCAGCAGCCGGCGGACGAAGTCGCGCCCCGCGGGCGACACCCCGCAGTCCTTGGGGAAGGCCCAGTCGCCGTCAAGGACGGCGCCGAGGATGCCGCGGAGGTCGGGGCCGTTGATCGGGGGGGCGCCGACGAGGATGACAAACGCGATGACGCCCAGGGCCCACATGTCGCAGGCCTTACCGTACGTGCGGCCGTCCCTGTACCACCCGCACGCCACCGTTTCCGGGGCGATGTAGAACGGAGTGCCGCAGCACCGCGTCAGGCCGCCCTCGCCCTCGCCCTCGCCGGCCACGAGGGCCGCGAGGCCGAAGTCCGCGATTTTGATGTCCGTCATCGGGTGGGGGTCGCTGTCAAAATGGACCTGCGGGGCAACGGAGTGGGGGTCGCTGCGTGTGCTCGGGACCCGATGGTTTGTGGTGATTGGCGGTTTGATGTCACACATAAACAGCCTTTCTATTGTTCACTTGTCCTCCTTGAGCAACGCATCGACCATGGCCTACCACGTCGGCTTTTTCGTGCATCGGAAACATCGTGACTTGCTGCGTATTTTTCTGCGCTTTGGCCTCACTTTTTTCACGGTGCGGTGCTGATGAGCTTGACGTGCCTGCGGCGGAAGTCAACTCGACACTGCACGGCTCTCCCACTGTCTGAAACCTATAAAGTCGCTGTCAACGAGACATACGCCCTGTTGCAGCGCCCGGTCCCTTTTCAATCTATATTCTTGTTCTCAACAATGGGTTCCATGACGTCAGGAAATGCTGTATGTATGCATCGCCTACATGACTCACACAATGTGTGCGGGGTCGCACAATTTGCAGCAGTGGGCGGTTACGCCTGGGGGGTGGGGTGGGGCGAGTGTGCGGTCGGTACTTGGCGGTCGTTGTTCAGAGGCAGCACTTGCGAGCGTCAAATCCACAGGCCTCCGGTTTTTTTTGGCCGCAAGCAGGTCACAAAGCGCTCCACACATGCGCGTCCTGGTATGCGTATGCAGCAATGTTCGGCAGTTCCAACGCAAATGGCCAGAGCCATACATGTGGTATGCTACAGACGACCTGTGCTTTTTGCTATTCGACAAGCTGGACCTGTTTTGTCAACCGACAGTCGGTTTGCATGGTACTGTTTTTGTTTTGGGGGGGGGGCACTGTACCAACCTCGAGACAACTTCTCGAGATCAAGGTTCTGCCTGTCTCCAGTCCTCCGATGACACGTCGTGAGGATCAGCTGGCTCGGATGCCTAATTATGCAGTGACAACGCCTGTGTCGCCTGTGTCGTCTGCTGGAAGCACAAAGGGCTTCCTTGAAGAAGAACAAGTTCTTGAGCGGACCGTACCTTCTAAGACCAAGGGGCCCGTAATGCGTGTGCCTGGCGTACGAGGAACTGCACCGAAAACTCACCCGCCGTGGGGATGAAATCCACGACCACTACATTAAAAGTCTGGCGCTCTACCACTGCGCTAGGTGGGCTGTCTGGAAGCTTTATGGCTTTGCGGCTTTTGCTGAACCCAGTGCCTTTTGTGGAGTTGCAATGGGGGGAGGAGAGGGACTGCACTTTTGTGGGCAAATGACAGTCCAACCATCATTCATTCTCCCACTAGTACTTATTTAGGTCATGGCGTCAGGTTAGAAATATGATGTGTGACACACCTGGGACTTGGGCAGCGCGTGCTGCGTCAAGATGTTCTCAGGCTTGAGGTCGCGATGCACCACCCCATTCTCATGCATGTACGCCACCGCCGACAGCAGATTCTCGAGCAGCTGTGCTGCAACGGTCTCTGAATAGCACAGGGTGCCCTGGACAATGTTGAAGAGGTTGCCCTTAAGCAGCTCCATCACAATATACACCCGACGGGCCCCATCAAAGGCCTCCTCAAGGCGGATGATGTGCTGGTGCTGCAGTGCCTTCAGCGCAATAACTTCGTTTTCCCATCCCTGCTCTTTCTGGGTGAATTTGATGGCAAAATCTTGCTGGGTGTCGCGCTGCTGGCACAGCCGCACGTCTGAGTACCGGCCCCGGCCGAGTCTTCGACCAACCACGTACCTTTCCTTGACCTTCTTGCTTGAGGGTAGGTGCAGAAAGGAGTCGGACGCTGCGCTTCGGCATGGAAAGCAGCTTGGAAAGGACTCGCGCATCACCATCAGTGTGTTTTAGAGCTCTGAATCACAACAATCAGGTCTGTGGATGTGCTGACTCGCTGTTTCCCTGCACTCTCTTAAATTGCCCCCTGTGGATGCTGCTGTTTTGGCCCACAGTTGCAAGGGTCAAAACAAGAGGTCTCCAGACGGCACCAAACATCATGTTGTGACCACCAACTCCCTGCGCTCCCAAAGGCGCTGCACGGACTACACATCAGTAATGGATACAAGAGAGAGCAATGGTTGTTTCTCATTGACTGAAGGCCCCCGCCATAGGCACTTTCAGCCGTCAGTCCAATATGTTGTGCGCATTCCAACCTGAGCCAGCTAAAGGATATGACAGGGGGGGGTGGGTGGGTCTGGCCCGACACCTCCCCCCATCCTCCCTTTTGGTCACAAACAAGGTCACAGAAAACGGTCACAGAAAACAGTGTCCAAATACCGGCCGTTTTGGGGAGCCTCCAGACCGTTGGTGTACGTACACAGGGGGGACGGAAACACAACGTAGGACACACAGAGCATTTTGGGGGCGTGTGGATGCATCAGAACTGGACAAGGAGCTTGCTCCATCCGCCACCCTTCAACATGGGGATGGACACCACACAACAGCAACCTGAATTCTAGTTTACCCAACTAAAATTTTTCTTTGGCGCCTTTGGCGCCTGTGATTTCCTATTGATTTCTTATTGTTCATGGGCCAAGTGACCCCCCCCCCGGGGGGGGGGGGGGGGGCTATTGATTTCTTATTGTTCATGGGCCAAGTGAGGAGGGGGGGGTTATTTGTGACCAGTCACAAAAAATGAACCCCCTGGGTGACATGCCGCCTGGTTGTTGTTTCTTTACGGGGCCCTGGACAGTCACCCGTTCTTCCCTTCGCATGTTGCGTCGGGTCGCTGCTTTCTGTCAGCCGCTGCGGCCGGTGCTCTTGCTGGTGTTGTTTTCGTGTTGGCGGAGCCCCATGGTTGGTGTGCTGGGGCTGTGCTGGATGTGGCAGGATGTGCCGTTTGCGCGTTAGCGGCGCCCAGTAGTTGCCCCCCCCCCCCCCCCCCCCAGACCCAGACCCCCCAAGAGGCGCCAAACTAACATCCCTGTCTCACATGCACTTGAGCCCCTACCAGGACCGGGGCACCTGCACATGCACCAAACTTGCTCCACAACATGCACATGTGTGCCAGGTGAAGGACTGGGCACATGGAGGGTCACTCCACATAGGTACCCTGCCCCCTCCTTGCAAACTCCTGGGTTAGCGCACGATGGTCTCCCGGGTGGGGGGGGGGGAGACGGTTGCCAAGTGACAGTCTCCCGGGGGGGGGGGGGGGGTTGCAAAAGTATTTCAAGGCAAACTGTGGTACCCTCCACTGATGCAAGCAAAGAGAACACGTGTGAAGAGACTTTTGCGTTGATGCGGTGCCAATGTGTTTCATCCAACACAAATGTTATTGAGGATCCAAAGGAACGGTAAAGAACTTCTGGGTACGAGAATACCACACTTTGAACTGTTGCACATGCTCAGTTTGCATGACAGGCACGGCGTGCACCAAGTGTGCGTGAGTGGTACCTTACATGGTCACCGGGAGAAAACATCTTGGGTCTGAAGTAGCAACACAACACACCCATACAACGCCTTTGGAGAGAGAATATCACAGAACACACACAGGTGCTTGATTTGAAGTAATGGGAAAGCAATGCAAGGCCATGCGTAAAGCAGATGGGCAACATAAACCAGCACAATACATGTTAACTAGAAAAACATGGAAGTAACGGTCTCCCGGCCTCAAATGGTCAGGTTGCAGTGTCCGCATTTGGCTCTGGCTGCGCCTGCCCCACAGCTGTCATCGCCATCTGTCCAATCTGCCAATGTTCGGCGGAGCCTCAGCTCGAGGTCTGTTCAGCAGTTCATCCCTCGTCCCTGTGTCCGCTCGCTGCATTCGCTTCCTGGGCTCTACAGGGTTATGCGTACATCCAGGTCAATGGTCACTCCCTTCCCGTGGTGCTGCTGTAGCTGGCCCCATTCGGCCACACTAGGTCGGGCTTTGCTGGGGCCTTAGGTTGAAAAACCCAGTGGGTACAGGATCGGTTAAGGTCAAAGACATTCAACATTCAACACTCAGGGGGTAAGGCATCGTGACCCTTCAGTGCTGCATGACATCGTTGAAGCCGTGGAGGGGGAGCCCGGCGCGGATGCATCCGAGTGGGGCTCCTGTGACGAAGTCTCATAGTTCAGTTCCTTCCGGGGGGACAGGGGTTCTTCGCCCTCCATTGCCACCAGCTCCAACGATGCTAGCAGCTGCAGGGACACTCGGGGGGACATGGGTGACAGGGGTTGTGGCGTGTGGAACGTGGTTCTCGCTGGTCCCACACGGTAGGGCGTGCTCGTTCGCCGGCTTGTGGCTGGCGTGGCCTCCGTGTGATTAGGCAACGGGCCGCGTACCGCCGACCACTGGAGTGTGGATCCTGGTGTGGCCTGGCGATGTTTCTTTTTGATTTGCACCGGTGTACACACCTCGATATCCCACAGCGGTGAGAGGGGGGTTGGGCGCCCTGATGGCGTTGTAACTGGGGTGTACGACTGTGTTACCGGCGGTGTACTGGGCATCGCCGCCTCGTGCGGGGCTGTGAGTGGCGTTAGCGACTGCGAGTACTCGTTTTCCTCCCACCCCCAGATGGATGTCTCCTCTGGCGGTCTCCCGGGGGGGGGGGGGGGGATTGCAAGGGGTGGGTGTTTGCAAGGGGGGGGGGGAGGGTACCAAGATGCGAGTCTATTACAAGGCTAGTGCAAAACAAACGGCTCGCCTCCAGAGTGAAGACAATGCTATGGGCGCGTAGCACGCAAGATTCAATTTCATAGAACAGTGGGTGGTGGTTGCTAAGCCATTTCTTGGTGAACGAACATCTACCCTGCGGTTGTGTCTATCATGTTGTGGAGCCTGTTGGGAACATGTAGGGTACAAGGCCTCCTCCACCACCATAGCATTATTTAGCACTCAGGTATTTCCACACTACACCCATTGGTCCCTAATGCTTCCTCCTGGCTTATGGGTCCTTGGCATTTCTTATGCATTTATGTGTGGACTTCCACGTGCCCCTAATGTTCTGAATTTGAGGTTATCCTCGTGGCACACTGGGCTGGAGCCCATGGTAAGCCCTGACAGGTTGCTGGCCACAGGGCATTGTAGTTGGTGATCAATGACGGCTCAATACAAATGTGCGGTGTATGCATAGCACAGCTGCTGCCAGTAAGGCTGCGCTGCAACTATTCTCAGTCTAGTTGCACTGTGCATGTCGATGGGCTGCCCCTGGCAGCCTGGTACCAGTGCCAGTTTCTAGCCACCTTTAATTCATGGTGGCTTCTTGCAAGCGTGCCCTTCAGACTGCATGTGCATGCCACAACGGAAAGCTGAAGCAAATCCGAGACGTGTTTGCATGGCTGCGCATGGATTATCACGGGGGGGGGGGGGCATTCAACAGGGAGCTTTGTGGAGGAGGTTGCTGGGCTGCTTGGCTTGGAGCACACACACATTTGCGAAACACAGCACAACAATAGTGGCTGAGTGTGAATCCTCATCAGTCGGAGTCAAACAAAAGACATGTTCAACGCCAATAGGCGCCTTTCTGTAGGAAGCAGGCGCCAGCAAATGTCCGAACTCTTACCTGAGAGCAGAATGAGGCACTGCACTGCCAGACCGGCAGCTCAGCCTTATTCAGATTGGGTCAGGGCAAATCAGTCAGAACCAGGTTGCTGGGTCAGGCGGCTCCTGCGGACCTGACCCTGTATGCACTATGCCACGCGCACGTGTGACCACATCAGCTCACACTGCTCACGGTGATGGAGTTCGGGCTCTACCAGGTGCTTCCTACCCAAGTGCTCCCTGCGAGTTTGTGGACCAGTTGTATCTCAGATGGGGACCTCTGGTGGGGGGGGATGGAATGCTGAAAATCGTCTCGAGCACACCGTTACTGGTGGGCTACACACACACATTGTTCTGCTGTTGACACGGGCAGTCTTCGTCTGCCCGGAACAAACTGTTCCTGATGGTCTCAACACAGCAGAAGTCATTCTTCCTGGCACCATTGACACTCTACAGCCAGGTCCGCTCCCAGCATCCATGAGCTGTAGCTACCTCTCTACCAGTATGCATGTTTCTGCAGCCATGTGCCCACCCTGGAGACTACCACACAGCGAGACACCACTCAGGCATATGTCTAGTCACGTTGTACAAGCACTTGACAGTTGCAGAAATGGCATGTGGACTAGTTTGGTATGCCCTGTGCACGGCTTTGTGCAAAGCTCTGATTGCTACGTCCCACTTGAATCCACTCAACAGCATGACCTCTATCCATGCCACGGCACTCATTATTTGTCCTAACCAGGAGGTGGTCCATAGTCCATTTTTGAGTACCCCGGTGAGGATTGAAGGTAGGTACGCCTGGTAGTTGCAAGAGGGTGTCATTAGTGGCGGACCCAGGCACAAGTCCCACTGGGGGGGTCAGTGCTGCAGGGTTCAACAAAGGCGCAGCCTGTGTTATTAGGGGTTAGGACCATTACCACTCCCACCGCTTTCCGGACGCTTGGACAGCAACCCCCCGTACACTAATTCTACCCCAGTGCACACACACATACACAAGTGCACCGTTGCACCATGCGAACCTCTTCTTTCTGGTCTTCATGCCAAGACAGGGGATTGCATGGGAATGTGACGTCATTGCATTTGAAATTGCTACCACGGTGAGGACACCCTGGCAGTGCAACGTTGCGTATGTTGGCACTGGCTAGTGCATGTCCTGTGCTTCGTCCCTGTGCCAAGTGCATCAGAACATGGGGCAGTAGCGTGTTAGTGGTCTCTAAAATGTACCATGCACCATGCGCACACTGTGTGACTATTTGCTTGCACCGTACCCTGGCTGGCGCCTGGCACTATGCCCACTCTGTGCAGCGACCCGCAAATCAGGTGTGCCATTGTGGTTGGGGATAATTGAAGGAACTCATGGGTGTGTGGTGAACAACAGTTGACATGTATTTACCATTTTGAATGCCGAAATGACACATATGATGAGTTTGGGACATAAGTACATAGGTAGCTTGTACCCCCCGGGGGTACGTATTTGTTGTCAGTTGTTTGTTCTTATCGCATTCTGAGGGCCGTGAACAGATTGAAACCTTTGTTTCATGGCCCTCTTGCACTGCTCTCAGGACGCCACAGTGCACCCCAAACTTACTGTCATACTCTGCCCCATTGCCTTGAAATCCCTTTCAAAGTTTCAAATGGGAGGTACCATTTGGGTGCTTTCGACTCGTTGATCAGTGGGTGTCCACCTTGTGTGGGGCCAAGAAGACATTGCAGCAGCACCCCCTCAGTGAAAACGAACTGGACCAAAAACATATTCGTTCAGGAAGTGTGGGTGGTCACACACATGGACATGTGCCATGACAACATAGCGACAATTCAGGCTGGGAGGCAGAGGGAACTGGCACACACTACCGGTTGGGTCCGATTTCAAACTTGACAGAAACCACACCGAGTGTGATGTGGACAAGACAAGGTCTGCGCAAAGAAAGGGGAGGGGATGCAGACGACAAGGTGTGCGCACTTCGGAAGGCTGGAAGATACTGTCGCAGCTGCCTCCCCCTTCACCTCCATCCCACACACCACCGGGTCCAACGAACAGCTCAGTCCTGAAAGGATACGGTCTGATATCAATATGCCAATATCGACGCATGAGAGTCCCATACCACCTCCCTCAACACACGACACCCAGCACGTACAAAGCACAAACTGGCCAGAGGGCTTCAATTCGCATTTCTCTGGATAGAAGCCCTCCTTGCAGTCCCTCTTCATCCTAGAAAGCTGAACATGCTAACCCGGCTTGGAGCCTTCTTGCCAGGTGCAGAACTGGTGGCCACACCTCGATTTGTGACCGCACCTGCTGGCGCGTTGCTGGACAATGAACTGATAATCTTCCTGGAGTTATTCTGGGGGGTGACAGCCATCGTCAATCTATGGCCAACAAACCACTTGTACAACGAACACTTGGCGTTCGGACCATTTTGTTTCCCATTGGTACCAAGATACCACTGACAGTGATGATTCTGGTGGCTCTGCTGATAGTAGCGGTGTGGATGAGTTTGATAACAACAACGATGAGCATTGTGATGTAGCTTGGGCTAAGGCTCGCCGTGGCGTATGGGGTTGGTGCCATGCTTTTGAGGACACATTGTACTGGACCCCTGATATGATGGTGGACAGTGCTGTCTCAACAAATCCGTCCGACCCCAAGATGGCAGCGCGTGTGATGAATGTCAGCAAGGCGCCGTTGGGCACCAATGCCTTGCGCACTACCAGTGTGATGGGCACGGCAGTGACAAGCCCTGGGTAGTGTTTGGAGATACCATTTGTGAAACATGAGTGCTGATGAAACCAATCGCATTGGACGCCCCCAAGTTGTCACGCAATTGACTTCTAACATAGCACGGGGGGGGGGGGGGACTCCTCGGTTCTGGACGCCAACTAACCCCCCAACTAACTGTTGGCCGGAGGCCCCCTATAGGGGGGGGGGGGGAGTTGGCGTCCTAGGACCCGCAGAGTCGCCCCCCCCCCTGTACCATAGGCACGCTTGGTTTAATTTGGGAACAAACAGAAAACATGTTCACACCCTCTGGACCTGAAACGTCCAGAGGCAGGCAAGCGTAAGCGTAAAGAACTACGCAAAATTCAGAAATATATTTACACTGTTGCGAGGCACACACGCTCTCCACTGCACCGGCAATACACGGGTAAAGTCGTAACTTCCAGCAGTTCACTGTTACTCATCACTCACTATCCACTGTATTGCACAAGAACAGTGTGATGCAGTTTATGCATATCCTGATACATCTTCTCCTACCTTGGATCTCCTGTTCAGTTCAGCACATCGCTAATGAACACCAAAGGCATTCAAACTCAAGTATTCGTTATAGACAAATATGACAATATTCAATGTGTCTTCAGACCATGTGTGTCCTACTACTTTATCTGACTCAGCACAATCCTGGCACCAAATAAGCCAACAAATCCCCAAAACGGCATGGAACCAGTCCAACTAGATGCCCTTAGCGGGATACAGAGAGGTGATCGTGGGTCCAACCGGCAGCTCCAACCGGGGTCTTTCAAAGGTTGGAGGGTGACGGCCTGGAGGGTGACAGCTGCAAGGGCACTGATCGCTCCATACATACGCATGCACACAGATGTATGTTTGGTGCACATAGTGCCCTGCTTGCAGCACCGCTTGCAAGATTTGCACGGTGTTGTGCAAGATATGTCCCGATTCTGCAAAGGAATGACGACATATGGAGGGATCGATGGCTAAAGTCACGCCACTTGAACCGAAGAACAGCACCTGGCCCGTGAAGTCACTTCTGCACAGCGAAGGGAACGCTGGTAAAGGACTGGGACACACACACACACACAGAGAGAGAGAGGGAGAGAGCCCTGCAGTGGCGTGAGGCTGGGAACCTTCAAAACACGGAATCGATTGTGATTGGATCCTTGGAATTCACTCGAAAGCCTTTCTAGCACACATGGCCTGCCCCTACCCCTCGGGATCGAGAGAGAGTTGAAAACGCAACAAACAGCAATTGAAGGTAAACCGACACCGGTTGATGCTGGTTGATGCTGGCCAAGAATTGGTCTGCCCACTGCAGACAGGATGTTTGTGGAACATCATCCAAATATGTTTCGCACCTGTCTCAACATCATACGGCAAAGGAAATGCCGTGGAGGGTGTTGTGTTGTCAAGAAGGTGGATGAAAGATCTGCAGGGTGCTTTTGTATGATGATGGCGGTTTTCAGATGAGGCTTGTGATCCATGTTCACTGTGATGAGGCCTTTGCTTGATATGCGGTTTCTGATGATTATTGTTGGATGCACAGCCAGAGAACGTCGGTGGCTTCCAGATGGGAAAACACTTCAACTGCACACATACCCTCCGCTGGAGTTATATTTGAAGCTAGTGAGCCTATAAATATATTACCACACCCTCCTCCCCATAAACTGGCGCAAGCATGCAAGCAGGCAAGCTTGCAGGCAATGCTTCACCAGTCTGCTCAGTGAAAACTCTGCCGTAGTGTGGAGGGGGGTGTAGATTGGAGGATATACACACATGTACAGAGGCCCGAAGTTTGAGGCCGATTTTATGGCATGAAGCCCTGTCTCAATTTGTGTAGAACAGGGTTACTTCCATCAGACATCAAAGAGGCGCGTAAGAAACGGAGGGGGGCATAACATGGGATTCAGGGGAGTGTAGGACATGGTTTTATTTTTGTGTATTTGTTCCCCCCAAAGCTGGAGGGGGGGGGGGGGGGGGCTTGGGTTGATGCGGGTTGATACGCAACTAGCCGGCAACAAGGGCGTGCTATAGAGGCTGAAAAGGTATGGTGTTTGGTACTTCCAGGTGTACGTAGGTGTATCCGGCAGGAACATACATGCCCTTGAAATGACCGCCATGGGATGGAGGAGAGCATTATACCTGATGTGACTGTTACATTGACAGCGCAGCAAATTGCAAAGGAGGCCATGCACCAAACCTGTGGCACAACCGTTCCTGCAGTGTATTCCACTCATTCCCATCAGAACAATGACCCTTCACGTGCAAGGCCAGGCCAAATCGCCCCACACATAAGTACGTCTCCAAGAGTTGGAACAATGACCCTTCGCTCGCAAGGCTAGGTCAGAGCGCCCCATATATACATTCCCAGTGCCTTCGCTGCCTCCATTACTATGGCCAAACCAGCCACCTTTGCACCTAATTGGGCCCACAAGGCAAAAGGGGGAAGGGGTCGCAATTGCAAAATGAGGGTCAGTCTCCCCCCCGGGTTTTCCCCATCAAATTCGAAGCATTTTCGGCTACACAAAAATAGGGTCAAAAAACTGTTGCCTAACGAAATTCAGAGCATTGTTGACTCCACACAAGTGGGACATAAGTAGGGGTAAAATACTGCTGACCAATCCATGCATTAAAAAATGCAAATGTTGTGGCAGACACTAAAGCGGATATTCCAAAGCACGCAACGAGCCGGAAGGCAATGGATACAGCACACCTGATTTTACCCATTGGGGAATTAGTCCCAGGTTGCCCCATGGCGCCTAGGCGCTTGGCGCCATGTTATTCCTGTGGCAGGAAGCCATTGTTGACCTATGATAAACGCTTCCACACAATTAATATACACATACTGCCCTACAGTGCTGTATGGACTGTCGGCCCCCCTGTTCACAACTGCAGCAATCTATCCCCCCCGAGCGTCCACGGACGGCGGTTGGAAGTCAATGTTTCTTGAAACAAACAAAGAAAAAGTTGTCCCACAAAAACCGCCCTGGCCCAGGGCCATGCTTGTGTGTTCTGGCCAGGGGTTGGCCCGCAGGAGGGCCATGGTTGTCCATGCTGGCTGAGGTGGCCATTTACATGGATCATCCAGTGCTCGCATGCTTCAAATTCACCGTGAAGTTCCGAGAGTGGTCTCCGGCACATCTGATTTGGCAGTGACATGAGGGTGGATGGGCCCCATTTGAACGCCTCTGGTGGGGGGGACGGCTGACAGTAGAATCATCGCTGCCCACTACTGGTGCCCAGTGCACAAGTTTCCCAACTGCTGCGAACAGTTCTGAAACGATGCAACCCAGCCTTTTGGGGGCACACAACACGCTGTTGTACCTCCGGGCCCACAGCATGCGCCCCCAAAGCGCTGGTATATGATCAAAAGCTGTTGGCCTTCAAGACTCTAGGTCGCTAAACTGATGGCCAGAGACCAAACCGACGGGCCAGAGACCAAACCGACGGGCCAGAGACCAAACCGACGGGCCAGAGACCAAACCGACGGGCCAGAGACAGCGGGAAGAGTTTCACCTGCACGTTTGTGCAGAATGGGCCAAAAGCGGGATTTCTTCAATTGGTCGGCGATGTGGTCGGGCACGCGGCTGTTGCTCTGGCATGGCTGGCCGCAAGGTTGCGTTGGCAAGGGGAAGATGCCCCCGACTCCTGCAGGGCGACCCACCGTGGCCGGCCCCCCTCCCTCTCTCACAGCCCTACTGCACCCCTTCCGCCAAATGGCATTTGGCAACCCCTTCCCTCCCCCCCCCCCCAATCTGCCCCCGACACCTCCGGCCTGAGCCCCCTTTGCTGTCCTAGCTGGCGGTTAACTGGCAACCGCCGTTGGTTGACCGCCAAACACCCACTGCATCTGCAGGTGGTGGTCAGCCCAGCGCTTTGGACAAGCCCGACTGCCACAGGGGCGGGTTCATGGACGGCCTCACAGGGCTGCCAAGCAGGAGAAAAGCCAAGCAGGGGTAGCGGCTGCACTGGGCCACTCGGGAGGCGAGATCGAAATCCATCTCGACGCGGCAACACAGAGCGGTTTGTATGGCTCTCTGCACGCCATGGTCGATCCTGTTGGTGAGTTCCGATAGATGGGGAGCAAGGAAATCCGAGCAGCATTTCTTGCAGGGGTCAGCAAAACCGCGCATCGGTCAGAGGTAACAGCGGTGCCGTCTTTCCCTCACAAACAATTTCCTCTTCGCGTACGTCCTTGGGATCTTTTGGGTGCAGGCGCTGTGCGGAGACCATGCCACTTCGACCCCGCAAATCAACCGCCGGGCCCTCTTATCGTGGTTCCAAGCAGGGGATTGACTACCGCACGGACCCCGGCCGCCGGGATGCCCTACATCCGGGTCACGGTGGCCAGCCCCTCGGCGCCGGGGGCGGCCCGGGTCGCCATCACTTTGGTCATGGTCTCGCTCTGCCCCGCCCGGCACGTCATACAAGCCGCCCACCCGCAGAAGAAGCAGCGGTCGGCGCCCTGCGAGTACAGGTACTGCCCGTTGCAGAGCCCGCACTGGAACCGGCCGTCCGCATTGTTGGCGGGGGCGGACCACAGCCGCACCAGCGGCCCCCCACACCGCCCGCAGGCCTGGTCCTGGTGGATGTCCTGGTCCCCCACACCGCCCGGGGGGACGGTGACCGGGGGCCCGGCGGCCGGGGTCACGGTGGTGGGGGGCTCAACGGCGCGGCCTTCCATGGTCCCCGGGGTCGCCTGGACGGCCGCGGGGCGGACCCGGTCGACGGTGGCGGGGGTGGCCACTCGTGCGGGCTGCGCGGGACTGGGGCTCTGCGTGGCCATGAGGGGGCTGGGGCTGGGGCCGGGCTGGTACGCGGCCAGCAGCTGGTTCTGCTGTTGGTGCTGGAGGAGGGTGCTGCCCTGGTAGTTGGTCACGGCTGGGCTCAGCCCGGGGGCGGGCTGCTGGCCCAGGACGTACGTCTGCATGAAGGGGCTGGCGCTGGAGCTGGAGAGTGGGTCTTGCGGAAGGGCATTCAGGGCCTGGCTGGGGGTGGACTGCTGGCCCGGGAGGTACGTCTGCATGAAGGGGCTGGCGCTGGAGCTGGAGAGCAGGGCCTGCGGATGGGCATTCAGGGCCTGGCCCGGCATGTACGTCTGGGCCAGGGCTGGGGTTGGGTCGGGGGTTTGAAAGTTGTACGCGGGGGCGGGGCCGGGCTGCAGAGGCTGGGAGGCGATTTGAGAGGCCAGTTGGCTGGCGACTTGGGAGGAGATCTGGGCGCCGGCACCAGGGAGGTAGGTCTGGGAGAGGGGATCGACCATGGGGGGCTGAAAGGGGGTGGGGGCAGCCTGGTACCTAGGGAACTGGGGCTGAGCCACGGGCAGTGAGGCGGCGTGGAAGTCAGGCTGGGCGTAGGGCATTGGGGGGTTGGGCTGCGGGGGTGGGTAGGGGGCGCAGGCAGGCCCGGGCTGGTAGGTCGGGTAGGGGTTGGCGGTTGGCTGAGGCGGGAAGCCCGGGTAGGGACTGCCCCCAAAGCACCCGTCAAAGCCCCCCATGGGAGCGGCCCCCATCGACGGAGGGCCGCCAAACTGCGTGGGTTGCTGCGGCTGCTGCTGCAGGGCCGCCAGTTGGGCTTGGGCCTGTTGCGCCTGCATCTGCGCGTCCGCCAGCTGATTACTGAGGTCTTGATTCTGGGACGCAAGTCTGTGGCCGGCGTGGGCCTGTCTTGCAGATTGTCTCTGGTTGTGTCTCCGCTTGATGAGGGCGCCGGCCCCTGCAGCAGCGCCCACCATGAGGCCAATTGAGATGGGATCCATGGTGAGTAATGCTGCGGGGTGCAGGGCAGCGCATGCAATGGGGCTGCCTGCCACAAGTGCCACCGCGCTGCGCAACCAACTCGTGGGAATGCCCTGTGTGCACCCTCCACAGCCCTCAGAGCAGCCAAGAGGTTCTCTGTCTGCGTTGGCCGGGTGGGTAGGGGGCTGAGACGTGAAGACCTCTCCATATACAGGGCGAGCCAGCCAGCACTGAGCCAGATGGCTCCTTTCTGTCAGTGGACCCGCCCCTCCTGGGCCCCCAGCCTGTTTGACTGCTACTGGAGCTCCCTCCTTCACATGATAATTCAACCAAAACCATTGGGGGTATTAGGGGGGGCAGTTCAGTTCAGCTTTGGACCCCAGACCCCGCGGCGTGGGCCAGGGGGGGGGGGGGGCAGAAGAGGGGAGGGGGGGGGACTTTCTTCAGGTTGTGGGGGCTTTTCTTTAATTCCCTGTTTCATTCTGAGCATTTGTACACAAGTGGGGTAAATCTTCTTCTACCATTTATCAGAAATGAAGAATAGGAGGGTATTCCGACAAACGCACAACTAAACCAGCAAGGGCAACCCAACAAGCAACAGTGTAAGACACAGGGCAACATCGACAACTGCAATTTGATGCATGGTTTGCATCCCATTGTTTGCATGCCGTCCTTCCTCCGCTCCTTCGTCCTTACATCTGGACACATGCATATTTAAACAACGGGGCCCACAGCAGACTCACAACTACACTTTGTCTTGGGATAACAACACACAACACCACAACACAACACAACACAACACACAAGTAAAGCAACATACAAATGACGGCATTATCTAGCCGCCCAATGGGTACTGGGTGATGACAACATCATGCTGTTCAGATCATGTAAGAACATTGCATTCAAACATCCTTCCACTTGACTTTGATTGAAAATTCAGTCAGCTTCAAAAAATCAGGAAAACAGGCTAGGCAGGGCACATATGGGTGCACATATGGGTGCACAACACGTGTACAAGTCATCCCTTAGGGCTGACTGAACCACCTTTGCATTCAAAAATTGGTACAACATCACGAAAATTGGAGGCTGGCTGAATTTTAGGTCTGCTTTCAGCCAAATGGCTGAATTTTAGGTCTGCTTTTGGCCAAATGAACCCCAGATGATGAGGACACAGCCATATTCGAACCGAGTGCCAATTGGCCCTTCAGCTATTGCATTGCACTCTCCAAACACCACCTAACCCTGACGTTGTTTATAACCTTGATGGCCGTTTTGAGCCACCTGTCGACAGTTGAGGTATGCTGTATGCTCAGGTCACAAGGGGAGGGAAGAAAGGTTGATGAGCTGGCATAGCCTGCGGTGTGTATGGTGCTTGAGATCTCTCTCGGGACTAAGGTTCAGAGCAGTCCAGTACCATGATGATGCCACAAATGACCGTGGTAGTGGGTGCGACACGTAGCAAGGATGAGCTGAGATACGAGATTATGCAGTGGATATTGCCATACCAGTAGGCTTCCCGGTGTGCACATGAGGCACAAAAGACTGAAAAGGAGAGCAGAGTGCGTAGCAGGGTGGCGCAATTGGGGACACTTAATGTGCCCCTGAAATACTCCTGAAGTACATGCTGACAGCTGGTAGCATGTGCATGGTACAGGTAGCATGTGCATGGTACAGCAACACAAGTAAAATAGGCGATGCTCGACTTAGGCATTCAAAGATGTCAAGCGAGTGCTCGCCTGTATTACACATACCCTCTCCTCCTTGAAATCCCTACCACTTCGGGTGGGGGGTCATTTGGCCATGGCCGTTTTCCCCTGGATTAAGGTTGCTGTTGTTTGTTTGACTTTGCTCTTAACGTTAAGACAGGACGTTCCCTAACTGTGAAAAAAAAAAAAGAAATGGGGTGTTACACCCAAAACCCCAAAACGCTTGTTCCCGGCTTGGTGTTGCCACTCTTTTCCCTTGGGTACCCTGGACTCTGGGATTGCAGTCCATCCCTATACAGGCATACACATGTGGATCATTTGGACTTTGGGATTGCAGTCCATAGCACAAACATGCAGACCAACAAGGAACCGTTTAGGATTTTTCACGCCCACCAGCTTTCTTGTCAACCATTTTTTTTTATCAAAGAGGCCAGTTCTGAATGGACACGGGGGCAAAGTTCAGCGATAAGTACAGATTTTGGCAGTGCCAGGGTGAACATACGGGCTTCAGCTCGTGACTGGGCCCCCATGGTTTCCCTTTGATGTTGGTGTCGTCATGTTAGGGGGATTTCCCACTCGTTTGGGTCCCAGTGCGCTTTTTGTTTCTTAGGTAGTGGCTGCAGCGGGACTTCCCACAAGGTGGGGTCCCACGGCTCCCGTGTCCGCTTCCGTGCGGAGTATATGGTCTGTCGTGCCTGTCTGGATGCATCCCAGTAGAGGGCTGTCTTTAGTCGGTATGCTTTTGCTATGTCATGTGCCAATTGGATGAGACGTCCCTGTTGAAGCAAGGCGTAACGGGCCTGTCGTCTGTGATCTGTGAGCAGCAATGCTATGTCTGCGCACAGGCTCGCGAACCTCTCGTGCGTGAGGAATGACGTTTTTGCGTTGGCATATTGTTGCATGGTGTAGTGTTTTGCTTGTGCGTACCATTGTCTGCGCTCCAGGCACACTGATGTGTATGCGTTCGTGTGGTGATGTGTCTCTATGTGTTCCTTAAGTAAGCTTGTCACCAGCAGATGGTAATCTCGCTTGGTCATCAGTGTTTTGGTGTACACGGCGCGTAACTCCCTTACGTGTTGTAGTGCGGTTTCTGTGACTTGGGCTTGTCGGTAAGTATCTAACGCACGGTGGGCGTGCTGTACCGCCAGTTTGTCGTAGAGTGAGAGGTAGTGCTCCCACCGGTGGGCTAGGTTGTTGAGGCGTCTGCGTTTTGACATGCACACCTCTGTGTTTGTGACCTATGTATGTTGGTAAACCAAGTCACCGCCTCCGCATCGTTTGCAGTGTGCGCTGCTTGAAGCCACAGCTCAGCGTCTACTGTCGCAGTTGCTGTCGTCTCCGCCTTGCGCTTTCGGTCCCGGGTGGGGTTCCGCACTGGTGCTCCTACTTGGTCGCGTAGGTTCTGCGCGGTTTCTCGTGGTGGGAGAGGCTGTGCGATAAACTTGGTCAGCCATAGGGGGGACGGGGGCTGCTGTGGTGTGGGGTCGGCTAGTTTCTGTCTCAGGGCCTGAACGGCCTGGATCATCCGAAACTGGAAGAGGCCAACCTCGGCCCGTAATTTGTGTCTTTCCATGTGGGGTATGGTGTCGATGAGTGACAAAGGGATCAGTAACCTGACGCATAACCAGCGTTCGTGGCTGGTGGCAATGGCCTGCCATTGGCAGGCGTAGTGGGTCCAGTCGGTCCACCACCTGCGCCACGTGTCCCAGAATTCACTCCAGGCAGGGCAGTGTGCGAGTCTTGATTGGACTAACGCCCCGTGATATTGCCCCTAGAGGGCACACAAAACAGGTAGTTGTTCCTAGGGTGCGCCGATGCCCCACCACCTTACCTGGCCCCAGAGCCAAGGGGTCCACGCGTTACGTCTATAGTGTTTCATGGGGATCCAGCTCACCCAGTGTACATCCGTGGTGTGTTTTTGTCTGCGCGCTTGCATAATCCATGCCTTGGCGGGCGTGGGCATGATTTGTCCAACAAGGACAATGTCGTGGGGTTGAGGTTGTCGGGAGTCCATGGGTAGGTTGTCGCCCATATTTGCTAGGGTGTCGGGGTGGTTGTTCCCTTGTATGTCCTTGTAGTCGTTATAGGTGGTTGCTTGCTCTAGCTTCCAATGACCGGGGATCCAACGTATAGTGAGGCGTTTCGTGAGGGCGTTGTGGTAGCCTATGTCCCGGTAGTCTTGGTCTTTGACCACCCCCCTTCGTTTCGTTGGGGTTGCTTTGACCACGCCTTGGTTGTCTAAGATAACCTCATCTCCCTCCTGAGCCAGCTCGGAGGCCAGGGCACAGGCAATGGTCTCGGCACGGTACACCTGCTGTGGTCCGTGCACGCGGAAGGCCGCCCGGAAATTTCCGTTGTAAATTCCTCCCCCGGCCTACCGTGTTTCGAACCGTCGGTGTACCACCGTGCAGTGGCGGGCTCGCCCGTGTAGTGTAGGGTGATCCCGTGGAGTTCCCGCGGGTAGTGCCTGAGACACCTTGAGGGTTTCCTCAGGGGCTGGCTCGTCGGGTGGGTTGAGCCAACTGTAGTCCAGGCGGTTGGTAGCCGCCTGTGTCCTTCTGGCGCTAATTTCCTGATCCTCCTTAGAGCTCTCTCAGTCGAATAGGCCCTCAGCTAGGGGGCGGTGCTGTCTGGGCTGGGAGATACGCTGACCCACAGTGCCCCCAAGGGCCCGGACGGCCTCGATAGATTTATACTGGGATGTCGTGAGGTGTCGTGTAGGGCCGTTGTTTTGTATCTCTTGCTACCCGAGTGTAATCCATTAAGTGATGTACCACCACCACCACAGTTGGTGCAGGCCTAGTCCCCCGTGATACAGGTCTGTGGTGAGGCGGTACTTGTTCATTTGTTGTTCTATCCCGGGTGTGTCCCTCAGGTACTGTAAGAGTATGTCGTCCCACGTCACCATCCGGGACCTGTTACCCAGAAAGAGCCCCCTGTACGTCCATCGGGGGATGAGGACGGCGTTGATAATGGCTACCTTTTCGCAACCATTTAACGGTAGGGTTCTGTAGGCCGCTACGTCGTGGTAGAGTTGTGTAGTCACCATGTCCCAGGCTGTTTCTTCTTGTGTGGGGTGGGCCAACACGTGGCCCAGGTATGTGAGCATGGGTGGGCGCATGGGTAACTGTTGGTGTTGCCAGGTGATCGGTTCCAGGCTGTAGTTCTTGGCCCAGTGACACACCTCTGTCTTGTCCTTGTTGAAGTGTAAACCCGTCATGTGTGCCACCTCGTGTAGCGTGTCTAGGGTTTGCAAGAGTGCTTCTGTCGTGGGTGCACGTACTGCGATATCGTCGACAAAGACGTAGAGGCAGGCCTCAGGGCACCGCTCCATGGTCTCCCTCAGTAGGATGTCGTAGCATAGGAGGAACAGTGTGGGGGATAGGGGACATCCCTCCTTCATTCCCCTAGTGGGGCGTATGGGTAGGTCCCGTCCGTGCAGGGACAGTACGGGTGGTGTGTGTTGGTAGATTTCCCCCAGCATTCTTATGATGGTTTCTAGCGCCCATGCCTCCTTTACGATGTTGGTCAGCATCGATCGGGGGACCGAGGGGAAGGCCTTGGCAACGTCCAGTAGGGCTACGTATCCGTCTTGTGTGTGTAGGTCGTTCAGTAACTTAGTGGCGAGTGTGGTGGTGTTTCTGCCTTGCAACGCCCCGTGTTGTATGTCGCGTAGTCCTGGGGTCATGGCTATACGCATCAGGAGGAGGCGTGTGAGTATATTGTATATGGCGGTGGATACGTATATTGGCCTGTAGTTGGGTGGGTCCCGTGGGTCCTTCTTTTTATAGATGAGCACTACGCGCGAGCGTAGCCAGGCGGTTGGGATATGCTGCCCTTTCCAGACGTCAATTATGGCCTGGTATCTGGCAACTTTCTTGTCAACCAATGCCAAAAGTCGTGTACAAGAATAATAATAATAACAGAGCACAATACTTACTTGGTTGCAACGTGGTTGGCAGCACGCGCCAACACATCGGCCTTGTTCCCCCAAACAAACAGACCATACCTTCGGCAAAAAGCCCTGAGTTCACACAACACCCACTCATGCATGCCATCTTGCATAGACTTGGCAAGCGTTGCATCCACATCATACTGAAACCATCCTGAAACCTCCTTCTCGGGGGCCCAAAAGACGTCCCCAAACAAAGGGGGACGAAATCAGAAGTGGATGCCGCACCCCTGCCTTCTCGGGAGCCCAAAAGAGGGCGGATATGCTACGAAACGCCTGCATTCTCGGGGGTCCCTAAACAAAGGGGGACAAAATCAGATGTGGCTGCCTCACCATTGCCTTCTCGGGGGGCCAAAAGAGGGTGGAATTGCTACGTAACCCCTGTGTTCTTGGGGGTCCCCAACAAAGGGGACAAAATCAGAAATGGCTGCCTCACCCCTGCCTTCTCGGGGGCCCACAACTGTGCGGAAGTGCTACGTAACACTTGCATTCTCGAGGGTCCCCAAACAAAGGGGGACGAAATCAGAAGTGGCTGCCTCACCCTTGCCTTCTCGGGGGCCCACAATTGGGCGGACTTGCTACGTAACCCTTGTGTTCTCAGGGGTCCCCAAACAAAGGGGGACGAAATCAGAAGTGGCTGCCGCACCCTTGCTTTCTCGGGGGCCCAAAAGAGGGCGGAAGTGGTATTTAACCCCTACGTTCTCGGGGGTCCCCAACAAAGGGGACAAAATCAGAAGTGGTTGCCTCCCCCCTGCCTTCCCAAAGGCCCAACAGAGGGCGGAAATGCTACACAACACTTGCATTCTTGGGGATCCCCAAACAAAGGGGGACTAAATCAGAAATGGCTGCCTCACCCCTGCCTTCTCGGGGGCCCACAAGTGGGCGGAATTTCTACACAACCCCTGCGTTTTCGGGGGTCCCCAAACAAAGGGGTAAAATCAGAAGTGGCTGCCTCACCCTTGCCTTCTCAGGGGCCCAAAAGACGGTGGAATTGCTACGTAAACCATGCATTCTCGGGGGTCCCCGAACAAAGGGGAACAAAATCAAAAATGGCTCCGTCAACCCTGCCTTCTCAGGGGTCCAAAAGAGGGCGGAAATGCTACGCAACGCATGCATTCTCGGGGATCCCCAAACAAAGGTGGACGAAATCAGAAGTGGCTGCCTCAACCCTGCCTTCTCGGGGGCCCACAAGTGGGCGGAAATGCTACATAACCCCTGTGTTCTCGGGGGTCCCCAACCAGAGGAACAAAATCACAAGTGGCTGCCGCACCCTTGCCTTCTCGGGGGGCCACAAGTGGGCGGAAGAGCTACGTAACACTTGCATTCTCGGGGGTCCCCAAACAAAGGGGAACAAAATCAGAAGTGGCTGCCTCGCCCCTGCCTTCTCGGGGGCCCAAAAAGAGGGCGGAATTGCTACGTAACCCCTGCATTCTCGGGGATCCCCAACAAGGGGAACGAAACCAGAAGTGGCTGCCTCAACCCAGCCTTCTTGGGGGCCCACAAGAGGGCGGAATTGCTACGTAACCCCTGCATTCTCGGGGGTCCCCAAACAAAGGGGACGAAATCAGAAGTGGCAGCCCCACCCCTACCCCTGCCTTCTTGGAGGCCCAAAAGAGGGCGGAATTGCTATGTAACCCGTGCATTCTCGGAGGTCCCCAAAAAGGGGTTCAAAAAGGGCCCTCACCAGGCCAGTGGAAAATAGCCCCTCATGGGGGGGGGGTCCTTAAGGGCGGGCCTTAACAAAAAAAAAAACAACAAAAATCTGGTTCCTTAAGGACCGCCGTGGCATAGATAATTCAGGGTAACCCTACAACCAACATTCCTTAAAAGAAAAAAAAATGAAGAAGGTCTTAGGGAACGTCCCGACGTTAACTGGCCCATATAGAACATGGCGTTCCAACGACTCCTCAGGCAATCGCGCCAAGTGTTGAGTGTTGGCTAAGTGTGGAGCCTCTCTTAATTGCCAATCTTCGGTAACCAAAGTGAGTTCCCAATTTTTAGTACCTAAAGGCAACCCAGGAGTTGTCATTGCGGAGCACCATAAATTTGCATCTGACCAAAACAGCACATGTGCATTTGTTGCATGCATTGATAAGTTCACAAGTTGGTGCTGATTTGTGGTGCTGGGAGCACTCGACGACTGAAGAGGAAGGGGGGGTGAACCATTTGCAAAAGCACGGATATTTCCGGGGGGGGGGGGGATTGTATAAAAATCTTCCGTTCACCCTCCTTCTTCCTGCTCACGTCCCTTCTTTAGCCATTGCATTGCCTTTTTGTTCTGATCATCGAGGAAACGAAATGGCTCCATTTGGGGACACCAGCTTGGCACAGCAGTTTCCAACCTAGATTCTGTGGTTGAACTGTGGCCCATGAATGTGTCACCACTGAAATGGCTGTAGCGTGGTGCCATGGCTTGAAGTATGGATTCTGAATGGCTCACTTGCAAAGGAAAACAATGGCGGCATTGGGATGCACCAGCTTGGCACATCAGTGTCCGTCTTCAATTCTCGGGAGCAAAAGGCCAAAGACAGGCTGAAACTGGTCATTTCTCCCAGTTTTTGGCCATTGAGGGCTGCCGATGGCTCTGTTCTGGGAACCAAATGGGGTACAATTGCCTTACTGTATGCCTATCAATATGCAAAAGCACTGGCTCGGTTTTGAAATGGTACGTTGAAGAAATTACATTTTGGCTGGGCTCGCTTGTTGCTTGTTGCTTGCACAACAGTTATGACCCCCCAGGAGGACTGTATTTAACAAAAAAAACCGTCCAGCGAGCGTTCACTAGAACCCTTCAGTGGTGACCATTGCGGATGTCATACTAACACTTGTTTTACATCTCAAATTTTTTTCTGATGAGAATGAAAATTTTCGTGACGAAACGCTCGCCTGACCTGAACTCCTTTTCCAGGTCGTTGACAACTTATTGCAACTTTTCAAGGATTAGGATGACATCTGTTCCAGCATTTGGATATGAAGTATGATGTGGATGCCGGAGGACATGCGAACATGAACCTTGCAGAGTCGACCTGAGCAATCCATGCCCCTGCCTGGAACCACATGCACAGTTGGACAAGGGCTCTCAGGCTGCTCAAAGATGGCGGTATTGCTGATGGGGTTGCCTGCCCTGCTGGGCTTTCATCCGCCTTCATCCCCGAGTTGCAGAGTCAATTTGACTTCTTCACCGCGTGGTCCTGTCCCTTGAAGTGGTGTGCAAGCTTGAACACTAGTGGCCTGCACTAAATTCGAGCGAACACACCCACCACAAACACGCAAACAAAGCAACAGCTGTGTTTAACGATTGCTGAACAGGCAGCGTCCCCACGGATGCTCTCTGAGGCACCGGCGAAGGCACTGGGGTGGCTGAGCCAAGGGGCGAGTGCATCGTGGCCAGCTAAACGGTGCCAGCTAAACGATGACATGCGCAACAACACTTTGAAGGAGGTGCATGGAACATGCACTCCCCGGGACATACAAAATTGGGGCACCGTACGGTTCCCAATGAGGGAGCGTTTGCTCGACGAGCGCCGTGCGCACGGTCGGTAGTAATGAAGCCATGTGCAAAGCAGTGGGTCAATGGCCCCCAAATACGCATTTCTTGCCTCAGATTCAACGAATCCGAGGAGTACGAATCGCGAAGCCAGACCAACGCCAGGACTCTGAAACCGGGGATTACCGCAGCTGTCGCCTGCGCGCAGGGCACACGCAGGGCAGACGCTCCCTCTGTGATGCAACAAACGGATGGCAAAACTCAGTGTGCCATCTCGTCTCGCCCTTGCTCAGATTCAGGGGAGGAGACGGCCGGTGCGGACGCAGTTCCGATGCACCATCTCAGTCCTCCACCACAACATGGCCAATGTGCAACGACTGCACAATGAACACTTGGATGGCACAATGAACACTTGGATGGCGGGGACACCCGAAGCTGACCCCCCGATGTGGACTTACAAATCATCCAGTTTGCAGACGTATGCCTTACAACGGCTGGGGCTTCTTCTTGCCAGGGGACCTACAACGGCTGGGGCTTCTTCTTGCCAGGGGACCTGCGTGCGAGCGACCTTAGCGTCGGAGGTGCTGGGTTGTCCACTTGGCACTGGCACCCAACTCCTCCTCAATGCGGATCAGCTGGTTGTACTTGGCCATCCGATCCGTGCGGGAGCACGAACCGGTCTTGATCTGCCCGCAACCGGTCCCAACAGCAAGGTCAGCGATGAACGCATCCTCCGTCTCACCGGAGCGATGGGAGGCAATGGCCCCGTAGTTGCTCTCCTGGGCCATCTTGATGCACTCCAAGGTCTCTGTCACGGTGCCGATCTGGTTAACCTTGATGAGGATGGAGTTGCACGCGGCCATGCTGATGCCCTTTCGGAACCGCGTGGGGTTGGTGACGAAGAAATCGTCCCCGACGATCTGCGTCTTGGAGCCCAGCGACTTCGTCATGTTTACGTACCCGTCCCAGTCGTTCTGGTCCAGCGGGTCCTCAATGGAGACGATGGGGTAGTTCTTGACCCACCGGTCGAAGATGTCGATCATCTCGTTGGCGGAGAACAGTTTGCTGGGATTCGACTTCCAGAACTTGTACCCCTTGCGGTCCCCCTCGTCAAACAGCTCAGAGGACGCGCAGTCCAGGGCAATGCCAATCTGCGGCAAACGAATGGAAGTGTGCTGCAGTGTCCAGCAGAATGGCATGGGCACAGGCAACTCTTCACAGGCGTGACACGGCCCCTCTTTTCCAGTACAACCGGGTCACCAACATGTCGCCTTTTGTAGGTGCTGACAGAAGGCTGTGCGGCGGGGGGGGGGGGGGGGGGCATGACACCTGGTTGTGTTGCTGTCTGCAGCTGACAGCGCCTATTGGCCTCTCGCCACTTCCCGCTGCCCTTCTCTTGAATTATTTCCCTCCATAGGCGGCAGTGCCCATCGGTCTCTCACCACCTCGTGCCCTCCCTCTCCCTACCTGGCCTATCCTTACCTCCCTACTTACCCTTCGTGTCCCTTGGTAGGTTGTGCCAACAGAGCCCCCGGACTTTTCCTGTTTCACTGCTCTGTGTCGGGTGCACACAGGGGAGGGCAACTGCCCTCACCGTTGGCCAGGTGCGTCCAAATGGACACCATATACCGGGGGTGGGGGACCCCTCCCCAACGGCGGCTTTTGGGCCCCAGGATGTCCACTTGTGGGGTCACTTCCCCAACGGCGGCACATGACAACCGTCCGCCTGTCCTGTCCCGCGCTCAGTCCTCCTAGTGGCGAGCGCATCATGTGCCCCCCCAACCCCCACTTGTGTCCATGGTGTGTGTATTGACATGGGCGATACCCTGCATGTCCGGGCAGAACTCGGGAGCAATCTGTGCCCCGGTGTCTTGCGTGGTGTGTGCCAATTGCCAATTGCCCCGCCATGGGGGTGATTCAATCCACGCTCAGTTCGTGCCACAGGCAGTTCTGGAGAGTCCTCTGGACTCGTGTACAGTACTGACCACTCAAACCACTCTCAGTCTGTAACGAACACGAGTCCTGGTGTGTGTGTGTATGGGCGGGAAGAAAATTGCTCTGCGGGGGGGGGGGTGGGGGCACGGAAGCCCATTTTCCCAACCCCCCCCCCTCCCTCCTTGGCCTCCGTGACGGGAGGGGGGTCCTGCTGCCCAGGGGCGGTTCCGGCGGCGCCTCTAGGTGCCTGATCTTCAGCACCTTCTAGCATGCCATGTCCAGGTTCACTGTCACCCGCAGCGCGGAATGGCCCAGTAGCCCCGCCTTCTTGATGACCGCTTCATACTGCACCAACGATGCAACCCGGCGGTCCATCAGGATTCCATCGATGCGTGTCTCTGTCCCCAATCCTCCCACGTACGTCGGTCTAGGACGCTGCGGCGGTGCTTCCGCTTGTGCTCCCATGATGTCCACCAACAGCCCTCTGTGGAGAGCCGTGAACACATACCGCGGTATGTCCTCTTCACGCGACAGGTCGAAGTTGCAGTCCGCGCACACCATCTGCTGGGCATTGCCCAGCCGCGAGGTGTACAGCGAGACCGCCTTCCAAAGTGCGGCATTGCTGCGTTTTTGCCCCACTATACCATAGACCACCTCGATGTTCATTATTCTTTTGCCCTCGGTGTGTGCCAAGTGCACGTGCATCCACCTGCCAGGGTCCCAAGGCTCCTGGACTTCTCCATCCTCCGGGGGGGGGGGGGGGGCAGGGCCATTTGCACGACCATTCCTGGCCGGTACAGCAGGCCGACGCCACCCGGGCCTGTGTCCTAGGTGCCGTCCCCTTTTGGTGCCATTAGGGCCCCCCATACTACCTGCCAGCCCATCGTTTTGGCCAGCGCGTTCATGGCCCGCTGACCCGCTGCTGTGAGCCGCGTCTCCTGCATGCATACAACGTCCGCCCTGGATGTCATTAACTGCCCCCAATGCCGCCGCAGAGATGTCACATTGACCGACTCCACTTGCAGTGGCCGAGGCCACGGCTAGATGTCACCGCAACAGGATCATTGAAATCGGGTTGTACAGTGATGTCGTTGTACACGCCTGGCGCGCCCGCAGCACGAGCCATCCATCCGAATGCTTGTTAGTGAGCCCCCCCCCCCACCCGAGGGGCCGGAAAAGCTGCCGCGAGGGCTAGGGCAAACTAAACGACCTGCAAAACCAGGCACCAGCTCAGGCGCCTTCCGCGCCCCGCATGTCCTCGTCGTCGCTGTTCTCTTCCGCGTCCTGTGGCCATCTGCACGGCTCCTGCTTGGACAAACCATTCCGTTGTTGTCCTCCTCCGCCCTGGGGGCTCGCACCACACTTGTACGCGGCGCTACATGTTTGCGTTGCCTTGGCGTCTGTTGCGTCACGCACTTGACCCATACCTTTTGTCTCAGCCTCGCGTCGTTCTCTCAGAGGATGGACTGCTCCGAGTCTGGCGGCACCCCCTCCGGCGCTAGAGAGAAAGTTGGGCGCCGAAGGCCCGAGCGTGTGAGGTGCTAGCAGTCGATCATCGTCACATCGCGGGTGGCCCGCAACCTGCGCATCTCCTGCTGGGCATACGAGTTGTCTTGGCCTGCATTCAACCCAAAGCTAGGGCCATATCCATACACGCAGACCACCGTTTTGGGTTGCTGCACTGCCGCGCCCAACTCCGCGGATATCTTCCGTCGGATCTCGTCGCACACGGGCGCCGGAGCCCACACAGCCACTCCGACACGTCCCGGGCGGTCCCCAGATCCAATACCTGCAAACCAGGGCCCCCCCTGCAGTTTCGCCCACGGCGTGGGGATTCGTTCCCTCCGTTCCGCTGGCAGGTTGATCCAGACGGTGGTCGTCTCGAGGGGGCTCAGGGGCAGGCTTGCCCACCCAGTACTCGACTCCTGCACACTTGCCAGAGCTGCGCACCACAGAGCGTACCTGATCCCACGTGAGATCCATGGCCACCTCCAGCTTGTCCCCAGGGGCACCTCTGACCGCCATCGGCGGGCGCTGTCGCAGTGGCGGTTGTACCACCTCCTTCATGTCCTCCCAAGCTACACGGCCGCCCCATTGTGTGGCATCCGCCTTCATATGGTTCGGTGGCAGTCCATCCTCCACCTCCAGCTTGTCAAGGAGCAGTACATCCGTGCTACCTCCGAGGCTCCGCCAGCTTTGATCTTTGCCAGCGGCTACGGTGCCTTGTCGTCCGGCGTCTCCCTGGTGCACCATTGAAAGAGGAGACGGTACCCCGGTGGCCACACCGTTGGGCCAGGCTCCTGGGGCTCCCACGGACTCGTCTTGCTCGTTGCCGTGACAGAGAGGTGGGTCCCAGCGATTGCCAGGTCGTCTCCGCTCGTGCATGTCAGCTTCAACGGTCCCTCAATCGCGGGCTCCGCCCCGGGATGGCCCACATTGACAATGGAAGCCATCTCTTGTACACCCTAATGCACCGCCAGGGCTTCTGACGCCACCGCCCACGCATCCTCTGCTGATCGTCCCACCACCAGCACCTTCTTGCGCAGAGCTGGCCACTATGCCGGCAGGACATTGGGGGCTATTTGTGTCATCCCCGTGCCGACGAGGTCGCAATCTCGGTACGGTCGAGCTGGTAGCACCGCATTGTACTCTCCTTTCTCCGCCGGCATCTGGAGCACCTCCGCCGCTGGCTAGAGAGGCACGCCTGTGGCTGCTGGAGTCGCCTGCACCGCTTCTGCGTACGTCCTCTTGGGCTGGGTTTGTGCCAGTTGTGTTCGCTGCGTGGCTGGCTCCTTGTGTGGCGTCGTTGCTACACGTCGCTGGTGGGCACGTGGCGATGGGGCCCGAACAGCCCTCGCCGTGTCCGTCCCGTGCTCCTTCTTGCGCAGATCCACGATCTCTGCTCGGAGGTCCCGAATGATGCCCTGCAACTCCTCGATAGTCGCCTGTAGGGCCTCCTCCGATGTCGCACCCCGTGCAACTGCCTGTTCCCCGGCCTGCGCTGCCGCACGCCCATTGGCGCGCTCTCCTTCGGCGGCTTCGTCGTGGTCCGCTCGTGCTCCGCGCCGCCGGCGGTCTGGCAGCCACTTTCTTTTGCGGCGCCTGCTGGCCGCCGTGTTGCTACCGCGGCTGGCTCCTGCCGCGGCTCTTCCCCACCTGATCTCCATCTAGTCGAGCACGTCGCACCGCTTCCGCGACTGCTGCTGCCACGTCCTTCTTCAGGGCCTCCAATACCGCGGCTCTGATAGCTTCGATGTCCCTGGTGGGGCCGTTTTCGAGCAAAACCAAAGCTCAGGCACGGCTGAGCTAAGATTTTGCTAAAACCACAAGCAAACACGCAAACACGAGGCAAAACACGCACGTCTCCTGTGGCACATCTCGTCAGTGTGCCGCCTCCTCGTGGGTCTCGTTCATGCCAAACTGCCGCATAACCCCCCCCCCCCCCCCCCGGCGCAGGTCTGAGACCCAGCGGCTCCCATGCGCAACGCACGCCACACCCTCGAAGTATACGGCCGCCCCAAACATAAATCGCCAAAGGCGCCCCGCACACACCGGCGCCACCCGCCAGGCTTCAGGCGTCCGCAGACCAAGCCCAAGAGAGCGTGGACGACCCCTGCTGCCGCCAATCAAGCAGGCGCCGGCACTACACGACATCAAGTCATTGCACCCACCGACTCCTCCAAGCGGTACTGCAAAAAAACCTCGTGGAACTCCGCCCCCCCTTCACCACCCCCCGGGGACCACAGGCCCGCTCTCCACGAATGCGGTAGAACAAAGGGCCCCATAGGCACCCCCAGGGTCCACAAAAAAACCGTGCGCCTATCGGGAAAGGCCCAGAGATCCCCAACCCTGCGCGCCGCCACCTCGCGCGCCAAACCCAGATCTCCATTGAAGTTGTCACTCAACCTACTGATAGGATCAGCGGGATTATGTGAACCACGCACCCAGTGCATATATACCGTGAAGCCTGGGCACGACGCCCACAGGTAGCGGAAACGCTTCAGAATGGACTGCTGGAATTTACGCCCCACCTTGGCTTTACACCGAAGGAACTGCACTAGCGCCGCCGCATTATCCCCAAACAAATGGGCCTCCCGAACGCCTACATTGAGGATGAGCTTCAAGCCCCAGAGCAGCGCGGCAGCCTCCGCACACTGCTGGTTGGGCGGTTGCTCCGCGGGCACAACCGATCGAGAACCCACATCCATCGAAAACAGGCCCAGCCGGTATTCACCCGCGTCCAGCGCCGCGTCGACGTAAACAACCAACGGCGATCGCTTCACCACCCTGGGGAGGGACACCACTGACCATTGCCTCCTGGCAAGCACGCACGCCACGCACATAGACTTAAGCAAACGCACTGGGGTAAACGGCAGCCGGGGGGGCGCCCAGAGCACATGAGCCCACACACCAGACAGGTGCGGACTGTGCCCAGAACCCGGGCGACATATCCACTGTGCCCGCCCCAAGAACTGCTGCAGCCGTTTTACCCTACAGGGTCCCACAGACAACCTCAACCAATGCGCAAACAGAGCTTCCCACGCGTTGCCAGCAGTCCGCACCTCCCCCCCCTGCAAATCAATATCCTTCCCCAGCCACACCAGCCGCTGCACAGGCTCTAACGTACTCTTTGGGCTGACTACAGCACCTGCACGGCGCAACGCCTCCGCCGCCCTTGCCGTCTGCTCTCGCACACGCGCGCGGCCGCGCCCCACAACCAGGACATCATCCAAGTAAATTAAAACCAGCACCCCCAACAGCCCCGCGCCGGCCACCAGACCCTCTAACACTCGCTGGCACAGGAGGGGGCTGTACTTCCACCCAAAGGGCAAGCACCGGAAAGCCAACACCCCCCCCTCTCCATCCGAGACGCGAAAGGCCCCCCAGAACTCGCGCGGCAGCTGAAGTGACCAAAAGCAATTACTCAGGTCGATGTGGCACATGCACAGCTCTTCCCCCCCCCCCCCGGCAGGGACAGAATATCCCACACCGGCCTCATGCAACGCGCTCGGGCATAAAAAGAGGGGAGGAAAAAGGAGGACCCTTGCTGTGCCACCTGCGCCAAAAGGGCCAACACCTCCACAGAGGGGAGGGAGAACTTCTCCGGCCGAGACCGCATCTCCTCATTAAGGGGCACCAGATTGACAATCAAACTGCACTTCTCCTCCGTCTTGGGTATCGCAAAAACACCCCCATTGGGCCCAGGTGACCCCGGCGGCAGGGGGAAAAGCAAACCCTGGTCCCGCAATGCCCTCATCATGACCACCGCCTCATCCGACGGGGGAATTATCCCAGAAAACTGCCTGCCTACCAATTCTGCGAAGCCGTCCGGCACACAACTATCCCAGACCTCGCGGGGGATATCCACACGCCCCACCGGCCCCAAACCCCGCGCCAATACCTCCTCCCTGATACGCTGCATAAGCAATTTGGGCGACGTCGAATCATGCAAGAGCGACTCCCAAACCTCAGGGCTAAATGAGGACAAAGCCACAGCCAAGACTCGCAGAAACTCCGGCTGTCTGAGATCACGGGCAGCTTCACTGCCCCACTCCAGAAACTGCAACAGGCGACGCTCCAGTAAACCAGGCGGTGCGCGGGGCAGACAAGCCCGCAGGGAGCACAACCAGGCGTCCCACTCACCGGTCCGAAGGCGCTCCCGCACCCACTGACCCAGCTCCGACGCGACGGGAAATTGCCGTTCGGGCAGCCGCACCCACAATCCTGGCCGGGCCCGCGGCCTTCCGCTTGCCCAAGACGGACGCGACCTCACCCGTCCTGCGGGCCGCGATGCGCAGCCGCCTGATGGAGGAGCCTGCTGCGGAGGCAGGTGGGGGGTCTGCATCCACATCAATGACTTCCCCCCCCCCGTCTCCCCGCGGCCGGCGCCCGCGTCCTGAGGACCCCTCAACAGCCGTAAGGGCCGGAGGGGCCCCCGGGTCACGTGCGCCAGCCCGGTCCTCCCTCCCAGCAGCTCCCGCAGCGGCAGGACTCGCGGACTCCCCAGGGCACGATCCACCCCGACCTCCTGCCGACCCATCCCCGTCACCTCCCCATTGTGGGGGCTCATCGGCATCAGGGGCACAGAGCTCCAGGAGCTCCTTCGGGAAAACGTCCCGGAGGGACACGGCGCGCCAAACGAACTCTCCTGCATGGTTGTCAGGGGGCCAGGGGAGGACAGCCTCGGTCGTGACGACGAAGTCGTCGGGCGCGTCGGCGTAGTGGACTGCCACCGTCTCCGAAAGCCACCGCCCCCACCAAGCCAGCCACTTGATGGGCAGCCCCAACCATCGCAGGGCCGCGGAGCCCCCTCGCCTCCATGCGTGCCACCTGGCGTGGGGGTTGTCGCTGCCCCCCAACGCGGCAGCCATGACCGACTGCATGAACGCTGGTCCCTGCGGACAGAATTGCGCTCCGACGACAGCAGACGTGGCCCCCGTGGCATCGAGCCAGCCCAGCCACTCTTGGGCATACTTCCCGAGTCGCCTGCGCACGATGCGCGGCGCCACCTTGACCGTGCGGAACGCCAATCCCCGACACCGGGATCCCCCCCGACGGAGGGGCGCGGCCTCACCCACCCGCAGAAGGCAGGTGAATGCCAGGACTGCCATCCCATAGACGGTCCACTGCGGTCGCTCCGTGCAAGCCAGCGCGAAGTTGCGGAGGTCGTCCAAACCTGCGTAGGGCCGTAGGGCCGGCTCCGTGGGCGCCCACTTGGCACAGCGCCAGACCCGGCGACTGACGAACGCGGGCAGCCATCCCATGTCCTCCAGCGCCCGGAACGCCGACACTGCGACCTTGAGGGAGCTTCCCGAGTACCCCAGTCCCCATAACTGGAAAATGTAGCGGCACGCCGCTTGTTCAAGCTCGGATGTGGGCGTGTAGCCCACCCAGAGGGCCATCTTGCGGAAGTGGGTACAATACGTACCCATGGTGCTTTTTGCCCAGGAGGATGCCTGCAGGGCGTCCACGGAGGTGATCTCATCCTCCTTCCATATCCGTCTCCACGCTGCCCACACCAGGCGCCAGACCACGTCCTCGCCATCCCGGAAGTCCGACGGTCCGAGAACCACCAAGGCCCCCCGGGGCTCGGGAGGGATGGGCCGGATGGGGCAGCTTCCCCATCAGTCAAAGCCGGGGCACTCGTGAAACCAATGCCGTTTCACTCCCCTCCCAGCGTTCTTGCATGCCCGACACGCTGTCACCGGGGCATTGGTGACGTCCATCGGCTCGGCACCCGGCTTGGCGGTGTACAGGCGGCGGCCCCCCTCAACGCGGAACTTACCCTTCATGGCTTGCAGCCGCCGCCCCACCACCTCCTCCTCCGCCGCTCCCGTACAACCAGCGGACAGCACAGGCACATCGGACGCATCCTCGGCCGCGTCCGACCCCTCACCGACCGGCCCGGGGTCCAAGCCCTTCTTGCCCCTGTATGCCGACAGGCTAGTCACCGTGAACGTCCAGACCGCCTGGACAAAACTCCGAAGGCGCGTAAGTTCGTCATCATCCATGGACTCCAGCTGCCACACTTCCGTGTCCGCGGAGTCCGCGTCCACCACCGGCGCCAGCTCGTCCAGGATGGCGTCCGTGAACTTTTCCTTGTCCTTGTACTTGGAGACGTATTCGTGTTGGGGCACCTCCCTGCGCCACAACAAGGTGGACAGCGCGAGAAGGCTGGCGAAGACCCACTGGGGCTTAGAATCCAACTCCCTCACCTTCACGATTTCCGCTTTACACAGCGGCGGGACCTTCGCCATTTTCCTCTTGGACTCCGCCTCGGCCTTGGCACTGACCGCCTCCAACTGCTTGCGCAGGCCCTCCATCACAAGGGCCTGTCCCTGAACCAACTGCTTGAGCTCCAGAAGCTCTGGTGACACCGTCTGCGGCTGTTGGGGTGGTACCTCCACCTTGACAAAGCCCAGCGACGCCACATCCAGGTCGCACTGGGCCATGACGCAATACGAGGCGATCATCTTCACCAGCCCCACCTCCCCCAACTCGATTCCGTACTTGGCGACGAAACTAGCCTCCCACTCTGACCTGCGTTCCAGCAGCACCGACAGCTTCATCTCCACCTGCGAGGCAGCCCTGGCTATCTCCAGCATGGGAACGCTATCAATGAACTGGGAACAAATTGTTCCCCTCGCGAAGACGGCAAAATCGTCAACTGACATATTCACAGACCGGGTCGTTCCAAAGTGTCACGGAGCAGGCTCTACGTGTGACCACCTATGGTCTGCTGGCAACAAGCAAAAATGCTCTACAAGTACAGAGGCTCCCTGCACACACGCATGCGCACACACACACCACCCGACGAGCAAAACCAAAGCTCAGGCACGGCTGAGCTAAGATTCGATGTCCCTGGTGGGGCCGTTTTCGTCATGTTGTGTTGCCCGGGGGAGGGGCGGTAACATGGAGAGTCTGTGAACCAGCTGAGTGTGTGTGTGTGTGTGTGTGTGTGTGTGTGTGTGTGTGCTATGTACTATTAACGAGGCTTTTAATGTCCTGGCCGCTCTTGCGTCGGGAGGGTTAGGGGTTAGCGGGTTAGAGCCTGCCTGTGGCCTGCCCGATCCCACCCCTGGCCCCCCGGTGTGTCGCGGCGCGGCGGAAGGACGTCCGCCTTGGGCTTAGGTCACCTCACTCGACGCCCTCCCATGCGCCATCAACGGCGCCTTGTTGCCCCCCTGGTGCGCCGGGGCTCGCTCCGGCATCTCCATGTGGCCTGCGCGGGGGCCCACCCCCCGCCCTCCGCTGTTTCCTCTGGCCGCAAACGGTGGCGGCCCCTCCGAAATGCCCCGTGCTGCCGGTTGCAGCCAGGCTGGGAGGGGGTGATTATGATCTCCCACCCCCCCAGGAAAACCCCCTGTGACCTCATCCCGGGCCTGGGCAGCGATGTAGCCCTCCCATGACCCCTGCTGTGGGCAGGGAGCCCGAATTCTCCCCAAAGTTTCGCGTGAGACCCGGAGCGAGGCGAAGGGAGAAGGTCGTTGTCCCCCCACCCCCCCTCCGTCCTTTGCCGGGCCACCGGGAATCGACCCACTTGTCACACACGGCAGGCGCCCTGAAAACCGGCGGTGGCAGTATGCCACCTCTTGCCCCCTGCCCCCGCGGCCTTGGGGGCAGTGGGCTAGGGTCTGGACAGTGCACGGTTGGGGTTTGGCCCCACCCCTCGCCCGTACATATAGAAACCGTCCCCCATGGTGCCGCGCGGTGCAGGCAGCCCGGGGGAGGGTTAGCGCAGAAATTGAACTGCTAAGGGGGCTACTGGGCACCCCTCCCCCTCTCAAACTGTGACTCACAAGGCCCAGGCAGTGTCGTGGGCAGGTTAGCGATGCAGGCACAGGGGGGGGGGGGGGGCAGAAAGGCGCAGCCGCCCCTCCCAGAAATCCTGCAACAGCAGCTCCAGCACTGCTACATATAGCTCAGCAATGCACCTGCGGGTGCATGCCTCCTCCTCCTCCAGCGCCATCCATGCGCACCCAGAGCTCGCATTGATGCCCCCCACCTTCCCTCGGTTTCCCCTGGTGGCACTGGGGGACAAGGGGAGGGGACGGCTGCTGCACCAAGTCTGGCAGGCTAAACTCTGGAAAGTCGAGCCCAACCTGCACAGGGGGGGGGGGTCAGAAATTAAGGGCTCTGCCCTACGCACTGCCCCCCCCCCCCCTCAACTTCCTTTTTTCGGCCGTTGCTGCTGCTAGGGCAGAGCCGGGGCGTGACAAGACTGGACCCCTAAACAGGTTAGAGCTGGGGCCGGGCAGAGCTGGACCCCCGAACAGGTCAGTGCCAGGGCCAGACAAGACTGGGCCCTGGCACGGGTCAGAGTTGGGGCCTGACAAGACTGGACCCCGGAAAAGGTCAAAGCTGGGGCCGGGCAGAGCTGGACCCCCCAACAGGTCAATGCCGGGGCCTGACAAAACTTGGCCCTTGCAAAGGTTAGAGCTGGGGCCCGACAAGACTGGACCCCTGAATACTTCCTCGCCCGCAGCTGCCGTTTCCATAGCTGCATCTTCTGCAGCTGACACCGGTGCAGCCGCATTGTCCGCAACTGCCAGTTCCATACCTGCAATGTCTGCGGCCGCCACTGCAGCAGCTCACATGCCTGCAGTTGCCATTTTCGCAGCTGCTACGTCTGTTGTTGCCGGTTCTGCAGCCGCTTCCTCCGCTACAGCCACTGCTGCTACATCCTCGCCTGTTGCTGCCGTTTCCGCAATGTCTGCAATGCAGACATTGGCACATTCCGCTGCTGCATCATCTGGTGCTGCTGCCTGCACCTCCACCGAGTCATACAGGGGTCGGGCTCATCTGCCCATACCTCTACTGGGCCCCACAGGTCCAGGGGGTCATTGCGCTGCAGGCATACCACGGCCCCCTGCTCAATGAGGCCCAGACCGCTGCGCGCTGCCGCCGTCGACTCCACGGAGTCCAGGGCGGTGTCGGCTGCCAATGCCGCCGCCCGTGTTGTGTCAGAGACCGACACGGCGATGGCTGCTGCTGCTGCCACTGCTGCCGTAGACGTCGCTGCCACCGTACCTGCCACCACTGCGGCGGCTGTCACTGCCATGGCGGTGGCCGCGTCGACGGCCAAGGATTCCTCCACTGCCGCAGATGCCGTTGCCGCCAACAATGCACCCAGTACCGCTGCTGCTGCGGCCGTTGACGTTGTTGTTCGCCGCGTCCAGGCGCGGGCCCGCCCTCGAGCCCTGCGGCCTGGCTCGCCGGGGGGCAGCGCCGTGGGCTGGAGCACGCTCGCTGCTGGCCGCAGCGCTGGCCACTCCGTCGCGGCCTCCTCCTCCTGCACGTTTACGGCGTGCGTCTCGTTGCCGTCTTCGTTGGCATCATCGCCGTTGCCGCCGACCGTGTTGCTGCCCATGTCGGAGACATTGTTGCCGGCCGCCGGCCTGGTTGCGCCCCGCGGGAGGCCCGCTAGGCGCTGGTATCGTTTGTCACGGCCGGCAGCCAGACCCACATCAGCCCCGCGAATGTGCCCCAGTCGCGGCTGCTTGGGTGGGGCAGAGAGCTGTGATAGCCCTCCAATGTGGGCTCCGCGCGGAGGCGCTTTATGAGCGCCGCGCGATGCCGCCATAGGGCCTCCCCTGTGGCCGCCATAAGTGGCCGCGCGAGCTGGCCGTGGACCTCCGTCTGCTTCTCCTCGCTGCCGACGATGACGGCGGCGGCGGCGGCCCGCGACGGATGTGCGCGGGCCTCGGCCCTGGCGGGGGGCTGTGGGTAGCCCTCAACGCCGGGAGACGGCCGGTTCTGGCGTTCTGTGGGTAAGCGCCCAACCACTGTCAAGGCGCCAGAAAAAAAAAGGTGTACTATTAACGAGGGAGACCCATATGTGGCGGTAGTGCAATCGGCATATTTAACCCGGCACGTGGGCGGGGCTGTGCATATGCTCGTGTTTGCGTTTATACACGGAGTCAGAACCTCTGTGGTGTCACGGGCTGAAGTAACTTCCGATGACGCGCGCCCGTGTCCCATGAAAACCACTGCCGTGTCGTCATCGTCCACCTGCATCCCCTGCGGCCGTGGGGCTAGGGGGGAGGAGGGGATCGGGGATTTGGGTCTCCGTCGCTTGGGGGCTGGCGGTGTTGGTGGTAGGTGTGGTGAGCGTAGTTGCATCCGCGAGTGTGTTGGGGTTGCTGACTGCAGCCGGGGTCGTTTGTTGGCGCCGTCCTTTTGCGCAGACCTTTGTGCGGGGTATTAACCTTGTGGTGACCACGTTGGCAGCAGTGTCGTACACCCCGCTGCATCAGGGAGCAGCGCGTGCACGGCGGCAGTCCGTGCGCTTGGCAGACCTTGGACAGCGGTCTGCGGTCAACATACCCTGGTGCATGGTGGCCTCTGGCACAGCACACGGCGGCCGACTTGCGCAGCCGTTTACACGTAACGCACGCCGGTAAATTGTGGGCTGGGCACGCGTGTGATGAAATCATGGGTGAGGGGGCCAGGTCACACGTCGCCGGGGCCGTCGGTTGCGGCGCTCTCCTGCGCGTGAATGTGTACGGGGCTTGGGCGGCTTTGCCTCCCCCCATAACCAGGTAGAAATCCCTTACAAAATTTGTTGCGCCCCCCCCCCCCCTTCGCGCAGAGGGAAGATGAGGGCATCAGCCCATTGTTCAGGCTGCCTGTAAGTGCACGCTACAGGCGCGCTTCCTCGACTTCTTGCTCAGTTTTTCGGCGACAATACTCGTATGGTCTGTGTGCGTTTGTGCGCGTGTGCACAGCATCCAGGTGGACTCACAGTAGGAAGCCAGGAGTTGTATGTGCTTGTGCATGGCGTCACGGCATGCAAAATGTGGGCGGCGATTGAGGCCTGCCATAGGCGGCCGACCCAGCGGCACTAACGACGTGGCGTGTGTGTGTGTGTGTGTGTGTGTGTGTGTGTGCCTGGTCTGGTCTGTACTATTAACGAGGTCAAAGGCCGATTAGAGTCCTGGACGCCGTGCGATGGTTTAAGCTGGAGGGTTATGGGTCAGGGGCTGGCGCAGCCTCCCCCCCCGCCGCCCACCCCTTGGTGTCGCAGCGCGACGGAAGGACTACTATTAACGAGGTAGACCCTTGTGCAACCATGCGTGTGTGGCGCCCAAGACTTTCAATCATTGCGCAAACTGCCACTGCATGACGGCCGAACCATGTGTTCCGATGTTCCGTTGCCCCACCCGCGGGCATACTACTGGCTGGCCCAGAACTTGAGCACCAGGGGTTCGAGTCCCTTTCCTCTATTGACATTCAGTGATGCAACAAGAGGGCTGGGTCCGTGCTCCTACCGCGCCCTGCATCCCACATCCGCACAGCCGTGCTCCCTGGGGCCCCCATGAGCGAGCCCACCGTGCAAGGTGTGTGTGTGGAGGCGTGAGCCTGCGGGCTACGCTGGAGTGGGATTAAGGAAACAACTGCCCTGTGTATGTGTGCGCGCGCGCCAAGGGGGAAACACCGTATTAGAGTGGAAGGCCTGCGTGGATCCATGGGGTTAGCTTGCTCTGTGGTGGGCACCTATATCTTCTGCTGGCCAGACATAGTCGCGGGACTACGTCTCGTAGCGGCCGGAAAGGGCACCCCCTTGGACCCGCCCCCTCGCCTAGGCCAGAGCCTCTGGGGGGGAGACGTGTGTGCGCGCCAAGGCAGTCATTTCAGTCATGCTCCAACTCCAAGGTTCAACATCCTACTCTCCCACAAGCTGCAGTATAACCGTGAGTCCATATGTGCGTGTGTGTGTGCGCGCGCCCGCCCGCGAGTGACCAGGGACGGCGACCACCTGCGTGCCGGGCTGGTACCCAGCGGCCTTTACGGCCTTCATCACGAACTCCAAAGCCTCGTCGTTGGTGAGGTCTGGTGCGAAGCCCCCCTCGTCCCCCACAGAAGTAACGTGCCCTGCCTTCTTCAGCAGCCCCTTGAGGGTGTGGAAGATCTCGGTCACCCACCGCAGCCCCTCGCTGAAGCTTTTGGCACCGACCGGCATCACCATGAACTCCTGTGCACAGCGCGGTTCACAACGGAGCGCAGTGACACACTAATGAGGGCTGTACTGAGGGCAGCAGTGCACACACGTGAGCGGTACTCCCCCCCCCCACCTTTGCATAGTTATCGCCTGCGTGGGACAGTATCCTCGCACCCCAAGGGAACATACCCCAAGTGACGGTTGCCTCGCCCCCTCATTACTATGCAAAGGACACGCAACACAAAATAAGTCATGCAGAGACCAGAGACCAGAGCATATGAACCACAAAATGAGCTGGGAATTGCCTGTTGGGAGGCATGTTCAGCTCTACTCAGAAACAGGCTCTGTGTGCCACTTTTTCTGGCGGGAGGTGATGGGGGGCATAGAAAAGCATCCAACTACAACTGCAACTTCTTCCCAGTGAGCAATCTCTCTGGCCGGTTGGCGGCTGAGCGAGCTGGAGTGGGTCGTGGGGGTGTTGGCACATGGACGATGGGCATCCGTGCTATAGGGGCACAGTCATGTGTCACCACAGTGCCAGAGCGCTCACATGTGATGGTCTGGTAGTCAGCACTGCGCTCTGAGGGGCCCAGAGTCTTGGCAGGCACAACACTGCCCCCAGAACGTTGGAAATTGACAACAGCACCAGCTGGGTACGTGTCAATATGATCAACATCCATGGCTGAAATTTGGGGAATCTGAAGTGTTCTGCACGATACAGGGTACAATGGAGTGCCTTGGATGCAAGAAAGCTGAAGTACACAGCGCCCCCCACCCCCTTCGCTTACTATGCAAGGGCGATTACTATGCAAGGGGGGGGGGGGGTAAGAGCAGCGACACGCAGTGCTGAGAGCACTGGTGCGAAGACGTTGGCAGTTCAGAGAGCGACGACTCACGGATGCAGGCAATGCTACAAGCAGTGACTCACTGACGCAGGAAGCGCTGCAATGTACAGACATGGGCAGCACAGAGCGCAGCGACGCACTGCCAGGTGCAGTGCAGGGAGCAGAGACGCAGTGAGGGGGGGCAGTGTGGAGAGACGCCATGCACGGAGCAGTGGCATGGGGTAGTCGCACCTGGAAGTCGATCTTGTTATCTGCGTGCTTCCCGCCGTTGATGATGTTGGCCATAGGCACTGGCAGCTGGAAGTTGTCCTTGTTGCCGTGGAGGTTGGCGATGTGCTTCCAGAGGGGGATGCCCTGGGCCAGGGCCGCTGCGCGGCAGCAGGCCATGGACACCCCCAGGATCCCGTTGGCGCCAACCTAAGATTACAACAAATTTCATTGTGTCATTTTGTTATCATTCTATTTACGAATGAAAAATAAACAATAGTTACATTGATGACAAAGCGATGCAATTTCATTGTACTGTTCCGGGCATATTTACGACAGCCGCAATGTAAAACGCCATAATTTAAAACGCCGGGGATTTTCAGGGAGTTGTGGATTTGGGCATAATCTAAAACGGTCATCTGCACTTCTCCTCACCAAAGGTGGTTTTGTCATGGAAGCATTTACTGTTCCATCCAATGTTGTTCTGGAGCTGAAGGGTGTGGAGCAACTTGTGACAAAGGCACGACACTTTGGTGCACATTGCACTGGGATTATCCAGTTTGATTCTGTGGCGTGACTTTCTTGCACCGTTTGCCCGGTACAGACCTCAACAAGGGCCAAAGAATGTGTCCATAGAGTGGCTATAATTTAAAACGCTATAATTCAAAACACCATAATCAAAACGCCGCAGACACTTTTTTAAATTTGACCGTTTTTAATTAGGGGCACAGAACAATATCTGTGCTGTGTTAAGATTACGATCGAGTATAACAAACAAGACCTTGCCCTTGTTCGGGGTCCCGTCGATCTTCATCATCAGCTCGTCCAGCTCCTTTTGGTTGCATGGGTCCATCCCGACGAGCTTGGGACCCACCAGCGTGTTCACCGCCTGCACAGACTTGAGAACGCCTTTGCCCATGTAGACCTTCTTGTCGCCATCACGCAGCTCCACGGCCTCATACTCGCCGGTGGATGCCCCCGAGGGGACGGCGCCGCGGCCAAGCATGCCATTGTCAAGGAGGACGTCAACCTCCACGGTAGGGTTTCCACGCGAGTCGAGGATCTGCCGGGCCTTCACAGCCTTGATCACGGGCTTCTTCTTGGCCAGGGCATCGCGGAGGAAGGCGACAGGCTGGCTGGGCTTGGCAGTGACCAGCTCTTGGATCAGATCGTTGACGAGCTCGGGAATGTTGTGCTGCCTCAGGTACTCGATATCAGCAGAGTTGGTGGCCATTGTGAAGAAAGATACGGTCGGGGGAAATGGATGCTAAGGAAACAGGGACCAGGAGGGGGGGCATGTGGCGATGCACTTGAGGGGCAGACGCCAGGTGCTTGGAGGTGCAGTGTTTCTGCTGCTTGCCGTTTGCGGGGCTTTGGTCCTGGTGGGGAGGGCGGCATGCAGGTCACAGAGCGCTCCACCTGTGCACGCGCGTGCCAAGCCTGAGCTAAGTGGGTACGGAGTCGGGTGTTTTACAAAAAAAACCGCGTTTTTTGTTTTTTGTTTTTTTTGCCGTTTTTGGCCGTTTTTGGCCGCGGGTTGGTGTTTTTTCATGTTTTTTGGTGTTTTTTTGTTTTTTCATGGTGGTATCACGTACAAACGCATCTTGTGGTACCAAGGAACCATTGTTTTTTGAATATTTTTGGCATTCCTTGTTTCTCCGACGTCTTCTGGCAGAGAGTTTTTTTGTTTTTTTCCCTCATGCATGAAGTACCAAGTAGTTCTACAATGGGGAACACACATGTGCAATTGTGGATGCAAATCTATGATGAAATGGCAAATAGAGGTGCAATGGGGGCCACACATATATAGGAGATGTGGGATTTCGGATGTTACATCCATATGTCATGGCATGTATACGTGCAATCGGCGATCACATAGCAGATAGAGGTACAAAGGAGGTGACAAAAAGAAAGTAGATGGGATGTGGGCTCAGGGATGTCTGGTATGGGATGTGGGACATAGGATGTGGGATGTGCATTGCAAATACGTAGAACATGTCCGTTGTTTCCCCTTCTTGCTAGCGTATGTTTTGTTGATGCCTGGCGTCTGGGTGAAGAAAGACGTCGAGGGCGCCGAGTGGTCCTTCCACAAATCCGTCTCGGCCGCCGCTCGTTACCTGGGGGAGCAGGGTGTCAAGTTGCATGACGCCCAAGTCAGCCGGGAGGCCAAGCGCAATGGTACCCGCGACGGCTGGCGTTTCACTACCGACCTGAACACGGTAGCACCCCGTAATGCCACCGTTGCTGCAGAACCCCGCGCAGCACCATCCATCCCCAGCGGTCTCGCCGGTGCCAACCGCGTTTGCGGTGCTTGCGATAGTGAGTTTGGAGGGCACCTTAAGAAATGTGTTTCCTGTGGCAAGCAGACCCATGAACTATGTGGTACTGTTGATGTACAACATAAGTTCCACTGCTACATGTGCGTGTGCCTAGTCTGTCACTGTCTTTTGACAGGCCCTGTGGTACAGTGTGCCCAATGCACGCGCACCGCTCATGCACACTACACAACCGCAGTTGGTGACGCAGTTCATTGCAAGGCTTGCGCCTCTCCACCACCACCACCACCAAACAGAGGCCGGCGGCGCCTGTTTCGCTAGCAATGGCAAAAGGGGCAGCCGTGGTTGAAATACATCAACGAAATACATCAACGCCGGGGTCCGTGACACCCGTTTACCTCAGCCTTGGCGCGTGCTGGTACAAATATGCAGCAATGTTCAACAATTGTTACAGCTGATTGGTAGACCTTCTGCTCAACCGGAGGGGGCAGTGAAGCAAGAGAAATGAATGCCCCTGTGTCACAGGCCACCCGGTCATTGCATCTTATGTCCACGAATGTCACCATCTCGGTCCTGCCAAGGCGTCCTCAATGTCTCATTGACATTTATTGGGTTTTGGCTTACGGCTATGCTTTGCTACTGGTTGCTGGGTTCAGAGTCAGGCTCAGAATTTGTGCCCCTCGACCCCATGGATTGTTGAGACTGCTCGTCCCGGTGCCCCCCTGTCCTCTCACTTCTCTACTGACCCCCTCTGACATTGGCCAAGGTGTTGCACTGCGTGCGCACTGCGTGCGGTGCCCACACAATGAATCCTAGCCAGGGAGGAAGGGAGGAAACCCCCATGCATTTATGCAAGGTCTTCATATACTTGGTGATTGGTGGCCGTGGCCAAGCGCAATCTGCTGTTGCGTGAGTGTGTGGGAAGATGGTGGCAGCCTTTTGGGGACATAGGCATTCTGCCTTGACCCCATTGGGGCCCAACTTGTAGCAATATGCAGCACTATGTGGGCCGTTCCGATAAATCATGCTACTGATTCGCAATGATCCGAGAGTGCGGATGGAGGGTTCAAGTGCTCACTCGTAAAGAGAATCCACAAAGACATCGTTTCCTAGAGATAGCAAGGTAATGACCATGAAGATTGGAATCTGCTTTGGAGTGTGTAACAACCCACCTGCCAATTTGTTACATTGTGAATGTACACAACATCCGGTGATTCCCCATCATCATAATCCTACATCCACCTATAACAAAGCACGTGCAACAAAACCGGGTAAAAATGGGCTAAAATGGCTGAAAATGGGTGAAAATGGGTGGCAATTCAAATGTGCCACATCCTCAGTGCACAAGAAGCATAAAAAATTCTGTTATGAAACAACCAACTGGTAAAAAAAAAAAGCCAAAACTAGGGTTCAAGTAGCTGCCGACATACAAAAGTTTGCACTGCGTACACACTACATGCACGGCATTCCCATTTCCTGTGACCCAAGACCCCCAAATGTCACGTGCTGAGCGGGCCACCTCAAGTTCCATATGTGCCTCATCTGCACCTTCCTTGCTGCCTCATCCGCCCGATCATTGCCCTCTACGCCCAAGTGTGAGGCAACCATTGTATGGACACACTATCTCCCACCCTCACCCCCCTTTTGTCCATGCCCCCCCCCCCCCCCCACTAGGGGGGATTGTTGCCAATTGGCGATTGGGTTGGACTCCACCGCAGACCAAACAATTTTCAGCCCTATGGTGCACAATTCACGGAAAATCATTTGCTTGGTGCTGTTTGGTAAAGGCTTGTGTATACACGTTGACATGCATAGATGCTCATGGTGTTAGGCACATGATGGGAAAGGGTCAAGAGCAGAAGAGGGGTTTAAGGGGACGTTTTTGCAGAGCACGCGTACAGCACCAATTATTACGTTGTTTATCCCGGGAATACCCCTGAAAACCACCCACCTACAAAGGCATGCATGATCAATTCAAAACAGCATGGGGTGCAAAATTCAAGACCTTAGGACCCGTGGCAAGCATCAGACTAAAAAAAATTCCTTGGTGTACTAGCAGGGGCTGTAGGTGCAGAATTTGGGACCCTGAGACCCCTGGCTACCAGTGGTGCAACAGCCGACTTTTCACTCAGCGCACACACCGCGCGCGGTGCGCCCCCTCAGGGGTACCCACACTGTACAAAGATTGGGCCCCCCACCAATTAAAGACCATGATGTCAGGTAACCAGCATGACCCACAATGAAGGGGAGGGAGGGGCAATTGCATCAACATAGCACAAGAGGGTGCAGGAAAACCACCACCCGAAACAGATGCGTTCTCTTTGGGGACTAGCCGGTGACCCCCCCCCCCCTTGTCGAGCAGTCTGAGGTGCTGAGGTCTAAGTCTTGTACATTTAGTAAACCCCCCTTGCCGATACACTAAATTCAACGTAGTGTGCTCACCACAACAAGGGTTGAGCGCGCTATGTCTGAACCGCGCTATGTTGACCTTTGCATCGGCAAGGGGATACCGTATGGCAATGATGATCAAATAGAACCCCCTTACCGATGCGCTAAGGTCAACATTTTGTACTAAGGGGGAACCCTTGCACTGCGCGCGCACTGCGTGCGCCTTTTAGACTAGATTCTCCTATGAAGAACCCACATACCGACCCCTTCCAAGATTTAAGTCACTCAAACTACCCTAGCTCAAGACAAATGCAAGCTACCTTCCCTTTATGTAAGACATCATGCAAAATGCGGAAAGCCATGCACATATCCTCTTTTTTGTTCAATTGAAAGCTCACTCACTCTACCAGCTAGTCCCAAAGCCGCGTATGTGTCCACCTCATCCTCAACTGGACTAGGGGGCAAAGTTTCCCGCAGTAGGGAATCCACGCCAACTTCTGTTTTCAACTTGTGGTACAACCATGCTTCCTCATCACCAGGGATGCGGCCTCGCATAGGGCATTCAACCGTGGTCAGGCAAAAACCGGGCAGTCCGTCACATCAACTCGAGGGGCCACGCACAAGCGTGAGAGTCCATCACCCCAACTCAAGGGCCCACACCAAAGTGTGGGAGTCCATGGTGAAGATGAGCAAAAAAAATGTGAAAGGGGGTGGAAATGGGTGAAAGTGGGTGAAAATCCAAAAATGCCGTATCCCCCATGTGGAAGAAGCATCAAAACCTATGGTAGGGGCAACAATGATGCCCCTAGTGTCACAAAGTATGGGTCTCCAGTACGGCTAGACGCCCAAATAGTTGCATTGCGCCCGCACTGCGCACGCACTGCGCTAAGGGTGCCCCCTAAGACAAAAACCCCTTGTTGTTGTTGCACTGAGGTCAAGGTATTGTACACTCAGTACAACCATCCTTGCCAACTCATGTAACAAATATGCTTCCCACAAAATGTATACTTGGTCACCGTATTGCTACATCTCTTCTCTGATATTCACAACCAACTATTTTAGTTGGCCCATGGAGACAACAATCCCTTCCACATGATGGTGTGCCGTGGTATTGTTGGAACCACTTTCCCCAAGCACTTCTTGATGGAACACCCCTAACAAACTTCGAATGAGACATGACAACAGACGAAGCAGAATTTCCAAGCACCTTTTCCGTTGCCTTAGGTTGATGTCCAAAGCCCAAAACTCCGCCTTGGCCAGGTTCTAGAACCCAGGACTCTGAGCTTTCACCATGTGGTCGCATTAATCTCCAGGTTGTTGGCTTGGTTCTCAGGACTCCCCCATGGCTACTTCGCTGAGTCTACGGTTGTGGAGTGATTCAGTCATGGCTATCCACTGATGCCCGGTCAAGAGAAACCCAGGACTCAGGACTTGGTGTTATCCGCGTCTCCTCGTCTCTGGTATTTTTCCTGAGGGCCAGTGGCTTGTTTGAAGTGAGTGAGACCATACAGCAAACCAATCCCTTGTTAGAAATGGAATCACATGCAAAGCAGCGCAGAAGATGGTCAAGAACTGTGAAAATGACCTGTTGGATGGCGGGGGCCGTTGGTGCAGCCAGCTTCTTGGAAGATACTCCTTCGCTTGGGCAGAGAAAGAGGAACTAACCTTTAGGTTGCCGTCAAGGAAGCACTTTGCACGACGAAAGGTATGAGATTAAAATGATGACCTGGGAGTCATATAGATACACCTCAACAAACCAGGACTCGGGACTTGGCCCGGGCCTTGTCTCCTTGTCTCTGGGTCATGTTAATGGATCGAACTGATTGATGTTTGTAGTCCTTTTTTTTCTGTACGTGAACCAGTTCGAACATTTTCATGTCCTGTCCGAGCTTTGTAAAGAGTTAAGAAAAATGATTGACCAGAAAAATTGTGGGGTGTTTCATTGGGTCATACATGTAGAAGCTATTGGCTTCAACGTGTTCAACCCATGAAGCTCTGTGGGTCCTCATTTTGATCCAAGATGTCAATGAGAATCTGAAATTGGACTAGATGATGTGAAACTCTTGTGCTTAGGTTTTCAGGATATTTTGTCATATTGTTGACTCATGAAAAACAAATGTCAACTGGCCAGCGAACTGTAGGATTGGTTTGTGTTGTGTGGTGTATTGGTGTAAGACGTGTTTGTGTTTGTGTTGTTCATGAAGTATCAACGAGGTTTGCTGAGATTTTGTGAAGTCATGCTGGCGTTTTTTCTGCACCACTTGTTTTCCCGTCGCCCATATAAACAATATGGACAAACACACCTCAACGTGAAGTCGTGGTGTACCTGTTCCAAGTTGACCCTGGGACTGAGATGGGTTGAATGAGAGCACATTCAAAATAATCAAGGACAAAAGCACTGCTTTTAGCCATTTACTCCACCGCAAATGGGGCCTAGTTGTCTCCATAGGGTCTGCGGCCGGCACTGAACTCCTCTACGACTCTTGGCCTAGCGTTGTTGATGGTAGTGGTGAAGGGGTATTCTGCAGACGGGCAGAGAGGGTAGTTGAAAGAACAAGTGTGTCAAAGGCGTGCTCCAGGGAGCTGGGTGGACACTGGACCGAGGTGTGGTTATAACAGTGCAGTGTGGAGACACTTTCTTCATAGATTTTGGCACTGGCTTTGAAACTGAGTTGTTCTAGCTAATTGAGAAACACAAAAGTGCTGCAGTGATAAATGCATATTCTGACTGATGTAGAACTGCAGACGAATGAAAGTTAGCCACGTGTGGAGAGGTAGGAAGTCTTTTGAATTAGCAGGGCACGAGAGGGGTGAAAGGCCTTCGTGTGACAGCAGTCGAAGCCGGAGGTTGGCTTTGGAAATTCTCGCGTTACGTTCTTTGAGTCGTGCATGTGCTCTTCGGATTTGCTCGTCGCTTTTTTGCATTCTTCTATTGATTACTTCCATTGCAGCGCTGTGGTCTTTGATTCATGCATCAGCTCTGTGGATTTGCTCATCGGCTTCTTGTATTTTTCGGTTGATTGCTTCCATCGGATTGCCTTGTGCACGGCTGCGGTCTGGTTCTTGAAGTGGTCTCCACTGGAGTTGGGCTGTGTTTGAAGGACTCATGCCATCATTGGCGGTGGGACACGCGGCAAGCACAATGGTGTGTGAGAACCAACAAGCAAAGCCGTATCAACATGCGCGGTTTATGGCATAGCGGCATGGTGTCTAGCGGTATCGTTCTAGCTTTTGGGGTGTGACGCGGGGGCAAAAAATACCCAGCGCTGTACCGAGCTTGAATCTAGATGCGGATGTGTTCTGCGAAGTAGTTCTCGTGCCGCGGTGACTTCGGCAGTGGTCAGGGCTAACCTAGGTTTGTGAGTGTTCGAAATTTTGACTTCACAGGTTCCGGACTGAGCGGAGCGTGAGCCTTGTAAAATGCACTACTCAGCACTAACCTTGGTGATGTGTACCCCCCCCCCCTTGTATAAGCTACACCAATGTACACAACTATGCCGGTCCCTACGCCTACTGTAGCTTGGACAAGGGCGTAGCTTATACAAGGGAGGGGGGGGGGGTACTCGGCAATCTCTAACTTTTCCAGTGATCAGCCCAAAGGTAAAATCCCGAATCTTCAAAATCTTTGGCGGGTTTCCTTGAGTCTCCTGCATTTCCCAAACTGCAAAACCATTCCAAACCTCCTGTCATTCACCTTGCTTGCATCTACGTAGTCCAGCCCTTCACCACTCCCAGTACCCTCTTACAACAGTACCAAAACACCATGGAACTCCGTCATTCCAACGCACTATTGTCCAAATTCTTAAAGTCATATTGATTTCGCCTGACTCTGCAGGCTCTGGGCTCGGCAGTGGGACGGCCGCAGAGCTGATTGCCTATCATATTTACAGGCTAAGACAAACCAGCAATTAATACCAAAATAAGCAACAACAACCACAAAATCCGCAATAAAAACACTTTGAATCTATTCACTGTCTATGTTCTTCTTGATGCTGGATCTCTTGCGAGTCCCTTAGCGCGATATGTGATCGAGCGCTGTTTTTTGTCCTAGTTGCCCACCTATTACACTCCCCTCCTAAGACACGACACGGAGTGTGGAGAGTGTGATACACAGCCAAAGCCAATGGTTGGCCTGGGCACCACCCAAATTAAGGCATAGCCGGGGGCGTGGGGGCAGGCTGCGGCTACATGCTCACTTACGACATTGCAGTCTTGGTGATGGGGTTTGTGCTGGCCTGGGCACCGAAGGCGTCCGGCTCTCGGGGTGTTGCTGATTGGAGCTTGTTTGGGTGCTTCGCTTGCTCGACCGCCCCATGCCTTGAGTCCTGCCTGGACTATACCACCCAGCCACCTCTGCCATCGAGGCTGCCCCTTACACCTACCCACAACCACCCACAACACCCCACCCGCCATGCACTCGCCCGCCAGTGGGTGGGGCCTAAAACTAAGCAATCACACACACACACACACACACACACACACACATACACACACTGCGGCTCACCGGCCGCCCATCTACTTCACACCCAGCCACTCCAAGCACCTTTGCCCTGTTGTCTTGACGCCTGCACTACTCAACAAAAAAGGCTCCATGCGTGCATGCCCACACACCAGTCCTAGCCCGGGTCGCCCAGCAACCTCGCATGCAACCTCGCAAGCACTTTTCCCAAGCACCCCTGCCCATCAAAATTTCCAAGCACTTTTCCAAAGCTCCCCACCCGGCCCCTTTTTGAAGCACCAATCCCAACCCAGCCCACCCGGCAACCTCGCATGCAACCTGCAAGCACTTTTCCCAACCACCCCTGCCCATCAAATTTTCCAAGCACTTTTTCCAAGCTGCGGACGCCTCCAATTTTCCAAGTGGTGCACCAAACCAAATGTCTGAGAACTTTTTTTTTTGCCCATGCGACTTTCCGGCCCTCGTTTAGAATTGCCCCTTGCGGTTTACAACCAACAATCAAATAAGTTCTCAGGTTTTGTCAAGGTATAAAAATATTTCATGGTCAGGGGATTTGCGACATGTGATGGGCTAAGATATTGTACACTACGTTGTCACATCGGCAAGGGAGGTTCTACAAAGTGTACCACACGTAGGCCTTAGGGCATCGGCAAGGGGGGTTCTACTAAGTATACAATATGTAGACCTTAGCACATTGGCCGCTGGGTTTCTACTCAGTGCACGTTACGTAGACCTTAGCACATCGGCAACGGGTGGTTGGGTGTGTTCTGAGGGTACATGACATCCCCTTCCCAATGTGGCAAGGTCAACGTCGTGTGCTAACCCCATCTTCTTGTCCCCGCTTACATGGGGGGTAGAAAGACCATCTGCTCCGTGTGCATGTGTGCATTGCGCCCCCACTAAATCTGCCGTTGGACAAAAACCACAGCAAATGGCTCCCCATTAGAAGCCCTGACCTTATGAAGACCGAAAATTGGGACTGAGATGGTGGGGAGTGTAACATCAGGTACACTAGTAAAACGGCCAAATAAAACCGCATGTTGAGGGACACCCAAAATGATTTTCACCACTGCCCCCCCGTATAGCCCTTGGAAACCCTTCCTCACTAGCTTTGCTCGTTTGAGAGACATGCACACCAGCACGCCTGCCAGCACCCCCGCAACCCCCCTCCCCTCATAATCCTCCTCCAAACCCTTCCTTGCTCGCTTTGCTCGCTCGGGAGACAAATCCTTCCCGCATTATTCATGGACCCCCTTGTACGAACTGTCACTCCTAAAAATTGCCCATTTCAAGGGTTTTGGGGAACTTGCATGGGCTAATGTGGGTCAAATATCGCTGAAAATCCCATCTGCCAGTCCCCATCTAGCACTTCCTACCTCACCGCATGGACTGAAAAACGAAGCAAGGTGCAGGGTATGGCAATGGGGAGTTAGCATCCATGCATCCAAAAACCATCTTCCAACCACCCTTCACAAGCAATGTCGGGGAAAAGGGGGGTTTCCCAAACCCCCGCATGGTATCCAATATTTTAGAACCCCCCGCTGCTGTTGCTGTCGCAAGGGAGGGTACAAAAATCTGCAGCTCCTTGTCACAGGGCCCCGGTGAAGCCTCACAGTGTGTGTGGCTGGCTGTCAAGGTTTGGTTGTAAGGAAGTGGGCAGATCAGCACCCTCAGAGGCGCAACAAAGCACTGGCCACAACACTCTGATGCGGAATGTGCAAGCAAAAATGGAGTGGGCACAGGCGAATCGGGTGATGTCCAGTGCATGTGCCCCAAAACAGCTACAAAAAAAAATGGCCACGTGTTTTCATGTGCCCTTCTCTCACTTCGCTCCTCTGTCGATGTCTCTCACCTTTGCAGACTTGGCAACACAAATGCAAGACCATGAAAGAGCTCATTAGAGTATCCAAAATCGCGAAGTCCTGACCAGGACTCATGGAAGTAAAACACGCGCCCTGCAAACTTCAAGAAAGGCGCTGTTGGAGGTCTGCACGGAACGACCCAGGCTGTACGCATCAGTGGATGGTATGAGCTCTCCAACGTGTGTTCTTGTACATGCGCAAGGACATGTAGCGTGAATCCTGCAAACCACATTGCCAATTCACCATCGGGGCCCACAGCCCGAATGTGCAGGCACTCGGCTGTGTGGTGTTCACTTGTTCCATCCATGTTCACCCGTGGTACAGCGTGTGCTTTTGTTCCGTGGGGAAGCCGAATCGTAGTAGAACGTAGTAGAATGATGCTCCCTCCCGGCCCCACCACCTCCTGGGCATCCCTTGTTGCAAAGCTGTGTGCTTGCTTGGGCAATTCCGTCGCACCCTGACCCAGGGCAGATCCTGGCTGCACTGAACTTACCCCCCCCCCCTTTGTAATAGCTACGCCAAAGTACGGAATTAATACGGTCCCTACGCCTACTGTAGCTATTACAAGGGCGTGGCTTGCGCACGTTACATACAACTACCGACATACACGTGAGAGAATGCATGGTATGAGTGCACCTCCGGCTCCAGGGATGGGGACGGTGATTGGATGGAGAACTCGATTTTTGAAAGGGGGGCACAGGGGTGTGTGACCACCTGCCCACCCTTCATGTACTCCAACACTGCAAACAGGTCCCCCTTCTCTGATGGCCCCTTCATTGTGGCATCCACACGCTCACCGGTGGAACGTGTGAAAATCACTGGACGCCCAGGTTGAAAAAGAGAAGATTGCATGGTGAGCTGGTGCAAGAAAGGGGGATATAGTACACAAATATCCCCCAAATCAGAGCTATGTGGGTTGAAGTGGGCAAACACACACAACAAATGTGTCCATGACCCTATGTAGCTAGCAAATTTGTCACCAAACCCATGTGTTATGTGGCTGCACTACATTTGTACCGAATTAAAATTAGGTACCAAATTAATACGGTCCCTACGCCTACTGTAGCTATTACAAGGGCGTAGCTATTACAAAGGGGGGGGGTACTCAACTTTGTAAGCATTGCAGCACATTACAGTACCGATACTTGATTGGGGGCTTGGCCCAAGGTGGTTCGTTGGAGCTCATGCTCTTTGTGTCATCCAGCTGTACATGTCGGCGCCCTCCAATCTGGCTTAATCACTGAAATCGGTGGCGCTCATGGGACGTCGAATGGGCAGTGGCCCACGCCGGCCGGCGTTGGTGCATGTGATGCGTGTGGCAATATATAACAGGGGAGCGCCTGCACCGCACGGTGCGGGTAGCAGCAACCGTCGGTACTGCATTGCGCTGCGCCTGAACGGGGGAGTCTGCACATGCGTGCCTACGTGCATCTCCTCCCCTCTCTCCTGTGCAAGCTGCCAAAAAGTCCCAAATTAACATTGTCCTTACACACGACAGGGGCGCCGGGCACGCATAGCCCCCAGGCCCAGGCACGCATTGTACCGGGTGTGCGCTGCAGAGATAGCCCCTCTGGTCGGGTCTTGCACTGTACATATGATGTGTGACGTTGACAGGGGTAGCCCCTCTTGTCCAAGCTACAGCGGGCGGAGGGACCGCAGTAATTTGGGACCTAATCTAATTCGGTACCAACTTTGCTGCAACGACATAAGCCAAGAGTTTGGGGTCAAAATGTCACATTTGTGGGCTGAGGGACATTTGAATTGTTCTTGTTGTGCCCAATGGTGCACACAAATGTTCATTTGAGAGGCCCTGGGCGTTATCATGACCCTTTGCTTGCACCAGTGCAATACTTCCCATTTCCATATGCTGCATGCAAGCTACGGCCGTATCTACACTACAGTACACTGATTCACTTGGACGGGCACTCACACAGCAGCAGTGTCCACAACTCATGAAGGCGCATCCACTGAAACAAACCCGTCGTTCTTGACTTATGTTTCGGGGCACCTGCATACGTTTCGAGGCATTCACTTCCATTCACATGCCATGTACCCCAGGCATTCCTGAGGTGCAGGTCAGCGATGTGCAGATAACACCCAGGACCCCCCCCCCCTCCCGAGTGGAGCTGTGGTGTGACAGTACGAGGGCAGGCGCATAGCAGCACACAAGACGGATGCTCATCAGTGGCCAACAAAAGACCACAGGTACCTTTCTGCCAACAAGAGAGCGGCCTCCTGGTAAGAGGCCACAAATGCGTGCGCACAATTCGACAGTGGTATACACAGGTGCTCGGGCCATGCTGAGCTCCCTACGTTAGGATGCATTGAGGTCTGTCCCTCCCGCCCCCCCGCCCCTGGGTGCAATTGTGGCCCCAGGTGTGCACTCCACTAGAAGCCAAAGCCGAAGACCGCTGAGGGCTGCCCTCAAAAAGCTGTCGGTTACCTTCCAACCGCCCTCGATTAGCCATTACCTGCCAATCGCAAGCCGCCGACCGTCGACTGCTGTCAACGGACCACCACCAATCATTACCTTCGGTCCACTGTCAACCGCCTAAACCACCGTCATCAACCCACCAACCGCCATCGCTCAGGGCTGCAGGGGACACGTAAAATAAGACAACTCCGGGCTCTTCATGCCGGACCGTAGTAACCGGGCGGGACACCCTGTCACGGCAAGAAGTGCAGGATGGTCCTCACCCACCAAAAGAGCCCTGCACCCCCAAAGACGAGGGCGATGCTGTTGAGGCTGTTGCCAGAGCCCAGCATCAGCTTGAAGTAGATCCAGCCCAAGTGCACGATGTTGGACGCTCCAGTGAGGTGCATGAGACTGCCGTTCAGCACCCCAACCATGCTGGTGAAGGCGCCCAGACACAGCAGGATGCAGGCTTTGCTGGCGTACGGGCACGCGATGTGGATGGTGGTGCGGATGCAGACCGCCGCAGTGAAGAGGAGGAGCCCGAGCAGGAAGTTGAAGATGCAGGAGACCCACTCCAGCGGCAGCTCGGAGTTCAAGAAGGCGGTCGGGCTTTCATAGAGGGTGGGGCTGTCCACGTCTTCCGCGATTTTCATTAGCCCAGAGGTTGAGGCGATGACAGCGAGCAGTTGGGAGCTGAGGGCCGCGCAGAGCATGATGACATAGGTCCGCTTCAGGATGGCCACCATGAACGGGTCGCCTATCGTGAGTGGCAATCCGAACAGGGCACCGAAGGTGACACCCGACAGGAGGGCCGCCGGGGTCCGCACCTGATGGAGAGAGCGATGTGTATTGGTTGGCTGAGTGAAAATCCTCATCAGTTGGTCATGAAACAGACATGTGCGACGCCAATAGGTGCCTTTCTGTGTGGAGCAGGGGCCCAGGCAAGGTGGATCATGTGGATCGTGGTCAGAAGTACACACACACACACAACACACACACACACACACACACACACACACACACACACACACACACACACACACACACACACACACACACACACACACACACACACACACACACACACACACACACACACACACACACACACACACACACACACACACACACACACACACACACACACACACACACACACACACACACACACACACACACACACACACACACACACACACACACACACACACACACACACACACACACACACACACACACACACACACACACACACACACACACACACACACACACACACACACACACACACACACACACACACACACACACACACACACACACACACACACACACACACACACACACACACACACACACACACACACACACACACACACACACACACACACACACACACACACACACACACACACAAAGACACACCAAACAAACAAAGGTCTTGAGAGCACACACACACGCTTTCCACAGCATGAGCACATTGAGGCATGGCCTAACATCAAAAGCAAAAGCAAAAGGATTGCCGCAACCTCCTGCAGGTTCTTGGGTACAGTAGGCAGGCTTTCTTTCCACAAAGCAGCTTTCTTTGATCCCCACCCCTGACCTTCTAAACGCTCTGTCCTATGGCTCTACACACACAAAACACGATGTGTGTGGGCGTGCAACCAACAGCCCCGAGTAGAGCAATGGCTGCCTCTTGCCTACCAAATGAAGCAACAAACCATCCGTGCACAACATTGAACAAGAAAAGCATATCTCAATCACCTTCACAACTTTGTTCCACCAAATTTGTTCACTCAAATTGAACAAGCAAGACTGTTAAATAAACAATCTTGTCCCCATAGGTGTGCGGGTCAATACATTCCGCACAATAATTGGCACCACCATTGTACACCTTCTTTTGAAGAGTGCAAAGGGTGGGCCATTTTACCACTTACTGCTAACAAATACTTGAGAAATTGTTCCTCCGTTTTCTTGTTCTCTTTCTCGCACTCCTCCTCTGTGAATTCTCTTTCGGGGACCGCGGGTTTGGGCTTAGGTTTGGGCTTTGGTTTGGGCTTTGCTTTAGGCTTGGGTGCAGGTTTGGGTTGAGAAATAAAGGCAGAATTGGAACTCGAACTAGCCTCCGTTGGCACAGGAGAATTGGAACTGGAACTGGCATCCCAATCGGAAATAGCCCAAAAAGTTGCCCTGCGCACGCTCTGCGCGCTAATGCTCCCTCCTTACCTACTTCACAATGCTGATGGGTGACTTATGATTCAGATGTTGAGACAAAAAATGCTCAAAAGTGCAGCATTGCAATGCTTAAAATTGGAGGAATTTGAAATAACCTGACTTGGAATTTGTTCCAGGCCAGGAGGTTTAGGGCGTTACATGGACTAACGACCTGGGGCCTTGGATGGCAACCCAGGAGTGTCTAAACCTATCCTTGAGAGCACCAACCACTGTTAGTTGCATGCAACGGCTGATGGTTGGGGAGGGGGGGGGTGACCATTGAAAAAATGCTTACCAAAGCACTGCCTGGGCCACAAAC